>JACCHY010000019.1:1278423-2556846 GCA_018907195.1 Dolichoris vasculosae
ATTAACTAAATATAAAATATAACAATAACTATAAATTAATACAATAAATATACAGTGGTTATATTATAAAATTAGAATTTAAATTACATCTGGACAGTACTTTAAAAATATAATAATTAAGAAACAATTTCTTAGATCTTTGAAATAAGATTAAACTACATTAATTAAATAATTTATAATAAATTATAAATGGATTTTTAATTTAATTTTAATTTAATTAATAGTTCTGTTTCATTTTAGTTTTAAGAATAGAATATTGTATATTATTATAATATTGTAATATTTTTATAATTATCTTACTAAATGTCTGATTAAAGACTTTCAATATAAAAATATTTTTAATTGCAGATTAAATTTATAAAGAAATATGTACCAAGTAATGCAAAAATTCATTTAATTGGTCATTCTATTGGTAGTTGGTTTGTTTTGAATTTATTAAAAGATAGTGATATTGCTAAAAGAGTTGTAAAATGTTATTTGCTATTTCCAACCATTGAGCGGATGGCAGAAAGCCCTAATGGGTGGTTTCTGACTAATGTAGTGAGTTAATAAATTAAAAATATAACAATAGCATTAATTTAAACTGCTTTTACTACAATTAAAATTTTTATTCCAGGTATTAAGAATAACTCCTATCATTATATTTTTATCTTGGATATTTACCTTATTTCCCTACTTTTTACAAGAATTCTTAGTTAAACTATTTGGATTAGTTTATGGATATTCTTCTCAGTGTGTAGTTAATGCTATGTTGCAGATGATACATCCGATATCTCTAAAACGAATTCTTCTATTGGGCAAGCAAGAGATGATTTTTGTAAAAGAATTGGATAATTCATTAATATCTCAACATAAGAATAAGCTTTTCTTTTATTATGGTAGTAAAGATGGTTGGACACCTATTCGTTACTATGAAAATTTAAAAATAAAGTATCCCACTGTTAATGCTCAGCTTTGCAAGCAAGGTTATCAGCATTCGTTTGTTCTTAAGGATTCTGTAGAAATTGGAAAGATGATTGGAAATCTTATAAGTGAGTCTATTTCTTGATAGGTTAATAATTATTATAGTTAAAGTGATAATTTTATCATCATATATATTCTTATATTTTTTACCAAATTAATACCAATACTATATTATAAATAAATTTATAACAAAGTTATAATGAATCAGCATGTTATTTGTAAAAGTGCATTATTAAATATAATGATACATAGTGTAATGGTTATTATTAATTACTAGATTTAATTTTTGTAACATATTTTTCTGAAATAAAAATATTATCTTAAATAATATCAATGATAGAAATATAATAAGTATTTATTTAAATTAATAAATATAGAATATTAAAGAAATTGTAGACATAAATTTAAAAATCACTTTCCTTTATAGATTTTTTTTTCAATAATATTATTTATTTCTTTATATTTTTTTAAAATATATTTTACAAATTTACTTAATATTATATTATAAATAATATATACATACAATTGTTATAAAAATGCTTTAAAATGATATAAATTAAATGCATAAATTTTGCTTCAATAAACTGACAGTATATTCAATTTAATAAAAAATATATTTTTCATTTAATTATTTATCATATAATTGACTTAGTTTATCAATTTTTAAATTCTCTGCGATCAATTTAATTTATATAAAATTTCATTAAATATATTCATAAATTTTAATAGATTTAAATTATAAACAAGTATTACAAATTAAAATTTATTCGATTATGTTTTATTTTTTATTTATATAAAAAACTTTGAAATTAATTACCATAATTATACAGGAATGTTATTTTTTCTATTTTGTATTAAATTAATTTAAAATATTTAATAACCTAAAATTATTTATAAAAAATTGTATATTTTATATCTTATAATAAAAAGTTTTTGAAAAATTTCTTTAAAAATATTAATACTGACAATCAGGGAAAAATTATATTATAAAATTCAATAAACCAATAAAATGAAGAAATTGAATATAATTTAAACATTGAATTAATTAAAAAATTTCTTTAAAATTAATTATAATATTAATATTTTTGATTTTTCAAAATTCAATTTTTAATCTGAAATTAATGGTTTATTAAAATAATAAATAATTTAAAAATTAATTTTTTAAAATTATGAGTTTTATTTGACAAAAATTCAAAAATAGTTTTAATTATTTAATAAATTATTGTAATTTATTTTTTATTGTTATGACATATAGTTTATATAATTACTCTTTTTATTATTAAATTGCAGAATTTTATTTTGTAATTAAACTTTATCATTAAAATTGAACTTCTGTAACTTATATTCATATGAATTTAAAATTATTGATGATTAAAAATATTAATTTTTCAATGAATAAAAAAAAATTTTAATGTACTACTCTTAAATGTTTAAATGTCAAATATGCATTCAAAAACACATTTAATAAATCTTTATTATAAACATAGATAAATTAATACATTGTGAGCATTATCAACTGGATTAGTTAATTTCACTAATTAATGCAATTTTCACTTAAATCTAACTTTTATGAGTTCATTTAGAATGATACTTTGAAAATATAAAATTAATTTATTTCAGTTTGATTTTAAAATAAACAGTTTATTATATTTACCTATGTACGTGTCAATTTTGAAGTACATGTCTAATGCAAAAAAATAACCTCAAAATTAAAAAAATGGAGATAAGGACTACTTTTATGAAATTGGGATTTACATCTTTATTTATTACATATTTAATTTTGTGTATAAATGCAACATTAAAAAATAAATCGAAAGTAAAAAAAATTGGTAAAGATGTACGTGATATGACGGATGCTGAATTGGAGATTTTACTAGATCAGTGGGAGGTTCGATTTACATTCTTTTTTTTGTATTTCAAATATTTTATTCTCAAATATCAATTTTTTAGTAACAGTATATAGTTTTAATAACATCAATATAATATGTTTTTAATTTCAGTCAGTTTTTAAAAATAATTGTTAAAATAATTATTTGTTTAAGTTAATTTTTTAATTTTGTTTACTCATATTATATTTAAATAATACTTAAAATTTATTTTAATGTACATCTACAGCGTTCATACTTTTATCTTTTATATTTATAATATAGTTTAGAATAAATTGTGAAATAATTTAATCACTAAACTTTAAAACTTTCATTTAATGTTATAATATTTACATTTATATTTAGAATCTTAATGTTGGAATTTTTATAATTTGGTCAATATTTTATATTTTAACCAAAAATGTAAATAAATATATATGGGAAGCTTACTGTTAAATTTAATTAATTTGCTAAAAATTATGGTTAACCTAAAAATATTGATAACTAGTACAATAAACATACATATACATCACATTAAAGTTTTTCAATATTTATTGATTTAATTAGAAACTAATTACCTTAGTATTAAACTGATAAGTACGATACCTTTACTTGATCAATATAATTTCTTTTGTCACTTTTGAAAAACAGTATTGTTTTATATCCAAAAAAGTAAAATCTTAATTTTTAATTTTTATTTATCCCATACATTTTTACTATAAACTGAATTTTCTATTTTATAAAATTTAAAAATTTTTTGCTTTATCAAACTATTTAAGTTTTTAATTAAGAATAAAAAAATTTGTTTACATAGCAAGATGATGATCCATTAGAACCTGATGAACTTCCAGAACATCTGCGTCCTCAACCAAATATTGATTTATCTCAGGTAATTGTATCCAAAAGTATAAAAAAAATATTTAATATATAATTTGGAAGTTTTATAAATTTAGGTAGATTTTTCAAATCCAGATAATATTCTTAAAGTATCAAAAAAGGGAAAAAGTACAATGATGTTTGTCGATGTTAATCCAGAACTTACAGAACCTGAAGCTGACAATATTTTACGCATTTGGCAAACTAGTCTTCAAAATAACCATATTATTGCAGAAAGGTAAAAAATAAATTATGTATCTTTATATATAATTAAGTAAAATTTTGAAAAAGTAATTATTTTATATTTTTTCTTATAATGCTAGATTTCCAATTGACCAAAAGAGAGCAATATTTATGTTTCGAGATGGATCACAAGCTGTAGATGCTAAAAATTTTCTTATTGAACAACCTCATTGTTCTTATGTTACCTTAGAAGGTCAAAATTATATTGGAAATTATGCCAGTGAGGTAAGTGATATTTTTCATATTGTGATTAGAAATACAAATATTTAAATATATTTAATTGCAGGCTGTTCAGAAAAAGTTAGAAAAGTTGAAGCCAACAGCAAAAGTTGAAAAAGTAAAAGATACTAGAAAAATTGATTTATAGTATTTTTTGGAATCAAATCTGACTTATTATTGATTTAAAAATAGCATTGAATACTGCAGCAGTATGAACAACCTTATCATTGAATATATAAAAATATAGTTTATTTTAATACTTGACATTTGTATTAATAAATAAAAAAATTCATTTACCAAAATTTTTTTATTTATAATATGATTATATAAGTTCAAAAGATATAATCCTTTGTAATATTTTATAATTTAAATACAAAATGCAAATGAGCAGTAGACAATATATTTTAATTGAATTAAATAAAATTTAGTCATTGTGTTTTGTCAGATCATTTACATAATTATTTTGTGAGATTACTTTTATTCCCAGAAGCATTGTTTAATGCTTTTACTTCTCTTTGTAATTCTTTAATAACTGTTGCAAGTGCTTGTGGATTGACTCCATTTTCACATAATTTCACACAATATCCTAACGTTAATAGATCCAAGTTAGTGTTAAGTAATTTTGATATTCGATAAAGAGCTTTGAATGTTTCTGTTGCAGAATTGATTTGACGATGCACTGGTTCTGGCATGCTAATCTTATTTGATTTATTTCTGTAAATATTATTAGTTTGTAAAAACATAATTAAAAATAATATTTGAAAGAGAATTACATAAGTAATTAGTATTAAAGAATAAATCATTTATATATTTTTAGTATTATACTTTATTATAGTTTATTTTTTAAAGAATATTAATAATTATTTTCGTATTTTATTTAAATATTAATCAAAAGAAATTGTAAAATAAATAAGAATTTACTTTAACTTCATTTTTATTCAATTTTGATAAAAATTTTATAAAAAAAAACAATGCTCATAATTAAATTAAAGAAGAATTAATCATTAGCGATTTAATAAAATAAAAGTAAAAGCTCACCCTTCGTAATTTGACAGTTTTCAAAAAATAATTCTAACGTTTTTGATAAATAATTTCTCTTTTATCGATAATTTTTATAATCATAAATAAGATAATTTTCAATAATAAAAACTAATTTGAATATCTTTTATTTACTCTAATAAATTAAAATAATCAAATGAAATTATTATAATTCTTAATTTTCTACTCTTATCGACAACAGTTACTAGTTTGTTATCTTTGATAGTTATTTATAGTTCGCAATTTTTTATCAGAATAAATTATGTAGAAAGTAACAATAGCTGTTAAAAACAGACTCGAGATGGAGCTTCTTATTTTGTACCAACCTTAACATGAAAAAGATCAAATATTTTTAAATTTTTTCAAAAAAGGTTGAATTCACAATTTAGTCTCAATTTTACGTAATAGTTCAGTATATACGCGTTGTAGATTAAAATGAGAATATTAATGTTCTTAAAATAATGAAAGAGAAATGTATGCAATAAATAAATATATAAAATTATTGATTATGTATATTTTGCTAAAAAATATCAATTTAAAAATTTGATACTTTATAGATAGTATTTTATTTTACTTTACTTTCACTGCTTTGGTCAAAATATGGCAATCTAAATTATAAAGCTCATTCTATGCAGAATCTAAACTTCATTATAAAATATCTAAATTAATGAGGATTTTGGTTTACCTTAGATTTATTGATAAATTATTGAATATAAGGACTTGAAATAACATTAGTTTGTAAAAAAGAAACTTGAATTAATTATATTCAAACATTATATAGGCTATAACGTTTTTGCTATTTACATTTGTCATTTCAAAGTGTGAAATATAAAATCGCAGCGATTGATCGATGTCACCATTGTATCCATAGCAACATGTGTAAGATTTGCTTTTCTATTATTTTGCAATGAAAAAGCTTATAAAATAATCTTATGTAACAATTCTTTAATCAAGATATATCTATTTTTCTACTACATATGAGTAAGTTCTTAATTATTTTTTATTTTATTTTTTGAACATTATATTAATTGAAATTTTTTATTTGATTCATTTTTACTTACCTTTTTAATTTTTTGTAAATTAGTTTATTATACATAACCAAAGTTTATAAACTAAATTAAAATTCATTTTAATATTATATTATGCTTTAAACAGTAGAAAGTGTAATTCCTATGAGTATATATATATATCAATATTAAATAAATAATATGAATTTATTAAGTTTTTCTTAAGTTTATAACATTTATAACAGCTTTATTATTTTATATTGATTTTTTACAGGTTTAATAATACTTTTAGATGATTATTATAGATAAAATTTGTATATAGATTTTTTTTGTAAAATACTATAAATCATGTAATAAAAAAAAATATATATTATTCTTGAGACTATTGAGTTTAAATTTGTTATTAAAATTGTTTTACTGTAGTTATTTAAACTGGTTTTTAAAAAAAAACTTTATATCTAATTTTCATTGGTTTATTTTGTTTTTTTAATTTTCTAATATGAATTATTATCAGTAAAATTTTATGTAATAGTAGATGTCATAATTTTATAAAAATATTGCTAAAACTTCAAAATCAAATATGTAAATAAGTAAAATTACAAATATCAGTATAAAGTCCATCTCCATAATATTGAAATTAAATAAAATTAATTTCTAATCTTAATGTTAAGATCGCACATGAGAATAAAAAAGAATCAATATGCTATTTAATCTAAGTAAATATTGACTTGTATGGATATTATATATTAAATTTTCTTTTAAAAAATAAAACTACAATTAATAAGATATAGGTACCAGCTGTAGATTTTTCTTTAACAATTTAAAATTTTTAATGAATCGTTTTATTTTTGAATTTAGAGAGGATATAGTAGTATTTGAGATTATAATCCTTTTAGATAACTTGTGGGAAAGGAAAGATAATAAAATTTTTAATATTATCGATTCAACTTATAAGAAATTTTTGTTTTATGAAAAATTCAATCAGGTTAAAATCCTAATAAATTCTTTAAAATATTTTTTGAAGATTTTTAGTTATAAATAAAAAATTTAATAAAAAAAAATATGATTATATTATATTTTTAATTATTGATTCTTTAACACACTAATGTTCTTTATTAGAAAATGAAATATGATATAAAACCAAAATGTAATATAATTTTTTAAGATATTTAAAATATTTTGTCTTTATTATTAATTAGTAGAATTAATGTTGAGTTTGAAATGATACCTACAGAGATATTATAAGTAGAATTGTGTGCATAAATAATGAAAACTAATAGTAATAATTAATTTTATTTTGATGTATCAACCCATTTAATTCGGTATATCATTTATATTTTATTTTTATTTTCAGTAATTTGTAAAAATAAATTTCTTATGCCTTGTTAAAGCTTTAAAGAAACTATGCATTGTGGAGATGGAGATCATATAAATGATACTAAAAAAGAAAAGCAGACTTTGTTGAAGAAGTTCGATATTCCCATTGAGTGTTTGTCATACGAATACATTGGAGAATGCAAAAAACCAAAGGAACTTGAATATATTGTTCGAATTTTACGGTATGAATTCACTTTTTCTCTTCTTCTTTCTTTTAATGTAGTACAATAGAATTAAATTGAAAAATATATTAATATATTTATTAACAAATTTGAAAGTCAAAATTCAATTAATTTCTTGAATATTTATAAAAATATTTATAAAAAGTTGAATTTCAAAATTTATGTTCTTTACTTCTAAATCATACTGTAAGAAATAAATAAAATAAAAATGTAAAAAAAACTATTCAATAACACAATAAAAAAATTTTATAACTCTTTGTAATATAAATATTTTTTTTAATTAATTAAAATTAAAAATAAAAAAAATCATTATGATGGGATAAAAATAGATACACAAAATGATATCTTATTTTATTAGTTGCAAAAAGTAAAATATTTGTCCTATAACTAATTTGTTATAATTTACTTTCTGTATTTGAATCCCATAGTTATCTGATTCAAATTTATAAATTTTTGTTATAAAAAATTTATTTTGTAGATAATTTTACTATTTTTTATTCTTTTTATTTAAAGTATTAAAATAAAGTAAATTTAATAATTTAATAATTTGATAACATGAAAAATTTCAATTAATAATTTATAAACTTTTTATTTTTCATGAATGTAATTAAGAATTTGAAGATATAAAATTTTTTTGAATTTTTTGAAATATTATTATAATGTTTATAGTTTATTACATATATATAAATTTAAAAAGAATAATGCAAAGGCTAGAATATGAAACAATGATTGTAATTTTCATGATTCTAGTTAATATAGACTTCTTTTATTAAATTACTTCAATATTTATTATCTCTGCGAAATATATAATATAATGTGTTTATATAATTTTATAATCTTTGTTTTCATATTATTTATTTATCTTATCAATATATTTAAATAATTATTTTAATTAATAATATAGTTTTTGATAACATTCCATTTTATAATTTTCGATGTAGCCTGAAATTTCTAACAGTATACAAAATCGATAAAGTGTATAGAACAATTGCTAAATAATAATATTTTAATTTCCTGGAGATTAACTCCTATAATACAAAAAAATGTCACCAATTTCAAATGTCTTTTGATTTATTTTTTTATTATAATATACTTTTAGATGCTACTTTTAATTTAAACAATAGAAAATAATATTTTTTAAATAACCCATACTTATCAAATATTATTTCCAAGGTCTCAATAATTTCTGTGACATGTTCAGTCTTAAATTAAACTAATTTATTTAATTTTTTAGATAGTCTGATCAAAGATTTATGTAATATAAAAATAAAATGAAAAACAGAAAATATTTGAATTAAAAAATGAGTGAATAATAATAAACTTACTAGGGCTGATATTATTAGATTATGTAAAAGTTTAATTTTTTAGTAGAAAAATATATAATTTGTTTACAACTAAAAATTTTTAAAGAATAAACATTAGTGAATAATAATTAATTTGGAACTGATATTTATATTTAAATTTAGCTTTATATCAATTCAAATCAATCTAAGAATGCATAGGGTTATTGGATTATTATTAAATGAATAATTATTATATGAAAAAAATATGAATATTATTATAAAAATCAAAAGAAGGATTATAAGTACATAAAAGAAAAGTAATTTTTGAACTTTACATGAAAGATGAAGATTCTAAGTTAATAATGAATAGCTCATTTGTTACGAGACTACTCTAAATTGTAATTGTTTAATAAGTTTGTTTAATGTTGTATTTACTTTATTTTATTTTAATGTAAGATAGTCAGTAAGAGGATAAGAGAAGGAAAGTGATGTCAGTCAACATTCAATGATTCAACTCCAGTTTTTAAATTATAATTTATTCTTAATTTCTTTACTGTAACTCTTGCCTAACATAATATAAAAGATCTCTGACATGGGCACAAAGACTTAATTATTAATGATTAATGAAGAGTGCTTAAATATAAAGTACATCAGAAGTAAATTTTACTGATAATAATAATTTTAGTAGCTTACAAGTAGGTTGTCGCACCTATACAGGTGCGACGGGGAACATGTTTGCTGAAACCAACTTGATAATATCTCTACGCTGTCATCCTGTTTGTGCTTGCTGGTAGGATATCGGCATTTGATTGAGAATTTAGTCGTTGTCACTTGTTTACACGATAAAACCCACATGTGGTGAAAAAGAGTTAAGGTTATAATCATACATATCAAAACATTTTTTAGAATCTTGGAAGTCAGTGTTTCCAGTAAAGTCTTGTGCGAGTGTTTCTCTGGTCGCACTAGTACCTTCATAGAGATCCTCGGGGTCTCTTCTTACCTTTTCAGCTAATTGTGTATCTCAAGTAGACGTTATACCTTAAAAGCTATAATTATACCTTAAAAACTTATGTATTATTATGGAAAAGTCATTAAAAGTTGTATAAATACCAACTGATCTTAAATCTAGAAATTTATCAGCAGAAAAATTTTCTATTGAAAAACTCTTTTAATTAATTTTTGATGAACAAAAATGTACAGAACATATTAGAATAAATCATTCAAGAAATTCTAGTAACCTTACATAGTATGCTTACCTTTCAAGTTTTCACTTTACAATTTCTTTTGAATATTGATTATATCTTAAAAACAAAATGCTTTGAATTTATTCGAGCTATTGTTAATCTATTTTTTGGTTGAACTGTGTAGGGAAAGAAAATTTTGTAAAGATACTTGAACTGAATAAAATGATTGGGTACTCATTTAATTAAGTAAATACATGAAAATGACATACGTTTTATTGAAGAAATTCATCTTTTATATTCTTACAGATCAGG
Source organism: Dolichoris vasculosae (assembly GCA_018907195.1). NCBI lineage: Eukaryota > Metazoa > Arthropoda > Insecta > Hymenoptera > Agaonidae > Dolichoris > Dolichoris vasculosae. Next base: position 1,288,973 of record JACCHY010000019.1, read on the forward strand.
CGAAGAAGGTGTATATCCTCATCTCACTAATTTTGCCGAGCAACGATTAATGCTTATTAAGCCTGAGAGTACTCTACTTCGGTTGATTAAGCCTGTTCTGATAAAAAATGAATTAGAACTGCAGGAGCGTAAGGAACTCGAAGCAAACATCAATGTATGGATGCAAGAGATGAAACTCTGTGACCGTGACCTAGTAGATGAGAAAACACAATCAATTGGCCAGTGCCTTTCTCAATCTTCTATTAGAATGACTAAACAGGTTGATTTTGGTATTGGAAATGTTAAACTTAACAATAAAATTTTTTAAATTTTTTTATTCTAGTATAATGTAAGTATATTATGCTATCGTAGGTAACCATCAATAATTATTTTGATTACAAATGCATGCTTCAATGTAAATGGAGCTTTAGTACAAGATATATATCAGTTTAATTTACAATGACCGTAATTAGTCAGCTAAAATATATAAACATATAAATAAAACACTAATTTAAACATATTTTTTACGTGTACATAAAAATTTATATTAATTAAAATAAATATTTATATTAACAGATGCTTTTAAATGAAAAATTTCGTAAATATATTTTATTAAGATTTTTTTAATGTATGAAACTATTTTCAATAAAAAAATTATCAGATTTTTTTAAAAATATTCAATTTGGAACTGATTAGAAAATTAATGAATTTTTATGAAATGATATTTATAAAAGAAATTTTAAAAAACTTTTAAATTTATGTATGTAATTGCTTTTTTTTCCGCAGTCGTTTCTTAAGTCTTCAGTTAATACGAATCGTAACAAAGAAAAAAGAATAAGTGCTTGTGATTATGCTGGATGGGATAAATATGATGCTGATACTGAGTTGAATCGCATTGATTTGATCGAGGAGAAAGAAAAAATTGCAATTAAAAAGTTTCAGGAACAACAAAAAGTTGATCGAATGAAGACGAGAAAGAAACTAATAATCGAAAAATGTAGATTGTTTATATCATAAATATAGCAGCTTTATTATAATTTCGTGTGATTCATAAATATAATATATTTTAAATTTGAATAAAAATGTAAAAGTTATTATTTTTATGGAAAGAATTTAATATGTTTTATATATTTAAAAATGTTAAGCATTTAAAAACAAAATAAATAGAGATAAATTGTGGCTAAAAAACATACATTTACGTGTTTTTCAGTACTTTTTACGGAAACGGAGTTAAATGTAATGGCAACACGAGAGCGGGAAAAGGGAAATGAGGCATTTTGTGCTCGGGATTACGAGGAAGCTTTGGAACTGTACAACACTAGCATTGCTTTGGACAGTGATATTAATACTTATAACAATCGTGCCATAACTTGTAAGCATGTATTTATCAAATTTTTGAACTTTTAATTTTTTTTAAACTGTCAGTATAAAAACTTCCATATGAAAGAAAAGTTAATAATTAGCATAGAATTGATAAATCCAACAATTATATAAAATATGAATAAATAAATATTTTGATAGAAATTAGTTTCTTTATAAACACTTCTTTTATCTATTTTAATATATTAAACATATAATAATTTTATTCGCATAAAAATATATTTTTCTTAAATTTGCAATTAAAATTAGATTTAACTACAGAATTTCTTGTACTTTTATATAAATTTGTATCAAAATATTTGTATATGAAACTTAGCATGAGTTAGTAAAATATGAGTTATAAAACCAGATGAAATGATTCATTACTTATGGTAAAGCATTTATGTAATCTAATAAATTCATGAAAAATAGATAATAGTAGATTCGTTTTTTCAATGCAGCATATAAAACTATTATATTCTAAAGTATAAAAGGAAAATAATATATTTAAATAGAAAAAATATGCATTTGATTTAATATCATTCAAAGTATTTTTAAATTAAATTTCTTTATAAATATTTAATTAATCATTGAATGATATAGTAATGAGAATACTAATTTAATCATAAAAAACTATTTCTGTAAATATAAAAGAATATATTACAATATCTAATAATTACATTAAATGTTTTGAAAAATAATTTTTTTTATTTCATATTTACCTAATAAAATTTCTGAATAATAATAAGAATTTAAATTTCAGATATAAAATTAAAAAATTATGAAAAGGCTATAAAAGACTGCAATTCAGTGCTGACTATTGATTGTATGAATTTAAAAGCATTACTCCGAAGGGGACTTGCAAATGAATGTCTTCATAAAAATATTGAAGTAATACATCAATTAATTTTTTCATAATATCAATAAAACAATATAAAAAATTTAAGAAAAAAATTTCAATAATAAAACTCTTCTTTTTTTTATTATACACAATACAAATAATTCATAAAATATAAAATTTTAGATACATTTAATAAAATATATAATTTAATTATTTTAATTGAAAGTTATTACAAACCTATTAAGCAAGAAAATTAATATTACAAATTATTTCAGGCTTTAAAAGATTACGAAGTTGTTATAAAAATTGATCCGATGAACAACATTGCTCTTTCTTCAATTATTAAATTAAGGGAGTCTTTAGAATCAAAAACAGCTAGGTATTCGTTATTAATATAATACATAAATTTATAATATAAAATAATATGAATTTTTTAAAAATAATAATTAAAAAAATAAGGAAAAATATAAGGATTAAACTAATAAAAATAATTAAAACTTATATAAGTTATATAAAAGATATTTTTCCTTTTGTTTTCTTTTATTAAAAGCAGATAATTCATACTTTGTTTTACATAAAATATTATTATGGAAAATGTTATTAGTTTAGATAATAATTTCTCATATAAGATTTAAAAAGCTAAATTGGAATTTAAATTAAAAATATTGCAAATATTTAAAAATAACAATCAAGATATAATTTGTCATCAGTACTACATATATTTATATTTAAACGATTTATTGAAAATTTTACATTATCATTTATTTATTACAGATTGATGATTGAAGAAATACACGATGATAATTGAATAATTAATTAAATGAACAATATTCAGAAACAAATTTTTAATAAATTTGCTGTTATTTATATCCTACATATATATTGTGTAATTAAAATTATGCACAAGGTAAAATTATTAATAATTTAGTTTTAATTTTTTAAGAAAAAAATTAATTATAAAAAAATTTTATTTTATTACAATTATTTGAAATATTTATTTTATTTTAGCTATTGAAAACAATACATTAATGCTATTTATTATAATAATATATTATATATTATTTGTATAAAATTAGACTCTTTTAATTGTAAATAAATTGATTAAAATATAAATTATTTATTAAAATATAATAATTTATAAATATATTTAAATTTTATAGTAATTATTTGAGCTTGCATTCAATATTTTTAATTGTTTTAATTTGAATACTATAATTAAAGGGGTTTAGAAATATATATGTTTTAAAATAACAATAAAGATATATTATTATCTATGAAGATCTTATACAGTTGGTGGATTCAAAAACTAATTTTGTAAGAAATGGATTTAAGGCAAGGTTATGTCGACAAGTTTTAAACACGTGTGTGATACAGCTTTCTCTAATCATTTTTTATAAAACATATATATATATATACATGTCGAATTTTTAGATAATTATAAATATATAACGATTAAGTTTTTAAATATTTTAAGGTATGATGGTAAATTACTTTTTTAATGAAATTTTTCTTCCACAATTTATAGACATGTACCAATGCTTTTATTACATAAATGATAATGTATTGTAATTTATAAAATAATAAATGTTATGGAATTTTGTATATCATTTAAATGAAATAATTTAAATAAACTTTTATATTATTAACTTTCTTAAAAAATAAATAATGTATTTATTTAAATTTTATTTTTATATTTGTTGATCTTAATGTATTTTTTAAAACATAAAAATTTATATAATATATTTAGAATTTATTAAAAAATTATGTAATAGATTTCTTTTATTCATAAAACTATATTTATAAAAATTTCTTAAAAACATTGAAATAAAATTTATTTTGTATAATTATTAATATACTAAAGTTTCATTTTTTCAAAATACAAAATAAAAAATTTGAAATTCAGTTTAAAATAAAATTTAGCAATAATTTATTTTAATATTTTTATAATTAAATACGAAAAAGTTATACGCAATAATTATAGCATTTTTTTTAAATACTAAAAAAGTATAAAAATATTGTATCTCATACTTCCATAAATTGTAAAATTATTTACAAAGTATTTATTTTTTATTACATTCATATCATATGCATACATGTGTATATATGTATATTTAAAAATACAATTTAATATTTATTAAAATATTTTGAAATAGTTTTCATAATCCTGAAAAAAAATTAAATTTAGTACGTTTTCCGATTATTTTATTGAGTATTAAATAAAATATATACTATTCTGTTTTCATAAGATAAAAGTATTTATAAAAATATTATTAAAAAAAATATTCAAAAAAATTATATTTTTATTAAATTAAATGAAATGGTATTATTTTAAGTTATTAAGTATTTATAAGTATCATTCTAATTTATTTATTTAAACATCAAATGTTTTTCATATATTTTTTATAATATATTATTGTCACTTTATAACATAAAAATTTCTTAATTCAATAGTTAAATTTATAATTAAATTTACAATAAACTTCATATTTCTTCAAAAATTCTTTTATTGTGTATTGCCTGTGAGTTTGCATAATTTATTATGCATTTATAATACTAATATAAATAACTTTATGTATAAAAAATAATATTAAATAATATACTCAAAAAAAGCTAAATTTAAATAAATTTTTTTCTTTTAATAAAAAATATTGTATTTTAATAAAATATCATTAATTTTTAAGTAAATAATACTTTCAAATTCTAATTTTACAAAAGTTTTTATTAGGTGCTAAGATTTATTTTGAAACTATTTCTCATTAAAGCTATTCTTATCGAAGAACTTCTGTAAAAACATTTTTAATGAGTTGAATTAAATAAAGTTTTTTTACATTATATATAAATATTTTATATAATGGTAAATGTTAAAATTTATAGCACTTAAAATGTTTTGATAAGTTTATTTTACTATTTTTAAATAATCATAGTGACATATTATGTAAGATTCCTGGAAAATTTTTACACGTATTTAAAGCTGTACATTATTCAAATCAGAAAAATATAAAGGAATATAGTTAATGAGTGAGAGAAAGTTTACAAAAAGCAAAATAAATATTAAATGGTTTTGGTATTTATAAAAACATGAAAAAATAATGACTATAATTTCTCAGATGTAGGAATCTCGGTTATGCTCTTGATATTGGAGATCGATAATTTTGTTGGTACACAACTGAAAAGGTGTTGTTGCGAGCGATGACTATAAAAACCTTCATCACGAGTCTCATGAAATGCCTCCAAGGATTTGTTAATGTTGTTGATTTTAACACTTCTTGAAAAATAACCGCCACTACCGCGTTCAGCGCTAGCCGTCCCATTTACGTTAGAAATGTTATGGATGGGTTTGCGTCTCCATAATTTTGCTAAATACACCCGGAAATTTTCAGATAAAGTACCGTAAAGCATTGGATTCACGACAGTGTTGAATTGTGCTATAAATAGTGTCCAGATAAAGTGATGAGATCTGAAATATTAAAAAATTAATTTATTTTCTTGATGTTTAATAAGTTATTTATTAATTTGAAATATATAATTTTGTTTATTTTTAGAGAAAAACGTATATATTAGAAGTAAATTACAATTTTGAGACCGTTTAAACATGGTTTGTTCTTATTCAAAATATTACTACGCCTGCTCTTCGTTTTGTTTCATTTATGATCAATTAGTTGGTTTTATAATTAAATTTTTTAAAATAATTTCGTAATTATATTTTCAAGTGTTAAATTTAAGTATTTTACTTTTTTGTATAATTACAATTTATTTATTACAAATTTAAGGAAAATAGATTAATGGTTTTGAAACAAATTACTTGATAATTCATTAGTAACATTTTGCGATGACTTTATTTGAATTGATATAATGCTATTACAATTTAAGTATAAATAATAATTTTGTTATTTTTTTATAAAGACGTTAAAAAAATACTCTATAAAAAATACAAATAAAATAGTATGAAAATTTGAAAAATTATTATGAACAGATATATTATTGGTCGGCCTGAACTTAAAATTTAAAGAATAAGTTATAATAAAATTTTAGAAATTTTATATAACGTATGTGACATAAGTGATTGCTTAAAACGTGAATTTTTTGTGTACTGAATAAAATCAAAATGTAACTTTATTTTAAGTAAATTTATTATTTTTTTAGACCTGCAATTTATGTTACTTAACCAAACAGTAGTTCTAAAAAAATATTATAAGTATATAAAAAAAATATTTATATTAAATTTTTTTATTTACTGTTCATACTATAATATAAATAAATTTATTAAAATTATTATATATTTCCATACAGGCTTGTATATGTAAATTTTATTTTGATGTAGAAAGATAAGTTATATTAGATTTTTTCGAATAATTTTTGAAGTTCATTTAATAAGTTTTTGATCCACGATTTATTTATTTGATTATTTATTTGATTACTAAGATCAGTTATAATTTATTTAAAATACTTATTTGAAATTACTACTTATTTAATACTTAAATTAAATATTAATTTTTTTCGTATGGGTATAATTAGAACTTATTCAAATATAACGTCAGTCAACATCATATAAAGTATTTTTTAAGAGCTTTAAATTTAATCAATTGTATTAAATTACATATAAAGTAAAATATTTATAATTTTATTAAATTTAATCTAACTGAATAAAATTTAATAGTTTTTCAAATCACTATTCTTTTTTATAAAAAATATAATTTTTTGTTATATTCCTGCCTTTAATATATATTCATATAATGTATTTATAGAGGTAAGTAAAGAATTAAAAAGATTCTATGGAAATAAGTTTTAACAAAATGTTTATTATCTAAAATTATTCAAAAATTACGAATGAAATAAATATGCATATAGATCTTTTTTAATTAAAACAATTTATATTTTTAATTAGATTTATATATTAATATAATTTAAGATATTTTAAAAGATATGAACAAATTATTATTTTCTATGTGTATAAATATATATAAAATAAAATATAAAAAACTAAATAAATTAAAAATTGTATACATAGAAAAAAATAAATAATAAAAAATATTAATTTTCCACTCTTTAATAAATATTATTATATTTGAAATTTCTTGAATTTTTTCCAACATTATTTGCGATTGAAAAAATATCGAATATTTTTATTTTATAGACTAAGGTTAAATACTATGGCTTTGTGCAAATGACATTCACTAATCGATCTTTATATGCTTGTTTTTAAATAAAAATATGTTATTTATATTAAGCGAAATAAAGGGATAAAAAATCCTAGATAGATTATTTTATAAGATGAAAAATGATGGTAAAGAAGTGATGTGAAAGAAGGTTCGTAATAGCTATCAACATTTATAAATAATTATATTAGACTATGTCTCTTTTCTTGTAAATATAGCTTATGATATTATGCAACATTTATACTTATGTGTATGACATTTTCAAAATTTGCCATAATAAATATGTTAGTAAATTAACATTTATTTATATTTTATTATTTTATAAATTAATTACATGGAATTGTTACTTAATTTTATTATGTATTTTGTTATTTCTGAAATTTAATTTTTCCTTGTAAGAAAAAAAATTATTAACCACAAAAATTCGAGAAATGATAAAATTTTAAATTTTGTTTGAACTTGGTATCACAAAATTCAATTACATTAGTAAAACCTTGTTAAAAGTAAGATTTAAATGAATCACCTTAAAAAAAAATTTGTGTCTTCGATAGGCCTTTGTCCATCCAAATAAATGAGTAACATGATAATTGTTATGGGGAGCCACATAACAAGTACTGCCATAATATTAAGCAAGAGGATGCGTACAACGCGCAGATGCTTGTGCAGTCTAATCTTCTCATGTTGCGATAAACTACCGGTCCGCCCTTGGCGACTTGTCAATCTTGTGCTGTCCATTATCGAGGCTGACGACGTTTTTCGGCCGGTCCAAGGTAATAACACCTCCACCAGTTCCGAATCACATGTTCGACTTGAATCCAATTCCAAACCCTGCACTCCGTGACAGTTTATTTTTTCTTTTATCTTTTCAAAAAGGTATTTAAAAAAATAGAAAACATTTTCATTATGTTTCTATTACCACATTTGTCCAAAAAATGTATACAATGTATGCGCTTTTCATACGTATATAAAGAAGAAGAAATTCAACTGAAGTTTAATTATCATCTAGTAATAACTTTTATTATACGCTACTAAATATTAATTTTATCCACGATATTAATTTAAATTAAAAAAGTATTTAGTAATTCAATACTAATAACTATAATCTAGTATAAATTAAAATTAAGGGCTCAATAAAATCAATTAAAAATATTTTAAAATCTGTACTGAGAATGATTAGTTTTATATATAAAAATGAAGGTATTTTTAAACAATAAAATCCGGAAGTTGATATTACATATTTCTAGTTCATAAATTAGATATTTTAAGTAAATAAATCGTATGTACATCAAAATTTATAGATTATATTAATTATACATTCACAAATTTTTAATTTTATTATCTGAATTATTGAAATATTTATAAAATAAATATTTTTATCAACTAAAAGACCATTTGTAGTATTTATTTCTATATAGTTTTTAATTAATTACTTGTTTAATAAATTACATCATGGAATTATGTGTTTGTATAAAATAAAAAAATTAACCTGGGTTACACAAGATACAGCCCATCTATTTCTTGTATCAAGTATCTTTTGAAAAATTCTTTGGTAATGATAGACAAGTAGAGTCATTGGCAGTAAACATGCAATTATGATGATTGGAATGGTAAAGCAGAGAGACATGTTAAATATGTCACTTCGGGGAAAGACGAGTGTACATATAATCGTGCCATCTGTAACATCCTGTAACATGGAAATAATTGCTACAATTAAGTTTAAATTGTCCCTCGTATTATCTTTCTATTGTATATTTGTATACAAGTATATAAAATCTACTATATAATATATGTTATATGTTGTTTATAACTTCTTTCCTTTGTATATTGGTTCATGAAAATTTTAATATTTTTTAAATTTTCAAAAATTAAAAAAATGTCTTTTGTTATATTTCTCATTGCAGTTGAAAGAGTCCCTTTCACTATTTTCGCAAAAGTCCTAATTTTTTATAAATGCAAAAAACCTATGGTAATATGAATTAATTTATACATAAAGTATAATGAAAATTAATTAAAAATGATTTACGAATTATTTGATAAATTAATAATAATAATTGTCGATTATTTTATATTATCGATAAATTGAAATAAATTAATTTTATAAAATGCAAAATTTATTAAATTTTGATAAGTATAAAACAATAAAGCAGTTATAAAACAATGTCTAGATATAATTATACTTTATACATAAAGACAACAAAGAAACCACTTTTAATTAGATCTCCAAAATAAAAAGTAAATATGAAAATTTTAGAGAATGGAAACTTAAAAAGTAATTTACAAAATTTAATTTAAATAATTTATAAACTTCCATAAATTATTTAAATAGAATGTAACAATTATTTTTATTATTATTTATTTAAAGATATTAATATTCATAATAGTTGAGTAAATTTTTATTTATGGGTTTAATATTTTTAATTAATGTTATAAAAACGTTATAAAAAAATTTATTTGATAAATTATATTTAAAGAATTGTAACAATATAAAGAATCATTGATAAGTCATTCGATTTTTATTTTTATTATATTATTATGGGTAAATATAAAATATTACAGGTGAACAAAAGAATTAAACTAATTATAAATTATAACATTATTACAGGGAGTATTTTATTTTGTAAAATTATTTTAAAAAATAACTGTAATGTAATTTATAAGATAAAAATGATCTAATTTCTATATAACTTATAAAAGATGAGTTTTTCAAATAATAGGATAATTATTGATTTTTTAAAAGTATAAATAGAAAGAAATGAAAAAAATACATAGAAAGAATTGAAAATTATATATATATTTAGAATAAAGTAATAAAAAAATATCGAAAAAATAAAGAAGAAAAACATTGTAAAAATATCAACTTTTAGTGTAACTTCTTCACTCGTTTGTAATATTTCATGTATTAACTTTTAATGTCGAAAAATCATTTAAAATATATCAGTATAATTAAAATAATAAAACAAATAATATAATTTCAGTTGATTCACGGTGTAACGAATATGATATAATGACTCACCTTCGGTTTGAACCAAAAAAGCACCGGAAGAAAGAGAGAAGCAGCGATGATCCAAGTAACGAAACATGCTACCAAGACCCTTTCTACGGTCAAAGCACTGCGATAGGGCGCTACTACCAGACACCGATAGCGATCCATAGATATGAGTGTCAGTGTCCAGAGTAATACAAAACCGCATACAAACTGCTTACCAAAGGTAAAATATACTCTTTTTTTTATTCTTTTCGAAATTTATGTCAGTAGTGTTACGAAGAGAAAAACTGTTTTAGTTTGCAATTAAGTTTTCTATTTATATAAATGGTTTATGTAAATCACACAAAAAGTGTTCCTAATGGATTTCTTTGTAAAGAGATTTGAAAGGTATAGGATGTAAGAAATATTTTTAGATTATTAGTAAAATTCATAAACCTCATGAATAAATTTGTTTTTATCATTTAGAAACATATTTTCTAATTTCATCATTTTACTAAATTTAAAATATAATAAAAAAAAAATCAGTCATCAACTGACCGTTGAACTATAAACATTAGAACGCTGTTAACGCAAATAAAAAATTTACAAAAATAAAAATATACTTTGTTAATTAATAAATAATTATTATCTAAAATAATAATTAATAAAAATAACAAAAAATTTACAAATAAATAATAAAACAGCAGGATTACTAGTGTTAGTAATTAATAATAAATAGTTAAAAAAAATTAATAAAAATAAATAATAAGTTATTACAAATAAATAATAATGATACAGAAACTGCCAGTATCAACAAGTGGAACACAACAAAAAAGACTGTCACAAAAAAGAAAAAGAACATAATTACTATTATCACCAAATACTAATAAAATGAATCAAGAACTAGAAATTTCAAAAAGATAAAATAACAACCACAAATTATTATGAAAAAAATATTAATAATTTATATGAAGAAATCAATAAATTAAAAGTAATAATTAATGAAATAAAAAAAAAATACAAGCGATGAAGACCAAATATATAATATACTTAGAATAAACAAATTAACAATATTAGAATCAGAAGATTTACAAATCGATAACAATCGGATCAAAAACAGAATATTGGATGAAATAGGAAAGAAAAATGAAAATAGAAAAAAAATTGAAGAAAAAAAAAGAACCACCCAAACTAATAATAAAAATAAACAGAAGACCAAGAAACCATTATTCAAAGAAATAGAAGCAAGCACTGCAATTACGGTTAATTCGAGCGAAATGATCAACAATAAACAAAACAACAAAAAAACACCATATATAAATATAATATTTCAAGATTCAAAAGACGCGGAAAATTTTTACAATCTGGCACAAACAAACGATTACAGCATAAAATACATACAAAATCTTAAATCTATATAATACAAATCTCAGAAAATAGCAATATGCATAAAATACAAAACATAAAATATTTACAATATCACAAAATAAAATGGGAAAAAATAATTAAGATAAATATAATTCAATGCCATAACTGTCAACATCTGGACCATACATCACAAAATTGCAATATGCAATACAAATGTATTAAATACATTCACCATCACAATCCTGTATTGTAAAATAAAGAAATAAAAATTGACAACAAAGAATTATATTGTGTTAATTGTAAAAAATACGGACACTCCGCGTCGTATATGGATTGTTAAAAAAAATAATAGAAATTAAAAATAAATTAAAACAAAAAAAATAAGATAAATAAAATCAGTGAAATAACCAATAAAGTTTTATCATTAATATTTCAAGCCGTTATAACAAAAAGTGAAATAACAAAAATATCCAACAACAAGAAAATATTAATAGATCAACATACACAATTGCATACACAAATATTGATAATAACTAAATACTCAATAATATAATGCAAGCAATACAAGAACTAAAAGAAAATGTAAATAATACCCAAATTCAACAACAACTACAAATAAACGAAATAGCACAACATTTCACAATTATAAAAAACACATATTGACAACTCAGATCAAAAAACTTTAGAAACACTTAAGATTATATCAGTAAACGTCAACTCACTGATATCAAATAAAAAAAGACATAACTTATTAAACCTAATAATGAAACAAAAACCAGATATAATATTAGTATCTGAAACAAAACTAAACAAAACACACAAAATAGAATTTAAAAACTGTAATATTATTAGAACTGATAGACAAAACTCCATTAAAGGAGAAGGAACAGCTGTATTATTAAAAAATAAATACAATTATAAAATAATCTCTAATAATAAAAAAATTAACTTTAAAATTCTAGAAACATCAAAAATAAAACTACAAATGAAGAATAAAAATAATCTATTCATAATATTAGCATATGCAAGAAACGGTAGTAAATTTAGCATAGAAGTAAAAAAACTATTCCAACAATTAGAACTAAACAAAGGAGAAAACTATTAAGTAATCTCAAGTGATTTGAATGCAAAATATATTGACTGGAAAAACAAAAAAATTATACAAGAGGATCATTCATAAAAATTGGCTAAATAACCATGACACTATATACAAAACAAAATTGTACAGTTTGGAATACCCGTCTTATCCCAATGGACAATCATATATAGATTTATGCTTAAGAGACGCTAGAATTAAAATAACTAACAAATGCACAAAAAATGTAATTAATACAATTGAATATGGTAATGATCATAATGCACTACTTAACGATTACTTACAAAATCGATTATAATATCGACTTACTTATAAAAGTATCGATACAAAACTTAACTGTTGATGAATTTAATAATGTATATTATAAATTTAATTATAAAAAGACAAACTGGAAGCAATTCAAGAAAGTTTTAACAAAAAATTGTCAACTGAAGATACAAAACAACAAAAATTTAACATACAACGAAATAGATAATTACATCGAAAACATAGATAACCACAAAAATCAAACCATTAAAAAGTTATTATCAGAAATAACAAAAAACTCCATCGAATGTTATATAAACAAAAACAAAAAAATTATAAAAAGATAAAAGTTATATACTATCACTAATAAACATATCACGACAAAATTACAATGCTAGTAAAAAACAAGAACTAGAATTTCATAAATACTTACTTAATTAAATAAAAAAACAACTCCAACAAAAATTTTCAGAATCAATATTTATTAATTCTCGAGTAAAAAAAAACAATATTCCAAAAAGGATCCAACAATAATGTTTCCCACGATTTGTATTAAAATTCTATTCTATAAATATAATAAATTCTGTCTAATTTAGAAAATTTTGAATAAAAAAATTATTGTCATATTTTTTTATTTTTAATATAATATCATTTTCATATATTAGTAAATTAGTAAAAATACAGAAGGTTACGTATATCTTGTATCATATCTTTATTAATTAATTCTGTAGTTTTTTAAGACCACTATTTTTAAGGTGATCTTTACTTTCTTTCCATACATTATTTTTTATATATTAATTATATTAATTTTTAATTCTTATACTGTTTTATGAATTTAATTAAATTTTCAATCTAGAGATGTATCCTTATTTCTAATATAAATAGTGTATTTAACTTTTTTGTGCGTTTAATCCTTTTTAGAATTTTATTAACTTTCATTCTTCTGATAGAGCTAGAATAAATACGATAGATTTTTCATGCTAAGAGCAATAATATTTTATTTTGAAGATATTTCTTTTATTTGTTATTTTTACATGCTTTAAGTATAATGATAATCAATATTTTATATAGTTATTAAAAAACAAGTATTATTATTATCAAACTAAAAAATTGTAGCTTAAGACTATATAAATTCTGTGGTTAATTTTCTGTTGATGAAGTTAAAACATTTTTTATCAAAATTGAATAAAAAATATAATTTACATAATTTTATATATTTTATACTGATAACAATTGTTTACATCAAGAAGCTCAAGTTGACAGTAAATCTGAAATATAATACTTAAAATATTTTAATAAATTATTCTTTATTGTAATATAATTTTCAAATTTTAATATAATTTGGCATATGTGCTTTTAAATCTAGAATCACTGTTTATACTTTCAAAATATATTCAAAAAATATAAATATATGTTTAAATTAATAAACTTCGTTATTTGTTATAAAAATAGAAAGAAACTACAGAATATATTAATTTATCAGTACTAAGGTCTAAGTCAAATAAATTATCCTATTATTGTAACTAAAGTAATAATAAAATTTTTATTTTTATTACTTGGGTATATATTTTTCTTAAATTTTCTTTCTATTGTTATCAATTTAATTTCTTTGAGTAATTGATCATATATTTTTTAGATTTCTTTTTTCAACTTTTTAATTTAAAAATATAATAAAATTCAAAATATTATTTAATGATTATTAATTATTCATAAATTCAACATATTAAAATAAATAATAATTCAATAGTTACGTATATTGTAAGTTAATAATGAAAAATTTGTCATATATAAATTCTATGAGAGGAATATTATTTTATTTAAATCAATAGTCACATTAAATTATATTAAATTCAGTGCCTTCTATTTTTTAATCCTACTTATTTTATATGAAACTATTCTGCATATAGATGATTTTTTCTAATAGATTTAAATATGTATAACATAATGAAAAACCACAAATGATTATGAATTTGTAGAATATTTTATTTAATATATATATGTAGGATATCATTGCTTTCTTGTAATTAAATGAATTATAAATATATATTCTTCTAACTTTTTCAATTAATTTTTTATACAATCTTATTATTACATGTAGATACGCTGGAATTATATTGTATAGTATAGTTACTTACATCGTATAAATTATATAGTATAGTTACTATTTAGTGCTTATATAAGGTCATTAAAATACTACAGTATCAACCACCTCATTTAATTATTTATCGCGTCAGAAACCAGCTTAACATCGATAATTGGACTAAAATCAGTAACCGTATTACTACTGTATAGTAAGTATTTTTTATATAACATTGTGTAATGCTAATATTTTATTGATTATATAGTACAAAATGTTTTTAAATAAAAACATAAGGCACAGTAAGTTAATTAATTTAAAATTTTTTAAATAATTATCTTTTACTTCTAAAAGCCTTTACTAATAATTAAAAATCGGGAAACAATTTCTTTTGTTGTTCGAAAAGATAATGTTTAATAAATAACAAACGTATTTTTTTAAACAGTATTTAATGTTTCACTTTTGTTTATATGTTTCAATTTTTTTATATTTTTAAAGCACCTTTAAATTTAAGACATAATATTTTATAGTAATAGTTCATGGAATATTAGAAGCTCTTCTGTTGTTAATTAAATATCTATTTTATAAATATAAATACATTTTAATTTTATGCTGACTTTTAAATCAATTGTGCATATATAAAATACAATTCATTTCATTTGTATTATTTTTTTTATTATGAATTTTTTGGATCAACTATACTTTCGATAAGTAATATAAAATATTAAATGTATACTAGTTTCCATAAATATAATATTCTTTTTTATATCACCTGCATAGCGTATGTTGTATATTGAATTATACTTAATATGAATGATGTAAAATAAATTAATTAAATATTGTATAATTAATTAAATATAGTATATAAAAGCATATATATATATATAATTTGAATAATTTGTGAGTTTTTGTATAAGTTTATGTAGACTGAATTTCAAATTTGTATCAGTTGTATCAGATATGATGAAGAGGAAAAATTGGTAATACTTTAAGTACTAAAAGCCTACAATTCAAGTAGAGAAATTGATAGTCATCCCTTCCATAGAAAATGTTTAATTAAAAATTACTACCCAACAACATGAGCAAATAATATAAATATATTCACTCATTTTCCACCAGACTGTTTAAACTGAAATCGCACATATTCAAATTTATTATTTTATAAATATTCAAGATACAGTATGCAGACCTGACAGAGATGAAGAGTTTACTGACAATTATAAGTATATTTCTTAAAAATAAAAGTTTCATAAATAAGAAAAAATTTGTTTCGTTTGCTAGCAGGAGTTTCTATTGTAATTGCAATCATCAAAATCTTCATAGTAACATAAGAATTTATTTTCAAGGGTAGACATAGATACACTTGTGAATAATAAAATCGTATCATTTTCTAAACTTGTAAAAATTTAGAAATAATGTAATTCATAATTAGTTAAAGGAGAACTAATATTTATTTAGTAACTAATAAGATCAATGTTGTCTTCTGTTCTCATTGATCGAACATTTAGGTATTGAAATTTATTTTCAATATGAACATTATTTAAAGTAGTTATTATAAAGCCTTATATTTATGGAATAGACAACAAAATATATTCTATAACTTATCAAGAACGATAAATTGTTCAAGTTAGTAATTTAAAGATCTCATATAAATTTACTATTTAAATAAATTATATTATTAGGATAATGTAAAGAATAAAATATGATATAGATAAAGATTTATATTGTAATATATTTTATGCAATGAATTAAATAATTATATTATGTATAAATAAAATTTTTTTTATAAAAGTAAAAAATTTGAAATTTTCTAAATTTACTGTTATATTTTTTTTATTAATTGTACATATTATTACTTTTTTTTCATAAATAAATTTTTTGCAATATATTTTTTATAATATATTTATTTTATAAAAAGAGATATCAATAAGATCTTCGATTTTTTTAAAGTACCGCGAAGACAGGGGTATGTGAAAAATTGTCTTATTTTAACAGAAAAGACGCTCAAGATATAAGTTTAAAGAAATTACACAGTTGCTAAGCACTATAATATTATCAAATCGAAATTTTTTTATTGTAAAATAATACTAAATTATTTTTTATCAATGACATAATAAAGTGTTATTACAGCTAAAAAAATATCTTAAAATTATATTACAATACTTGCTTCATTTATCTTTTTTGAGTAAATTCTATTGTTATAGTTAATCATAATAAAACTCATACTTACCTGCGAATATGGTAACATTCGGCACACAGTCTCACCCAATCTCCACGAATGCGTAAATCGGGTATATGCGACTGCTGGCACACCAATGGCAAAAAAAAGATCCGCTGCTGCAAGATTGATAAGACAGAGGTTCGTTGGAGTTCGCATTTCTTGATACCTAAGGACACATGCCGCGACAGCAAGATTTGCTCCTACTGCTACGGAGAATGTTACTGTAAGTAGTAGCACCTGTAGTTAAATGATAAAGTAATAGCAATTATGATTTTCGCTATTTATACAAGTAGGCATTAGATAGAACTATGAATTAAATGTTTATATATGATTAATTATTATTAATATATTACTCAATTGTATTGATTTAGAAAACAATGTACAAATGAGAGGTCATATAGATTAATATACAAAGGTAATATACAGAGTCATGTTAATAATGTGTATCAAAGTATTATCCATAAGCTTTAATCCTTTCAATGTTCCTATTTGCTCTTTTTATGCAATTATACATAGTATTGTACATATTTATACTTAATTTTTCATCTTTTTTAAATTTTTGACTTGAATTTTGATTTCATAAAAAAATGTATTTATAGTATATTGAAATTTTCGTAGGACATAGATAGTTGTCATTATTTCATCATTATTTCATTTTAAAATCTTTAAAAAGGGTAAAAGTATATGGGGATAACTTGAGTCACTACCTTTAATACTTTCTATTTCCTTGATAAATAATTATTTAATAATACTCTTTCATAAGCAACTAAAAAATATTTTTCTAAAAACTGTTTGATGAATGAAGTATCAAAATAAAACATTACAATAGGTTATTCTACATGGAAAAAGATTTACACAAGAATTAAAATATAAGAATAAAAAAATAAAGAAGAAAAAAATTATTTTTTTACAATCTCACAGTTAAACTATTATTAATATCAACTTTTAAATTTATTAATATTTAAATTATAATGCTATATTGATTGATTGTAATCGAATTAATTACATAATTATAGAATAATATATTGTATTTACGATATTGCAGTTTTTTGTATATCAGCTTCTGCTATCAAATATGTGATTATAAGTACTATTGATAATAAATTACAACATAAATATTTTTTGTGAAATTACATAACAAAAATATTAAAAATTTTATTTTTAATTTGTGTTGCATATATACAAATGAGTTCATTTTAAGTTTTAATAATTCAATATAATAGTTCATTGGTTATAAAAAATTTAAATAAAATAAAACAATTTTCAATATCTTTCAGCATTTTACATAATAATTAGAATAACTTACATATATTTTTTTTATAAAAACTATTATTTACTAAATTTCTATGTATAATGTTCTAAATACTATAAACTTAATTATATTAATTGAAGCATAAATAAAAGAGTTTTAAATTAATTGAAGCATAATAAAATAAATATTATTATAAATATATAGATTTAATTATATAATTTTTAATTATTTTATTAAAAATATAAAAAATTTGAAAAATATTAAATATTTAAAAGTTAATAAAAAATTGTACTTTGTATCGAGAATATGTCCGTTTTAATACGTTCCATATTATGCTACATATTTTAGTATGTAGAATCAAGACATACTATTGTTCATTCTCAGTAGAGATATTTCGATGCTTTATTTATTACTGATATTATTTATCTCAAACATTATTTAAATTTTTATTGGCTAAAATAAAATTATATAATTAAACATATCTAAAATGTATCAACTCATTTAAATTTTTTTTTAATAACTGAGGTAATGCTGCTATTTCATAAAAATTTTTTGATGGAAAAATTGAGGTAAACTGAAATTTAGAGATCTGATAAACACTAATGTTTGACCATATTTTTCAAAACTATAAAATTTAAATTAAATATTAAATATTAATTAATTAAATATTAATTATAATTTTCTACATAAAAGATATTTATAGTAAGAAACGTAACTAAATTTTTTTTTTAATTTTTTTATATATATATATATAAAATTATAATTATAAAAGATAAACGTTTTTACTAAAAGTATACTTTATAGATAATGAAATATTAAATGACTTATAAAATTTTCGATATTAGATATCAATTTTATAAATATTTCACATTTTGCTACAAGAAATTTATAAATATTTGCAAATAGTAATATTAATAATTAATCAAACATTAAATTTCTATATAATTAATAGAAAATAGGAAAAAGTAGTCAAAATAATATAATTTAAGGCCAAAATTAATAAACTTTAAAACTTATAATACAAAATTGTAATATATTATATAGATACGTAAATTGCATACAATAATATAAATCATTTATGAATAGAATATTAAAAATAGACATTAAAAAAATACAAAAAGTTTTTAGTATACAACAGCATGTTATTCTTAAGAAAATTTAATATAAAATAAATCTTTTGTTTACAATGTATAATAATGCTATTGATATAAAATAAAAAAATTAACTATTATTCTATATTATTAAAATTAACTATATATTCACTTATATGTATTAAGATAAATTGTTTTATTAGAAGAGATTCATGGTTTGATGGTTTTTGTAAAAATATTTTAATTTTATGATATATATATTTTCATGATTAAATAATTTTATGAAAATATATATTTCATAATTTTTACTTTAATTATATCTAATTTTTATGAAGTTTTAAATATTTTTATTAACAATATAAATATAGTTCTTAAATATTTAATCCAATGTATATACAATTCATAAATTTAATCAAGTATATAAATATATTAACATGTATTTTACTGTATGTAAGGGCTAGCTGTGTCTAGTAACTTTTAATGTATATATATATGTATATAATATTTGTCATAGAAGATTATAAACTTTTCAAATATATTCACAAATCGTTTAAAAATTGCAAAGGCTTTTAATTGGTTAGAAGTCATCGATAAAATGTTTTAAATTTATCTTAATAGAAGAGCGATATTTTTATATTGAAAATGAGAGTTGCAGTGGTGACTGTCAAAATTAAAATTTGTCATTCATAGTCATTTAGTAAGCTACATAGAATTCTGTATGTAGTTATAGACTAGTTACATACTAGAGAGTTTTAGGTCAGATCCTTGATTTATCCATTAATGTATGCCTAAACGAGCAAACAAGAGAAAGAGGGATAGAGATAGATGGGAGTTGAAAAAAGAGTACGAAGCCAAAAAACGCTACTCTTGAAAATGGGTATTAATAATGGTCAACATTCAAATTAGAATTTATGAAAGGTCATACGTTGTAAAAGGAGAAAAGAAAGGTTAGTTTTACTCGGAGAACATTCGCAGATAAAAGGCTTTGGAGGTCATTTGTTTAAGCCAAAACTTTAAGAATTAAGTACAATCAATTTTAGAGACTAGCTATCCTTCCTTTTTAGTTATAGAATTGCTGAAAAACTCGCAGACCCTGGAATTGAAGGCTCATCATATATTTTACCCATAAAGTTCGTAATTCCAATTTTTCACTTATGTGTATATATATGTATCATTGTATCATTTAAATTTACACATTCTTCTGTCATATTTAATTAAGGATAATAAGAATTTTAAATTACAATTCAAATTAATACATTTAAAATTTTCAGAATCTCGATAGCACAATTTGGTATATCCAATTGAGAAAAATTTTATACGGAACAAAATACTACTGAAAATTATATTTTCAATTTTATTTTGATATTACATAATATGTAAAGTTTTAAAAGTTTTTTAGTTTATAAGCTTACTCAATATTACTATAAATTAATTAATATATAATTTGGTAATAAATAAGTTTTAAGGTGTACATAAAAAAATATACTCACTTCGATTCCAATTACTTCATTTCTGTTGCCAAATTCGCTGTAGTAAGTGAAATAATATCTGAGACCCCATTCCTCATCTTTTCCTAAAAGATACGACGTATTCATGTTTGCGGTTTCCCAGTCGATAATTCTTGTCTTTAGTTGTATCTTCACTTTTTTCTTTTTATCTCATTAAAAAACATGCTTTGATTGAATTGCTTTTTATACTTTCTTTGCAGTTATTTTAAATTTTTTGTTTATCTTTTGGAAAATAAAGTTTAATTTATTCTCAGTTTAAACATAAATTTTGTTTTGTCTTTCTTTGAATATTTGATTTTTTATCCATAACAAAAGAAATAACTTCACTTTACCTGCACAGATTATATTAAAATCTTATTAATTCTTGAATCAACAATTATATAATTCATTTATTACCTACACTATTTCCTTTAAGAGGATTCTCTATATAAAACTTATGAACAAAACAAAAATACTGATTAAATAAATTAGTCTACATTCTCTTTTCGTTGGATCCTGCTATCATCATCACCATTATTGTTCAAGATATATTTGGAACAAATTTTGTTAAATATAAGTAGAAAATATTGATTACAAATTCTGAAGGCATTAAGATCGACTCATCGTTTTAACAAAATTTGCAATATTGACTTATAAATATAGCTTGTTATTTTGATAAATTTTTCCACTATTGCCTTTTGTCTGATGAACTTAACTTGAATAAAAAAATTATCATTTTTAAAACTTTTTATTTTTTTTTTTATAGTGATTTAGATCAAATATGTAAACTGATTCTAATGCGTCAAATGAATTTAAATTTATGATCACATATATTACAATTTTTTAAATTTTGTTTAAATTTTATCTGAATTTCAAATATAATATTATTGATTTTATAAAAAACTAAATTTCTTAAAAATTTTGTTTTATTAGGATTTAACGAATTAGCTGATTATGAATTAACTATTATTATTAATTCTTTGAAAATAAATATTTTTTTATATTAGAATCCTATATAAATATAAACATATCCTTTTTTTTCATAAGATAATTAATATAAAAAAATATTGCACTTTTTTTGTAGAAACTATAAAATTTAATTTAAGATTAAGTAATAATATGTTAATGATGAAAAATAATTTTATCCATTTAAAGGTATCAACAATAAATTAAAAAAATATTTAATAAATGTTTTGATGTACGCTAGAATTTATAATCTGGTGCACTTTAATTCGACTTATGCTTATTGACAAAAAATACGGAAAAATAAGGAATATTATTATCTTCAAAATATCTATTCAAAAAGGGTACTAACATCTTAAGGAAATGAGAAGAATATTGACACAATTAATTTTTAGTTTCTTGTTGACTAACACAACTTTATAAGGTAATAAATAAGATAACAATAGCTTTCAATTAATAATAACGTATATATAGAAATTATATCTTAGTTATATTAAGATTGAATTATATCAGCAAAATAATTATTTAATGAATATTAAGTGCACAAGTGTAATAAAAATTTTATAAATTTTATAAAATGTGGTTAATGAAATATTGCGTAATTATTCATAAATATTCGTATATAACAATTAAATTTATTGTTAAAATATGTTTTATACGAAAAACATTTGTATACATAAGTTTTTATTCTTATTTGACATGAAAAACGAAGGAAACTTTATAATATTATTCTAATAAAATATAATTAAAAAATAATTAATATTGCAAATAAAATTTTTTTGTATAATTATGAAAACATTAAACTTTAAATAAATAACATAATGACAATATTAAATATAGATTTTCTTATCACCCTGTAATGGAAAATCGATAAAACAGTTTTAAAAGACACAAATATATATGTATGTAAATCTATAAATAAATAAAAATCAATATTAATAAAATGAAAGACTTAGTATTTAATTTAAAATTTTTAATATCAGAAAATAATTAAAAAGAATATTGTTCATATATATTTCTGAATAGTTGTAAGTTTAAGTTATAAATCTTGAGAGAATTTTTAAAATTAAAATTATGATGGTTTAAATAATTCAAAATTAATTTAACGAAAAATTTGCATAATTTTATAATTTCTTTCAAATAATATTCTATTGATAATACGGATTTTTCTATATTGTACTTAGATTATTTATTTTTCTTGAAGAAATTATAAACTTTCAGTTTAATCTGCACATGTATTACTTTCTAATAGATTAAAATTATTATAAATCTTGTTTTATGAAAACAATGAATATTTTTTTCTTGCTATTTATTTTCATACAATAAACAAAATAATTACAGACTCAATTTAGTTTTTAATTTAACTTGTGTTTATCACTTTTAATTTAGGAAGTATACAAATACTTTAAAGTAAGATGTTTCTAAAATTAAATTTTTATTTTTATTCAATTTCTTTACTATTTATGAAATTGTTTTATAATAATTCAAAAATAATTCTTTTTAAGATTAATTAATTATATAAATACTTAAAAAATTAATTATTCATCTGATTAAATCAGTTTTATATAAATTTGAAAGAAACATAAATATATTGTAAGTAAAATATTTCTGAATAATATTTTTTATTCAAAAAGAGTAAATAAAAATTATATTTTTTTAATCAATAATTTATGTAATATTAAAATATTTATTATAAAAAGTAAATTAATTCAAAATTATTCCATAAAAATAATATAATCTTGATACATAATGTAATGAGTAATTATTTTTTATTTTGGGTGAGATCAATTTTTTTTGTATAAATATGCTATTTAAATAATTTATTAAAACGTACAATATTTAAAAACCATATTAATACTTAAAATAAGTCTATTTGTAATTTAAAAATTATAATGCTTATTTGAAGTTATTTTAAACAAGTCATAATGAATATTTTATAATGAAGAGTATATTTTGTTATTCATTTTTAATATTCAATTTTTCATATTATATAAATTTAAAAACGAATATTTATATTACATTATTTTTAGAAATGTTAATGTTTCAAGTATCGCATTAAAAACTGACAAGTACCACACAACTGTTGAAATAGTTAAATGAAAGTTTTTAACACGGGTCTATCTTGTGTTTCATGTATAAGAATACAAAGTGCAATACATATATCTCTTATTTGAACTAACGAATTCTACTCCTGAACTGAGGTATTTATAATTTCTAAACAAAGTCAGTATTATTTTATTTAACTGCTTTTATTGAAAATTTGTGGACGGTTTGCTATATATTTAATAACTTAAATCAGTAAGTGAGAATATGTTTGAAAACCAGAATTCGTGAAAATTTTTATTATCAAAGAAGAGACGAACAGTCGTTTTTCGGAAGAGTTGCATGGGTCAGATAACTGAAGCCATAGAAAAAATGTATTAACGTATCACTTACTTGTAATAATAATTTACCTTATACTACTAAGGATAGTATCGAGCTTTTTAATTATCGTCATAAGTAACATTATGAGATCTTTATTAAGTTTCGCCAAGAACCACAGATATCTATTAGTTAGTTTTCTTAAACTTATTCATGCGATGGGTAGAATGTGTTTTTTTTCTTCAAGTTACACGTTAAAACAGCAAGTAGGATTTTCAAGATTTGGACTGTTTGAAATATTTATTTTTAGTAATGGCTTTGAGTTTAAATATATTCTAGTAGATAGTTTCCAGACTGAAAAGAGTGATTCACGTCAAGTGAGTATTCGTGTAAACGAGCAAAGTATATACTAAAGATGATGATTACATTTTTAATTGATAAGTCCTACTGTATCTAGAATACTTACCTGTAGTTCTTTATTCTTTATTCTTTAAATAATATTATAAATATTAATATGTAGCATATATTCTTTGTGAGGCGATGAAGTAATACTTAGAAATTTGGAGCATAAGGTTTTTAAAAAGTACCTTATAAATTTAAAAAAATGGCTAATTAATATTTTTGTATTCAGTGTTCCTTCCATGGTTCATCGTAAAGAGATCTGCAATACATTAAACAATATATAGTATAGTTGTATATATGCTGTTATCAAAATAAATTTTTAATGTTTATTTAAAAAATATATTCTAGTTTAGCATTATGGTTTTTTCGGTCTTCACACCAGATATAATTAAGTTATCCATTGATAATACTAATACTGATGATTTAAATAAAAAACAGATAATTAGAATACCATGTCAATTTTTTTAAATATGCAAAGCACATATTATATCGAATATATAATCTGTTTGCAGTTTAAAAAATTTAATGTACAATCTTATTTTTTTTATTTTGGTTTAAACAATAATTCAGAACTAATTTATCAATTGAAGTTAAATTTTCAAGGAAAAACTGACCATTTTATATTTTAAAGTCAAATAAAAAATTTTTTATTTCTAAAACATGCTTAAATGAAAAGCATTTAATAAAAACATGAAAAATCTAAAATATAGATAATACAATGAGTAAAAATAAAAAGATGTACATTTTGATCAATTTTCTTGATGCTTGTTTAGCTTAATTTCATGTTTATAAGAATTCTTTATTCTCACAAAGATGGATTTTGTATGCTGATGTTCATTCCATACTCATAATTAAAATGTCAAATAGAATAAAAATAGAAAAAAATGAAAAAGTGATAACTATTTTTTATTTCAAGTAAATTTAAAGTTAAATATATTATTTATAATAATTATTTTCGAAGAAAAATCGAAATGAAAATTGTTATACATTATTTAGAGTTAAATTTAAAACTTTAACTACTTTTTGGACGAGTTAGCCATGCTCATTTATTTATTATCACTACAAAAAAATATGATAAAAAAATTAAAAAATTCCATATTTGTATGATATTACATACACAATAATAATACTAATATAATTTCTTATTTTTTTAACAGTTGGCGGAGAATTCCAAGAATCATTTTATAAGTTAGTTTCACAAAAAATTTTCTCTATATATTACTTATTATCTTTGCAGTATAAATTATGAATATTATTACTGAAAATATTAAAAGTTTCTTTGATCAAAAATTGAGATAAAAACATATTGAATAATTAAATATATAATTAAAATTGAAGTAGATTATAATTTTTTAGTTGATATCTTTCACGTAAGCTAAAGTTTCAGTTGATAGGCTTTCAAAAATAATAAAATATTTAATACTTTATATTTAATTTCAATCCAGTATAAGAGTTTTTATTGTATAAAAACACTAATTATTTGAAAATTTAATAGTAAAGGAAAAAATAAGATAGATTAATTTATAAATTTCACCTCAAAAATAAGTTCATAGAAGTTTATTTTCAAACAAGAAGAGTATTCTGCTCATACATGTAAAATTAGTCACAAACAGATTAAAAGAATCTGAAAAAAAATTTCTATAAAGACAAAGAGATCAAGCAAAATTTACTTAATGATACGTTGCACATTATCGTTACAATCCGTAATAAATAATTACAATTTTTTTCTGATGAATGTAGTACATAGATTTAAAAATAATTTTTTTGTTTATCTTGTTATTATTATTTTTTTAATCTGTTAATTTGTTTCATTCAGTTAAATAATGAAAACATAAATTGTATTTAGGTCAGTTTCCGGAGAAGTAAAAAATTGTTTCATAGACTACCTTTTTTTAATAATGTTTGCATCTCTCACCGTTATTTGACGCTCTTTTTCATTCTCTCCTTTTATCTTTCGCAGTCTCATTAATCTGCAGGTCGGCTTTTATTTTTTTATTGATCTTATTATATATTTGATACTATTACAACGAAAGAAAAATCACAAAGAAAATGGATAAATAATTTTTAATTATATTGGATAAGTGGATTTAAGATAAACTTTATTTATAATACTCTTCAAAATATTTACTTTTAATGCTTTAAGGTGATAATAAACTTTCAAAAATGTAAAAGCTTATTTTCATAGTAATAAATTTAACTATTATCTAGTATTTTTTGTTTTAATGTTCATTAGATAATTTTCATTGATACCGTGAATAATTTATTTCTTTAATAGAAAATATAAGACATATCAAGATTGACAATTCGTAGTCCAATATTTTTATTAATGTAAAAAAAGGTTTTAGATACATAATGGTTTTGTTTATTAGTTCCGATTGAACCATTCATAAACAAAGTAAATTTATGTACGTTGACAGTATTTCTTTTGACTACTTTTTTAATATAAACTGAGTATTACAGCATTTTTATGTTAATATTATTTTATAAATAGAATGCAATTTCCAAAAAACATATATTTTTTAAACTATATTAAACATAATTATATAAAATATATAAAAAGTTTTTAGAAATATAAATATCGAAGTATTTCTATAATTAATCTTATATTATAATAATGATTAAAATTAACAATTTCAGTAAATTATTATTTAGTATAATAATTCATATAATAATTCATAAATTATTATTTAGTATAATACTATATAATAAAATTAATAATAAGTAATTTTGAAAAATTTTATTTGAACATAATAAAGCATTGTTGGATAGATTCTTTACAAACAATACATATTATATAATATAAAAATATAAAATTTTCTTAACTTCTGATAATTGTTAATCATTTTCAAATCAAGCAATCCTTCATCCTAGAACTACACATGTATTATATATATATTTTTATGTATATATTAAAAGATGTTTTACCAAGTCAACGACAAAAATTATTTGATCCGTTTAATCTTTAATGTTTTCATTTGTATTCACCATTTAAGTTTTGTTTTTTCAGCTCGAAGCTTTGTGTTATTTCATAATATAATCTAAAAATTTATCAGTTTTCTATATCATATGAAAATCTATAAACTCGAATCTAATTTATAAATATTAAAAAAATTCTTATTCATTTGTAACGATTGAAGGTTTTTAATTGATCTCATCTAACAATGAAAAATTAAAAATTTTTTTCTAGTTGATCACAATTTATTACTAGTACAAGCGTCGAAATTCCATCTATATCTTTTTTCGTTTGATTATATTTTCCTTTTATTTCATATGACAATATTGACAAACTTCAGATTACTATGATCTAATGTTCTAATATTTATAAAACCTACTATAAAGCAATTAATTCTATACTGGAAAATATTTTTAAAAAATTTGATACTTTATTATTACGTCTGCTACAAAAGTAAGTATATTATGGAGCGATTTAAATAGCGCTTTAGTTTTCACTTATATTAATGTGCGAGAAAATGTGAGAGAAGAACCAAATATGTAAACAAAAAAATATTAAAATATAAGAATTGTTTGAATAACAGGTTTTGAACTGCAGTAGATGCATACAGAGTCTTGTGTCCAAAAAAGCCAAATAATTTATCGCTCTTTCGAACTTTTTCTAGTTCATTTATACATGTTTTATAAATTATTTTTAAATTTATTTATGTATAAAATTTGGTAAAACAATTTATGCATATCTTTCGATTTAACAATTTAAATTAGTTATAAAATTTTTATAAATTTTATTTATAAGTAATGACAAAAATTATTTGTATTTAATAAAACGTTGTATTCTACTTATATATCTATGTATATTACCTGAAAATTCATCGTTGATTAGAAATTGAATTGTTATATTTTTGAACAAATTTTGTGAAAAATCAAAAATATGATGTTTATTACTTAATATGCTATATGTATTTTTCATTATTCGAGACTAAAATTTATCAATATATATATAAATTATTAACAGATATATTTTCTTTATAGATTTATATGATTTTATATTAGGAAATTATTTACAAAGATATTTAACTATATATCATTCTAAATAAATAAATTTTTTTTTTTATTTCTTCAACTTCTACTTATGCTGATAATTTTATATATTAAAATTTAAAAATTACAATTATAAATGTTGAAAAATAATGTATTTTTCTATCGTCTATTTTGATACTACATTATAATAAAAAATAAAAAAAAATTCTTTAGGGTAATAGTTAAAAAAGCTTATAAAAATTATAATTCTATTTATTAATTATTAATTTATTATCATATTTGAATGTATTTAATTAACTGAAATGTCTATGAATTTTTTAATACTCGACAATTTTAAATATAAATGTACTTAATTTTACGTAAGTCGAACAAAAATTTGCTCAACAAGCACAATTTATTACAAAAATTATCTACATATTTTTGGTTTTAAAAAAACTGTAACTTAACCTTCAGTTAAAAAATTAAAAAAATGATCTAGTTTTTAAAATAATTTAAAGACTTTATATATAAAATTTTCATCTAAAAAAATGGGTATTTTACAATATTTATTATTAAAAATTTATATTTTGTATAACATAAATCTTTTATAATAATATATCTGTTATTATAATAAGATATTTTTCATAATTTTATTTTATAGCTTTTTATAATTTTTAAACAACGAAATTTTAATTCATTATAATATTATCATCATGTACAAAATAGTGTTTTTAAGTAATTCCCTTATCTGTATCATAAAAATAATAATCAACCTCATAATAAATAAGAAAGAACGAGAGAAAAAATTATAATCACTGTTTTGTTCATCATTTCCTGTGTAAGTAAATTCCTGCAAATTATTTGTATATATATAATGGCTAAACATATACATTGATTTTTATTTTTTTATTAACATACGAAACAAAATATATAGATTAATTATGCAATATTTATAAAAATATTTATGTAAGCTATGTTTCTATCAATATAAATTGTTCGAAATGTTTTAACATATTTTACTAATATCAAATTTGATAACATTCTTTTAAATAAAAAATTCTTATTGCTTTATTTCAAACATAATTTTTTGTTATCAGCTTTTATCTATAGGCACATTTGAATCTCAGAATTATAATTTATTTTATTAAAACAATAAATAATCTATTGAGTAATTTTTAATTGTTAAATATTATTTTTAATTTTTAGATATAATTTTAATATTTTTGATATGTTCTAAGATAAAATATTAAATTATATTGTATTATATATTTAAAATATAATAATATAATAAAAAGTATTTTTTTTAACAAAAGTTTCATTTCTATTATCGAAAAATAATCTCATACTAATCATTTCTTTTTTTAAATATACGTAATTTGTATATTGTAAATACAAATAATAAACATGTATTTATTTTAAATTAGATATTATAATTTATAATGAAATTTCAAACTAAACAAATATTTTAAAAAAGTGCTAATAAAATAAAAATATCTTTGATAGTACACTTTTTTTTATTTGAGTTCAACACTATTTTTTATTTACATGGTTATAAGAATTAACAATAAAGCCTAAATACATGTTTTTATTTTTTGTAAACAAATTAATTTCATTTATATTTTTTAATTATATATTATTACTTATAAAACTAATTATTTTCACATTCATGTAAGATACACACAGACATATATATATATATGTAGATACAGAGAGTTAAATTATCCAAAAAAATTATACTTCAAAAACAGTTATTGATGTAGATCTATTCAATTTCCGAGATAATATTTCATTATATAAAGTAAAATCACTGAGCTACTATCCTGTCTCACAAAGTGAATTAGTTTTATTGATTATAAAGTAACATAAAAGAAAATTGTATAGATCCAATAATCTTCTTACAGAGACTAATCGTAATTAACATTGCTCAACTTCTCAGATCATTCAATGTGACAATTAGGTTAATCGCCAAAAGATCGACTATGGGATAATTAATTATTTAGATGTTCTCCAGATTTCAAGTTAATTCATTAATATACAAAATATTATTTTTTCAATTATGTTTAAAATTAATTTCTTTCTTCATTAACTAAAATTTTATATATTTAATATAAACATACATAAGCTGTATCTAGTTATTTTTTTTTTTAAATAATTAGAACAATTTGATTAAATTAAAATTTAATAAAACAATATTATTTGAATTTTTTAAATCTAGTTACATATTTTTACATAACTATTAATAATGGTTGTATTTTTTTAAAATGTAGTTTAAAAACGAATATTTTATTCATAATCTTAATTTTTCAATGGATTGTATCATCTTATAGAATAAGAGAACATTAATTTTAATTAATTATATCTTTAATTAAATCCATTTCTAATAAATAAATTAAGAAACATGAATTTAAAAGTCATAAGATTGAAAATAATTAATAAAATATTTTTAGATTTCTATACATTTTTGATCAATTATTCATAGCATTATAAATTATACATGAATATTATAGAAAATTTAATATTATGTATTATCAAATAATTTTTTTATGTGAAATTATTAATATAGATCATGTATTTCTTGAGATATATTGTAATTAAAGTAGTTTTCATCTTAAATAATTTTAAGGTGAATACATCTACACGGTTATAGTAGATGTATTTAAGTTTTTTATTACAATTTGAGATAATAATTTTTATGAAATTTCAGGCGTTGAAAAAAAATTACTTACACATGCTTTAGAATATATAGATTAACAACAGTCATGTTTTCAAATTATTATAATTAGTCATGATTATTTTATTTTTTTTGCAAAATATAAGTATTGATTTACATGAATGAGCAGTAAATCATTTTATTATTTATTAACAAAATAAATGAAAATATTTTAATTTTTATATATTATAGGTTTAAAATAAAAATGATACTAGAATGTATATTTATGTTAATAAAAAATTTGAATAAATTTTTCAAAAGAGAAATACAGTACTTGATAATTCGAACGAAGCAATGTTAACAAAATATAATTAAACTTTATAAATAATTACCTCGAGTTTCCACGTCCCATGGTCCCATGTTATTTCAAATTTCTAAAAAAAAATAATCTTTAGTAACTTTACGAATGTAGGAAGTCGTGAATAAGATACTTAGAGATAATCTCAATAATAAATATCACGACGACACGAGCGTTGGTACTATACTACGAGATATGCAGGTTCGAATCTTCTAGGGAATTGGGAAGCGGCGCTGAAATATACATTGAAAATAGCGTTGTTGCCGTCTTTTTCATAATTTCTCAGTTGAGCTTTTTTTTGATAGCTTACCTTGCTTTTCGTTCAATCCAATATCTCATTTATTATTTAAATGTTTCTGTAAATTAATTTATATATATATATATATATCTTTTAAAAAAGATTAGTAAAAATTATATTAGGAAATTGAGAAGAAAAATATAAGTTTTAAAATTACTTTTTTTGACGAAAAAAGTTACTTAATTTCCTTAATAAAATTTAATTTAGATATCCTTTATTCTGCTTCTATATCAATTTAGTTTTTAACAAGTGATTTTCTCTGGCAATGTCTTATATATAGTAGATAACTGTTACAGTAAGCAATTTATGCAATTAGAAACATATTAAAAAAATTAAATGGTAGTCAACATTTTAGGAACCAGTGGTTGCGTGACAAAAATAGTGGTGCCTTTAAAATAAGACATTCGTAGATGGTATAAAACAGTGTAATATATATCAATTCTATGCAAATATACCAAAATACGAATATATAATTTATGGCTTAACTTAGAAGCATAATATAAGATAGGGTAAGATTTATTACACCGCATTTCTTAAAACTTTCTGGTAGCATGGTACTGGTATCATAACATCCTGCATTCGGACACAATGTATAATAAATATTATTCTTTAATAAGTAATACTACTATACTCAAGCATATTTATCTCTTTTATGCATTCATTAGAACTGTGTATTTTATATTAAAAACTTACCAAGTACACATTTTCTTAATTTAAAGTTAAAAATAATTTATATACCTTGTTACAATTTTTAACAATATTTTTACAATTATAAATTTAATTCAATAAATTTGCACTTGTTTAAATAAAAGTTAAACTTGATAAAAGAATCAGACCTCTATGTAATTTTTGAAATAAAAATCTTTTAAATTTTTTAAACAATTATTTTTATTTTATCAAAATTCTTTTTATTTATACTTTATTTATTTATATATATGTAAATTCAAATATCCGTACAGTATATTATGAAACATAATATTGGTATAAAAAACATTATCATCAAAAAAGAACATTTTAAAATAGTTTATAGATTTATTTAATATTACAAGACTAAATGTAAAGAATTGGTTAAAAAATAGTAAAACAGTGAGGATAGATTTATATAAAGATAAGTATCTCGATTGTACATGTATCCATATAAACAAGAGACTACCATTAAAATTTTCAACATAAAATTGTAATTCCCTACATCGATTATATTATTGTTTCATAATTTAAACCTTGTATTTCGATATTATAATTTAAAAAGGTATTGAATGAAAACTTTTTAATTTTAAAAAAGATTATTTTTCAAAAAATTATATTTTATACTGTTTGATAATGTGTTTGAAGTATATATATATATATATATATATATATATATATATATATACAAACATAGAGTTAAGAATTTGTGTACATCGTATATAACTAAAATTTTTTATTCAATTTTTGAAGCAATAGTAATATAAATAAAATACGAAAAACAACTTAATAGCTTGTAAAAATTTACAGTTTATTTTATATTTATAACATAAAGTATAATAAGTATAAACGAGTATTTTTTATTAAAAATATATACTTTCAGTTTACAATAAATATAAATAAGTATAATTATTTGAAAAATAAAATTTATAAATTTTTTATGTTTATTTCATATTATTGCAAAGGTACTTTAGCCTTAGTTGATTTGTTGCTACTATAAAATTTATCATCATATTATTATTTAGTTTTTAATTTTTTATTAAATTTGTAGTATTTGGTTTATAGTATAATATTACTGTTCTTTGGATTATTATTATTATCATCGTATTTTTAGTTAAAAAATGATTATATAATAATAATAATAATTTGCTAATCAGAAGGTTGAAGATAAATAAACAAAACACAATGCATGATTATTCCGATTAGTACTGCAGATTTAGTTTTTCTCCCAACTTTGCTTGGATAATTGTACAAATCTCTTCACTTTCTCAGGGTAAATAGATATTCTTTATTTTATTTCATTTGTTTAGGTCGTCCCCCGTGACACTCGATCAATTTCTTACTCTCTTTTTCTCTCTTTCCCGCACACACTCAAAATCTCTCAATATTATTAATAATAATAAAATTAGAAGTAGTTATAGTAATAACATCATTAATATTAATATAAAGTATAATTAATTACTTATATATTTCTAAGACTAGATTAAATGTTATCATTCAGAAATTCTATTATATGTTTTGAAATCAAATTATTGAAATTTTATATCATATTATATGCTCGATAATTTCTTCATGCAAAATCAATTTCCTTCAATTATTGTTATCTTAATAAAATAATTGCAATACAAATAATACACAAAGTCTCAAATGTTGAAAGATTTTTATAAAATTTACAATTTATTTAACTAATAATTCTTTCCTAAAAAATGATTTAATAATTTTACTTATTATTTTATAGTAAAGGAATGATAGAATATATCATCGTTTATTTATTATCATAATATATTTGTACAGTTTTTGGTAGCCTAATATTTTCATAATCATTTTATAAGAGTTATAAATAATAATTAAAAGAATTATGAATAAGAATACTCGAGTAAAAAAGCATCCGTATTAGAGGATTCCAAATATGACTTATTCAATTTATTTTAAATAGTTACAGCTTAATGTAGTAATTTATCATGATTTATAATAAAAAAATATTAAAAATAATTATAAATAATTGGAAATATAAATAATGTAAAAAATAAAGTAAATCAATAACATATATATTATTTTAATAGTTTTAAAAAAATAATACTATAAATTGTCTTATAAAGTTCTGAGATTAATAAAAGTCATTTTCTATATAAATTTATAAAAATTAATTTAATATAAGTAAAATAATTTATTAGTTTTCTCGTTAATAAAAAGCAATCACAATATTGAATCTTGAAGATCTGACATTTATTAAGTTAAATTGATACCACCTATTGTTTGTAAGTTATAATATTTTTGCTTACACAAATAAAAAAATATGTACGCGTAAAGTAAATTCATAAATATAAATGGTATTTTGTTTTTAATCTTTTGCTACTGCAACATCAACTTGATACAACTTTTATAACATAATATTATTTCATAAATAAATTATAATTCTTTTTAATAATAAATATTTTTTTAAATACATTACAATAACTTTGTTTGAATAAGTCCTTCATAGCTAATATAATAAAATCACAGATTTTGACCCGCTCTATCCATACACTTTCAAGCATTTTATCAGTGATCATTCATTGTTTTTTTACTAAAAGTATATCGTAATATGTGTATATCAGAAAAGATATGTATTTAAAGATAGAGTAAACAGTATTTAAATAGCGCTATTAAATTTTATAATTTATAATTATTAACAACAAAAACGTAGAACAATAGTTAAAATAAATAATTTTTTTAAATGAATATAAATTTATTCTTTTTTAAGCAAGTAAAATAATATAGAAATAATTATAATTTCTATTTATTATTTAATTAAATATAATTATACTCAGAACAAAATGTAAAAATAATAATATTATATAATGATTTAAACGTAAAATTTGTATACGTAAAAATTAAGATGAAATAATATATCTATGAAAAATTAAATTATTATAAATAAATTTATTTATTAACTTGCATACATTATGTAATTATAAATATATCATTGTATTGTATTAACAACGTATTACAGCGATTTATTCAATTACAAATAAACGATGTTTAAATCATTTAATTTCTTATTAAATAAATTTAATAATTTATTATGATTCAACATTTTCGTTTAAAATTTTTTATATTATGAATTAAAAAACTTTGATCTATATTATTAAAATTTCAATTTAACTATGTAGTTATTTAACTTGTTCATTTATTTATTTAACTAATAATTATATAAATATAAGTTATTAAATATAAAAATATTTTATTTTTGAATTTTTTTATAAAGTAATTTTTTTTAAATTAAATAATTAGGGGAAGTAAAACTTATTCTTTTTTTTTCTAATTTGAATTATATTAAAAAAGTTATATTTTATCCAGTTTGAGTATTTTATTATTATTTACTGTTTTATATTTCATTATTTTGAAAATATGTTAATTTTTTTACAAATAGTTTACAAACCTCATTCTTATTTTGAACTAACCTGAAATGAAGTTCCGGGGTTCAAGAAGCTTAGAAAAGTGTATTATGACCAGAAGTCGTAAGTTTTTAACTACAAACGAATGAATTAATAACCAAAGAACTAACTATATCTATAATTCTGTACAGATACCAAGATTAAAATTGAAAGTTTAGCTTATAAAATTTTATTTTTGATATACATACATATTTTTTATTTATAAATATATAATTGTTTATGTATTTATTTTCTTTAAACATATATTATCATATTCTTATAGGGGAAAGTATCATTTATGATGGATACCGACAATAAAAATCGTGGAATATATGACCATGTATACAAAGGATCTGATATAATTGACATTGCTTCATATTTTAAAGAATATAAAAATATAATTAAAAATTCTAATTTTCACAAGCATTATGAATCTAAATATAAAAAAAAGGTTATTAATACAATTAGCAATGATATAGATCAAGAAAAGTATGATCTGCTTGCTGAATTTTGTAATATTGACAATTTAACAATAGATGGTGAATTAAGAAAAATGACAAAAGTTTCATTTGAATGGTGTAAAGATCCACTTGATCCATCAGTTATTGATAATGTGCAGTTACAAACTGTACATAATACAAAACGAAGGAATTTATTAAAAAATTATCAAGTTCATTTAAAATACAGAAGTGAAAAACCTGTTGTAAGTTATATTTTAATTTTAATATTGTATATCAATGGTATCTAATTACTTATAACTTCTATTATAAATTTAATGTAAAGAATAATAATTGATAAATTATATTAAAATAATATAAGCTTGTGATATGATTTTTAATTTTAGTTATTATTTTTTAATTCATAATGTATAAAAATTATACATATTTATTTTGAATTAATTTTGTGATTTAAAAATTATAGAAATTTTAATATCTAATATATTTATTATTTCAAAAGTTGATGATCTAAAATGAAAAATAGATATATCTAAATAATATAATATATAGAAAGAACTTTAAAAGTTCGATACATTTTAAAAATTTTACTGTTTTTTATAAGTAAATTTAATTATTAAATATCTTTTATATTATATCTATTTAAACATTAATATATACCGATACAATTTTTAGTTTATACTATAATTCTCTATAAACATTTAAAAATTTAGATACTAATATTTGAATATTTAGAATGTTTTATTTTTCAGATTTATGAACCAGTTATACATGAACAAGTTGGTGCAACTTTGATACCAGAAGATGATATTTTAGTGTCTATTAGAGTTTATGTGCCCTTTACAAGTAGACACAAGCAGAGTACTGGTGCTTTGGGAAAACTTTCAGTTAATTGCGTTATAGTTATGTATGGATCTCAAACTTTAGATAAATTACGAGATCAAATTACTTGTGTATCAGATTATTCTATTTCAACAGAAATAAGTAATGTACCAATTAGATGTAAAACAGATAATGCAAAGGTATTTCACTGCCATTCTAAGATATAATTATTAAAATGTAACATAAATTTTTTTTTCTAAAACAAATTCAACAAAATAAATAAAATAATTTTATATTAAATTTTTCATATTTTAATTTTTTAGAATGTATATAAATCAGGATTTTTTTTTATTGAAGATACATTCTATATTGATTTTCGTGATCCTAAAAATAAAGATAATAGTAAAGTTATAAGAGATTGGGCAGAAACAAGAAAATTTGGATCTTACAAAACTGCAAAAATGGAAGAAACTAGGATTGATAATCTTTCTTTAAGGTTTGGATTCCCATGGGTTTATCAACATCAGGGTGACTGTGAACATTTAATATCTTTTAGTAATGCTAGGTAAAAGTTCAAATTATTGCTTTTCTTTACAAAATACTTTATAACTTTTTCTATAAAAAATTTGTTTGACTATATCTAATAGAGTAAATTATTCCTTATTGATTCCTAACTAAATTTTTAATATGTATATGCACGTAAGAAATAAATGAATATCATAATAAATATTTAAATTAACTTTGTCAGGTTTGTAAATCCAACAGATGAATTAAATTCAGATTGTTATCCTCGAATTATCAGGATTAAACCAAGGCCTAATCGCTATTGTATGACTTGTGGTATATACAGTGTTAATTGGGTTACAATAAGCAATAACAGGTTACCTCACAATCCCTGTTTATTTTGTGATTCCTGCTTTAAATCGTATAATTATATCAGGGGTAAAAAGATTGGATCGTTCAAGGCTTATCCATATCCATTTGACAGTGATTTGTTACATACACAAGCAGGAATATCTACGAAAGCAAAACCAAATTCCATAAATAAATCAGTATGTGAATTTCAACCAGAAACATCAATTTCACAAGCATTGATCAAAACTGAAATTTTACAAATGGAAACTTCTTGAGAATTAAGATATTAATCTATGTTAACTTCTTTAAATGCTTTTTTTTTATCTCTTTAAATAGATATTAAGCTTTAATACATTCTTGTTTAAATGTTTAAACATACATTTTTTAAATTGTATTATGTTTCAGCAATTATGTGATACTTCTACAATTTATATTTTTTTATTCTATAGAATTAATAATGATAATTTCTATTTTTATGTCTTCATACAATAATAATGAGTATTATATGATTGATTTATCATATATTGTAAAAGTATTATAGGTAAATGGGATAAAAATATTATTCATATGGTTGCTTTAATATTTTGTCATTTTCAGTGGTAGTAAAAAAGATTGAAGCGAAAAGAGCCATTTATTTATTGATAAAATTTGATAATTGATATTATTTGCAAATATAATACATTCACTTAAAGATAAATACCATACATAATGAAAAAATCTATCTATACAGTAATTATACATTTATTCATACTGTTAAAAAGCAGTTCAAATCAGTCATACATTATTATTTACAACACAAAAATTCAAAATTTGTAAAAGCTTCTAAAAAATATTATGGAGAAGTATTTAGATTATTATCATTATTATATAAATATTATTATTGTTAATTTTCTGTATCGAATTAAATTTTGGTATAATGTAAAAAGATGATTGTGGAAAAATTATAAAAAAATACAAGATATATTTTTTAGATTCAAAATTATTTGTGATCATATTTCGTTTACTTTCATTTACACATATATGTTAAGAGTATGGGCATAGAGAAAATGTATTATCATATATTTTTTATTGTTATAGTTACATTTTGATTACTCTTCTAT
This sequence comes from Dolichoris vasculosae, assembly GCA_018907195.1. Lineage (NCBI taxonomy): Eukaryota > Metazoa > Arthropoda > Insecta > Hymenoptera > Agaonidae > Dolichoris > Dolichoris vasculosae. The sequence goes on from JACCHY010000019.1 coordinate 1,328,447, forward strand.
GTCTCGCTGTTTATTTTGTGCATCAATTTGGATACAATATATTTTATCAAATACAGTATATTGAAAATTTTAAAAAGCTGATATATACATAAATTTATTAATAAACATTTAAATTATAAATTAAGTGCAAATAATTAAAAAATGATCTTAAAATTTGGTAGATTTTGTTTTTACCAGAATAAAATTGATGAAAAATATATCGTAATTTTGATATAAATATTTAAAAAATAAAATGTAATACAAAAAGTTATTTTATGAATGATAAATCTAATAATCTAAATCGCAACCTAACTTATTAAATAATAAATTAAGTCAAAGATTTATAAAATCAAAAATTTTCTTGAAAATTTCAGATTTTCAATTTATTAAACTCTATTATTCTATGCATTAAATTCATTATTCAATTAATTTTGTAACTAAAATTATACAAAGATCAGGATGTATCTATGAAATGAACAACTAAATTTATACATGTTGAATTAAAAAATTTAATTATACCTATTGTATGACATTACTGAACAAAGATGCGAAGTATATTTTTATTTAAGAATAATGAATAAAAATGAATAAATATAATTTATGTAGTCTTTATAAAATCACACTTAGCACATAACCAAGTAAACAGATCAATTTCTGCCTTCAAATTATTGCAAAATGACTTCATCTTTATTTATATAAAATATAATAGTTTTTAGACTTTATAGTTAAACTGCGAAAATGATAGTTTTTTTTGTTCAGATGACTCAATACACATAATAACCAAATAAATTTTGATGAATTATCGAATTAGTGATTTAATGATTAACGCTTTAACTGTTGGCAATTATTTTTAGAAATTTTTTTTAACTGAATAAATTATAATTTTCTTTTTTTTTTTATTTGTCTATTATATGTTGAATTTTTAGTAGGTTGCTCTAATTGTTTACTTATTGTTAATCATTTGATGTGTGCACAGTTTTAGACACTGAGTAAACATTTTTATGACAGTCCGATTACGCAAACTAAAATTAATCAATCATTAAATTTGACATTGTGCATAATTCAATTATTATTAAAACTATACAATCAATTTAAAACTACAGTAAATGTTAAAAAGATAGTTTTTTGACAGATTTTATAATAAATATATATTCAATCGATACATTTATTTATTTATTAAAACCATTAATAAATAACCAAATTATAGAAATACAAACTTTGATAAATCCAGAGCTAGAATTGTCTAAAATTACTCTATAATTTAGCTAATAATTTATTAAGAATACATAACAAAAACATTAGCTTTTATGGATCAAGATAGTAGCAAGAAGAGGATGTTCATAATAAAAATCTATTATTAAAGTAATTACAAAAATTTTAAGAATTAGAAAATAACAATGCATGTTAGTTCATTTTCTGATTATTTGAAAAAAATGTTGATATTTTATAAATTAAAATATAGGATATATCAATATGTTTTAAATTCAATAATAAAACTAAGAGTTTACTAAAAATTGAAAAATACTTTCAAAGTCAAATTATTATGCTGTAAATAATTATATAAGTATTGAAACATATTTAGGTGATATTAAATAAAAATATTTAACTTTAAATTAATATAAGGTGAAATAATAAAATGCTTAATATATTTTTAAATAAAGCTAACTATTAGATATATATGATTAATTCAAGCATGATGTTAAATCTATTTAATTTTTGTAAATGTAGTCGTAATGGCATTTTGTTTCTTTTAAAAAATTTTGTAAGTAAAAAAGCAATTAATAAGATAGCCGTGAATTATTATATAGATTATGATCTAATATAATAAATACGAAATTTAATTTAATCAAGAAGATTAATATTTAAATATATTTTTATTAACTATTATGCAAAAGAACGTGTTATGTGTGTAAAACTGTATTTTAATATCATTTTAAAAATTTTAATCCAAAATTTTATATGCCATTTTTATTACAATTATTTATAAAAAATATCAAAAATAAGTGACATACTTCAATACCTAGCCCTTATTAAAAATAAAAAGTTAATTATTTAAATATTATATAAATTATAACACACAACTGTTTAGAAATGTTAGATTAGATTACTGCAATTCTTTTTATGTCACAAAAGTTTCAAAGATGCAAATACCTAGGAATATTTATTTATTTATTTGGTTATAAAAATATAAAATAATAAAAAATTTTAGTGTGTTAGCACAATGTTGAAAGTATAAGAATAAAAAACAAATTAAATAAATTTTATACTTTTTTTTAGAAAGCACAATATTTTAATTGTATTTCTGTATAATTTAATTTATAAGAAAGGTAATTTAATTTGGTTTAGATTTTATCTATATTAATAGTCAATTTTTCGAATTAAATATCCATATAATATATACTAGCTTTGTCTTATTTTTAAAATGATTTCTTAAATATTTCCATGCAAAATAAATATCAATTAGCTTATAAATTTGTATCCAATTTTTTTTTAATGAAATTGTGGTTCTTTCACAGTTTTATTTTCAAAAATACAATGATTTATTTATAGTTTAGATAGTTACAAGATTGTTAAAATATTATTTTAATGAAAAGTTAAAAAATTAATTTAGTAATTAGTATTATTATTATTATAAAACAACTTTTACATTTAGACGTGAAGAATTAAAAATATTAAATATTATTTTCTATTTTACTACCTATGAATAAAGATTCATTTAATATAAGATCAAAGTTGTTTAAAGAGTTGAGAATATTGTCATAGCAATACTTAAATTCTTTGTACTATTATGTGAGTGCAAAGTGCTATAATGGTATACCATTATTCCTATAAAAACTTACATAAACATATTCTTAGCATATTTTTTTATCCGATGGTGCACGTCTACTCATTTCTAGGCGTACGTTCTCAAAATTCTAAAAAATAGGCCACTGTTTGGAATTTGAGCCTTTTGATTTCTCTAATTATAAAACATAGTATCTTCCTCTCTTACTGTCAATATTTCTTACAAATTTAAATATTTTGTAGCGATTTTACTATTGGCATTGAGTATTAATATAATTTACTCCTTTAGTTATTTTTATTTCGTTTGTAATCACCTCGGTAATTATTATTCTACTGCATTTTTGTATTTTTCCTATAATCTCATTTATACTCGTTACTCGAGGATTTTCTAGGGTGATATAAAGTATCGTTTCAAAATAATAAATAAAAAATATATGATCTTTTTAGTTAATAATTAAAAATTATTTAATAGTTAAAAATTATTTTTGTGATTTATAATTTGAAAATAAACAAAAATTTTTATTTTTACGAGGTTTTCACGAAACTAGTTTATTTGCTGCCATAAATTCTGTGATTCAAAATATTTTTATATACAATAGAGAAAGGAAAGAAACGAGTGCAAAAAAATTATAAAAAACGTATATAATAATAATAAATAATCCAGGGAATGAAGGATGAAAAGGAGAAAAGGAAAGAGAATTAGCAAATATTAGATATTTGTACCTTTCTGCTGTTTTTTAATTTATGAAAGCAGTATTATTTATAGGAAAGCTGTCGATCTCTGATAAATAAAAACGTTTTATTTGAATCGATATGTTGGTATTTATTTTTCATGTTTATTATGATTATTTTTCATGCTTTCTTTATCATAGTATTTAAGATATGCATTATAACTTTTCTTTTATTGTGTACTATCACCTTTTTGAACATGTCAAATAATATTGTTAGAATTTCAATTATTTAATGCGCTTTATAAGTTTAAGAGTATGTCTCATACATAAGCTCATATACTAATTAAAAATTGATTTATGGTTATAAATATGACTTCATCATTTACAAGATAATGAGTTTCAAATTACAATTTAGCAAGTATTTTTAAATTACTACAAATATAACTTTATTGTCAATGGATTCACTGTTTGTTATGACATCAATGTTTTACTACTCATAAATGTAGCGATAGATACTTGGTTGATTCAAGATTATTAAGGACACTCCGGTTGGGTTCAAATAAATCGTTTGTTCATAGAATCCAAACCACAAAGAAATAATAAAAAAAATACTCTCAATTGAAAATTTTATAATAAAGTTATGTGTATATTTTATTTGAGCATTTTGCTTATTAGTATATATAAGTATATATATACATAGTTGCAAATCTACTCTTGAAGTATCATTTTTAAATGTAGAATGAAGAATACACTTTTAAAAGTAGTTTACAGGAGTATTCTTTGCTATGGATGATCAAAGTCTATGGAATCATCAGGAGATATGTTTGTGGATAATGTGAAAATATTATAAAGAATATATTCTTGTAGTTGCTAAGTAAAGGGTTTGAGATTGATTATTAATAATTATATTTTTGCCTTGGCATTAGTCTGAATTAGGATTAAAGAGAATTGAGTGACATCTTTGGATAAGACTACTAGAACTACTAATTAAACATAGCAAGTAGAATGGCCTATTCTGGTTCCAGCATAACTATTGTGATCTACGCTATTAGTATGATGGCAATGTTAAAGTTGACCTTAGATGTTTAAGGTTTACGAACTCAGACACTTGTTAGTGTGGAGTCATCTAAACAATGTTGAATAAGATGTCTTGGTAAACTTGGTGGTTAAGTGAGTTACTCTTATAACATTGGAAATGCCTATTTAACCATTATTAACTTATTATTTTCTGAGAACTTAGATTTTCTTGTCAATAAATTAAAAAAGCATATAGCAGTAAAATGTATGATGATTTAGAGTTAACTCGGTCTTACTGAAAGTTACGACGATTGCAGAGTGTGAATTGCTAATTCTTTGTACATCAATAAATCAGTTTATCTATTTTCTTTATCTGTTTTATGGTATGGAATTTTTAATAATGTTACTAAGTGTTTGAGTTCTGCGAACACACATGCTTTTTGTTAATTTGCATAACTTCATGACCGAGAAAATTTTAGGGTGCACTATAGACCAAAGTACTTCTTGCATATACATATCATTTTTTTATAAAAATTATCTAATAAAATGTAAGTAAATCTTAAACTTATATATATATGTATGTATGTCTATATAATTAATTCAATTGATATAAATTAATAAATTAATAATATAAAATTAATAAAAATTGATTTTATTGATATTTCTATTTCATATTGATTCTTATATTTGAATTTCTATTTTACTTGTAAAAATAAAATCTTATATAGTTTTGATTTATGTTTAATGAAAAATTTAATGAAAAATAATGTTGATGTGTGTTTAATGAAAAATTAAATTTTTTAAATTTTAACACTTGAATGTTTAGTTTTGCCTAATATTTGAATATATTTACTAAAAATATAGCAATGGTATTTAGATTATATTTATATAATCTTATATAATTGATATTTGTGAGCCAAATTAATTATTTAAATAGTTTGAAATTATGTATTATGTTAATAAGTATTGAATTATTTCAATTTCAAATTTTAAAATATAATAGAATAATTTTATGATCCAATCAATATAATTGTATATAATGCAGTACATTTATATATGATCACCAAATTCCTACTATAGTTACTTTATACTGTATTGTATTGTAAAATTATATTAAGAAGAAAAAGGAAATTAAAGTTTTTAAAGCATATTTAGCACAGGTCTAGTAGAAAATATTTTATTCTACATTTCATAATTTATAAAAAATTCTCAATTTAAAATACGCATTTATAAAAATCTATTATGATACATAATGTATCAATTATCAGATTAATAAATTTTAACTTTTATTTAATGTTTTATGTTTTAAATTGCTCAAATTATTTAAATTTTCTTTAATAATCTTTGATTGTGGATTTAGTTGAAGTGCTCTCTTATACATACTTTCAGCTTTATTATATTTATTCCATCGATGATATAATACTCCTATAATTTATATTTTAGTTTGTATTTACAATATTATAAGTAAATTAATTTATATTTTAATATTTTATAAACAATAAAATTCACCTAAGTTGGTGTAATAAACAGGATTTTTTACATCAATTGATATTGCCATTTTAAAATGATATTCAGCTTCTTCAAAATGTCTATTCCTTCCTAATATATTTCCCACATTAAAGTGTATTGCTGGATGTTCTGGAACATAAAATAATGCTTGCTTTGCTGCTTTTAAAGCTTTATCACTTTTTCCTATATTGTCTAATAACAAAATCATGTTTGTCCATGCATGTCCATGAGTTGGTTTTTGTTCAACTGCAATTTTCCAAACTCTTAATGCTTTTTCATATTCTTGCTTAGTCAAATACTATAATAAAAATAATAAAAATTTAACGTCTTATTTAAATGTAAATAATAAAACATTTATGCATTTATACATTTCAAAACAATTTATATATTATATAGATATATATGTATAAATATACATATATTTTATTGATAATATCAATCATATTTTACCAAAAGCCCTAAATTATAATAACTATCAGGATAAATGACTCTGTGTGATATAGCAATAGTGTAACATTTTACAGCTTCTTCATATTTATTAGTTGCTGAAAGTATAATTCCTAAATTCATCCATGCCGCTGCAAAATCGCTTCTGAAATAAAATACTTTTACTATATATTAATTGCAATTATACAATTATAAGTATATAAGAATTATTATAACATACTGAAGATTAACAGCTTGTTTTAAAAGTTTTTCAGCTTTTTCATAATCATTTTCATCTTTATATAAATTTCCTAAATTATTCATAGCTTGCGCATAATCAGGATATAATCTAAAAATAATGCTTCTAAATTAATTTTCAACTATATCACTTTTTTTAATAAGAAATATAAATATATTTTATTTTACCTAATTGCTTCTTGGTATTCAAATTTAGCATAATCAAAAACGCCTTTGTCTGCAGCATTTTTTCCAACATTGTAATGAACTTTTGCATTTAAAGGACATACTCGTAATCCAGATTGAAAAAGTGTTGTTTCTGTCTTCCACTGCTCAGATCGAATCCAAGATCGAGCAGATAATAAAATAAGTAAAATGCAATACGATACTGACATTATTTTTTGATACATTATATTTGAATAAAGCTTCTTAAATCCTAAAATCAATAATAAACAGTAGCCAGCAGAAGGAATATATAATGTTCTTTCAGCTAAGACGAATCCAACGGTAAAAACTAAATTACTCGCTGGTAAAAAGGGAATTATTAATACAGCAATTCCTATTGTAGTATATCTATAATAAGATTATTTCTTAATATTTAATGTTAATAATTGTAATAATAATTAATATAAAATTAAATTATTGAAAATAATAAAAATTATTACCTTACTCCAAGGTGATCTTTTTCAGAAAATATAATCATTATAAATACAGCAAAAATAAACCACAAAAGTATTACAAAACTTATTCTTAAGTCTGTTCCATAAATGAGTGATATACAACCCATAGACCAATCAAAACAGAGCCAATCAGGACAAATTAGTAACCATAAGTTTAAAAAATAAATATAATTATAATTTATAATTCGAAGAAAAATATTGTCTAAAAATGATACTGGATTATCCACACGTTTGAATGTTGGTTTAGAAAATCCCATAATTTGAAACCGTAGTACTAGAAGTAGAATACTTGCTAGCAATAACAATATACAACGCAATATTAGTGGTAATTTGCATAATATCCATTTTTTTATGTCTTTAAATGAATATTTTAGTTTTATCACTTTTAATAAATCTGCAGGAAGTATTTTATTCACAATAGTTAAATCATAAACTATGCAAATACCCTAAAGAAATTCAAGTATATTAAATTAAATAAAAAATATGAATATAACATTTATTTAATTAATATAAATAATTACTTACAAGAACAGTAATTCCTGTCTCTTTGCAAAACATTGCTAATGCACTATTTGTAATACATAATAATATACAATTATATTGCATAATGAAAGATTTAGAATGGATACATTTATAATATGATAGTATTGACAACCACATAAATAATCCACACAGAATATCTGCTCTACCTACAATACCAGAAACCTGAAAATAAAATATAATATAGTAAATAATGTGTAAGAAGTAGACTAATACCTACTTACAGCTTCTGTGTGAATAGGATGGACAGCAAATAATAATGTTGCATAAAATGATACTTGTGGTTCTTTCCATTCCAAAAGAATTTCAAATACAAATAATGTAATAACACAAACGATTGAATGTAAAGCTATATTTACAGCATGAAAATCAACAGGATCCAAATATCCTTTTAACCAATAATGTAATCTAAAAATAAAAATATTTATTTAAAATTATTTAATTCTTAATATAAAGAAAATATCATTTAAAAGTAACAAATTATTAAAATGGAACTAAAATTATAAACCTGAACGATAAAATTGTTAAAGGTCTATACGACTTATGACTATGTTTATGAGATAATTTGGTTCCCCAAAAATCATTCTGAAATATTTGATAAAGTGGTGTTTTTTGTACATCTTCGTTATTTACGATTGCTTCTGAGTCGTCAAATACAAAATTTCCATTGTAGGAATTTGAAAGACATAGTGATGTAACAACAATTAAAATAATTGAAGTTGGTAAATTATAAACTGAAAATGAAATGGGTACTATTACAAAAAAAATATTTGGTTAAAATGTCAATTAAAAAATTATTTGGTTAAATTACCAGGTAATGCCAATATAAATTTATCCCGACCATTTATTTTATTCATTTTTAAGAATTTACATGATTTTTCGAGCGTTAATATTATTTTTTAAAATTTACAAAAATACTTTTTATTCTTAAAAATATTTTCAACTTTCTTTGGTATTTTAAGTACTATATTTTATATTTTATTGATATTGAAAATGAAAAGAAAACAAAAAAATAATTCCAACATTCTAGTTTAATATTGAAGTTCGTGCTCTGTGTTCATATCGAAAACAGAGATCTCTACCAGAGATACAAATTATATCTTAAATAAGTTTCGGTTTTGAGTAGATTTTGTAACGCCCAATAGAATTTCTCCTTTATTTTATGAATCAACTATTTTCATAAATTTAAATTTAATAGTATGCAAATTTACTGAACGCGTGTAACTTAAATGATGAAAATTAAACATTATAAAACCAAAGCATCTACTATTTGATAAATAGCGTTGCTATTGCATTTGAAATTATATTTTTCAAAATTTACATCAATTTAATAATTTAAATCAACAATTTAAAAAAATATTTCAGTGTTAGTTTAAGTAGCATTAATTCATTATATATTCAATATAATAACTATTATAAAAAATTTTAATTTTTAAGAACACAAAGTTTAAATTAAAACTTTTATAAAATAAATTTTAACGAAAATTCTACTCTAAAGAATATCTGCAGATTATTTTAGAATTAAAAGAAAACATACTGAAAAGTAATAGAAGAGAAGAAATTAATAGATAATAAGGGTAAGTTAGATGTCTACATTAAAACAGGTAGCAATTTATAATCGTTATCTTCATTTGAAATTTTATTAAAATATTCAGCTTAAAGTTTTATTTAAATTCTTATTATTTTAAAATTTAATATTTTCGCTTATCAATAGATTTTGTGCACTTTATTGGATTGTTTTATTGAACTTTTGTAATTCGTCAAATCTTTTTAAATATTACTGCCGCCTGCAACGTTTAAAGGATGTACATAAAAAGATAAATAATATTTTTAATTAATTTTAATATTAATACCAATCATGTATAATAACAAGTGCATAACTAACTTGTATATCGGGATGTCATATTTGAAATTCCAGGAGTAATTTATGCAAAAAAAATCATGAATTAGATAGGTACAGTATACTGATCGATTTTTAAATATTTAAGAAAGTGAAGAACCAGTTATAATTCTTTCTGAATGTATATACATTCAATATAGAATTTCAATTTTAATATTACTGTAAATATTATTCAAATAAAAGCATATATATTATAGTAGTAATTCACATTATGTTTTTATATATTTTATATATTTTTTTATAAAAAATAATGATTTTATATTTTCTTATATTATTTATTTAATTCTTATTTATCTTATTTTTATCAAAATACGCAAGTCCACAATACCAATTTGTAATATCGAGAAGATTATTTGTTCCTGGAATTTAAAATCAGACATAATTGCATTTTTTTAAATATAATTTGGTTAGGGGCGTTGTGATCAAACTAACCTACATTTTTCATATTGAAATGTAAATCTACGACTTTTAATATTTTGTGTTATACTTATGATAATTAAAAACAAAGATTTATTATTAAAAATTAACAGTGTTTATTTTGCATTTCCATCTTTAATAATTATAATAATATTATTAGTTGTAAGTTATTATCACTGATTGCATACATTGTAGTAAATAAATTATAGATATCAATTTGTAGTTGTTTTTAATTATTTTCTCGTTAGAATTGTATGTTAAACATTATTTTAATGGTAATTAGAATCGAAACTTTAATGTCAGGATGGAAGCGAAACAATTTCATAATTGTTCTATTAGCCCAGTGGTGACAAAAACTTTTGCTTGTAAATGGTCTGAAGATAATCGGTTGTCTGTTGTTACTGAAAAAGGAGTTCATATATTTGTAATAATCATATTTATGTTTATCATTTACTTATAAATTTTAAATAAATATTAAGTATATAATAATATTTATACAGGAAGTGGTTCCAGCTCCAATGCAAATCAATCCAGTGTTGAAACTATCGCGTTCATTTATATATTCTCCAGATACTATACCAGGTGAAATTTATATGAACAATATAATATCTGGAATTTTTGATTGGAAAAAAGAAGATGTTTATTCATTTCTAATACATGATTGTTATACTCCTAATTTTCCTAAAGCATTAAAAATTACAACTGAAATAGTTGATGTATTTTGGTCACCACAAAAGCTGTTACATCCTCATAAATGTTTGTTAGCTATTATAAACTCAGCTGGTGCAGTTGAACTGGCCATACAAGTTGATCAAAATTGGATTTCAATTTTTGAATTTACTAGCTCATGGGTTCAAATTATTAAGAAAGAATTAAAAGATGATGAAAATAATAAAAAATTAGATCCAGAATCTTTGAAAATACAATTGAATCGTTTAATAGCTACAACTCTTACTTGGAGTTGTATATATCATGAAATTAATGATTTGAATTTTGCTTATTTAGTAACATCACATCGAAATTCAGAAATTGTAATTTGGAAAATTTACAGATTAATAAATAATATTGCAAGTGTTGATATAAATATAAATGTTGAATTAAAATTGAAAAAAAAGATAATTTGTGAAAGTATTAGGATTAATACTTTACTCTGGGTACACTTAGATAATAAAAATTATCTTCTTATAATTGGATTTTTCAATGGACAAATTGGTACTCTTGAATTGGAAGAATTTGCAGGTACAATTACATCTAAATCGTATTTAACATCTTATCCTGATTTGGATAATATTCCTGTTGATATCTTGCATATATTACAACAAACGGATAAATTATTAGAAATTGTAGTTGTAAAAGGAATATATTTACTTATTCTTACTTTAGATGTTCATGGAAAAATGATTAGTAAAAAATTTATTTCTAGTCCAGGATTTTCAATAACAGGTAAGAATGGTTAATTTTTTCTAATTTTTTTTAGAATTTATACTTTTTTTAATTTATATTTTTTATAGGCATTTCTGTTATAAATCCAAATGTAATTTTAATTTGTACTCAAGATGGTAATTTGATTACAGTTGAAAAATATAATCAACAAGAATTAGTTTGTAAACCAATAAAAATTGATATATTAAAAAATATTCAGTATCTAGGTCTTGCAAATTCACAAAACAAATTATTATTTACCCTTATAACAAGTCCAAGTATTATGTATGATCATTTAATCGATCGAGATCCTAGTTGTATTTGGTTTTTCAATTTGTTTGATACATCACTAAATCCTTTAGATATTATATATAAAAAGCAATCATTGCTGAAATGTTGGGATTGCTTAGAACTAGTTAAAATCAATGCTTTGAAATATGACAACTTACCGCAAATTTTATCTGGCTTAGAAGTAAATTTTGAATCATTGTCTCTTCATAAACTTCGCATATCATATTGGATTATGATAATAGCTGAAAATTTAAAAACAAAGAATTTTTCCCAAGTTTTTAAAGGAACTGAAGAAATAGAACAAGTAAAATCTTATATATTTTTATATTCTGCAACAAATTATCTCAATCAATTAGCTCTACAAAAAAATTTAAATGAAACACAAATATTATCTATGGGATTATTAAAAACTCATTTTGAAATTTGGTTAGCTGGAGAAGACGAAGAAACGGAAACTCCATTATCACAACATATTAAACAAGTTTTAGAATCTTTAAATCAGTTAGATTTGATCAAGCAAGAAAAATGTAACTTTTGTGGTGAAATAATCATAGAGCCATGGGGTTCATCTTGTTCAATAGGCCACCAATTACCAAGATGTGCTATAACTCGTTTACAAATAACATGTACAAAATTCCGTGTATGTGTCATTTGTAAGGAAATTTTTCACCCAACTTTAGATACAGATATTCATGATATTAGATGTTTATATTGTGATTTACCAACTATTTATAAAAATCAATTAACAGATTTATCATTACAAACATCGGAAAAGAATTTATCTAAAAAACGAGTTACAAATGTAAATAACAAAGATTGAAAAAATGACCGAATTCAAGATTTTGTAAGTAATAAAAGGATCCTGTTTATAAGTATATTTAAAAAACAACGATAGTCATTTTATAAAATTTTTATTATACTGTAATACTCGTATAAAATAATATTAAATTTTAATAGTTTTTTTAAATATCATATATTATATTAGTAAATAGGTTATTTAAATAATTTAATTTTATTACAATTAATAATAATAGAGCTAATACATAAGCTTTTAGATTAAACAAAAAATGAAAAAATAGTATCAATTATTCAAGAAATTTATTTATGAATTCATTGATTCAATGATATTAACCTAAATCATACTTGTAACATTTTAAAAGAAATCAAGATTTTTTTGTTCAAGTATCTTTGTTTTTTATGTATGGAAAGGTATCTTCATTATAAAACAAGAATTTTGTTGTTTGATTTTTAAGCTCGACTTCTTTTTTAATAATTTTAAATATCTTATTAAATTCAATACTTGAATTTGATTCTGATGATTAAACATATTTTATATTCTATTCTTAGTTTAGATTTTAACTGTAATTGGGTGATTTGTTTAATAGGTACTAATTTTGCTCTTATATATAATCAGCTATCATAATATATAATTTTAAATACTTTTGCTTTTTAAGTTAAAAAATAAAAGCCAAGATACTTAAAGGTAATTAAGTCATAATAATTATATGTACTCACATATATTTTTGATTTACTTGAAATTCTGTATTTTAATAGTATATACATGTATGCAAGTATAACTTTGCGTATATGGAAATATTTCATAGACTTATTTGATAGAATAATATAAAAAGCATATTTTCTTTTTTACAATTTAAAATTATAAGTTAAGTATTAGATTTTATGCAATTGTGGTTTATCGAAAAACTACTGAAGAGTAAAATTAGCAAAATGACATGTAGAGAGAAGATAGTAATTCTCCAATTATTCATTAATTTACAACTGTTTATTCTTGTAAAAAATTTCAAAATAAGATAATAGAACTATTTGAGAATAATTTACTGTTGCCTTAATTTTTTTACACTAAATATTAGTACTTCAAGTAACTATTACTATTGATTTTAACTGAATTGAATATATATATATTTGTTCATATTTACACTGAATTAAATAAAATTGAATAAATATGTTATTATCTTTACTGTAAATTGAATAAAATTTAATAGAATAATCGTAACCATTTAAAATAAAAAAATTATATATATTCTTTACGACTAAAAATTAATAAAAATTATGTTTGATTAAACTCTTAATTCAAGATAATATGGATATTAATTTTATAATTTGAATATATATTATAAGTATATTTATATATAAAAAATGTAATGTATCATTAACAAAAATAAGTAATAATGCAAATATTTTTATAAGAATTATTTAAGATTTTAAATAAATGTCATATTTATCAGTTACATTTTCCTTTATGAAATATATTTAAAATACCATAAAAATGATATAAAGATATTTTAATATTGACTTTACATGCTTTATAAACAATTTGTATTGCCATGGTAAACCACCAATATCTTTCTTAATATTTCTTTCAGTCCAAATACATTTGTAACATTTTTAGTGTATATTTTTTAACTTATAATATAAATCAGAATAAATAAATAAGAACTAGAGGTTTTTAATTTGAATAATATTTTAGTTTGAAATTCAAGTATATAAAATTAATTCTTACAGAAGAATGACATCTTTTAATACTGATAATGAAGATAATGTTTTTAACCTAATTGAAAAACCTGAAGAAAAATTTATCAAAAGTCCAAGGTAAAATACAAGTTGTATAATTATTTTTAACAATAGAAAATAATTATAATTAGATACTATATTAAATAAAAATACTAATTTAAATAATTAAAATTAAAATAATTATAATTTTTTGTTTGTATATTAAACTGAGAGCGTAAAGAAGGAATATAATGTTATATAAAAAATTTTAGCCCTGTACATTCACACATTAATATGTAAAAATTAAATTTTAAATTATAAATATTTATTTTGAATATTATATACAATAAATTTTAATTATAAGCATATTGTAAATATAGAAATCGTTAGTAAAATTATTCAAAATATTTTAATTTATGGATTTCATAAATTAGGAATCTGTTATCCTTTCCTATTAATATATTCTTTTATCTATTCATCTCTTCCTCCCTTTCCATTTTTCTTATTTACGTTTTCTCTATCAATTTCTTTATTTACATTTATTCTCTTTATCTCTTTCTTGCTCTCTTCTTTTCATCATCAATATCTTACACAATATATTAAAATTTTCAATAATAAATTATTTATCATATGCAGATATCAATCAGTTCATAAAGAAAGAATGAAATGCGAAATTGCTAAAATGAAGTGCGCACATAGAACTCTTGGTATTCCGAAAGTATCACTAAAACTACCAAAAGATTTTCTAAAAAAGCAAAGTCATCTAAAAATTGAGAAACCTAAAGTTAATCACGTACACTACCGCCGACCAGGTTATCAACATAATTTACCAAAATGGACATCCATTAAGATTTGTTCATCATCCAGTCAACAATTTCAAGAATTTCCTCGTGATCCTATTGAAGTTGGTAGACTTAACTTTCGTAAACAAAACATCGAGAATGTAAAAAATCATTTTTCAAAACCTGTAAATTTAAAAGTTGTATATACCCGTCATGGTGACAATCATGAATTGATACAAAGTGGTTTAATGCCTACTTATATTCATAAAAAGGTGAGATATTTAGATTTTTAATAAAGAAAACTGTAAAACTATTTTTTATTTATTAAAATTAAATCTTTTAAACATATTAAAGGAAAGGGAAAAACGGTTTCTAAGTAGTTTTTTTTATAAACTTTTTTATATTAACTTCAAATTTCACGAATATGATGTTAAAAAATTAAACGAAACTATTTTCCTGATAAAAAATCTTACTAATATCTGCAAATTGATTTTATTATAAAAAATATAATTTTTGTAGTATTTTATATAAATATATGTTTGTACTTCATATATATTACATCATTTTACATGAGCTTGATATATGACAGTAACTGGATTTATGTGTCCAAGTATCGATTTTAGCAAATATTTAATGTTACTTATATAAATTACTAAGCTGTATTTTAAATATTACATAAAATGAATCCAAAAGTGGAATAAATTTATTTATATTTAGATAAAATTTACTATACATGTAAAATAGACTATTACAGTTAATTTATTATTCACATTTGTAATATATAGATCAAACACAAAATATATTAAAAAATAAATATGAATATACATGGTTTAGAAAAAATTAGAATTAAAAAATAACTGGTATTCAGTGAATAAAAGCATAATTTTTTATTTATATATTTCTTTGTTGTATATCTTTCTTTTTAAGTGATAATTGTAAATTTTAAATCAAAATATTAATAAATTTATTTATATTAACTCTAAATCTCATTTTAAAATTGTTAGTAAGATCTAAATACTTGTATTATTTTTTTAAATTAAATGAAAAGATGTTATGTATTTTAATATTTATTTATAAAATTTATTTTAAAATTTAAACAAATATTTTTAGAATTTTGGTCAAGTACCTGCTTATTTAAAAAAAATTTCATCTGCTTCATGTTCAAACAAAAAACACCAAGATCGAACTGATCATAAATTAAATAAGCAAGCTTGCAGATATATTACTCAAGAAGAAAGGGAAAAATTATTAGAGGTATGTGTTTAAGATATTAAAATATAAGACAAACATTTTATAGCTTTTATTAAAATTGTTAATTTCTTCTTTTATTGTTTTATTTATTAGGAAATGAAAAAACAATGGACAGAAATTATAAAACAATTTCAGTGTTTGCCATTTCTTATAGATACTGTACCAAAAATTAAAAGAAAAGTTACAATTGAGCAAAAATTGAGACAGTTGGAAAAAGATATCGATCTTCTTGAAAATCACCGATATATCTATGTTTATGATGATAATGATATAAAATATTAAATTTCATTTTTTTTGCTTATTAAGATCAAGTTTATTCAAATAAAAAATCTGCACTGTTTTTATGTTCTTATTATATTTTTATATTTAAAATTTATTAAATATTTATTATAAATATATAATTTTTAGGATTTAAAAGATCTAATTAGGATAATAATTTAATTTTAAAGTTTGTATTCCATGTTTTTCAATTTTTTTAAAACAATACATATTTTTTAAACAATATTTCTTAGATTATTTAAATATATTAAAATATGAAAACAAATGTTTTTTGTGTTATGTACAATATTAATAAACTCGGTAAATATAATATAATATGTATACATAATGATATTTTTTATATTTATTGGATTCTATACTTATAAAGATAAGAATTTAAATTCTAAAAAATATAATTTATGATGAATTTAATTTTAATTTTAAATTATATAATTAAAAGAATTTTTATTTACATAGAAGATTATAAATAATCTAAGTTGAAAATAATATTAGTATGTTAAATATTTTTTAAAACACAAATAGATAAATTGATAAACGATTTAAATTAAAATATATACTATCTTGTAATGGAATATATAATTTTATATACTAATTATACACGTTTTGGTAAGTATATTTAAAACAAATCTACTTATATTTTTATATATATGCATATATGAATGATTTTAATTTTATTATTATATTATTCATTAAAAAGGTATATATTTATTAATTGAATTAATATTTATTTTATAAATAAAGAAAAATATCAATGTTAATAAAATCGAAAATATTTGAGCAATAACGTTTAATATTAATAATATTAAATAAAAATTTTAATTTTAATAGCGTTTGAATAATAATTCAATTTATATTATGCTATTAGAAGTTTTGTTAAAAATACTATTAAAAAATATTTATAAAATTAAGCTACAAATAGTTATTAAATACAAATTTTTAAATAACAAAACTATTAAAACAATCTATATTTTATTTAATGATGATAGTAAAAAGATGTTTGACTATAAATCTATATTTTATTTTAAAGATTCTACTTATTTGTTTATATGTGTCATTGAAATATATATTAGCATGTAAAATATTTAAAAAATGCATTATTCAATATATATTTTATTCTTATTAACTTGCTGTATAATATTTGTGAAAGGTATTTATATAGTTTAATATTAATTTATAATAAAACAGTCGTGTTTTTATATTTTATGTTTTGCAGGACTTAAAGAACTTACATATACCAAAGAAAATTGTATGGCATGCTGTAACAGTAAGTAATATATTTTTATTAATACATTATAATTAAAAATATATTCCGTTGATAAATTAAATTTATTAAGTTATCAATATGTTAAAAAATGCTAGTGTGTTTAATTTTTTAAACTAGAATATTTTATATTATAATATATTATACTTCTTTCTTTAGTATTAAAAAATTTAAGAAATTCAAATTCGTAACAATTTTTAATCAAAGATTTTGTTAACACTTGATTTTAAATGTTATATATTGTGTTTTACTACAAAAAATGAAGTATTTTATGAAGAAATTTGTAAAATTCAAATGATTTACAAAGTTTTATAAATGATACCTTTATCGTTATTTAATTTAAAAATAAAATATTGAATTTTTACTTTAAAATATAAATTTATACTTCTGCATTGCTTCTGATCTTATTAATATTTTATAGAGCTGTAACCCTTCTTTTGAATTAGCTTAATCACATGGTAATTCAATATCAGGGTCATTTTGTTATATTCGACACCCTTTATATATGTAAAAATTTTTTTTTAAAGACAAACAAAAATATTTATGATTTATGATAATAATATTTTCAGTAATAGAATTAATTTACATAAAGAAATTTAAACTCAAGTTTCTTATTATTTTAAAGCTATGAGTTTTTTGAGTTAAAGTTTTTTTACATTTGATATTTAAAAAGATTTAAAAATTAATCCGAATGTATAAAAAAGATCTATTATTTTCTGATATCTCTGTTTAAAATAATATTGAATCAAAGAATATTGCAATAACTTAAATAATTTTTTATATATAATATTTTTTTCTCATAAGCTAAAATAGCGTTAGATCTTCTAAAAATTTATCTTTTTTCAATTATGTGTTTAAGAATTACTCTAGAATAGTTGTATTATCTGGTTATTTGATAGATGTCTTCTATAAATCTTTACTAGAACTTCAATCTTATTTTCAATATTATTTTCTAAATTTAATTTAAAATTTTGCAATAATTTCATTATAATTTAAAATAAATTTATAGTTTTATTTATTATAGTAACTATGTGAAAATCGACCGTATAATTATTAATAATCATGCTTTTATCAGATTTACCATTATTTCTCTCATTTAATTTAAGATTAATGTAGTGTCAAAAAGTTAATTGAAAAAGTTAAATTTCATGCATTTTCATCAGGAAAAATCTTTTGATCGATTTCGACTAAGATTTGATCAGTAATATGGTAGTGATCTTATCTTGAGAATCCCAGTAAAATAAATTATAGCATAATATAAAACACCAAAAATGCTTGGAGATATTGAAAAATCTATGAAGTAAACATCGTGAGAATTTGATGATACCTAATTATCATGGAATTTGAAGGAATTCCACATTTGTTAACTGATCGTTAACTCAAAATAATCATGATGCAACTAAGGGTATACTGAAAAATTATAATCCAAAATGTACAATTAAGTGTATATTAATTTATAATTTTAACCTATTTTATGCATGCAGAAGAAGCTAGTTTACTCTACAAAAAGAGATTTAAAATTTCTTCTCATTTATTAACAAGAAGTTTTAATATATTAATACTTTCATTTTCCATATTCATCAAACATTTAAAGAAGCTTTTGCAGTTAGTATCTGTGTAATTTATTTCATTTTTTAAATTTTAAAGTGTTCCAACGGTTTTTAATTTTTTTAAATTTAATTAAGGAAAAATAACGAGTATAACTATAATGAGTAGTACAATATTATCACCAATAAGTGGTCTTATCATTGATTTATCAGAAAATTCAGTTGATGAAAACGAATTCTTGCAATTCAGTCTATTATTGAAAAGGAAAATTAGTAATTTATTCATAAATCTGCGAAGTGGTACAAATAAATTAATTAAAGGAACATAATTAAATTTTAAATAAAAAATTAATTTTTAATTTATAACTGAAAAGATATTATGAAAAGATATTAGAATAAAAATTTTTTTAATATATTGGTTGTAGTTCAAACTTCTTTTACAAAATTTTTTTATATTAAAATCTAGATATTACCGATTTTGTAAAGAAAGACGATTGCAATCTTTCATGCGTCAAAAAGTATTCAAGTAAGTAAACTCAGATTAATAAATTTATGCTTTTTGTTTATTTGTATGCATTAGGTTAAAGTAATATATATTCTTTAATATTTAAAATTTTTAATTGCTTTATTTATAATAGTAGTACAGTATTAACTAAATTAATAGTTATTAATATATATTTTTAATATAAAATTCATGGTATATTTTAATTAAGAAGGATTATGATAATCTCTCGGCAAATAAAGAAAGATGATCATAAATATATTATATAATCGTACTTATTATATTTCAGACACTTTAGATTGTCTAATTCAAATGTTTATTAGTTTATAATGCTTATTTTGTGTTATTTATAGAAATAATAATAAAATGTATTAAAGTTTGATTAACATTTTAATTAATATCGAATTATTTTATATAATAAAATAATTTTAATATATTATAATTTATTTTAATAAATTTGTTCTGCTTTTTAAATTCTTTTTTTAATTTTTTAGAATCACAATTATTTAAATCAGTATTTCTATGTCTTTCATCTTGTAAGGGTAAGATATACATTTAATTATTACATTAATATATTGTATTATATTCATAAAATATTCGTTAACTATGAATATTTTTTGTATTATTTAATTTTTTTTTCATTTATATTAAATTAATTGTAATATATTAATAAATTGAAGTATTAATGATGAAAAATAAAAATTAACTCAATTCTAGAAATTTTATTTTAATAGTTGTTTTAAAGGTATAAGTTGAATAGAAAATTTTAATCTTAATGATACAAACAAGAGCCAATATATTTGTATTTATCTTTTATAAATATTACAAACAATTTAAAAATTATTTTAAGCATTTTTGTTAATGGAGGAATAGTAATACCGTAAAGATGCATAATATATTTTTAACTTGAAATACAAATAAAAATTTCTTGGATTTTTACTTATAAAGAATTATAAATAAATTTAAATACTTATCTAACTCTATTAATATTCATAATTTATGTAAATAAATTTATTCCATTATAATAAAAATTATATAAAAAATATTTCTCGTTATTTTCAATAGAAACTAATTTATAAAATTATATTAGAAAGATTTATAGTTGATGAAATATAGAACTATATATTTCTATAATAATTTATTTTATTTAAAATTTTTATTTAATGAGCGATTATTTCATGATATTTAGCTATTATGCAAGAATGTAGAGATGGTTGCAATGAAGCATGTCACAAAATATTTCGTAAAAGTAAGTTAAATTAATTTTAATAAATTAATTATTTTTATTTATTGGAAAGATGTATAAAATGCACAATATAAATAATATTAAATTTTTTAGAAAAACCTAATGCAGGGAGAAAACTTGTAGAAGAAGGTTCAGGTTCAGGTAAAGCAATATAGAAATAAAAATTTCATTTACATTTAAAAAAAATGTATAAGAATAAATATATTTCATTGATGGAAAATAACAAAAAATTATTTCTTAAAATAAAATCTAGTCGAAAAAAATGTCAAGTGTTTTTATTGTAATTTTAATCCTAAATTAAAAAATGTATATATGTTTTTTGATATATTAATAAACATATGTAAGAGATTTTTCAGAGAATTAGGTCACAATTTTCATTAAAATTTCTTTTTTAATTTATTAAGATAAAACTAAAATAAATATAAATACAAATTTTTTCATAATTGTTATCAATATTATAAAATATAAGTAATACTTGTAAAAAATATCTATATATCAAAAAGGTGTTTGTTGTAAAACAATATTTTTTACTTTTTGAAGTTTTTAGATTTTCAAGAATATGATGAAAATTTTTACGATATTCTCTTTTTTAGGTATATAACTACATCATAAAATTATATAATTAAGATAAGCGTAAGAACTACTTATTTTATTATACAAAGCAATAAATTTTCTAATAAAAATAAATTTCAATTTTTTCAAGTAAGAATTTCTTTATAAAAAACGTAATTTTAATAGAATTATCATAGGTTAACAATAGAACTATATATTTTACATATTTATTAATTTCGTCAACGCAAGCTTTTATTTAAGCTGTCCAAATGAAAACAAAATTTTTAAAAACAATACTTTTAAAGATTTTTACATTTTAAAGTTAATGATAAATATATAATTATTTAGCAGAATAATAGAATGTTTTTATTACTCTTTATACATAAGCTTGACTTTATTTATTCGTGTTTTATTATATTTGATTATTTTTAATACTTTATGCAGGTAAACACAATAAATAAATGATTTTCGTTTATTAATACAAACAAGCTCTTGGAAATTTTCTTTGATTTTCATAATATTTAATAATACTTGAAAACCAATGTGAAAAATATGTCGCGAACAAAAACATGCTAATTCTATAATTTTTTATTCATTAAATATTCTTCATAATCGAACTTCGATTTACGTGAATATCCATCAAATTTTTTGAAATATTCATTACAGATTGAATAATTCATTGGAAATTTATGATGCATCGTTGTCTCTATTGTATATTTCATTTTTTTATATCATTATTGTTAAGAACTATTTACATATAAATAACAAATAAAACAATATTGAAAAAATATTTCTTTTATTTGTGAAGTTTCATTTATTATTCATAATTTTTAGAAAAGGAGAATTTATACTGATATATTACGCAAGTGAATATATTATCTTGTACTTTATTAAAAAGTGATATTTAGAAGTCTTAATCTTTAACGCCGTGATACCTGTAATTAAATCGAACAACCCACACATTTATTTTATATTTCCACGTATAATCTCAATAAATTATAGAATTGTTGCACAAATTACGTGCTGTTATATTTTAGAAAAATTTTTCTTTAAAAAATTATAAATAATTTTACAACTGAATAAACTCCTCAATGCTTTATAAATAATTGTACGTATTTAAAACTATTAGAATTATAATTATTTTAAATAAATGTTTTCAAAAATTGATTCGATAAATAAAATAAGTATTTTGTGTGGATCATATAATAATTCATTTTTTTATATCATAACTATGAATTTTGATTAAAAATATTGCTAGTATATATTAGCTTTAAAAAATATTTTCTCTTAAAATAAAATTTATTTATATTTAAATAATTATTAATAATTAAATGTTCAGTTTATTATTAAATAGTTAAAAACAATATTGAGGTTTATGACAATAATTTAAAGACTTAGAAATATATATGTAATATATATACATATAAATTCATATAATATATATGAAGGAATATTAACAAAAATTTTTATTTTTGTATGTAGTAATTTATTAGATTTTTTATGAATAAAAAAATGTTCGAATAACAAATAAATTAAAATTATTCATTACATTTAAATAGATTTATCGTCAAATTCACTATTTGAAAAACAAAGCTATAAAATTTTTTTTCCAGTTTTAATATATATTATTTTAAAAAATAATACTCTTAATTAAAAGAAAATATTAAAAAGCATGCATCGATAAAAGTATATATATATATATATATATATATATAAGCTACTATATCTTTTTTTAATTATATATTTTTACTATTCAGAAAAGTACATTAAATAATACTTATTAAAACTATGCAAATTTTAACAATTATTGAATTAATTTTTGTGTATTGTTTGATATCTATTGATAGTATGTAAATACTTATTTATTTAAATATATATAATATATATGAATTTTTAGGATCATAGTCTATAATTTATTTGTTTTGTAATATGCAGAATCTAACAGTTATAGCAAAGAAGACTGCTTTCTGTGTTGCGATCGTAAGATATATCTTCATTTATATTAATGTAGGTCTTGTAAAATTCAAATTAAAAAAATATATTTATTTAAAAATATTTGAAAGAGCTTGTTTTAACTTTATTTACTTTCTAATATATTAAAGCATACATATTATACCTATTATTAGAATAAATATATTTATAATAAACATATATATACCACTTTTTATGCTATACTTAATCTGTACATGAATCAATAGTTTTTAGTAAGATATAACATAAATTTAACTGAAACATAAACTAACAAATTTTTCAGAATTTAATATTTAAAGATTATTATAACACTGTTTATAATTTTTCAAACTTATTTTAGTTTCTAATAATACTTGATTATTACATTTTAATAAAAAAATATTTTTGAAATTAAAAATTGAATGCAATTAAACGGTTATTTAAAAAAAATAAAATTATTAAAAAAATAGAATCTATATTTTTATCTAAGACAAAAAATTTAAAATAAAATTAAACACAAATATATTTATCTCTGATGTTTTAATAATACTCAAATATATATAAAATTATAAAAACATTCAATTTAAAATATAAAAGTAATGCTTATTAATATCTATTTTAATTATGATCATTATTTCAATCAAAATTTTTATGATTTTAAAATTATTGTATACTTTCAAAATAAATAATGAATATTTAAATAATAAAAAACTTTTATATATTAAAATTCAGAACTTCGGTCATTAAAGGATCAAAGCAACTGTAAATTCTCATGCATTCGAAGATTCTCTGGTAAGTAAAATTGAAAAATTTTCATTTAGTTTTTGTTAGGTTCTATTAATTTGAAACTTATAAAACTTTCGAATATGTTAATTAAATAAGTAAATATAATTAAACAAAATTTCAAAAAAATCATCATCTAAAATAATAATTAATTTTTTTTTACACATATGCGTGTAAATTTAGAACTACAAATGTGTAATTTTCTGCGCGTATATCTACTTCTATTTTTATCTATGTATAGAATATTATATATTCTTAATAATGTGATTATTAATACAATACTTTCTTTAATAATCATATTAAATAATAATCTATATCTACTATTTCATTATTATATTTATGTAATAAAATTGATTTAATGACTTTTAGTATTTTATTTGTGTATATTTTTTCTCAATTATAACAATCATTATTTCTTTTATCATTTAGTAACTAACAACTTTAAAAGTTTAGCTGGATGTATGCAAAGTTGTGCAAGTAAGATATATCTTTACGTAATATATAATTATTTAAAAACAATATATTAAAAATAACTTATCTCATTTTATTTGTTAACATTGCCATGATGTAAATATTCTTAACTTCATTTAAAGCCTCTTAAATATTTACTTTTTATTGTACACAAACAATTGTTTGTATAAAAATATTGTATATATAAACAAATGTCAAATCAGTTATATATCTTCAATGTAGCTTATATTATTATTGACTTTCGTTTCTGAATATATTTTTTAATTAAATTATTTAGTTTATAATAAATGAACTCCCAAAAATTCCAACTTATAGTTATTTCTTGTTTCTTATTTTAATTACCATAATAATAAATATGATATAAGAGCATTTTTAAAAGTTTGTAAAAGAACTCTTTTAATAAAATAATTTAGTTGTTGCAATCTTGTACAATAAATAATTTTGAAATTTATCGAAAGTTTGGATTAGATTTATAAGGGTATTTGAACTTATCCCGAAATTTAAATACGTATAATGTTAGAAATTTTCTGCAAGTATTTTTCTATAAATATTTCAAGTAAAACTTGTTTAATTTCATTTCATTTTTATAATAATATTTCTCATTTTTGTAGCCAGACAAAGTATCAGAAATTTATATTTTCTAAGTGAAAATATGTTTAAAAATACTATTACATATTATTTTTTGCTCGTACACAATAAATAATATTTTGCTTATATTGTAATCGATTTTTATATATTTATAAAATGGTTGATTTTAAAGTAATTAATTCTTCGAGAGTGCTATAAGATGAATATAATATAACCTAAAATGGAATACGTTAAGTAAAAAATTCTTAACTTAGAAATTAATCAAAAAGGTTAATCCACTGATCTAACTACGAAGTTATAAATTAATAGATTCTGTGTACTAGCGGAAGTCATAATGCAAAAAAATTATTTTAAAGAAGATAAATCGAACATTTGCTGAAACAGATCTAATACATACATATAAGCACTATATATGCTTACATCTGTAAGTAAAGTTGTATCGAAATAATTAACTTCGTAGATGGGCGAAATATGATAAAAGGTTACGTAGTCAACAAAAATGCACTCTTCATAAGATTTCATACGTATATCAGAAATAGTGTATAGAACGGTCATCAGTTAAGAATAAAAGTATTAAAAGTTTGATTTAATTGAGCTCCTACATAATTCAATGGCTAAATTGTCAAAGTCCAGATCGAAAATATTGACTAAGTAATTATAAATAATTCTTGGTATCAATTATAAAGCAGAAAAAACTAGATATAAATTTCCTGGTATATGTAAATTAAAAAATGAAGTAATAACCTTTGTTAGAAGATGAAGCAAACGAATTATAGTTATATTAAAACCAAATTTCAATCGAAAGACTATCTATAATTTGTAAAATAATGAAACCAGGGAATGTTAGTTTATAGCGCTACCAAATTTTTTACTAATTCAAGATATCGAGAAATAACCTATTTCTTTAAGAAGAAATAGCTTCCATTATTTTTAATTGAATGAGATTAAAATAGAATATAAAATACTAGTATTGTCCAGTGATTTATGTTTATATTTTGATTATAAAGATTAAATTGAAAATGTAATTTTACTAAGAGTATTAAATTGACGTGGTTATTGATAAACAATAGTGAAAATGTTAATGCAAGAAATGTAGATCGGTCGGTTCATCTCGTCAGAATTGAAGTAATAACCGTAATGAAAGAGGATATTTATTTGTACTTTTAAAAAATGAGATACAAAAACGAAAATTACTTTAAAAAGCAAAATGTTGAGTGGGCTAACGATAAATATCTGTATAATTTAAATCCGTGTGGCAGACGTCATTGCATCTAATAACACCAATTCTATGCCTACTGACACAATGTTAAAAAAATGAGTATTTTTCAAAATTTAATAATAGAATAAAATGATTTTGATTCATCCATTTAATTCACGATACATAAAATTATGCAAAAGTTTTACATAAAAGTAATAGGTAGTTTAGAAGCATTTTATAAGGGTTGGAATATTATTCCGTATTTGTCAGAGAGGGATAAAAGGAATGCAATGGTTTTGTATGGCCAAGGTACTACATACCTTGTTCGGGTAAGATTGGTTGCTTTTTATAATTATTAATGCGGTATTTCTGAAATATTTTGCAACAATTCGAGATCTTCGTGAATTGTTAATTAGAGTTTGCGTTTCAAGTTTTATGTAGACATATACATCTATAGTTCATGATATCCGTTAATCTGGTTCTATAGACTAAATAAGGTACTGTGGTATAGATGTTACTTAAGGCTTACTAAATCATTTAATAATATCAATATAATTTATTTATTCTCAATGGACATATTTTATAACGATGATGAAAATAGTGAGATCATACGAGAGCATGAATCAAGTACCGTATACATAAGTGTTGAGATATAGAAACTGAAGAAAACTAAGTAGTTTGTATCGACAAATTTTTTTTAAAGCTGAAAACACTATATAAAATAAAAAATAAATAAATTTTTATTTTAATTACTAATATTATATATTATAAAAATTTGCAAAAAAATATTTATATTTATAAATGTATATGTGTTTTATATTTTTGGATTATCCTTTATTTAAAATTGAAATATAAAATTCCTTTTATAATTTTCTTTTTCTTAGATTTTTCTATTCTTAGTTTTTTATTATTAGATGTTCATATTTGTATTTTGAATACAAAAAAGTTATAAAAATTAAAAAATGTTAATATTATGATTAAAAAATGGTAATTTTATTCATTAAAAATTCCATTTAAGCCCTCTTAACATATATTTTAGTGCTTCGCCCATACAAAAAAAAATAAAACGGATTGGTATGGATCGTTTAAATCCATAAAGCAGATATTCTATTTTCAGCATGACCTATATTCCAAGCAAACTTGTAAACGTTGTCGTTTAAAGCTTTGATAGAGCTTTAAACTTAAAGTTTGTTTCTTAGCCTTTGAAGGGGCTTACTTGACAAGTACTTCACCATTAATAAGGACAAAAAAGTTGCGAATATTGCAAGACAATACTGCCAATTAGCCGTTAATACTGTCATTGCTGATTTATTGATATCACTGACATCATCACTGTTTCCGATGCATCTGTCATCAATATCATAATAGCTGCCGCTGCTGAAAGCTCATCCATCGCTGCCACTATAAACGTCACCAGTGGAAAAGAACCACAGCTACTGGATGAGTCCTCTGCGATATTCAACAAGGAAGCACTACAACAGTTCATCCAGACTTTAACAAGCTATCAAGACTTCAACGCTATCGTAACAGTTGTTACTCAATCTGCGAGAAGCTAAAGTCATCAATCTAATACTAAAATTCGGCAGGCCAACCCAGAATTGTCGAAAGTTGACCTTTACAGGGATAGAAGTGTAAGGAGATATCGAGGCAGATGAGATCTTTACACATTACGTATCCTGTGATAAAGAGGCACCCAGAGGAGTAATCCTCCATTACCGAAGTTCTTCGAAAACTTTCTAATGTCGCGATAGGTGAAAGATGATGAATCCTCACTAAAGTAATGAGATGATGGTTATGTATATATCTTGACCGCACATAACTGAGATGACGTGGTGGTTAATTTGAATGTGAAGATCTGTGCTCAAGTGGTATGGATCCTCATAATTTCTAGAGCTAACGACAATTTTGTCTATCTTCAGTTATATATTTATGTTTTGTTGAAATAAATATCTCAGGCTTATGAACATTTGACGAGAGCTACTGCTAAAGTGGTTTATGATAAAGGTAATCGTCGAAGATATGCAACAGGTCATCTTCTTCTCTCTAATACGATCTTTGCAATACGATGCAATCCTAAGGATTGTACCATACAGTAGAGCTCACTAAGCCTAAGAAAAGGTTATGAAAAAGAAACCATCAAGAGTTGTCGAAGGCTTAATAATTGTGTTTCAGAGAGATAACAGTGGGGCATCCAGATTTTTTAACGACAACGGATCGTTGTACCAGACTAAGTACGTTAAGCACCTTATTATACTGACTGAGAACCAGTCATTTAGACTTCCACACATCACTATTTTTTCGTAAAGAAGATAACAAAGTGAAGGAATGTTAGTAAACAGTCATTGAGGTGTCACCCAATTCCTAGCTGATTATCATAACATAAAAAATTGATGAATTCCGTTTTTGCGTTGATTTTAGGTTGTTGAATAACTTAACCATAGATTATATGAAGCTTCTATCAGTGATTTACGAAGGTCTAAATGAGTTAGGACAAATCATTATTTTATGAAACATCGATCTATGTAACGGTTGTTAAAAGAATTCTTTATTTGAATAGACAAAGAAACATAGCCATCATTTTTTCTGATGGTGATCAGTACGAATTCACAGTTACCTCGTTTCGATTTCAAGAAATGAAATTGATATATATATGCAATTCATTGGATAAGGATTGTTACGTCTAATGTAGAAATATTGGATGTTCTATTTAGACGATATCAGCATCACTCTAGGGAATAAGACAATCATTTTCATCACTTATTTGCTAGAACTTACGATTTCACATTTCGAAAAGTACGAGGCATATAATATATTTATTGAACAACAAGGTTAAAGAAAAAATGTGCACTTTATTCTGGTGTCAGTAAAACTTGCACGAAAAAAAATCTTCGGATTTTTATCGATATTTGTATCTGGATTTGGGAATACAACCAACTTTTGCCAACCTTTTGTTGAGTGACGATTGTTCTTGCAGATGGATATCTATCGTCACCAATATGACAGCCTTATTGTTTTAAATAAATAAGGATGGTAAAAGCTAAGCCACTTTTTACATTTCCGCTATATTCTCATGGAACAAAAAAATCATTAAAATATGCAACTATACCTTACTATGGTATGGGCTCTTAGAAAGTACCGTTATTTGTTTGAAGACTGAAGTTTGATACTGAGAACCAACAAAGGCTCACTTATTTGGCTGGACCGTACTAAAATGAAGAGAGGCAAATTTACTAGATGAACCATGTATTTATTTTAATTTCTAATTTATATGGAATTTAGTTTTAATATTTATATTATTTATTTATATTATATATATATATATATATTATTTTGTGCAATAATTTAAATTGATTAATTATATTCATAATTAAAAATCAATAAAATTTTAATTTTAGAAATTGTACTAGAGTGTAGAGAGGAATGTAATAATGATTGTATGAGACTGTTTACCAGATTTCCAAGTAAGTAATCTTTGAAAAAAATTCTATTTTAATTATTTTATATACTATATGAGACTTACTACTTATTTGAAATATTAATATCAATACATTTTTCAGAAACAGGTAAGATTTGGACAATTGGATCAGTTATGAAATATATTTAAATATTCAGAATTAACAAAAGTAATATAATATTTTAGAAAAAACTACTAAAGCAAAAACACAGTCAACAACTCCAATAGTTTATGGAGTATGGCGTCCAGTACCATAGAAACTACGTTTAAGTATTAATTATAATAATGAATAAATATAGTAAAATATTATTATAAATTTACAATTTAGATACTTGATGTATTAAAAAATTTAATATTTATATAATCATGAATATTGGAAAATATTTACTAAAGTAAAAAAATGGTTTACATTTAATTACTTCAAATTATTTTGTTTTTAAAAATTGTAATTCAAAAATGTATTTTAATATTTATTTAACTTTACATATAAAAATTTTTTTTTTTAATATTATTATTTTTTTTAATTATTATTTTATTTATGTATATAATAAATCAATGCATTAATTTATTACTTGAAGAATTTTACTTACGTAAATATAAATTTTCTATAAATTGATGATAAACTGTAAAAATTGCGAATTTGAATAATATAATTTGTAAAAATTTATATATTATCAATCTCAAGATGTGTATTTGTTAAAAAAACTAATAAATTTAGTTGTTTTAAGAATTTGTTATTCGAATGTAATAAATAAATGTAATGATTACTATATTATAAGTAATAAGAATATAGTAATAATTTGTTTAATAAAAAGAATAATACTCAAATAAGATATTATGTAAATAATTGTAGATAAATTAAATCATTACGTGTTTTATATTCAAAAGGCCTCTATAATTTATCACAAGAAAATATAATCTTATTGTTTTTCTAGATGAAAGGGGAAAGGCAGAATTTTTTTCAATATATGAATACGTTGCAATTTCTTTTAACTAAGTTTCTTTGTTTTTTAATTATAAATATTCTATTACATTCTATAATTAAATTTAAAATAGAAAAGCTTATGTCTATGATAAATTTTATAAATAATATCATAGAATAATAATTAAGATTAGGTAAAAATTAATTTTAAATAAACGGTGCAATTAAAAAAGGTAGTTATATATAAATATAATTACATTTTTATTAGTTCTTTTACTCAAAAGAATTTTTTATAAAATAGTTTGAAATTTAAGATATATATTTCTAATTTTGTTGATTTAATTTACTTTGTATTTTATATATTATAGTAGAAGATATTGTTATCCCCTTTGAGCGTTTATAAAAATTTATATAAAAATTAAATAGTTTTAATTATATTTATTTCTTTTTCATATATGTGTATTGAAATATAAAAATCTAATATGAAATAATGAGTTTATTATAAAATTCCTTCTTTTTAAATTGCATTTTATTGTACATTAAAAAAATTTCAATCTGATAGGTTATCAGCAGACGAACTTGTTTATTTTTAAAAATATCAAATATATATATATATATATACACATAAAAATATTCTCTTTAGATTTTATTTTAAGATTTACATATTATTTTATTTTCAAAATTTATTTATTTGTAATTTTTATTAGTTATAAAATCTAAAATTTCCACGACTTTTGGTATCCATGTCTATAATTTTTATACATATTATAAGTATTTTCTATTTTTTTTGAGAACTCGGAATA
Source organism: Dolichoris vasculosae (assembly GCA_018907195.1). Lineage (NCBI taxonomy): Eukaryota > Metazoa > Arthropoda > Insecta > Hymenoptera > Agaonidae > Dolichoris > Dolichoris vasculosae. Next base: position 1,360,420 of record JACCHY010000019.1, read on the forward strand.
ATTTTATTTTGATATAGTTGATTTTAACAATTATGGAAATATTAAATATTTATTTATTTTTTAATGAAATCCAAAATAATCATTTACAGCTTTTTGCATCGTTTTTTGAGATAATAAGCTAATTTTAATATAAAAGTATTCTATAATTATATTTATTTTTAAAATAGTTGATGTGTATATAATTTTAAGATAATTGCTGATGAATATGGTATAGTATAAAATTTATTTCCTGGAGATTATTTGTGTATATTATTTAATCTTATTTTTAAATATATAATTATAAGTTAAGGAGATTAAGAAAACAGAATATTAATTTAATTTATATTTTTATAAAAAAAATTTATTTTCAAATGTAAATTTGTTAAGTTTTTGTTGAAATTATGAAAATTGTTAATATTAATTACAAAATATGTAATAGTGAATAAACTTTTTTATTTTATTATATATAAAAAAATATTAAATTTTAATTTAATATTGTCAAGAAATAAAATCACTTGTATATTTATTTTTTTTTATATTATTGTAAATACAACTACTTGACAAATTATGCATTTACAAACACTTCTGAATCTTATAAAGATCTATGGATGGAATGAATAAATTTTCATTATTATTCTCATTATATTTGTTAATTTGAATCGTTGATTAAAATCCTTAATACATTACTTTATTATTTAAAAAATATTAAGTTACAATATAAATAAATAAAATGTAAAATACGTTTATAACTAAGGTTTATCATAAATGCTTAGCGAATGATAACCCGAAATATAATTTTTATCCTGAAGAATTTGATAGTTAATGTACGTAAAAAAGTTAAAACAGACAATAAATTAAAAATATATAAATATAAATTTGCGAAAATCTTATAAGTTGTATTGGCGACGTTGAAATACAAATATTTTACCATTTTGTTGAGTCACTTTTGAACGTTTCATATTAATTATTTAAATTTAAATATATATATATTTATTCTTATATTTATAAAGTTATTTATTTTTAAAAAATGATGCATTTTTTCATCAATATTTAAAAATTAAGTAATTAATATGCAATGTCCTAATGAGCAGTATAGTAAGCAAGATAGTAAGATATTTCTATTTCTGCATTTACATTAACACTTTTTCATGGATAATTTTCTGGATTTAAGTTTGTGTGGGTATAAATCACAATTTTAATATTATAATTTTTTAATACATAATACATAAAAATTTAATTTCTATCTACATAGTTTCATTACATAAAGTTTTGAAAACAAAATTTTTTTTATTTATTATACAATTCTTTTAATAAGAAATAAGTACTTTGTCAATCATATTTTATTGTTTTTGCATCTATTCCCTTTTTTATTGAGATAGGAAATTTTTGTCATTTTAAAATTGATAAGATAAAATTGTAATTGTTATCGACAAATTTATATGAACCTGTTAGTGTATGTTTTAGTAAAGTAAACGTGAAGGAGTGAGAAAATTTTAAAAATATCTACGCTAAAAGGAACGTTAACATTGTAATTTAAGATATGGAACTGAATATAATTGAACTGAGTTAATCATAACCTAAGTTATAGATTCTAAACAAGAAAGTTCATTTATAAAATAATAAGGATGTATGAAATAATACAAGAAAAAATATCTATAATATTATAGTACTTTTATTAGAAACTACATGAGAAAAACTTCATGATTTTGATGTTAGTTTATATCCTTTTTTTATTTGATCTAAACTGTAATTAGGTTATTCTTAGTCTTTTTTATATGTGATAATTAATTTCTTTATTCAGATAAGGTATTCTGCTTCTTTACAGTATCATATCTTCAATTTTATTTTATATTATGTGAAATCAATAATACACTTTTAATTAATGTCTACCAATAAGTTAAAAAAAAATAAAATTTAAATGATGAAGATATTATTAAAAAAAACTTTTATTAAATTATAATTAAATTATAATAATTCATTAATGATTAAGACAATGCAAATATTCTTTTAGTAATAAATTTAGTTTTAAAAAGAATTGAATTTAGTTTGAAAATGAAAATAAAATACAATATATTTAAAAATATATTAAGGAATAATTACTTTCAAACGAAATCTAAAAATTAATGTTAATAAAAATATGATTTTTTATTTATATCAAATTTTGAAAGACTTGTTAGAGAAAAATTATTTAGTTCAAAGTTACCAGCCCCTAAAAAGTTCATATTTAATAATATAAATTGAATTTAGGAATTTGTGTAATATATAAAAATGAAATTAGTGACAATATTATCATTAACAAGATAATATTTAATTTAAATTTTATTAGTAAATAAAATTTATATAGAATGTTATTATTAAATGAAATAGATATTTTTGTAAGTGTAAGCGTAATTTATTCATAAGACATTTTAAAAATTGAAAAATAAATCTTTAAAAAATTGGATCATATTTAAATATGTCAGTAAAAAATATTAAAATAATAATAAGATTTAACAAGGTCATACTTTCAACAAATTAATTTTTGTAAAACAAAACTATTAAGTTTCATATTTTATTATAAGATTTAGTATTAAAAAAAATCGGATAGTTATATTTTAATGAATTTGTTATTCAAAATAGTATTTGAATAACAAAACTATAAAAAATTTCTTTTTTAATATATATAATTTGAAAAAACGTAGGTGTTGTTTTTCAAAAATATGTTAATGAATTATGTACAGATAAAACTCTGGTATATATAGAAGCTTCTATATTTATTTATGTGTGCATACACTATTAAAAGTGCTAACTATATAATAGAAATATTATCTTTCGTTAAAAAAATGAATTTCTTAATATTTATCCCATCTTTGGTCTTCTGTATATTATTAGCCAAAGGTATATAAATATCAAATATGTATTTATAAAAATGTAGTTGATAATTCATTCAGTTTCATTATACAGAAGCTAAAGCTGATTACACCTTGGAACAGTGTACGGAATGTTGTGACAGTAAGATATATTTTTATTTATTATATTGAAATTCAATATAAGTTTTATAATAAGATTATTCACTTTTATATATGCTTAAAGAAATTAAAATTACTAAATAAAATTAATTTTACTTAACATTTAGTTTTTTACTCGTATTGATAAGTTTCAAACAGTATTATTAGATAGTGATTAAATAAAAATATCGAAAATTTAGAATACAAAATAATAAATATCAAAGTTTTAATTATAAGATTCTGCACCATTTTTTATATTTAATTTATTTAAACTATTCAATATATATGAGTTAGATTTTACCTATCAACTTGAAAACCGTATTAGGAATTTGAATATTGAAAATCTGTAAATAAAATTTAAATATTGAAATTGATAAGTGGATTTAATATTATATTTCAAAATTCACAATTCATTTTATATATCATAGATAAATATCTCTTAAAATAAATTATTTTTCTAAATGCTTTTCAAATATTTAGATAAATCAATAGTATATCCAATAGAATGAATATCCAATAGATGTTTATATATAAGATTCAATTATTAATGTTTATAAATTAAAATAAATTAGCAAGAAAATTCTGAATATTGTTTTTAATTCAATTATAATTTACTATTTAGATTGATTAAAAAATTTTATGCGAATTGATAGTGTCTTATAAATAATTTAATAAACATTTTTAAATTAGATATTTATCAATAAGCATTTTAAAAATAGCTTGAGTCTGCATATTGAAATGGATGTCTTGATCAAATTATTTAAACTTCGTTATTGAGAACAATATATTATTAAAATTATTCTTTTTCTTACAAGTTTTTCTTATAATTATAAAATAAATTTTAAAAAAATATTAAACTAGAAAATTAAAATAAATAATATTTTTAAGATTCTTTTTTAAAGTATTAGTTATTAATATGAAAATAAATTTAAAAAAATTATTAAGATATATCTTGCAAATGTATTAATTTTAAGTTTTTTTTCTTATACAAAATTTAAAAAAATATTGGAGAACAAAAAAGATTTAGTTTAATAAATTATTAAAACAAATGTTATAATGTCAGTCATAAAATTTTGAAGTTTATTAATAAAAGAATAAAGTTTTAGAAATTTTACGTTTTTTTAAATAAGAGTTTGTATAGTATTCAAGAAATCAGTTTTAAATATAATTTAATATAAAGTTGTAATTATTATTATGAATTTAATGAATAATTAATTAAGCATAAACTCACAATAGTAATAATACGTACTTACTATTTCATTAATTTTTATTATAATACCTAAGATATTTTAAAATATTTATTATATTTTAACATTATAACATTTATTTTTGAAATTTAATATTTTAGTGATATTTTACGTTGTAATAAAATTGTTTCGTATGTAAATTTAATGGTTTAGTCATTAATGATTAAGCAATTTAATTAATTTTTTAACTTTACTTCAATATGATATTTTCTTTCAATTATATATTCATTCAAGTAAAAAAAATTATCAGTTACTTTATTATAAAAATTGAATTCTATCAAGTAAAAAGTAATTTTTAAAAAGAATTCAAATATCAGTGTATTTATAAATTAAAATCCATTTTTAATATCAAAATTAGTAATATTTTTATATGTTTAAATACAGCTCTTCCAGCTGAAGTAGATGCATGCAAGTATTCTTGTGTCAGGAAATTTGCTAGTAAGTAATCAGGTACGGAAAATATTATGTTTACGATTCCTTTACTCTAATCAATGTTAAAAACAATTATTTATTTAAACCGTCTAAAATCCCCGTTATATTCTTTTTTATGTATTATATCTATATTTAATTTATTTCATGTTTTAACTTCTTTCACTTATTTTATTTCAATTCTAATTTCCATAAGTACTGGTTGTTATATACAGATATCCAGATTTAGTTATCGTGTCAACTGAAGAAACAGTGTTATTTCGAGTTGTAAATGATAATAAGAAATAATAAGTGAAAATCGCATGGTGTAAATGTAATTTTTTTACATTAAGATTACACGAGTACTGCAAAGACTCAGAGAGACAGAGAGAGAGGTAAATACTTAGGATGAGATTATAATATTTTGATTGATAATAATTTGGTTCTTTATCTATGTCAAATTTACGATAAATTTTCAAGTTATGTATGCTTGGTCATATGATCTAAACGCAGTCTTTCTTTAATCAAGGAGTGGTGTCACATTTAGTTTTTCGGTACTTGTTTATAAACTCGATTTTATGTATAATAGATAGTGTGTTATAAATAATTTTGTACCATGAAATTCGATTTGGATATTCGTATTCTAGAGAAATTTATATGTGTAATACATCTGAAGGTGGTTGACAGGGATTGATGTGGTATAATGTATGATAGTAATTTTATATGTATCAACTGAATAATCCTTACAATATTTCTTTTTATTATTTTTCAATATTCATGGTACAACATTCTTTTTATTTTTACTTTTCTTTTTTTCTTATTTTTGTTAATTATATGTAATATATATGATGTAATATCATCTTAAATTAAAAATAATTAATTTACAATAATAAAAGTAATATGTTTTTAAAAAAAGTTTACATTTCTAAAATGTTTGTTGGATTATTTTTTGTCTTCTTATTTAATCTACACCAGTGTAATGCATTGGTTTTATATATTATTTTATATTTTATATAGTTACTGTTTTTATGTATGATTTAATAATAGTAATGTATTTATCAATATAAGTTATGTATTAAAGTAACAGTAACTTGATATTGAAATCCTAACGTTCGTGACGGAAACAGTATGTTCTGACTTGATATTTGCTTCTACTCTACTTTTATTCTCTAGTTGGGTTAACTCTATTCTTTGATCTTTGTTCATTGTTCTCAAAACAAGATGTTTATTCAAATATTGTGCGGTACAAGAGTAAGTCATATAAAGTAAGGGAAATGATGCGTACATTACTTCAGTTATATTTATTATTTTTTATTATTTGTTTCTTATATTGATTATAATTATATTTACTATTTGGCATTATAAAATAGTCTTTATTAATTGATATTTAGAAGTTTCGTATTATCAAAAAGTTATTTCAATTCTATTTTTATTTTATTGCATATTTGTAATCTTTTCAAAATTTCTGTGTATTTTAATTGTACGAAAAATTAAATATTTTATGGTACTATATAATATTTGAATAATTTTTAGTATTTTCATTATATTATACTTTATATATTTTTCAATTTCAAATTTTATATTTAGAATGCTTACAAATTTTTAAAAAATTTCACTTTTTAAGTAACGTATATTTTTGTTGATACAAAATTATTGTAAAAAGAATTACTTTCCTTCTTTATATAGTAACTAACGTGATTATGATAATTAATTAATTGAAAATGGTTACATTTATAAAAATCGGTATTAAATTTTTTATTCCTTTTTTTATTCATAATCTGTTTTTTTATTGATTTTCTGAACAATAACTTTTAAATCATATACTTATATTTTCTAATGTAGCCTCTTGTTATTACTAATAAAATTTAAATTGTCTTGTATTTAATATTTTATGTAAAATTTTTTAATTCAAAGTAAATCTCATAAAACGTTTAACGAAAAATTTTTATTTATTTTACAGTTGTTCTTTAAACATAAGTCTACTTTGTTACTTGATACTTATTCGAAATGACGTATAAGTTTGGACAATAAAATATCATTGCATTTATTTCATTATTGAAAACAGACAAATGTTATAAGAATATAAAGTCCGCTATGTATCTTATATTTAGTTCGCTTTATGTTTCATCTAGTAAAATTATTTATTTTACTGTCTAAGTAGTTATGATATATGCGGATATTATGTGTATATAACTAAGTACAATTAACTATTAATTTTTTTACATTTGTTCATATCTAGTCAATAAGTTAACAGTAATAATAAGTTTTTCTAGAAAATATAAGTTATTTCAAATTTATTATAAATTTTCAAGAAACTTAATTTTAACTCAGAGTTTCTTGAAATAAGAATTAACAAATTCAGATTTAAACATTTAAACTATAGTTTTGTAATGATTCAAATAAAGTTAATTTCTAAATGTAAGAAGATTGTTTTCTACATTTGCTTGCTTAACCTTATTTTTTATATTTATTATATTTTTCTTTACAATATAGTAATGAGGGTTATTATTTTTCGTCATTTAGCACATCAGAACCACCAAGGGAGGACTAGTTGTATTACTAGTTGTAAAAGTAAGATTTGTATAACATACTTACAGAGAGAGAGAGAGAGAGAGAGAGAGAGAGAGAGAGAGAGAGAGAGAGAGAGAGAGAGAGAGAGAGAGAGAGAGAGAGAGAGAATATGAGAAAATGAATGAGAGTAAAGATAATATTTTTATTTATTTAAAAAATTATCTTATAAGATTCATTAAAATCTTCAATATTTATATAATACGAAGGACACTAATTATTTCTAAAAATTTGGAAAGTTTTTTACATTTTACAAACATTATTGAAGTTGAGCAGTAAACAAAATTTTATAATTCTTTTTTAAAAAAAAGAGCATTAGAAGCTAGATTAAGTGCAAAAGCCTAAATAAAAATGGTTTTCATTGATGTTATTTCAAGTTTAAAATTGTATTTAAAATAACTTTTATAAATAATTTTAAGTAGTTCCTGTGAATAATTTATATATTTTTTAAAGTAATACTTTCTTAGATCAAAATATTAGGAAATTTGGTTGAAAACAGCATATTTAAGATAAAATATAAATTTCGAAGATAGTAATTTCAATTTTTAAAAATAAGTTTAATTTTTAATAATTTTTGTATCACATATTTCTTTCATGGATTATATTCTGAAGAATACAATCTAAATTAAAATCAACTTTGCATTCATTCGATAGTAACTATATTTTATTTTGTAAAATTAAGGATTTATTAAGTAACTTCAAATCAATGACTTTATCAAAAGTTATAATAACAATACTAATGATGGTGAGCATGAATTTTTTTCTACATTTTATTATTAGCATAAAAAAGCAAACATAAAGGTAAATAATTAAAATAAATAAAGATTTCTTAGAAACAATTACGTGTATATCAATAACAATTTTGAAAATTGAAATAAAATTTAGAATTCAAATGACGTAATTAGTTTAAATATGTTTTTAAAAAATTTATAACATTATTTTTTAAAAATAAATATTGGATATTTATGATTAGAAAGTATCTAATTAATAAGCAAAAAATTTAAATTATTTGCAATAATGATGAATATTATAAACAAACAAGAAAACGATCAAGGTTTGATATATAGAAATATTTAAAGATATTAAAATTATTAAAGGGTTCCATAGTATATTTGATATATATTGATAAAATTATAATATTTAAAAATATATGTTAATTTAAGCAAATGAAACAATAATACATGATATTAACTTTTTCTGCATAATATTCTTATATTTTAGAATATTTTACCTTTATACATTTGAATTTTTATGACCGTCATGTCTTATCAATATTTGTTGGATACATATGATTTAATATAAAATTAATTTATAATAAATTTTTTAATTACGATTATAATGGTATCATATATAAATAATTTATCATTATTTCTTAAATATTATATTTTTTTATATATACATAAATATTTTTGAAATACAATAGTTATTGAGAATTATGACAGTATTTACTTGAAAAAAAATATATTTAAAATTCGTATTTTATTTAAATCTATGTCAAAAAATTTGAGATTCAAACTTTCATTTTCATTACTAGCTTAATAAATTAAATACACTTTTTCATATAAGGTGAAAATTTAATTTAACGACACCGTGATAACAAAAATATCATAAAACAGGTAACTAATAGTATCTGTTGTTGATTTTCACTAGAAGTAGTCTAGGATTGATGATTCGTAGAATACATACATAATATTAAAGTTTTTCACAGAAATCAATTTATTAGTTATTAATACATGTCATCACCTAAACATAATTTATAACTAACTTTAACATGAGTATGTTGACACGAATACCTTAAGACTTTTATGTTTTACAGGTCTATATCGCAAGTGTGAATAAAAGATATAAGCAAAGTTTTCCTTGTTAAAAAAATATGTAAATTTAAAAAAACTCGTTATATCCTCGCCAACTACCCTATGTTAATTTTATCCTACTTATATTCCTTGTGTTATCTATATGATGAACACAGTAATAAGCTGTACTCTTGCGTTAAGGATTAGGTATATTACTACGCCTATACATTCGTGTTATAATGTATAAATAATAAAATTAAAAAAAGAAATTTTGATATTTAAGTGAAAGCTTAAAAATAAATGGGATTATATAAAATTTAATAACAATTATGACTACATGATAAAACGGCTCATTATTTTGAATAATAAAATTAAAAAACGGTAAATCCTCCCATATCTTTATTTATATTCTTATTTTAGTATTATTTTCATGCATATATTTTTATCCAAGTCACACTTTATCTCAGTTTCCGAAAGAAAGTCATACAACCGTTTTGTTTTTTTATCTCGTTTGTATCTTCATACTTAGTAAATTATGCCTTTTATATTCATAAGAGACAATTAAATAAGGAAAAGTGACTCATTTTGAAATATATATTTGATTAGTAAAGTTTTATTTATTTAATTATATAAAATATATTTCATGTTTGTACATACTTATGCAAATGATTAAATGCAATTATTAGAAGATAAATATAATTGAAGAAAGCACTTTTATAAACTAATTGTATTTAAAATTAAAAAATATTTCAAAGATATTGTTGGGAAATTCATAACTTGCTTAAAATTTTTATGATAAAAATATTTTTAAACTTCGAGAATACCGTTATTTTATTAAAAATTAATAAAAAATAAATTTATTGTAAAAATAATTTTATATTAATGTTCAACGCAGTGTTCCGCATTGTAAGATATAATTAAAAATGAAATTATTAATTAGAAATATAATATTATATTTTACTTAAAAATATATCATATTCTCCTATAATTTTTAATAAAAATCATAAAATTCATAATTTTAGGAATTGTTTTTGAATGCAGACTACCTTGTTTAGACGATTGTTATGCAAGGTTTACTCAAAAAACATATAGATATAGTAAGTAAAATTACATGAGTAAAATATCTTCATTTACATCATATATTTTATCATGTATCATATATATTTTATATTATATTACATAATTTAATTATATGTATATGTAATAAGATAAAATCAAAAAATAATAATTATTTAAAAATATTCGTAATAATATTTTTTGTTTAAAAAAAGTAAGATAAAAATTTTTTATAAAAAATAACATACAGATTAGGTTCACTGATCAGAAATATTAATTATAATATTTTTTAGCCAATACAAAAACGAGAAAAAGAACAACTCCAATAGTTTATGGAGTATGGCGTCCAGTACAACAACCTAGATCTTAAATATTGAAATACATATACATAAATAAATATGAATAAGGTACGTCACTCATACTGAAAACAGTGTGCCTTTTGATAGAAAATAGGAAACTGCAATAAAGGAAACAGCAGCATTTTCCGCACCCTTGTTTTAGACTATTTTTTAGTCTACGTTCTTTGCTTTTTACGTCGTATCCAATTTTTCTATTTTAATTTGTATCTAAAGAATAATTGAGCGGTAATACATTCTTCAAGAAGAGTCAGAGACGACAATATTCAACATCGCATCTTTAACCTTCTTTTGCTGAAAACTCGAGGCATACGTGCAACGCCCTGCATCAATTTATACATCGGTGTGTACATGTACCGTTTATCTGTGAAATTTTATATTCGCTCTTTCATGTAATAAATTTCGAGTGCATGGACTTCGCCCGGGTTACAGTTACGTTTGTGCTTCTTACACACTGTGATTTTGACAAATAAACTTATTTATTTATAATAGTTCTTGCCTTATATTTTTTGTATTCTACGAAATTTATAATATAGAATAATAGAGGTAAAATTTTATTTATTATCGTAAATAATCTAGTTGATATATTTATAAAATATATTTGATATTAAAGTAATATTAAATCAATATATTAGTTTAAATAAAGAATATAAAAAATGGATCAAACATATAATCATAAATTTTTCTCAAAATTAAATTATTTATTATTAAAATTTAAAAACTATTATATTTTATACGAGGTATTAATATTATTTTTCTTCGACATATTTTTTTATTAATAATAAAAATGAACAATTCATTGATGTATATAAGTATTAATGTACAGTCTGAAGAAATTTAAACATATACCTAATATTAGAAATTTATCATAAATTAATTAGAAATTTATAATTACAATCATTCATTCGATAAATTTCATTCATTTAAATAGAAAATGTATAAATCTTAATAGAAACTTATAAATTTTGTTCTTTTTTAATACATATAATTTTATCCCAACAAATAATACTTTATATTAAATATAACAAAATGAAAAAATCTAATTAAATTTATTATTTTGAAGAACTTCAGTATAAATATCTTAAATAAAAGTTTAAAATAAAATAAACGATTAAATAGGTTTATTAATTCTTTGTAACGTTTTACAATATTGAATTTAACTTATTAAATTATTATAAAGCAATACTCAACTAATGTATGTTTTATTTTAATTATTACAAAATGCTGCGATTATTTTATGCAAATCTAAAAATGTTTTAAAAACACAAACATAATAAACTATAATGGAAAACCGTCTTAGTGAGCTCTTCGATGTGAAAATATTTAAATAACATGTTTGATATTTTTTCTTTTTTTCATACTGTTTATTTAAAGAAAATAAACTAAGTATATTTTTATGAAAGTTCTAGTTTTAGCAATATAAGATGTACATAATTCATTTTGCCGTGCTAAAAGATATAGTGGTATAAAAAACATTATTTTTACTTCTTTTTAGTAATAAACAGAGAATGAATAAATTATTAGAAAAATAATTTATTACACGAAACTTGAAAAAATACAAGATGACACGAATTATACATGATAGTTTTCTAACTTGAAGAAACGTCAATAGCAGTATGACTACGCTTGGAACAATAAAAAATAAATATACTTTGTCTTTTTTGTTTTTTATTCATATACTAGTTTTCATCTAATTATCATTCTTTCCAACAGCTTCTTTTCCAATTAACTGAGTATTTTGTTTTCTTTAAATTATAATTGTTTTAGAAAATTACAATCATAAAAATATATATCAATTTCCTCAATAGTAATTACTAAATAAAATTTTATTTATTTATTTTACTTATAAATGAAAATAATTTATGTAAATTTAAATAAAATTTGAATAAAATATGTTATTTAAATAGTACAATTTATGGCATAGAAAAATATGGTCTGAATATTCTATCCAAATTTAAAGACCATATATCTCTTTACAATAATTTCTTGGAAGAATTCACTCATGCACATAACGTTTTTTGTATGTTTCAAATATCAATAAAATTCTTTTTTTTTAATAAAATAATTAATATACATATATATAAAACAAGTTCAAATTTCTAATAAAAAATATTGAAAAAAAAATTAAGTTCTTTTTCTTTATTTCATAAGATCTATTATTTAAAAGAATAATTGAATAATTCTAATTTAATAGATTTGTTATTTAAACGAATATTGGGAAAATAAAACTATTAAAAAAATATTTTATTTTAATGTTTATAATTTAAGTATTAATTTAAATTTAATATTTTACTTATCAAAAATATTAAACAATTTAGATGATAAAATTCTTATATATGTAGAATCTTTTACTGTTCTTTTTATCTGTTCAATTACTACTGAAACAATTACTATTATATTATATAAAAAAAACAATAATTGTTATAAAAAATGAAGTTTTCAATGTTAATACTATTTTTGATTTATTGCATATTTATTGGAAAAGGTATATAAATATTTAATTAAGAATTTAAAACATACGTATTTGATAATTTATTCTTGTTATTAATACACAGAAGTTCTAACTGACTATACAAAAGAAGACTGTACTAAGTGTTGTGATGGTAAAATACATCTTGTTATTTTATATTCAATTGAATAATATCATGTAAAATGTTTCTTAAATATGCATACAAAGTAATGAATAATCGTATTGAAAAGCATTAAAAAATAGTAAATTTTTATGAATTATGGAAATATTTTGATTTTATTATTTAATATTGTATAAGATTTTAAATGTTTATTTTATTTTTCTTTAAAAAATACTATTTTTCTTTAAAAAATACTATTTTTTAATATTTTTTTTGTAAATAACAGAATATATAAATATGTAAATTATATATTATTTTACTATTTAATTTAATTAACTATTATGAATTAACATTTTAATATTTTTATGTAATGCAGGTCTCGAGAAAAAAGAAAAAGATAAATGCAAATTTGAATGTGTTCGAAAATTTTCTTGTAAGTAATATAGATAAAAATAATTTTAATTTTAATATAAAATTATAATTATTAAACAAAATATTTGTTACCGTTTTATATCTTTCATTTAAAAAATATTTTTTATTGTTTTTTTATAATGTATTTTATTTTCTATTCATTCTAAAAAATAATTTAAAAATATAGTTTTGTTTTTTTAAATTATATATTCTTCTTAACTTATCCTATTTAAAGAATATATAAAATATATTAATATAAAATTGTTAAAAAATAAAGTTTCCAGTGTAAGATTACGAAAATGTAATGATTAATTGTTATTATATAAAAAGTTTTGGATCGTGCAAAATGATAATAATAAAGCTTTAATAATATCTAATAATATCTAATAATATATAAATAAATTATATAAACTTAAAAATTTAAATAATTAATTCGAAGAAATCTGATTAATTAATTTTTTTTGTAATAAAACGAAAATAATGCGATTTAAGTATAAGATTTTATTGCATTTTCAATTTTACAAATTATTAGTTAAGTCTTATTTCGTTATTTCTTTAATATAGTAATTCTGTTTATATAATTTTTTTTTTAATTTTACACTAATTTTTATCATTATTTTATAGCTTTATTCAATTATTTTAAATTATTTAAAGCAATAGATTTATTGTAATGCATTAATTTTTATTAAATGTAAAAAAATATTTAATTGTTTTTATTTCAATAATATTAATTAATAAAATATTGAAAGTTTAATAATTTTCTAATAAGTGAATTATTGTTGACTTATTAACTTAATAAAAAATGTATGAATTACTATTACTTTATTGAGTTAATCTTTCATTTTTTTAGGATTATATAAATATATTTAATTCTTTAGATAATACACTTTTATTTACTAATTTTTTTATTAGTATTCCTTCTGTTTACTAATTACAATTAATTTGTATATATTTAATAAACTATTTTTTAACTGTAAATCTTATCTAACATTTTTCAATCTGTACTGGCTTATTTAAACTACCTCGTTTTTCTTTTTTTATTCTTTCAGCTTATTATATTTTCACTTTAGGATAAAGTAACTAAGATGTATAATTTTATATTATTTAGCAAACCAAAATTATACTTCAAGGAAGACATGCATTTCAAGTTGTAAAAGTAAGATATATTTGTATATACATTTATTAAATATCTTTTATAATAAAATTTCATTTATTTATTTAAAATATTTAAGTTAAATTTAAATATAATATTATATATTTATCATCATTGAAAAATGAATTTTTATTAAAAAATTGTGTGATAAATATATTTTCAATTTTACATTACATACTCAGTAATAGCAAATAATTCATTTATATGTTTATCTATATATAATATAGATAAGATAATATTTATATCAAATAAGATTAAAATATCAAGAAAATATTACTACTTGTTATTGTAAAAAATTTGTACTCCTATACTGATATTGTTTTTATATATATTTATCATGAAATAATTCTCTGTAATAATGGATTTCTTTTACAAAAATTTTTTTACAATATTACACACGAGTTGAATAATACTATATAATTGATTTTCACTATAAATATGCTTGTGTATCTGAGTATGATTATCCTTTCCATATGATTACTAATTTCATACAGATTATCATTTAATATATTATATATATTTCTCTTTTTCTTTTACGCTTATCATTCCTTTTAACATAGATTGATTTGAATGTTTAGATAGTTAATGATTTAATAAAATTGTTCAATTTTTTTATTGTCTAAAGTTTCTTACTTTTTGTAACAAAAGTTTAGTGCATTAATCTGTAAATTTTTTTTATACAGACTTGATTTATTAGTAAATTCAGTGATACACATGTTTGTTTCTAATTTTAATGATTCTTGTAATTTTATTGATAAATAGATTATATACATGAAATAATTTAGTGTTTGTATTAATATTAAATGTTATTAAATTTCAGAAAATATTGGTATTTTAATATACGTTAAAATAATACATATAATAGTTATACTAAAAGTTGACTATCGTTTAATCTTTGATGTTTTATCAGTGGAAAAATCTCTAGTTATCTAAAATATTTATTTTAAATCAAGTAGAGCTTTTAACTTTTATTGTTTATATAAGAATATTATATTCAAGATATTTTTATATAGATTTTATCAGCTAAAATATTTAAGATTTCTACCCAATATATCAATATATTCAATTTTGTAATTAACTGAATTCAAAGATTTCTTATGCTATTACACCATGGTCGACTCAAATATATTAAAACTGTAGCATTATGTCAAGATTAATATAATTGCATATTTATATGTAATATTTCAATGCAATTAAACATAGATAAAATTTAGAAAAAAGATTACTGGTAACTATCGGTAATTATTTTTAACAAATAATAATTTTCTTAGAATAAAATATTATAGTACTTTTTTCTGAATTTACATTATAATATGATAATTTCTTCGGTATCTTGTTAATTAAAATAAATGAATAATAATTATAGAGATTTGTTATTTTAAATTAAGATACTATATTTAAAAAAATTTGTGATAAATAATAATAATTATAAACAATTTTCAATGTTTTTATTTTTAAAATAATACAATTTTACAATTTTAGACATATATGTCAATGGCTATCTTAGATTTAAAATCAATTCATAAGTTAAATCTCATTGTATATTCTGATCAGTTAAAAGATATTTAAATTTTATTTTTTCTTCTTTTTTAGAGATAAATTTGTAATATATTTTATTTTTATTTTTATTTGATAAAAATTTATATATTTTTCTCGAAGACGTTTCTAAATAATTAAAATCATACAATCGAGTTGATTTTAATTTTATGGATTAAGAAAATTTATACATAAGATGAAAAAAATTGATTTTCAATAAAAATAAATTGGTTATATTTTTTAAATAAAATTAATGTTATAATTCAAATACAAACTATTAAATTATAATTTTTAAATGAATTTATAATTTTTAATATTTGTATGTATCTTATTAGGATATTTACGTATATTCAATATGATAAAATAAAAAATACACGGTCAAAAAATAATTACATTATGATTTTCCGTATTAAAAAATATAATAGATACGAAATATGTTTTCAAGTTTTTTAAGAATTAGTTATAAAACATGTAGCTATAAAAGATAAAACTTGAAACATTAGTTTTTTATACACAAGTTATCAGTTGAGAATTATTATAAAAAGCAAATAGGTCCAATAAATAAAGTTACATGAAACAATAAGCAATTGGTAGTATTAAATGGTATTCACATATTAAATTAATCTATACATTACTTTTTATATTTTAACTATTATTAATGTAAAAATGAAAAACCAGTGTTTATTATTAATGATTAGGGATTTATTGTCTTTTTGATATGAAAGAAATAAAGAAAACAACAAGAACATCTAATCAAACGTATTTAAGTAAATAAAAAGATATTATTCTAATTGGCCATTGCATAAACATCAATTTAGAAATTTATTGAAAATTTTTAATTCTGCATATTCATTGAAAAACTAATAACTGACTTAGTTGTTAAAAAACTAACGTTTTAAAAAGTAGCGAATAAATTCACGATAATAAATTTTACATAGTATTTTAATGAGTATTATTAAATTCTAAATATTTTTATTATATAAAAGATTACACACTTTGTTAAATATTTAAAATATCTTTTCTATTAAAATCATATTAAAAGTTATTAGATTTTTCGTAAAGTAAAATTTTATTTACATTCTTCAGAATTTTGAACAATATCAAGTTAAAGTTTACGTAAATATATCCTATCATTATATTATTTGTATTAAAATTTATTATTTATTTAATTTAGGAATTCCAGAAAACTGTAGAAGTGATTGTATAGATGATTGTGTAGACAGATTTTCGGACAGAAGAGTAACTAGTAAGTAGATAACTATCATGTGATATTATTATATTTTAAATAATAAAAATACTATAAAAATAAATATTCATATGTTTTTTTAGAAGCGAAAACCAAACAAGTTAAACTCAAAATAGATTTGAATGAGGTACCATCAATTTCAACATAAACATGTATTGAATTTTATTTCTTTTTTTAAACCATCAACATAATTCATTCATGTTAAGTAATAAAATTCTATTATATATCTTTATTTTCTGTAAAATATTTTGAAGTTGGATTATTAATAGTTTTAAGCATTAAATTAAAGCAATTGTATACAAAGTTGTAAAGTAATTTTAAATTTAAAGAATTATATGGACTGAAAAAAGTTAAATAAATTTAATTTGTAAATAATAAATTAAGATTTAATAATTTTAAATTTAAATAAATAAAGTATAATTATCCAAGATATGATTTTTAGATTAAATAAATTATGTTTAAAAAATTTTTTTAAAAATAATTATAAAACTCTTTATACAGATGAAATAAATTAAAAATTAGAAGTACATATAGAGATTAAAGAATTAATATAAAAAAGTAAAAATGCACTCTTTGAAAATTATTGTCTTTATAATAATATATAAATGTACTTGAAAAAAGCAAAACATTTTTTTAATGTACAAATGATGATATATGTTAAGAAAATAATAATTATTATGAGTGCAAGAATAATGAACTGAAGATTGAACTGTTGTGATGACCAAAAATATGGTTATCCATTCAAACATTGACCATCCGTTTCTAAATTTATTTAAATTTGGCGATAAGATGATAACCAAGAACTCAATATAGTTGGCCCATTAAATATTAATTCGTTGCCTGTACTCTCTTTTCTCAGTTTGAGTACACACGAGGTGCCTAATTTTAACGTTTGTATGTAGTCATGACGCTCGTGTATGTCAATTGTTTAGTAAAGATGGTAGGTATAAAAAAAGTAAACCATTAAATAAAAGTATAAATATTTAAATATCAAAAATGATAGTGACCAAAACATTAATGCGTATTAAAGTGTGTAGTAAAAATAGTTTTTTAATTCAAAGAACAGTCCTCGTAAAATAATTAATAAAATAAGATATATCATAAAAATACAATATCTGGAATATCGATATTAATAATGATAATAGAAATATTAATAGGAAGATATTTTCTCTCCAAGGAAAATCTATGCACAATAAATATTTATCACGGAGTAAAATGATTACTAAAAATAAAAAGTAATATCGAACAGAAGAAAGTAAATGTATATAAAAAAATAAATATAAAAAACATTTATAGCCATAGAAAATAGAAGATAGAAATAAAATAAAAACAATATAACAGATGATTTAATAAAATCTTTTATACAATTATTCAAGAGAAGAATAAATTAAATAAGTAAAAAGAAATTTTTCTTATTATAGAAGTTGTTTGAAATAGTAGAAAATTAAAAAAATTTAATACAGTAATTAAAAATAATAATTTATAAAATTGATTTCTATCTTGGTACAGTTACAAAAATAAGATAAAATATAGAAAAGATAAAGGAAATAAAAATTAGAAAATAAAAAAACAAAGAATAAAATAAATCTTGATATCTATTACAAAAATATAAGCATAATATCATATCGAATAGTATAAAGAATAATATTAATACCTAAATGTAATTTTTCAATAAAATCAATTTATAAAGACTGAAAATAATACTCATAATATAAATATATATAAATAATATTTTTATTATATATTAAGTTATATATTTATTAGAAAAAATGTAAAAAAATATTTTCAAAAATGAATGCTATAGAATTTGTATCAAAGTAAAACTTCTCCAATTTTAACTTATCAATGTAAAAAAAAATAAAATGAAATTTTGGAAATGTACTAAATATAAAATTAATGTTAGTTGATAACGGTACAAACAATGTTACGATCAGTTTGATGGACTAATTGAAAGAAAAAAGTGAGAAAATATAAGATAAATAAAGTATTAAAGATACGAAATAAATTCAGAAATTTTATTTATACAAATAGAAAAAAATAGAAAAATTTCTAAAAATCGATAGTCATTTTTAAAGATAATTGGTTCAATTAAACAAAACTGAACAAGAAAATATTAAATAAATGTAATTCGATGAAGTTTAACTGTAGTATTATCTATCGATGATAATCATCGTAGTTAGAGTGTATACATTAAAAACACCAGTGATAAAACAAAAATATTAAAGCAAACATCTCACACAAACACACATATTTTTCGTTTTCCTTATTTTTATAATTATTATAAGCTAAGAATAAATAAAAGTTATTATTATATCTTTTATACTTAAATGTAACAGTCCAATGATTTATTTTGGGAAGATTTTGCCTTAGTTTCTATCGGGATACAACCCCATAATGATTAAACCTATTTAGGTTATAAATATTACATTGTTGAATACCATATATATTTGAACTTAATAATACATTTTTTTAAATTATGGTTAAATCTTTTTCCATATTACACTAAATATTATTTTATAATGTATTTAATAAAATAAGTAAGTTGACTTGAAAATTTATAAAATCTGAAAAATAAGATAGAAGAAGTGAAATATCATTAAAAATTTTACTTGGATTATTAGACATTATTTCATTTGTGCTATAAACACTTATTATAAGAAAAACAATTCTAAATTTTATAAGACCATAAAACATTTAACGAAATAATATAAACAAGAAAGGTGAACAAACTCTAATTGCATCATGCATCAGTAAACAATTGTTTTTAACTCATTAAAATACTAAAATTAATATCATCTAAATAACACGGTATCAATATATATAAAGTATAAAAGTATTTATAGAAAATTAAAAAATTATTAAACAAAAGCATTTAAAATGTAAGTTCATGGAGTTCTTTTATAGTCACATAAATATTTAAGAACAAGTAACTATTGCTTATTTCAGATTTTTAAGAGAAATAATAATTGTTATAAATATTTATCTAGCATTAAAGAACAACATATAAAAAAAATATTTATTACATATTTTGCTCAATTATAAAAGAATATTGATAAGATTGTTAAGTCCTTACATGTTTTTATACAATACCAAGAAAAATAATGCTGAACTATACACAAACATTTCATTGAAATTATCTAAATAATTTAAAAATATTAAAAATTAATCGTTAACGAATAACTTGAATTTTATTTATTTATTAATAAAATTTTCATACGTAACGAATGATTAATTCAAAACATCGTCTAAAAAGTTAATCTAATTAGTTAATATATAGATAATATACGAAATAAAGTTCCTGAATACGTGTCTGTAGTATCTACACATTTAGTTATATTATTTAACTTAAATTATTATTATAAAAATATGAGTTCAAAAGTTTATTAATTTTATTGAATAATAAAAAAAAAATACCTGAATAAAAATACAATTGTATGTGTTAATAAGTAATAAAAATGCTAAATCTTCAGAAAATTATCAAAGGATTTTTATGGGACGCCGTTAAAACCAAATAAGAGTCATTACTATAAACATATTTTGTATAATTATTTCATAAAAACTTAAATAGTACTTCTAGTAAGGGATGTTAGTGTAAAAGAGGTTGAGAGAGCTTATGGAAAAAATAATGTTAAATTTTCATATCTGTTCAGTATTATCAACAAACTTTGCAAACAATTTAATAAAAAATTAACAGAATACTTGTGTTTTGAAAAATATAGAAAAAAACATGTTATCTTTGAGTCAGTAGATTACTCACTGCTTTATTTGATCATAAAATGTAGATATCAACAAATATTTGTTTATTTTCTGACTATATAGTGAATCTAATAAAAAATGTAAAGTAATAATTAATTGAAGTAATAAATTTAATTGAAGAAAAATGTAGATTTAAAAATTATTATGATCACATATTAAACAGTAGTTATTTTCAAAATGGAAACATTATTAATCTATTTAAATATTTATAGTTAAACAAAGCTATATATTAGACGGAGTAATATTGTATCTCTATTTTCAACAAACAGCTAATAAGAAACATATTTTCTCTATATTCATTTGGAATACACAGTAATAAAATAGGAGTCTAATAATTATATATTATAAGATTCAGAAAATATTTGAATTCAAGGAAGAAAGAAAAACTTTAATATAGTAATACAATACTGATAATAAACCGAACAAATTTCTATCATATAAAATCTAAATCGCGGTATATGAATGATTTTTTGAAATATAAAGTTGAAATATGTTTAATATAATTAAAGTAATTGATTTAATTGATTTAATTTGATTTTATATTTGAATTTCTTAAATTTTGAATTATTTATAAGCAATTAATTTATTTTACATACATACATTATTTCTTTATATTTTTGTACATTAAAATTCTTATGTTTATTAATTTTTATTCGTTTGTTTTAGCTGATATAACATTCATCAACAAAGAATATACGTTATTATTATTATTATTAATTGAAAATTATTATTATTTTTTAAATATTCCATACATTCAAACAGTTCTTTTTTAATAATTTTTTATGCTTTATATATATTATGATTTTCTCAAGGAAATATATTAAATAACAATCAAATATCACTAAAATTAATAAAAAGTACAAGTTTTTAAGAAAATAAACTATTTAAAAAACTATAAGTTTTTTAATTTATTTTATAAAATATTTCTTTTAAAAAAATAATTAAATAATAGAAGTTTAATAGATTTGTTATTTAAAACAATATCGAAAAAATAAAACCATTAAAGTCGTGTTTTTTTAAAAGTAGTTTTAAGTATTAATTTAAATTTAATATTTTACTTATCGAAAATATTAAACAATATAGATGATAAGACTCTTATATATATGGAATCTTTTACTACTGAAGAAATTACTATTACTTTATAACATAACACTATTAATTAATAACATTAATTGTTATAAAAAAATGAAGTTCACAATAATTATATTACTTCTGATTCATTACATATTATGTGGAAAAGGTATTTAAATATTTGAATATAAATTTTATAAATATATATTATATAATAATATATATTACATTTTTTTTATTATATAAAAATCAAAGCTGCTTGGACAAAAGATGATTGTATAAAATGTTGTGAAGGTAAACTAAATCTTGATTTTTAAAATTGCATTTAATTAATTATAGTTTTAAAATATTCTTACTTTAGATAATTGTTTAAACTGAAAATATAATAAAATTATTATTTATAAAAATATATAATAAATATGAACATAAGATGAAACTAAATAATGCTGTTGAATTATGAATTAAAAAATATTTTATTATGATTCAATCTGTTATAATTATTATATTAGAAATAAATAAATTGTTTTAAAATAAATAATAAGAATTTCAGTATTTCGATAGCTTGCTTTCTTTCAAATTTATAGAAAAATGTTGTGTTTTCATATAATCCATGAAATTAACCGATGAAATTAAGATTTGAAGACGACAATGATGTTCTATAACGATAGTCAGTTCATTTATTGTTTTTTGTACATTAACTTGATTTATTATTTTTGTAATTGAAAAGATTGATACATAATTATGTAAAAATGCATAAGAATTTTATAAAAATATTGAAGATTATACTTCAACAAATTTCTGATATTAGCAAAAATCAATGGTGACACATTTATGAATGAGAATTTTTTATTGGAAATGTGGTAAAATCGTTTACTGGTATAAATATAGCGAATTTTAATTTACTTATATAATCGCGATGCGCATAAATTTGTATAGATTTTATACCATACTTATGTGATTCCTCCGAAAAAAGTTTTTCAATATCATCCGTTAAAATTTCTTCAAATAATACAGTATTATATTGATAGCTATAGAGCAGATGGGCATTAAGACAACAAAATTGTATCACTCCGTATTTATGAAAATCTATAGAAATCGCCCAGAATCGTTTAGTAAAATAGAATATGATAGGCAACTGTTTAATTAATCACCAAATTATCAAAGTTAACGACATAAAATTCGTTTTGGATCAACATAGTTAGACGTTGAACTATACTTTACACCTAAATATCATATGTTTATATTAGCATGTCAGGATGAATATATTTTATTTTACGTAAATAAAAATTTCATCTTATAAATACTGATCCCGAATTTAATTTATGTTTTAAATAAAACATTGGATGATTGTTCTGTGACAATTCTATGAGCTTTATTATATTAGTCATTTTATTACTCATATCAAATATATAAAAGGTGCAGAGAACAATATACCTTAACTGTGATTAACTAGCTATCTTAGTTAAGTATATTAATTTGTACATTTTAATATTAACAATTTTTTTAAGTGCAACATTTTACAAAGAATACAAAAAATTTTTCAAATAATTTAATCAATATATTGATTGCTTGGAAGTATAAGTAGGTATATAAGATACTGTGAAATCAAGAATGATACAATATAACCATATGTTGCAAAGTCTCTATGCTCATTCGTATTCAATGATTTACATTATCTATCCTATCCAAGGATCTTTGCAGAATAAAAAGTTCCATCAAACTTCAATTCAGTGTAGTAAATTCGAATGTTACACATGGGCATTATCTGTTCAATTTCGCGATTATAGAAATTCAGACATAAAAAAATAGGATAATATAAATCTGCAATAAAATAAAAGCAACAATAAAATATCTTTAGATAAAAAAAATGGAGCGAGATTTTACCTATATCGGTTTAGAAATTCATAGTATTATTCAGAAGCATCTTAACAGATGAAATATTCTTCAACGCTAGCATTAGTATTCATAATTTAATACTAAAAAATTAAAATACTATAATTCTGATTGTGTTAACTTATTAAAAATCAATTAATAGATGGAATACCTACTAAAATCTAGTTTCAAATCAAAGAACGTGGACAATTTTTATTTTTAAAGTATTGCTGATAACATCTTATGTGCTTTACAGCCATATGTAAAAATATAGTATTTTACAACTTACTTATAATAAGCTATTATGAAAAATTTACGGAAAAATGTATCAATTGTTTAAATAATAACAAAAACTAAAAAAAATATCTAAAAATCACAAAAATAATGGATCAAAAATATTAAAAAATATATAAATATTTGATGTAATTGAATTTGTTATTGTTGACTATTGTAAAAGATTGAATCACAATAAAAGAGATTTTTATTTCATATTTCAATAAATATTTTTAAATTTAATTCAATTTTTATGTTATTATAAAATAATAATATCGAAAGTGTCTTTCAACCCACTAAATCAGTATTTTTAGCTGCTAATAACTCAAAATATTTAGTAAAAGAAAATTATAATAATCTACGTACTAATAAACAAATATCTTTACTTAATTAGTATGGAAAGGTAAAAATGAATAATTATGAAGTTTCAATACTATAATTATTAATATTATAATTACGATTATTATTATTGAAAATAGTCAAATAAATAAAAAAATCTATCGATATTATATTTAACAAAAAAATTATAATTATTATGTAAAAGAAAAAGATATTTTTCATATTTCCCTGTTTTTACAAATAACACTAAAGTACATGTGCATCGGTATGAATCATAAGTATGTATCAATTAATGTATGTCAATATACATGTTATAATATTTATCGATTAATTATCTTTTATTCATTTTATTTTCTTATCATATGCATTGATTTGATAAGTCGATTTATAATTAGAGAACGGATCTGCAGTTTTAATTTTTAATCATTATTTTATATAAATACTTTTATCATATACGTTATACGTAAACATCTAACAAACAATGATCTTCTCCTTACCTAAAACATAATTAATAAACTTATAAATAATTGTTTATAATGTACATTAACTTTAATAATATTTAAATACAGGCCTTTCTAAAGAGAACAGAGATCCGTGCAAACATTCTTGCATTCGTAAATTTTCTTGTAAGTACAGTAATCAGATAAAAAATACTCTATAGTTACCATTGCTTTAGAATCCATTAAAAATTAATAATAATAACAAATATCTATTATTGACAGTTTTCGAATCTTTTTCATGTTTCTCCTGTTTAGTAACGTTTTTTGTTAATTTTTTAACTAATTAAAATTATATTTTTAATTAAATTGAAGAGGTTGGATGGAATCGTTTAATATAAAAGTAGGAAAAAAAGAACAAAACTTGAACTTGAAGATTAAGTTGAATATATTTTTATATAATTAATAAAGAAATTACTCCTAATAAAATATGAAATTTTAAGAGGTCAGAAAACCCTTAAGATTTGTATAAAATCTCTAATCCTTGCAACTTTGATATTTAAAAATGATCTTATAATAAACTGAAAACGTATATGGCATAAATATAAATTTTATTCTAAGGTACAGTTTTACTAAAACAATAATTATTAAATTTAACGATGTTAAATTATTAAGTAGAGTAATAAATTAGAGCTACCCCGATAAAATTTGAATAAAGAAATTATTAAAAAATAGTGTACTACATAATTTTAAAAACTTGCATATTTTTTATAAAGGTCAAACAAACAAAGTTCATGGTTTATTTTACAAATTATATTTAGCATTGTACAAACTATGAATTTTTTCTATTATTTCCCAGATTTACAATTGACTTGAACATTAAATTTAAAAACTAGTTCTGTATTGACAGTCTATCAAATCTTTACAATTTTTAAAATATTTTTTCTCTCACTTTCTCTTTCTTTTCTCTAAAAAATAAAACTTAACAAGACTGTTATTATTCCAAAGTATTCCTGTTTCACAGTTCCTCTAGAAATGTCATCAAAATTATTCTTTTTTCTTTGCATTTTTGTTTACTGGTTTCACAAGTTTTTTATGCCTAATTTCAATTTTAGACCATGCTTAAAGTAATTTATTTTTTATTTTATGCAGGCTTTAATGTACTTTATAATTTTTTTAATCAGAAACATTTAAACTAAAATTTTTTTGGTTCAGTTGTAAAAAATTAATATTAATAGTAATATTATACAAAAATAACAATTCTAGCTTCAAAAGTAATTTTTAGCAAAAATTTCAATTTTTATATTGTTATAAGTTATTTGAAATTGCTTTAATTTTTTATAAAAAAAATTTTCAACTTTTGAATTAGATAAATATATAGAAATGGTTATCTTCCGCTTCTATAATAAATTTTTGCGCGTTTTTTCCAAACAGATTATATTATTTTATTAAATTGTTTATATTAATTATTTATTTATTAGCAATATGTTATATTTTTTATTAGATTAATTTACTATCAGTTACTATATTATTTGTTTCTCATCTAAATAATTAATTATTTTATTAGGTACTTCTTAATAATAATTACCGAAAAAAAATATTTTATCACTATTCATTTTTTAACATACCTAATTTTCTAAATTTCTGTTTTTTTATTTAATTTATTATATTTTTATTTTAAAATATAGTTACTAAGCAAAATTTTATATTATTTAGCAAATCAAAATTATAGCCACAGGAGTACATGTATTTCAGGTTGTAGAAGTAAGATATAAAAGTATATTCATTTGTTTATTACATTCAAATTCATTTTAATTATATATATATAGCATACGTTCACGAGTTTATATTGATACTTGTTATTCTTGGAATTTAGAAATTGTAGATAGTTGTAGAAAGGGCTGTCTTGAAGATTGCATAGACAGGTATCCATTAAAAAAAGATGCTAATCCTGTTAAAATACGTAAGTATTTAATTTTGTAAAAATAATATTGATGATGATAATATTTTTAATATTATAAATATGTGCTTTAGAGAATGCAACCCATGTAGAAGGTACAGGACAATCATTCGAATAGTAATAATAAAACATTATTATATTATATTTCAATATAGAACTGTATGAATATAATTTTGTTTGTGTAATATTAGTAATTATATATATTCTAAATCATAAGATTTTGTTCTTTAATTCTATTTTTTGTAAAATGTTCTAAACAATTTTTTTTGTAAATTTTATATATTATTAATTAAAACAATTTATTAACTAATTTATTTTAAATTTAAAAAATGGTGAGTTAATTTTAAAAACGGATAATAAAAAGTATGCTTAATAAAAAATTGGATAAATATATTATGTATAGAAATATATAATATAATAATACCGAATTTGATCAAAACTTTAGATATAGGAAAATCTTACCTGTTTTTGATACCATTAATGTTTTAGAATTGGACTATTCAGAAAATTAAAAAAAAAATATTTTTTGTGTTAAATGTATAAAAAAATGTAGATTTTATATAAATATCAATTATTTAAATTCTATAAAGTAATATTTAAAAAAAAATTGTACAAATAATTTTAATTTTATGTTATATTTATAATTTTATTTAAATAAGCTTCAAAAGCATATTTTATTTAATAATACAAACTTGTTTAAAATTGTCTGCATTATAAATTTGATAATGGAATTGTTTAGATAAATAATTTTTCTAAGCAAAGTTTTAATTTCTAAAAATGTAAACAATAAGTGTTAACTACTTAGTTACTTAAAAAAATGTGTTGTAAAATAATATAGTATTTTTATATGCATTTAACAAATAAGATGTAATATATTATATATGTACCTATTCATTTTATTATGGGCATAATTTTCAGAAATAGATATATGATTATGGTAAATTGAATATAAACATAAAAAAAGCTTTTGAAATTTATATAAATTATTTATAATAAGGGTTTTATAATATAAAAAAATGAATGCAATACTACCTTATAGAATAACTGTATAAAAAAATACATTATTTGTATTATTTAAAAATCACTAAATACAACTTTATAAAATGAAAATGATAAGGTATATAATAAAATGTCATTATAAATAAGCATAATATCATATAAAATTTTTCCTTATATTAATTATTACTTAAAACAATAATTTCAAATTATATGTTTTTGAAAACTAATCTTAATTGTGATTTTTTATTAATAGTCTATACGAGATAAATTTAAAACAAGTACTTGTACATTGAATTTTATATTTGTATACATTTCCAAAAAAAAAATTAATTAAAAGTTTATTTTAATATAAGATAAATCAAATACTGTATCTTGATTTAATTCTTAAATTTTATTATTTATTTTTTCTCCTTTTTTATATATAACACAATGTAATTTCATATTTATTTATGATACTATATTATTATTTATGACTTTGATTAACATGGTAAATGTTCATTAAAATTTAACTAAAATGATATTTCTTATGTAATTGTATATTTATATTGATACATGCATGCATCAATACTTAAGTAATACTTATATAAATAAAAATTTATTTTTATTTGAAAATTTTTTAATATTTACTAACTTGTTTGTTTATTTATTAGTTATTAAATATTTATAAAATGATTTACTACATATTTGTTTTTATATAATTTAATGTAGTTAGAAACGTGTACATTTACTTTATTTATTAATATGTTTCATAAGTATTCCAATACTTCTCTGTTTAAATTTAAAGGTACATGTAGTTTTATTTATGTTAATGAATCATCTCTGCATATTTGTCTAGATATAATATGAATTTTCAAACAAAATTAATAAGTGTATAATTTTTATTTTTTATGTAGTAAAAGATTTTAAATTTCATTTATGTTTGACAATACATTACTTTTTATTTGTAAATTTTTTAAAAAATTAAATTTTAAAAGTTTTTTTAAAAATATTTTAAGATAATTTATAGTTAAAATTTTATTTTGGCTGTGATTATTCTCTTTTCAAATATACTTAATAATGATTACTATAAATATTTATTTATTTTATTCATTGGTTATTATGTTAACTTTAATTTAATTAAATTCATGGTAATTAAATTATTTAACTATTATAAACTGAAATGAATTAAATGTTTTTGAAAAATTCCTGTTAATATTTAGTATTTACATTAAATATGATGTTAAATATAAATCTTTAACACTCTATTACATTAAAATCGATCAAATTGTTTCTTTATATTTATTATAAATTTTTATCAGGTTTAGAATTAATCTATTAAATTATATAATATGTGATTTTACATTAAATTTAATTAGATTTTAAAAATATGCGAAATACCAAATTTTTATTTATTGTAATTAACGAATACGTATATATTATTTGTATACTTTATTAACTCATATAAAAAATCGATTTCACGTAATTATATTTTCATCAGTTTCTTCATTAAAAAACTTAATATTTTATTAATACATAAATACGTGTCATGAATGGAATGTTAGATTTTGAAACAACATTATACGTATGACATTAAATTTAACCTAAGTGAAATTTTTTTATTTATATCTTTATCCTAAATTTTACATATTTTATTATAATTGTAAAACTTACTTAATACTATAATGTTTGTTCTTATATCTCTGAAACTACATTTTATTTTATTATAATTGATTATTTAGGCCGATTTGTAATGAAGAAGGAATTAGAACTTCATATTTTAATTTAGAAATTTAGACATCATGTTGGTAAATTATAATCTTTGTTAGTAAAAAAATAATGAAAGCATATACAAATCAAAAGCTTTTGAAACGGTATTTGGAACGCTCAACTACTGTTGTATTTATAATCAGAAGAAAAATTTTCTCTACTAGCTCTTTACCGATCTCTGTCATGATTCTCAAATTTCTTCTAAGATGTTCATACATTGCGCCATCTGTGATGATCAAATGAATAAGCGTACTTGAGTTGCTGGCACTTTTGATTTCAGTTTGGTTCAGTAAGCATCAAGGGTCCGTACTTATATTTCGATAATGGTAAGCATAGAGTATAATGATTTACTCATTCATTGCCTTAAAAAATTTGTTTATCTTAGATAAATAATATATATTCATTTTAAAAATTTTTTAATAAATAAATAAAAAATGGATTTTTTCGTTTTTACTTAGGCTGACCTCTCATCCAAGGATGTCGAAAGTAAGTATAAATAATTAACGAACTTTTATGTTTTCTTTAAATATTTATGTTAATTGTTTACTATAAGCTTAAAATTATTTTTATAAAAATTATTGATAATAATTTTTTTAATTTATTTAAAAAACTATTAAATGTATCTTCGTGTAATAGAAAATTTTTTGTTTAAAAACACTTTTTGTGAAAAAAGCTTTTTGGTGATAATTTTAGTGAAAAGTTGTTTAATAAAATGTATTTTTAAATTTTTTATGGCAGAATTAATTTTTAATAAAAGAATAATAAAATATATCACATAATCTTTGAATGTTAAAAAAATTTCAATTGATCTTTTCTTGAAAACTATATTTTATTTCCATATATATAATCATTTTCTTATTTATAATATTTTTAATTTTTTTAAATCATATTTTTTCAATAAAATTTTTTTATATAGAATCATATATACTCAATCACTTAATATTTATTTATAATTAATTTATTATTAAAACATTTTGAATCAAATATTAAAAATTCATTTTTAAATTGTTGTTAAGTACTTCTTAAATTTATGAATATCAATTGATTACTTAAATTTATGTGGCTTCTTGCATAATTGAATAAGAAAGGTATAATAATTATTATTTAAGTATATATATAACAAAAAAAATTTACACAATTAAGCTTATAAATTTATTGAATATATAACTATATATTATTATTTTGAATATATATATTTATTTCTATTTATATTTATATAATGTATTATTTAATTTTTGTATTGAAAAGAATTTATATTTTGGTAATATTTGTATTAAAATATATTTTATAAAAGTATGAAAATAAAAATGATCATTATTATATTAAAAATATAATTATATCATCATGAGTATAGTATATGATGTAAACAATACATTTTTTAGTATTAATGTGATAATTTATTGTATATTTAAATTATACTAAATATTTTATATTTACGCATCTTATGTTTATATTCAAAGATGCAATTGCATCATCTTTTATATGTGAGGTTTTTCTTCTACTATTACATTCGAGGAATTGCACATTCCACAGTTAAAAATATCTGGCAGACTGTTCTTATATGGTTAGGTAGGAGTATTTTGACCCACACTGGTACATTGCTGGATTTAGAGGCAGGTGGAGGGGTTCAGAAACGAATGCTAAAAATAGTTTAAATATTTGAAAATTATCTTAATTTCGTTGCAAATTTGATAGCTTGAAAAGTTCTGCTTAGATACATCTGTATTATTTAAGGTAGACGTGTAATTATTATATTTTGTTTATACGTAAATTAATTATATAATTATTACATTTAATTATATGAAATAACTATTAATATGATTAAGCTACTTTCATTGCTTCAATTATTTCATGTGAGCTATAAAATTACTGATTAACATTATATAATATCATAAAGAATATGTAAACCAAATTATTTAATGAATAAAAAATAAATAAATATATTATGTAAATATTTGTATAATTTTTTTACAAATTGCTATACAATGTTATTAATTTTTTATTTTGAAATTATTATCTATTTATATTAATAAATTATATTTTGTATTTTTAACTTTTATTATATGAAATTATAAGTAAATCTGAAATATAGTCGTTGATTAAAAATATATTATAAAAAATATTTTCATTGGATTGATAAAAAATTTTTATAATAATTATTTTAATTTATAAATAATTTAATCCAAGTAAATAAAATTAAGCTAGAAGTTATAACATTAATTTAAGATAATTGTATAAAATATTCGAATTGTATTAATATTTATTAAAATATAATTATTTACAATTAACACATAACGCTTATTATAAAGAAAATTTTATATTTGTTTATACCGAGTTACTTGTATATATTTTTGATACTAGAAACCATAAAGTATTATATTTCAAAATTTATATTTCCCAATTTTAATGTTGTTTTAATTTCATTTGTATTTTTCCATAGAATTAGTAAAAAAATATGCTAAAATAAAAATATCAAATCAACTACATTTAATTTATGTTTTACGTAATTAAGGTTCAACGTTAAAAAATTAACAATCAAATTATTATAATGTGGACAACTTTCAGTGATATTATATTATGTTTTTATGAAATTTCATTAAACGTATTCCTTAAATTCTAAAATTTTTTTGTATAATGAACATTTATACTTGTAGTAAATATTTATTTTATATTTATTGAAATTATTATTATGTATACATTTTTTATTAATATATGGTGAAATAAATAATGTAAATTACAAGATAAATTTCAGTACTATATAAATGTAGTTTTCTATATCGAGAATATAAAAAAAATTTCATACTTTGTTTTATATTTGTAAAAAGTTATCGTATATTGTAATAAGTTGCATAATAAATAGAAATTATATTTCAATGATTTATTATAAGTATTATTTATTAAAAATTGAAGAAAAAAATTGAATATTAAACAATTTATAATAATACATTTTAATTCGTAAAAGTAATGTCTATAATTAAGTAGAATTGAAAAAATAATTTTTAATTGTTAACATGGGACCGAACTTATTTTTAATAATAACTGATTCAAAATTTTTTTAATATAATTTTTTAATCATGTGTCATTATATATATTATAGGAATACATATAAAATAACTTATAAAGTTAAATTAATTACTTCATTCCATTATACAATATTCTAATAAGAATATTCAAACCAATCTTAATAAAAAATTAAGAAAAAATTAAAATCAAGAAACTATTTTAATGAATAGGTACGGACCTTTATTACATTTATTTTTTTAGAATATTAAATTTTATTGATTAGTTTGAATTTTTTAATCCTTGTAATGTATTAGTATTCCATTAAAATTATTTAATCTATATAAAATCAAATTTTTTATTTTAATTAGTAACTCATTAGACTCTAATTAGACTCATTTTAATTAGTAATTTAACGATTTTTTAATGCTATACCAGATTATAATGTAAAACTTTTATCCATTGTAAGATACTTTAATAAAAATCTATTTGTATAATTTTTACAAAAGAAGCAGAATTTGCTTTTTCAATTTATGATGCTGATGGTACTAATGTCATTGATGCTGTCGACCTTGGGAATGTTCTCCGTGCCCTTAATACGAATCCAACCAATGCTACTATTGAAAAACTTGGTGGAACAAAGAAAAGGGGAGAAAAAACCATGCAATTGGAAGAATTTCTACCAATTTTTAGTCAAGTGAAAAAAGATAAAGAACAGGGATGCTATGAGGACTTTGTTGAATGTTTGAAACTTTATGATAAAGCAGAAAATGGAACGATGCTTGCAGTTGAATTATCACATACTCTTGTAACTCTAGGTAAATCACTATTTGAAATTTATTTGTTATAATATACAACTAAAGAATAATATAAATGTTGTTTAAAATAATTTCTAGAAGCTAATGTGTTTTTATTATAAAAAACTTATAGTTCAAAATATCATAAGTGTGAATTAATACAACTTATATATTATTTATTATTCAGTTATCAAATAATAAAAAAATATTTTGTTAAGTTTTATAAAAAAAATACCTTTAAGACTGTAAAATAATTTTTTTTATTCATTAAACTAATACTTAAACAATCAGATTAATTTGTACAATTTAAAATAAAAAACTGTTTAATTTACTTAAAAATTTACCAATCTTTTGAATTTTCTATAAATTTATTTATTTTATTGTACTTATTTATTCTAAAAAATAATATCAAACAAAGTTCTTTTATTAGCAATGAATATCTTACTTATTTTTATAATTTAAACAAAAATTGATTTAATAATTTACTTATTTTCATGCACGTATACATAGGTGAACGACTTACTGATCAAGAATGTGAAGTTGTTCTTAAAGACTGTATGGATCCTGAAGATGAAGATGGATTCATTCCATATACTCGTAAGTTCTTATTCATAAATAATATGAATTTTAGTGAGGAATAATGATTCGAATTTTTTGGAATTGTTACTAATTAAGATTGAAGTTTGTAGGTAAAAATAAATATTCTCAACACTTTTTAAATTTTATTTTATCTTATTGTTATGAAGAAAATTGCAATATATTTAAATTTATTGGTATTAAAATTTTTATATATATTATTCTTAAGAAATTTCAGTATCATATATTTTTTAAATATAAAAAACATTTCTTTAATTCGAAATTTATTAATTCCATATATTCACAAGAAAAATAAATAAAATTAAAAGAGTTTGTGGAGTAAGACATATTGGTTGCTAGATGAATTGGGGGTTCATAATAATATTAAAATAATATTAAACATTTAAAAATGAATATGATGAAAATTATTTATTATAAATTATTTATATTATTTAAAATTTATTATATAGAAACTATTCTTATTTCTTATACTATAATTTTGACATATTTCATTACACATATATACATATAGATATGTACGTTAGATTTATATTTATATATTATTACGTTATCATAAGAATAGCTATAACTAAAATAAAATTTAAAATTATTTAATACAATAAATAATAGATTTTCTTACTAGCTACTTATTATATGTATATACTTAAGAAAAAATCTAATGAAAAAATAAATATATTAAAAAAGAAAATATTAAATTATATAATATATTTTATTTTATAATATATTTTCACATTTTGAAATTTAAAAGTCTATTATTTTAAAACAAAAATCTTAAAATTATAAATTACTAAATATTAACAATATTAAATATAACATGTAAAGATTATGTTTCTTTTTATTTAATTTCATGAAAATTAGTAGTTTTGTTCCTTATAAGTACGAAATTTTTTTTTAATTAAGAAATTGTTTTTGTTGACATCTATTTAAAAATATTACTTTAATTTCCTTGAATGAAAATGATAGCACGAATTGTTCCCCCTTATATTATCAAACCTATCAGCTCACGTTGGATATCGCAGATACAAGAAGAAGAAAGAGTTGAAATCATTAATTATCTAATAACCTCCTAAGTTTGATCTCCCTACTTGTACTTTTACAGCTTTTGTCAAGAAGTTGATGTCATAAATATAATGAATGGACAAATCCTCACCGTAAGTAAACCCTGTAGATTATACTAATTGTGTGAGCTTTTTACAATTTAATAAAATTTTATGACGAAGCATAGTAAAAGATATATAAATTATACATTAAAAATATGTTTGTTTTTCTCTCGATAATGAATAACTTAAATTTAAAATATAAATAATTATTAAAATATTTAGATCATAATCGCTATTCCGTAACTACTTCCAATCTATATTTACGAAGTTAAGAAAAATATATAATAATGTAGTTCCGCTAAGTTTATAAAAACAGTTGAATTTTTATAGCTTTTTTATATATAAACCTTATTTATAAATTTAAAAATAATTAAATTTTGAAAATTTAAAATTAAAAACTATATTATAATAAATTAAATAACTTTAATATATTGATATATTCAAAAAAATATAAATATTTATATGATATGGGCAGAAAGTTGATTCATACATAAAATAAAATATCAAAATTGAGATACATTTTGAGTTTAATCTTTAATTAACTTTTATTAGTAAGATTTTTTATTATCTTATTATTGGACTTCGTACTTAAATACGAAAGAATAGTTTAGTGTGATTTGATTATAATTGAGTCGGCTATATTATGATAATTATTATATTATCTTTACTAGTAATATGCTTAGCATATGCTCTTTGCAATTTGTAAGGAAAAGGCAACATTTAAGTGCAGAGGTGCAGTTTCAATTGATAGTTATTAATTTTTTTTTGCGTTTGATAAATAATATTTTTTCTGGAATTTAATATTCGGTTTATATTTCTTTAATTATTCATATTTGCTTGATTCTTTATGTTTTATATTTATAAAATATCTAATTAACATACTATTATATAGTATCATGTGTATAAATTTTATATAAAATTTTTTACAGCGTTCCTTAAACGATTATGCGAGAGAGCGTCTGGGGAAGAATAATCATAGGAAAATCATGATAAATATGTGAATTCAATCTCAACATATATCATCAAGAAAAACGTTCTACATATTCATATGAAGACATATGCACAGAATAATTCAGTATTTTACTGGGTCAATAATTAAAATAAGTAATTAGTGTTTCAGAGCAATTATTAACATATTGCTGATAATAATAATTTGATTATTTATATAAATTACACAGAAATTTTATCAAAACTTCTTATAATATTCTGGATGAACTAGTTTTATCTAATTTAACATGTTTATTTTAAGTTTATTGTTATTTAAAAGCAGAAATATATTACTAGAACATTAAACTTCATAAAATGACTATGCAATTTTATGTATTACTTTAATAAACTGCACTACTTGAATCCAAAGTTGTACAAAAATATCAGCACATTTTATTTTTTCTTCATATTTATTGAGTTTACATATTAGTAGTTTTTTATCATTTAATATTCCTTATAAAAATAATAAAATATTATTTATTTAAATATCATATATATTATATAATTAAAACATGTTATTTATTATATATTATTTACCGATATCTTTTTTAATTAGTACGAATATCCATTTAAAAATGTAACAAATAAATTAACATATACAAAGGCATATACTTAAAAATAGATTTATAGATTTCTAAAACTATTAACTGCTGCAAGAAAGATATATAAATATGTATTTAAAACAAATAAAGTTATTTTAGAGTTAGTGCATTCAGAAATTTGAGCCGATCAAAACAGATAAAAAACAAAAAGAATAAAAAAAATATTAAATCAATAAATAAGACAAATAGAATGAAAATAAAATTAAAAATAAGATATTTTCATACTTTCTGTATTAATAATAAAATGTCACATCTATATCATTATAGAATAAAAAGATTA
The DNA here is from genome assembly GCA_018907195.1 of Dolichoris vasculosae. Lineage (NCBI taxonomy): Eukaryota > Metazoa > Arthropoda > Insecta > Hymenoptera > Agaonidae > Dolichoris > Dolichoris vasculosae. The sequence continues at coordinate 1,397,546 of JACCHY010000019.1, forward strand.
ATGTATTAAAGAACAACAAAAATGATTAACATCAAATACCTCTTATTAGTATTTCGATACTATATCATTCACAAGTGATTACATTTATACTGTGTTTAATCAACTATTAGATATTCAACATGAAAATTTAGGATAATTTTAAGAAAAATTTAATGATTTGATATAATTATAATATAATGTATATTACAGTAATTTTTGAACCAATTTTAATTAAAATTTTTATTAATCGTCAATTATTATATATCTACATAGTTATAATACAAAACTTTCTTCGTACATTCATTGCAATTTCAAAAAATACATTAATCTATATTTGCTTCATGTATTTCTTCATATAAAATTACATAAATTTATATTTTTTAGTACATTGTCATAGTAACATATCATTAAAAAATTATCATATATTTCAAATAATTACTTTATATATACAAAAAAAAGAACGTTTTTAAAGAGTATAGTATTAGTTTGTTTATTACGGTGATTCATTACTTTTTGGAATTGAGTTATTAAGTCCTAGTTATGTACAAGCTATTGAAAAGCTCTTTTGATAGATATGCTACCAAGTAGAAAAGGCATTTAAATAACATTAAATATTATATACGTTTTCCATATCAAATATAAATATTTAATACAAAAAGTTTTAAACAATATATTTTTTCGTTCATATTAAAAAGGGTAATAAGAAGTATAAGAAAAATCGTATGATATATCGCATGGTTGATTTAAAAAACGGTTAAATTAATCAATTATCAAGCACTATATTCTTTATTCTGTTTTTAATGCTTAGTTCATTTTATGAAAGCTATTAAAATAAGAGTTAAAAAGTGTATTAAATGTAATTTAACAAAACATGTTTTCGTATTAAAATATTAATTATTAATTCGCATAAAAATGTGATGATTAAATTATTCTTTTTTAAATTGAATAAAACTTTTCATTGTAAATAAATGTTTTAAGGTGTTATACTTCATTAATATTAAAAAAATATCGATTATTTTGAAATTTAAAAAAGCTATTTGTTTATTTATTTTTATTTTATTTTTCACATTTTATAACTATTAAATATAATTTTTCAAGTAAAAAATAATACCCAATAATAGTATCGAATTGATCAATTTCGTGAAGCAATTTTTTTTTAATACTATACGCTATAAAAAACTATAATATTTTATTTTGCGAAGAGTTAATACTAATACTTCACAAATAAATTTGAGATAATATTAATTTTCATTATATAGTATTAATTTTATGAGAACAGAATTTTTCCATAAATTTGTTATTTTTGTTTTAATAAAAAGCTTTAAATAAAATTGTTTACTCTTTATTAAATATTGAATGTTTTTTGTTTACAATAAATGTATACAGTCTTATACAAATTACTATATAATTTTTTGAAACTTTTAGTCCATTAAAACTGATAAAAGTAATTTTAAAAAACGTATTTAAAGTGTTTTGAACAGAAAAGCCAGACAAGACAAATTATTTTTGGTTGGGAGTATTTTTTTATTTATAGCTCTACTATTGTTGAAATCGACGATTGAAAATACCATACTATACCTTTTATACTTCCTATTATTGTGTAAATGATCAATATATCCATTACCAATAATTAAAATCGTCGAAATTTAGAAATATATTTAGTACATATTAAAATTTGTTATAATTCCATATTCATATAAATCTAATTATATGTATAACTTTAAAAAAATAATAAATATAGTAATGTAATTCATAAGATATATTTTTTAAAGAATAAATAACTTATAGCTGTACTTATGTTAATAATATTACATGCATTCAAATCATAGACAAGTGCTAGCGTAGGTGAGTATAAATTAGATATTACAGATTTATAGATAATAATTTAAAGAACCTAAAAACTTTTTTTTAAATTAAGCTACATTTTTTATATTATGATATTTCTTGTAAAATCATTATAAATAACAATTTTGAATTCATTATTTAAGGATTATTAATAATTATTAATAATAAAATGTTTTAATAAGTATATATAATTAAAAATAAAATGTTATTAAATTATGTAAGCTGAAATTTCTGATTTTACAATAAAAATCTAAGTTTATGGAAAATATGTTGTTATATTTCAAAATTTTTTTAGTTAAATAATAAAAATCGGATAAAAATTTTTATGAGAAGAATATTCAGTCTTAAGAACCTTTATTATATTTCTAATATTATTAATTATTTAGAAAAATATAAATACCATTTAAATTTATATTTATTGTAAAATATAATATAATAGTTAAAGCAACCTGATTAAACTAATAATAGAGAAATCAATAAGTTTTATTAGATCATACACGAAATGTGTGTGATACGTTAAATCATTTTGATGTATAAAAAATAGGAATAAAACAAAACATACAATTTTTTTAGTATTTTAATAAATTCAAATTTTAGTTTATATATAAAATATAACTTTTTTCGATTTAAGAACACTGCCATTATTATTAAAAAGTTTAGAATGTAAAAAGTAAATATATTTGTGGTTATACAACTTTTGTAGATTCAATTATATTTTCAGATGAGAAACTTAATTTTATTTTCATAGATATAATAGGATACAACATATTATAATTTGAATAATTTTTTGTTTTTGGTAAAGGTTAGCTATTTTAAATATAGCTAAGGAATAAAAATAGAAATTTGCATTTTAAATTTTGCATACAAATATATTAAAATTATAAGAATAAAATAATATTGTATAGAATTAAGTTAAAATTTATATCTAATATTTTTATTAACTAAATTTATTTGTATTGGTTTAATTAAATATATAATATAATTTTTATAAAGGTTTCATAAAGTTCTAAAATGTATGAAAAAAATCTTATAAACGGTTTAAATAAGAAAGAAAATTGATTTGTTTTGAATATTTTAATTTGCTACTATATAATAATTAATTTAATTTTATTAAAAGTGTATAATTTAAGTATCACTGCCTAGAAGATTACTTTAAGTTTAACTATAATTTAAATAAGAATTATAAAATTATAAAACTTTAAGGTTTTTGTACTATTGACGAAATAAAATATAATTTGATATTTTTAAATATAAATTTTTGAAAAAAAACAAAAATTAAGGAAATTTAAAACACTTTTAAAAAGCTCATGCCTCCCGCTCAATAATTTCAAAGCGCGTAAAATACGTGAAAGGAGAAACCAACAAAAGGAGGGAGTGAACGAAGTAGATAATAGGTAGGAAGAAAGAGACAGAGAGAAAAGCTGACGACAGCTTGTTCAGTTAGCTAACCGTAGAAGTAGCAGCAGCTGAAGTACCAGGCAGCAGTCAGTCGGCTAAAATACGTTGGATATATCACGTTGTACGGTCTAGCTTTGCGATTCCCTCACCGCGTTAGTGTCAGCCGCTGCAGTCGTTAGTGCTGCCCTAACTTTTATATCTTAGTGTACCACCCGGTGCGTACGTTTCTTATGTAGTGTTTTTCAATTCAGTAACAAGGCATTTCCTTATTTTTGATCTTGTATCTTTAATCTTTGAACAAACATTTTAGAAATAGAATTTAAGCACGGATTGACGGAACTCGATGATGGCGAATGTACAGCAAAATCTGGGGGATGCTGATGGGATATTCAATAACTCGCATTTACAGCAAACAGGTGAATTTATATCAAAATTTTATCAAACTTTACCATCCTTCTTTGCTTTAAATATTATATGTAATGCATTTTTTCTAAGTATGATAATACATTCTTATTATTGACACGAATAGACAAATATAATTTTAATTTTCTCTTTCTCTCTTTCTGTTTTTCCATACTCGTCTTTAATGAAGATACGTACATTGAACTAATTAATAGTGTGTTACTCTTTTTAATTTAATTATTTGACTTGAAGTTAGTAAGCTTCTCATTAGATTTAGGAATATATATTTTTTTTTGACTCTTGTAAATATAAAATAACATATGCGAGGAAAGTGAACTCGTACTGTATAATCAAAATATACCTCAAAAATTGTATTTAGTAGCTATATCAGTAAATTTTAAGTAAAACAAAAAAAAATAGAATAAACAGTGGCCTAAAAACACATTTGATATAAGTGATTCGATACATCACGGCAAGGAAACGGCGGCAGCAGCCACCGGATCGATGGGGATTCTGTAAATGTCTGAAAAATCTTCATGGCCTCGGTAAAACAGAGTATCTATAACGTAAGATAAGTAACGAAAATGCGCGCACGTAAACATGTAGACTTGCATAATGCTTGCAGGCTTTAGTATGGTGGTATTTATTTGAAATCACATCGAACAATGGTCTAAGTCATGTTGATCACTGACAGGTGTATCTTTTTAGTTAACAGATATGTAAACAAATTTAAGCTATTTTATAAGTTAAACTGATGAATATATTTCCATAATATTTAAATAAATTATATAGATAACCATACATGTATTAAAAAAATAATAAAATGTTTTGCTTAACGAAAAATTAGTCAAATTTGATTGAAAGATAAAAGAACATCGAGCCCCACTAATTGGCAAAATATGAATAGTCAGTCTTCTGATAATTAATATCAATCCCTTACTAATATTTTAATTAATTATGAGATTTGTTATTTTCTTTATGCAATTAATATAAAACCACCATAATTTCTGACCATAAGATAACAAATAAGCTTATTTTGTAACGTTGCGACTTAGTTTGTTTTAAATATTATAAAAAACAACAATAATTCTGTTTACATTTTCTCTAAGATTATTATTCATAAATTAAACGATATATTTATTACGTTTACAATTGTTGATGTACATAAATTATAAATTATTATATACATAATTTAATTATTTATCATAAACATAATATAAAATATATTATAAATATTTGAAAGAAAATTAATTAAATTTTATGTCAATTTAATTGACATTAGATGAATGAAAAGCTAATAATCAATAAATAATCATGTAAAATAGATTAATTTTAGCAACAATAATCTACTTTGTATAAGATTTTAAAATTAATATTTTTTGGCTTATTTATATTTTTCATTAACCAAATTTATAAACTATTGATTTGTGAGTTACAATAAGAAAAAATATATTGTTTATTTTACAGAGTTATATTATATAATATTTTGGAAATTTTTCTAAAATATCTAATATTAAAATATTTAAAGAACTTAAAATATATAAATAACAAAATAATTGTGACTGATAATTTCACATAAATATTTATTAGAAAATTAAAATAATATAATGCATAAATTTTTTATAATAATATCTATATGAACATATAATTGTGCCTTTTAATCGTGTATACATTATAAATATAGAATATATTTAAAGTTTAAAATAATAAAATTAAGTAATATCAAAGAAAAATGAAACTAGAAAGTTACCAATAAAATATCTGAAGATAAATTAAAAAGTATATTAAATTTATTCTATGAATTTATAGCAATATATAATTCATATGATCTTAATTCTAGTATCAAGCTAACTTGTTCAATTTTGAAAATTTTAATTTAATCAATAATTGAAATTATCTAAACTAAGTGTTAAATAATTATAATTTTTTGATAATCTGAAATTATTAAATTTATTCAAAAATATCAAAATTCATACTTATAGTAATGATTTATGTATTCATAAGAAATATGTAATACGGATAGATTCTTAACACATCATTTATGGCATATTTTTTAAATGTTCCTAAAATATTCAGACGTTCGTTTTCATACATCTCTATTTATTCGTATTTAAACATCGTATCATACAAATAAAACTGATAAATTAAAACATGCAGTAAATATATATTTTGAATTATAAATGAATATAATAAATGATATTTTGAATTATAAATAAACATAATAAATGATATCTTGAATTATAAATGAATATAATAAATGATATTTTGAATTATAAATAAATATAATAAATGATATCTTGAATTATAAATGAATATAATTAATGATATTTTGAATAATCGTAGTATAAGTTAAAATATATATATATATATATATATATATATATATATTAGTTTTAAACATTACTAAAAATAGAAAAATTGCAAAAAGAACAATAAATAAACTACAATAAATAAATGAAAAATTTTACAACGTTAATACAAAACGTATTTTTCTAGACAAAAATAAAAGTAAATATTTTGTTGTTATAAAAAAATCGAGATATGTCCGGGAGTTTTAATCAATTATAGTACTAAAGAACCAAACAATTAGTAAAATAAATGCAGTTTATCTATAAATATCAGTATGACTTATTGAGTAAAGTTATTTTATCATTTTAGGGTGTATAATAAGAGCTTATAAAATATAAAATAAGTAAAACAGCCATGTTAACCTTTCTTACACGCAGTGCACGTATACGTCTCCGCAGTTGCATAATTACGGTGAAGAAAGCAGAAACTTAACAAGTATTATGAAGCACGGCTCTGCATACGAAAAGATATATTTATTTTACAAATATAATATAAGATATATTTCGTAAATAAAAAATAAAGAAAGTTACTTTAATCTTCTTCTATTTTTAATAAATAATAAAAATAAAATTTAACGTTATCTGAAGTGAATTTTACTAGTTTAAACTGTACAGATATAATATATTTATTTAAATATAATACTTTTTCCATTTAAAAATTTACAAATGTATTGATATTTCTAAATTTTACTTAATCTATAATAAATAAAAAATAGTTATTAAATCAGATGGTAGGCAAATAAAAAAGTATATAAAATAGTTTATATATATAAAAATTTATGTAAAGTAGGACATAAATGACGTTATAAAATGTATTGAAATTTTATAAATTTATTTATATAGTATTTATAAAAATACATTAACAATTTCTAAAAAATACAAAAGGGATTTATCAATAATATAAACTTGTATACTTGAAATTTTGCATATGAAAAATGATGTTTATAATTATTTTAAATTTCAATAATATAATATTAAAAACTTTTTTATTATCAAAATTTTTACCTAATAATAGAATATACTAAAAATTATTCAAAGTATAATTTTAAAAAATGTGAATTCTTGGAATATTGATTTAAAGAAAATTTCATTCATTTAAAAAAAAATAAGTATTTCTTATATATTATTATGAAATTTTAAACAAAATTAAATTTATTTCATTAAATTCTGGTAGGAGAAGATTATTATTACAAATATTGATTTCTTTAGTTATGATTATAAGATTTTAAATTTATAGAAATACCTTTGGAATTTTAATATAAATTTATAATTATAATATACTATACAAATATTTGTTATTTAATTCATATGTTTATTGTTAAATTATATGTTATAACTATATTGTGCAATAAACAATGAATATGCATTTATAATCTATCTTTACATAAAGCTTAACATACCCATCTACACTAATTGCACCCGGTATAAATAATGTAAAAATATTCTATGCACTATATTATATAATTAATTAAGTTGTTTTTATACTATGAAAGTTAGTAAACAGTTATAAATATTCATACGCAAAACTAAAGACATAATTATAGACTATTTTATAATAAAAAATAAATAAATGAACTAATTAATATAATTTATATATAAATATAATTAATATTATAAATATATATTTCTGTATTATTTATATATAATTATATGACATGTATTCAATCGAAACGAAATAAAAATTTATTCCATAAAAATTATATTGATACTTCTCATCTTTATCAATCTTTACTTAAAAAATTTGTCTTTATTTATTGAATTAAATTATAGTATTAATGACACATTAATTTTATAATATAAAATTATAATTCTTCCAAATTCTTTTTCATATGATAAAATTTTAAAAATAAATAATTTTCTCCTTACTGTTTGTATTCCCAAATAATCTATAATTCTTTTACAAAAATTAATTATATATATATATATTTTATAATAATTATTTTTATAATAATTTTTGAAATATGTAATTTATTTTACTTTATGATGAGATGCGATTTAAATAGATAAGGAAGAGTATTAAAGATTTGAGATTAAACAATTATTTGGATTATATAACTGTACAAAGATTTTTAACTATTATATATTGATTTTTACTTATACTTTGTAATCAGTTTATCAATTATTACTTTTTGTAATCATACCTTAAATCATATCCAATCTAATATAAGTTTTACAAATATATAAGTATTCATAATCTGAGCTTATAAGCTATTTACATTATTTGCAATATTCAGAGATTTTCTTAGAGTTTCTAGTTTATTTTTAAAAAAATAATTAGAAATGAAATAACTTATCTATTGATAAGCTACTAGCAACTGCATGTAGTATCATTATATTATTAATTGTTGAATTCATCATATAGTATCAGTATACAAGATAAATCTTCTTTTTACAAATAAGAGGTTTAGTAGCTTAGTATTTTAAATTGTACATTTGTTATTTTTGAGATAGATAGTAGTAGTAAAAAAGGAAATTGTTACACAGCTACTTTTAAATATCTTATTCAAAATAATTAATTTTGGTAGTAATAATTTTTTATTAAAAATTAAGATAATTCAAAGTGTCTTAAAAGTTCTCGTTTATTTATATGTAAATTTAATATTTCATAAAAAACTCTATAATAGAAATAAATTATGAAATTTTAAAATTTTTATTGCATTCTTTCATAAAGTAAACAAAATTCTTTAAATAGTTTTTAAAAAAATTATTACTTTTACGTAGAAATGTATTAAATATCAATATGAAAAAAATTAATTTTTTGTTATACAAACTGACATTGTCAGTATCAATGAATATATAAAATCTTAATTTTAAGAATATTGAAAAACTAACTTGAATAATAAGCACTAAAATAATAGTGTAGTTTGTGTACATAAGTATATTTAAAAAACTAAAGGAAGTTTTATTTAAAATCTGAGGTTAGTTGAGAAACCTAATCCATTATTTGTAACAGTTTTGAATATAGATAGCGTGAAGAGCTCAGGTACTAATACTATCCTCGATACTTTAACTAAACTTATCAGTGTCACACGCATGCGATGAGTTTGGAGGATTTCGATGGTGCGCATAATTGTACAACTTGTGATTATAAACTTCTACTACAGTAGAGCAATCAACATTGGCTGCAATAACCCTTTTTTAATATTTTCACTTTTCACTTTTAATAATGATTTTGTTCTTAATATGAAAAAATTAATAAATTTCAAACATTTAAAAAAGAAATTGATATTTAAGCTTCTTTTCTTAATTGTTCATAAAATGGTATTTCTTATTTATTAACGAGATATCATGTATTAGCTAATTATTATTGATTAAAAATAAATAGCTGAATTTATTTCTTCTATAAATATATATAAATAAATTTGCTTAATGAAACCACAAGTGCAAAAAAAAGTTTATTAAAAATATTTAGATAATTTAAAATGTTAATGTATGTAAACTATAACAAAATCTTATAATAAATTTAAAAATGTAATAAAACTGAATAATTAAATAACATTTGAATTATTATTGCTGTTTCCTACATTCATTTATAAAATTGTGTTTAAGTTTTTTTAAAGCAGAATAAATCTTTAATAACGTAACAGAACTACAGAATTATACCATTTGTATTAAAATTTGAAAATAATCTATATATTTATTATAAGTGGCTAGGTATAATTTATATCGTTATTATACCTAAACACTTTGGCAAGAATGTTAATATATCCACATTTTATTTTCACTTGTACTTTACTTATTATTTAGCTGTCGATTAAATATTTAAACTGAAGTTGTATTATTTTTTAAAAAATTTTAATTTTAATGATTATATTTAAAAGTAATGATTTGAAATAATCTAGTACTTATGATAAACAATCATTTATTTTATTCTCAAAATAGAATCTTAATTTTTTAAATATTAAAAATAATGAAAAACTTAATATAAAAAAAATTAATTTACATTAAACCTTGAGTAGAAAATTTTAAAACAATTACATTATTTTAATTAATAGAAATATATATGCATTAAAATACACTTTAACTTAACGTATTTTCAATTATAGTTTTTAGAGAACTATGTCGGGAGTATAGTATCTCTTATTAAAATTCATCTAATCTACAATATATTTCAACATTTAAAAAAATATATTGATGTTTACACTGATTATTTTGATTTTAAATTATATATTCGTAATTTTACTTTGATTTTAATAAAATTAAGTGTACTTGGCTATTTATTAAAAATGTGTGTGTATACGAGTAAAGTCGTTATTTCAAAGATCGTTGCGGGTACGGCAGTTTTCTAGTGCTATTTGAGAAGTTTGAAAGAATCTACAGTGAATTTTATCGTTCTTATTTTTAATTTGAAACTAAATGTATTATTCTTAATAAATTATTCCTATTATAATATTGATGTAGACACTAATTTATTGTATGTAGAAGTTACATAAATTAAGTAAATTGTATAAATCTTTTAAGATAAAATTATAATTTTAGATAAAGAAATATCGACAATAGCAATATATTTTTTATAGTTTAAACAATATTCTTAAACATTCAATAATCAATAAGTAAGAAAATGTTATTGTAATTAATTTGTAATGATTTAATGAATCATTATAAAACTTTATTTTATTGTAATGTAATTTAACTTACGATTATTTAACATGGTGACCGATTGTTACGTTGCCGCGCTATGTTTAGGGAGACAAGCGTAGCTATTTAGCGGCGCAATAATGCTGTACCGAATTCATAGCGCATGTTTGAAGTGTTACACCAAGGTGATAAAGAATGATGCGCACAAAACCTTGAATATTATTTTTTAACGATCAATCGTATACATTTCATCTGAACTATGCAAGTCGACAGCCTTAGCTGTGGCTTCATGTTACCGAATCCGTTTAATTGTGTACCTTTGGTCGACAATTTTAGCTATGACCTAGTGGATATGGTCCGTCACTCGAGAAACGAATTAGAAAGCTTTAATTGAGACTCGCTAACCGTATCCATTCCATGTGTATTACAGGAAGGTCTTAGCTGTTTTTTTACTTTTCGACTTCTATCTGTTTGAATATAGCCGTGATCTACATCATTCACAACATTTTTTCCTGTTGATAATCCTTAAATAATCTCGAAGGGTTTGTAATTTTCATTGTACATTATTTACTACTTTTTATTCTTTTTTTTTGTTTATTATCTATGTTTAAGAATTATTTTTCTACTATTATTTATTTTTGTCTAGTGCTTATTTCTTATTTTTCTGATTTTGTACGATGAGCAAGCATTTCATAGTTCTTGTTTATCATAATCTAAAAAAATTAATTTTATAATTTCTGTATGTCTAACAATAACGAGCTCGAGCAGCTTAATAAGTCATAAAATTTACTTAAAAGTTTGTCGTGATTCTTATTTATTTGTTAATTTCCTTCCTGCCTAATTTTATCTCAACACATTCTGACCAAAACTAGTGATAAACACTGGAGTATTTGACGAAATTGACTTTTATAAATTAGTAATGTAAAAAAATCATTTGTTATTCTACAAATTTTATGGTATTACTCAAGACACTAAAGACAAATATAAGCTGAGAAAAGAATTTTTTTCTTATTATATCAAATAAACAGGTTGTTTGATGGGGAAGATGGTATCAACCTTTTATGTATGTAAAATATTTTCGTTTATGAATAATTTGTAAGTATAAAATGACTTACACTCTAGAAAAATAGAAAGAAATAAGTGAAGCAGAATATCAAGTTTTAAATTGTCATCTTCGTGATTAATAACATGCATTATGACTAACAATATTAACAGTATTATGTTTCAATTATTTCTGGATTGAATTGTTTTCTTATAATATTTCTTTATTAATTATTCAATAAATCTGATTTTTGTTTTTCTATAAATATTTTACAAGTAATAGTATATTTTCGATCAGTCGGTAATAAATTCATAATGAGGTTGCAATAAAAATTCATAATAAATTTAAACCTTTAAAATAATTTGGCAAGTTTTATTATATTTATTTTACAGTGAATATTAATTTTATAAAACTTTTTAAAGAATATTTTTTTATAAAAATCTTAATTTATAAGTTTCTTAAAATATTTTCTCATTGACTTTTTGCTAATTCATAATATATTATTATATTAAAACGAATAAAGTTTTTTCTCTTTAATAATTAAAATAAAAAATTTCTCCTTATTTTTTTAATTCTGATTTTGTATTTTCTGACTAAAAATATGTATAAATATATATTATTTATATGTTCTTTATAATATTTTTAAATATATTCTGAAATATTTAAAATTTCCTGCTATCAAATACATGTATAAACATAATTTCATACTTTAATCGAAGATAGTTATTCTAATTGAAGAGCATTATATCTTTTTCATGAGATTCGTAATTATATATTTTTTCTACTGAAATTATAGAGTATCGATTCCAGAGTAAAATCTCGGTTTCTCAAATTTACTTTCTAATATAACAATGAATTTTAAAAATGAATTACATATGAAACATTTTTAAATATGATAAATAATTATATATTCTTAGAATTTTTTTAATACGTTCTTCGTAATATAATTTATTATTTATATTATTGACTTTAGTTTTTCTGTTTTTCTATTTACTCTGTATCATCTTATATAAATTTTATGAATCGATTGGATTGTTTTTCTCATTACACTAAATTTTTAATAATAATAAGAATTTATGGGTACTAGGTGTTGTAAATACAGTTTGCTATAAATTATTCAATTATGTTAATTATTATTATTATATAATATGTAATACAAGAATAAAATTTTAAATTAAAACTTTTTAAATAGTATTACTTGTAATTGTGGATGAGTTAAAATGTTCTACTTTGAATATAATGTATGATAATATTTTTAAACCAATAAAAAATAGTCAATGATAAAAATGTAATAATTTAATTATTTGTGGATCACTATATATTATATATAAACTATCTTCTCAATAATATCTGTTAATTTTTTTTAATCTTCTTTTATATACAGAAATGAACCTTGTGATTCTTAATTTTATAGTTCTTTATAAATTACTAAAATAATATCTTTAAATATTTAAAAATTTAATATTTTAGGTATTTTTGTAATTTATTATTTACTTTTTCTTTTAACGATAAATCGTATCCATTTTATATTTTTCTTTTTCTTATATTATTATTATTGTTGTTGTTGTTATTGTTATTGTTATTATTATTAAAAATTTTATTATTACAGAGTGCACTTAAATTATAAAATTTATTAGTTAATTTTTAAACTAATGATTGTAATTTATAAATATAAAAATACAAACATATTTTTTGTTTGAAATAATATTTTTTAAATATATTAATAAAATTTAAAGTACTTATGATATGACAAAACACAAAATTCATCGAATAATGAAAGTTAAAATTATTTAAAATACAAATTAATATATTAATTTATATTTTATAATAAAATATTCTGTTAAAAATTTTGGCTAATGTTAGACAAATTAGTATTAGAGATTAAGTAAAATATTTCTGCGCTGTAGTTGTTAAAACAATTATTAACTTTGTATATAATTATATTCTGTAAAATATTTTTATGTTTAATATTATTAATTGTAAAAAAGAATATTGATAATGATATTATGTTTTACATGTTCTGTTATTTTAATACTAAAGTTCATGTTTAGATATTTTCACTTTATGAAGTAATTTAAAAATATTTTTATAAAAATATTAATAAATTTTTTTATTTCATTTCTTCAAATATTTTATTTTAATTTGTTTTTATATAACTTTTAAAAATTTTTAGTTAATTTACTACTTACTCATTCTCAAACTATTGTATTTCAAAATGTACGTTTATATAAATCATGATTTTTATATCATATGTTATATTGTTTTGAGTAAAACATATGTAGCTTTAATAATAAATAATACAAACTGTTTTATGGAAAAACTGATATATATTCTATAAAATATTTTTTTGTAATATATTTCATATAAAATGAAAAAGTATTTATAGAAAAGGAAACAATGTAATTAAATGTATTCAGCTTTGAAATATTTGACAAAGGCTCAAATCTAAATAGCCACTATACATCATAAACTCATACTACCAAGGATAAGAATGATACCTTGCTACCAAAATAATTACTAATTTATCGGAATAATCAATCATTAGTTGGTTGAATTATTACATAAAATTGAGAACCAATCTGTGAAATTAAGAGTTATATTTTAAGACAAGTATAAATATCTTTTTGTGCACAACTTACTCATGTTTTATCCACCTAAAGTATGTTATTATCATCGCATATAACTATGTTATTATGAAGTTTATAATATGCAATTTATAAACTAATGAATATTATTCATATGTATATTTTGCAAATATAGTATTTACTTAAATAACATGTATACGTAAGCATTAGACTCAAATATGTTTTGTAACGTTATTTTAAATTATTCATTTCATCATATATTCGTATATTAATCATAATCAATAATATTTTAAAATTTTATTTATATATATATATTCATTAATTTTTAATAGTTAAATCGTAATTTTATATGTTTGGAATAAATAAAAAAATATAAAAACATTTTGTATATTGTGTAAAATAATGTCATTTTGTATTTCCTTCACAGATATAAAAATGTCTTCAATAAGTTTATTTGAGTAAAAGATAAAGTTTAAATATCTTGACTATAGGCTTTAAATCAGAAAATAAATGATATTAATTAGTAAGAATTTTTAGTATAAATATATTATGTAATAATGGATTTTGACTGAAGAAACACAAATATAATTTTTATATAAAGGAAATAAATAAAAATAAATAAGAATATAAATATATTTTGTTATATTATAATCGAATCAGTAATAATCATACTGTTATTATTAATAACTCAATTACAATAGGATTATCTTTTTATATATTTTTATATATAGATATTATATTTCGTATATATTATTTTCGTTTGATAAATAAGATGTAGAAAAAAAGGTTATGTAATAAATATAATTATTTATGATCATTTTCAAATTTACATAACCTAAGAGTAACTATAAAACTTTTCCAAAACATTGTTAATTATAATAAACAATTTAGCACTGCATGATAACTTTCTCTCATAAATTGCATACCAAAAACTTAATGTATTTAAATTAATGTTTAATTACATAATCTTTTCATATATACTAATTTAATTCTGCAAATATTTCACCTTGTATCAAATTACTTGAACTATCATCTCAAATCTAAGATTGTGTTATTATTATTCAGATTGAGTTATTATTAATATATATTATTAATTATATATCGATAATAATAGTAAATTTTTTAATAAAATTCTTGCATAATACGTTTGCATTTATAAACTACATAAAATAAGGTTAATTATTAGAGATATAACAGTAATCGTATTAATAGTTCCTCAACTCGTTGACCTAAAGCACTTAAAAGCGGTGGACTTTAAAGCACCACCGCGTTCTAAGAATATTTGATCTTAAAATTAGATGGATTAATTTTATTAACAATAACAGGAGGAAACATCGCGAGTTCAAAAATGATATGTTGTTTTTAAACATCATTTATTTAAATTCAGATTTCAAACTATAGAATTAATAAAAAAGATAACTATTATATGTATTACTTTTAAAAAATTGAATTTATTATATATTAAAAAAAACAATAGCTCTATTAAATTTTTTTGTATGTTAATAAAATATATATAAATCTATTTTATACGTTAATAATTCAATTCCATTGAATTTAACAAAAGTGAAGATTTCAATATTTGTGGTAATTTTTAACTAAGATGGAAATATATTCTTACTAAATAGATGAAAAGCGTAATAAAATATTTTCATTTACGTATATAATTAAAAATCAACTTATTTATACAACTTTAATATCTTATAATAAGCAAAATTAAATATCCGCATCATATATTTGATTATTAGCTATTTTTATAACCATAAAATTTTTAAGTAGTAATTTATAAATCAATGAATCTTATGATTTAACAAATTTGATTAGCTTTCGCACTTTCCAACTTTATACATAGATTTTCCGTAACAAAATGTTGCCATATCATTTGAGGTATATTTAGTACGTAATTTTTATATATTTCATACATTTATAATTTCGCAATTTCTTTAATATGAAATCTTTTCTAGAAAACTTGTAAATATTATTCACTGCATCAACTTAATTCATTTTTTATTTTACTTGTGTTAAGTAAAAAAATAAATAAATAAATTTATATATATTTATATAAACTGAATTATTTAAAGCAATAATGTTAACGTTCATAATTTATTTATTTAAGATGATATAAAATTAGTTTTTTAGGTATCAAGATGTTCGGTACTGAGTATTATTATGAGTAATAAAAAATTAATATATTATTATTACTAATGAATCTTTTATTCAAATTTTTTTAAGAAAGAAAATAAATGCATAGTGTTAAATATAGATAATAATTTCATATTAAAATAATGTTGTACCGCACATCGCATTAAAGTTCCTCTAAGGTTAAAATCACAAATATGTAAATAAAACCTATGATAAATATATACTAACTAGAAATCTACTGTGCACGATCTTGGTATGTGAATATGTATGAAGATTTGATAATAATAACGAGCTTAAATATTATAAAAATGATAGTAGATACTATTCTCTAGAATCCTATATACACAAATTTTTTCATCTGCATTAGTCTTATAAATCTTTGCATAATTCCCTTTATACTTTTCACATATATATACAAATATGTGGATAAAATCGAAGCATCCACATTGTTTGGTATCTACTATAATACATACTGTACTTTGAATAATATTTTGTTTCTATATAATGACAAATTATATAGTATGTGATAGCATAATATAGATATGTTCACAAATAAAAAAAAACTTTAATCAATATATTAAAATAGTCTTTTTATTTTTGGTACATAATTATTATTATTAATATTTTTTGTAACAAACTGTTTGAAATTAAGAAAATATATAAACAAAAATTTATGATAATTGTATAGAAAGTTAACTATGTTAAAATAAAAAGTTAAAACGTATGAAAATGAATATTATACATGTATTATTAAGATTTTAAATAAAATAAAATTAATATATACGTATTATTATATAGTCTTATATAAGCAGAAATACAACACTGAAATAGCGTAACTTAAGTAGAAAAATTCCATCTCAATATAAAATAGTCTTTTTAAGTTTATCATATCTACTTTCATAATAATTATGAAATAGTTCAAAGGTAATCAAAAGCAGGAAAATAAAAAAAACGATAATACAAGTTTAATGTGTATGCATTAAAATACAACACTTTTGAAAAGAGTAATCTGCTAATAATTCTATTGTATTATAAATAAATCATTGTGTTATTTTTTATTTTAAACTTTAACGTATGTTAAGTACCATTTTAAATATTAATCTTCTCATTCGCATCATGGTAGTTGTATAGAGGTTATTTGCTATATACACATTATAGATGTCGTACGGAAATTTTTACACTATAAAAAATAATGAAAGTATCGATAACATGAAATTATTTAACCGATTTTTCAAATTAAATACATAAATTATTGCTCTTAAACTAAATAATATTTATTAGTTATCTAGGATATCATTTTCTGCAATGTAATAAATTCTCTTGGTAAGAATACATAGATAGTTAAATAATATTATATATTAATCACGAATAAAATATAAATCATAAAATAATAATTACCTGTTGTGTTCTTGTTGTTAAGAATATCTAGGAAAGTATATTACAAAGGAGAATCATCATCAACTTTATTGATAGCAATGTATACTTAAGTATAAACAACAAAAGCCAATTCTCCATCTTATTTCTTTTTGATAGTCTAATCGTTACATGCATCAAGAGTATTGAATATGATTTTATAAAGAAAATTTGGTATGCATAACTGTATATTCATGTGTTATTATGAATAAATCTGGAAAGAGAACCAGTGAAACCATATAGTAAACTTGTTGGGAATCAATAATACACCGGGGTGCACAGCATCTGTCAGAGATACTTCACTTTACTCGCCTTGTCGTTGTATACAATGTAACGTTAACCTCCTGCTTTAACTTTCAATTTATGCAATACTTACGTTAAGAGAACTGCAGACACGGTGAAAAATGATTTTAAAGTATGTAGATTTATTTATATTAATTAAAGTATGAAATTAAGTTATAATTAATTTATTTGTTTTCTATGACTTATATAACGCTAATATATATATAAACGTATAAAAATTCATATTATAAATCTGAAATTTCAAGGAACTTACATAATCTTTATTTTGTCTAATAATTATTTAGGATAAAAATTATTAGAACTTTGTCATTTAATTGTTAATAATATGATTTGTTAAATAAAAAAACAATATTTGTTTGAAAAAAATTTAGTAAAATAAATATTGAAAAAATTTTTAAAGCAATAATTATTTTGTATTTTAACAGAAATTCTACAACAGTTTATATGGTTTTAGACTTTATAAACAGGTTTCAATACTGATTATTCAATTAAATACAAATTATTAAGAAAAATAGATAAAAAATGTTTTATATTATTTTGTATTATACTACATTTTTAAATTAAAATGATAAGAATAATTTTCAAATAATCATTGAATAAGACTTTAATTAGATAATTATAACTAAGTGATTTTTTAATTTTTGAACTGTAATTAGTTTAAAAAAACTATTTAAATATTAATAAATATTTTAATAATATATAACTATTTTTTTAATTAAATATAAAATAAATATTATAAAATAAATTTTAGAAATAGTTGAATATGTAGATTTTATATAAAATTAGTTTTAATATCGTTATTTAACATTCCATTTTCATATTTTTTTTTATATATTTTTTATAAAAACCGTATATTAGAAGTAAATTGTAAAGATATATTAAAATTATATATATATATATATTTATTTATTTAAGATATGTTAATGAAAGTAAATAAATTTTATAAAATACATCAAATATTAACCTATGAAAGAATGTTTGAATGAATGAAAAATAAATATGTTGACTCCTTTTTAAACTTATATATTTTTTTTAAATATTAAGATAAAAAAATTTAATGTTTAACTCGTTCCAAGAATATCGAAAAATTATTAGAATCTGAAGCTTAAAGTAGTTTCTTCGTAAACCAGCATAGCAAAATAAAGCGCAAATCACTTAAATTAAATAACGCTAATTTGAGCAAGAAATATCTTTAAAATATGGAAAAATCTATGAAAATTTATAAAGGCTTAATCGAGAAACTATAACCTTGAAATGAATTTGATTCATACATCTCTTATTCATTTCTCATCGTATGAATTCAATTCTTGATACGTTCCAATCAAAATATCAATGTTGTTGGACTCCCAATATTTTTTTCGTATTTTAAGATGTATAATAGTTAGTTAATTACTAATCTTGAAACAACAACGCATATCATTGAGACTAATTACTTCCGTGAGACATTACCTACCGTGATTAATGATCCAATCCACAGAATTGTGTGTAAAATGTAAGAACTAGTACATTCAATCGAAAATTTTTCGATTTTCTTGATATAGCTGTCTTGCGACGCAGCTCACCGTTTGACGAATATGCCAAGCTAATTATAAGATAAAATAGCTAATTATAAATAAAATATATATATAACTAGATTAATAGACTTTAAATTCCAATCTGTCTGCTAAATATAAAGTAATATATTAAATTACTGTAAAAATTAGTATAAAGTATTATTAGTTTTTAAAATATTTAAGTTTTTAAATATGTTGTTCTTCAAGTTAATTTCGCTTCTTTAAAGCACAAAATTTAATTTAAAAAGTATTGATATCAAAAGCCATAACAAGTCATAGTTGTAAGAACATCAAATAATATATTAAAATAATATTTGTATCAATAAAATATTTATACTTTCTGAAAATTATTTCTTTAACATATTTCCTTCCCACCATTCGTTGTTTTATACATATTTCTTTCACTCGAATTCACCCTTTTATTCATTACTAATATTTTTTTCTAGCTCCGAAGTTGGATGAGAGTAAACTGATGTTATAATTATAACACAATTATTTTTATATGTTTAGAAAAATATTGCTAATATATTAAATTTCATTTCATTTTAAAAATCAATAATAGCAGTGCATAAAATATATTGTGTTAAATTTTTATACGGGATAATTAAAGTTTTATTTATTTTGTTTATAGTTTATAATAATATTTTTATATATCATGAGATTCCTTATTTCAGGAATAAATAATACTAAATGTTACAAAGAATTTTATTAAGTAATATATTTATTTGTATAAGTGATAGGAATATTAATTAGGTCAATGATAATAAATTAAGTTAATTTCAGCTATGTTATAACAAAAACAAAACAACAAATTCTATGGTATTATGGATCTTCTACACATCATAATTTCTAGATAACTGATCGAATATAAAAGGTCTCAAGGAATTACTCAATAACCAATAAAAACCATTATTAAAGAAGAAAAAACACTGAACTATCAATGACGGAGAAGTTCATACATACTTAAATTTATCGGAAGTTACATCGCAAACATACATATTGTCTGGCTTACATAGTTTAAATATGAACAAAATATCTTCAAATAAAATTTTTGTTGTTCGTTTATATTAATCTAGTAATATTTAAATTTAAAAAATTTATTTTTGTTTAAAAAAAATTTTTTTACTTGTCCAATATATAAAATTACAAAAATTTCAAGTAATTTTGTTTCTTAATATTATATATATATATTTTTTTTTTCATAGTGTTTTCGTTTCTATTTGCTGTTTTTCGAATATGTTTGATATTTATGATGTAATTACTATTATTTTAAAATTTAGTCAAATTAAATTCAGTATAATGCACATGAAAAGAATCTGTAAAGTATTTGAGGCATAATAAATATACATTGCCCAAATACAAACAGTAAATTTTAAATTGACAACAATTATTTTTCGAATATAAATAATATTTATAAATTAATTATTTAAATATTAAAGGTAAATTATATTTACTTTTTTGGTAGAGCAGGTTTTTAAAAAATTTTTCATTTTAATACTAATTTTAAATAGTTATTAAAGAACAAAAATTTCATGTATTAAAAATAAAAATTTATTCTATTAATATTCAATATTTATTTACAATTGTATCTATAATGTATTTTTAAATTTTTTTAAATCAAATTTTATAAAACTATAAGAATATTAATTTATGTATTAAAATTACTATAATAATGTTTTTGATACCTTTTATTGAAAACATTAATCTTATTATTATTTAAAATATCAAAATAAAAACTTAATAAAAACTGATTTTGTGATAATGTTTTTCAAATTAAAAACGTTTGTTTTGTTTATATCAATTTTGTAAGAAACCTCAAAAATATATATCATTTATCAATTATCAGTTTTTATAAAAATTTTTAAATTTTTCTCACTAGCATATAGTACTTAAGCTTAAGTTTAAGTTTTAAAAATGCATAAAAATAATACTATACTTTAAATTGCAACAAATTTCATTAAAATTATAAATATTAATTCAAATATCAATTAAAATAATTATGACTTTAATATACAAGATTATTACAATACAAGATTTTTTGTAAACTAGTATTAAAAACTAATAATTCTTTGACATTCATGTTTAACTTAATATAAATATATTTGGAAAAATTTAAATAATATATATTTGTCTTACATAAGAGAATTCATATACGAGATGAAAGTACTACATTTTCATTAATATCAAAATTTCAAATGATATTAAGTTCATTAAATTAGCATTTAACAGTTTGTCTAGTACAAAACATAATAAATTAAAGGGATAGCTTAAACAGTATAAAAGTAAAAAATATATATATAATATAAATTCTATCCTAAATATCCATAATAATAATAATTTTTAAAAGTACAAAATAAAAAAGAATATTTTATGGGAAGTTTACAAAAATAAATTATTTTTAGTAATAAAAAATACAATACAGTATGAAGAAAAAATAAAGAAATGTAAAAAGGTAGATAGAACTGTAAGAAAATTAATAAGAACAAGAGAAAAGACATTAGATTTACTTTATGCACTATAAATTGCGCAACTATGTATTAAATACGATACAAATTAAATATAATTTATGACACAAAAAGACACAAGTATTTATCACTTAGACAAAATCAATTTTTGATAAGAATTGGGACTCAAGTAAGAATTGAATATAAAATTTATCAAAATTTGAAATCATAATTCTGAATATAATCAAAATGAAACCTTCCTGAGCCTATGATTTGAATCTATTTAAAATATATCTAGGTATCAAAATTTAATTATTCTATCGGTATTTGTAACTTACTTGAAGAAAAGAGAAGAACGCTTGAAAATCATAGTTTAGGTTTACCTGACACAATATCTTTTGTATTAGTGAGTCAACTGTCTTAACTGTGATTCCTAATTCTCGAACTTTTTTCCAAATACTAGGCTGACAGTCTTTTCGCACTGACTGCCTTTAGCTAGTATATTATATATATATTATTTTAGTATATATGTCACATATTATAGTATATTACAGTACATTATTACATCGAGTATAATACACTCTATTGAACGAAAGATTTAACTGTATTCGCTTTCATGGATTTAATTTTACGGTTAACTCTTCGTAATAAAGAACCCGGAAATAGATATATAATATTATTACTTTCCATTTTATTATTTTAGTTATATTATATATTTCATCATTTTTCAATAATACTTATGTCTATCTTTTTAAAGTCAAATATTGTGTTATTACTTAAAAGTTATTTAACTTGTTATTAATGTAGTTTTATTTTGTTATTTAAAGGTGACGAGTTTTATGACTGAATAAACAAATAAATTTTTATTTGACTTATATTTATTTATTTATCAATTTATTTCTTTTCTAAATAACCTATCCTATTTAGTCTTACGCAGTTAATTAAGGAACGCTGCATTTAAACATATTGCCGAATCTTGCACTTCTACATGTATCAATACAAAATAAAAATATAATTTAAAGAATATATAAAAAAATTTGTGGTTGTAGTACAAGAAAATTCTTTAATAAAAATGTAACTATTTTTTTCAGAAATCAAAGTATAAAATATACGAGTAAGGTGTCATGTATACCACAATAAAATAATGTCCTAAAAGGCGAAAAACATCATTATAAACGCTGTGTTTTTATAGGATAAAGTTATGATTTATCTCATGTTGTAAATCGATTAGGTCTAGGTCAAATATTCAATATAACACTATTTGAATTACGGTATATTAAAAATGTAAATATAAATGAATTAAAAATCTTCCACACTGAATACACTGTTCACATATATAAATGAAAGTGTAAGGAATTTGATAAATAGTTTGTAATATATTATTTAGCAGATATCTTGATGATTATTATAAATTTGAATTTATAATTTTAAATTTACTTTACCTAAAAAGTTATTTATGCTTTTACAAATATTATGGCATTTTTAAATGTAAACAATACAATCAATGGGATAAGATTGTAGAATCAATGAATATTAACAGATGTAACACGCAGGAAATTGACTGTTAATTAAAAGTTAATACTCATTTTAAAAGCTACATTAAGATTGATAGAATCAGAAAATTATTCAAAATTTTCTATGGATTAAAGAAAGCTTAAAAAATTCCTGCAAATTATAATATAGGAATGATAAAAGTAAATTGAAGAAATTAATACATTTTAAATAACAAAATTAAATCCAATTATAATTCTGTAAAATTATTGATATCATTATTATTACCAGAATAATTCAGTACGTATGAAATTATAATGGTATTTTTAAATAATGATTGATAGAAGCAGAATGTAGAAAAAATTTGATATTATGCAAACGCAGAAATGCAACCAAATTTTTATACTATTTCACAAATTTATTTGTATTTAAATGAATTAAATTTAAATGAAAAGGAAAATATTTTCTTTTTGTCCCATTTTGAATTTTTTTATTGAGAAATAACACAAATGAATAGTTCTGTAGATTAAAAGTGAAATACTATTACGTTACTTATTTTTATATTTTCATTTATAGCTATTATATTTTTTATATTATAAATATTTTCAGTTTGCTGTTAAATGTTATGTGTACAACATAGCAAAAATTTAAGTTTTAGAAATTGTTACTCTGTTTTTTGATCGAATGATACAAGGAAAGCAATGAATTATGAAAGTTAAATTGTGAAAGAATGTATACTAGACTGAAAAAAATTTCCACAATATTAAAAATATATTATGGTGTATTTTGCAATTATTCATTAATGCGAAGTTCTCAAGGAATATTTATCCATTAAATATAAAATCTATCCTAATTAAAATTGTAATGCATGAAATATTTTATATATTTAATGTGTTTTAATTTAAATTTAAATTAAAATGTAATAATAATTAGTCATTAGTAACTAATGATTTCTTTTATTTGTTGTAGGTAAATGGAAACTATTATCGTATAATGGCATTGATTAGAATTGATAAAATGAAGCAAAAGCAAAAAATTCAGACTTATACACTTAAAAATTACAGAAGAACCGATGAAAAATAATGCAGTTGCAAACAATTTCAATGAACGTAAATAAAATGATAAATATTTTATCATATATTTTTTTCAAAATGAAAAAGATATGATAATTGTGTTTTAAAAAATAAGAAATTCACTTTACATTAAGACACAACATAGTAATGTATATTAATTGAGATTTGAATAATTAATACTACGGAAGTCATTTGCTACTAATAATTAGTGTTGTTAGGTGAAGGAAGAACTTCTGAATGTTTAAACAAAAAAAAGTATATAGTATTTTTCACTCAATAAACGAGAATATACAAAATACTTACGATAATACAATAATCTATTTTATATTAAATTCAATATTGGTAAAAATCTATTAAATTACTATAGAATAAATAGTAATTGAATTAATAATGTAGATTAAATACAAAATGTAACAAAATGTCAGCCTGAAAAGACAATATTTGTTTTACTTACTTATTTTCAAAGAGATGATTTTTATTTATATCATACAATTAAATATGATAATTACATAAATAATTATTTTTGAATATTTATAAAATTTCATAGTTTATATATTTGATTTCGAGTTGTCTATAGTTTTTTTTAGATCAAATTACAAGAATGATTGTAATGAAAATATTTGAATCAAAAATAAAAATATATTTTCTATCGAATCTTATACTTTATTTTACCGTATTAAAAACATCATAGATTAAAATTAATGAATTTATTATACATTAACTAATTAAAAAAATTTTAAGTTAAATTTAATTATTATGTTATTCTATTTTTAATTTGCAGTTTATTTCTTTTATGAAAAAATATAAATATATTTTATTTGAATGTAAAATGTTGCCCATGAAAATCGAAGACTTTATATATAAATTTCTAAAAACCTTTCTAAAAACTTTTTAAATATATATATATATATATAAAATTGTTAAAATATATAACATATATATAAAAAAACGTTTAAATAATCTTATGCTTTATGTATAATTAAAATTTTTTTTATTATGGTTTTGATTCGAAAAATAATCACATATACTTTACGAAGTACTTTAATAATATATAAATGAAATAAATTGATAGTTGGTTACGATTTTTCAAGAGCTGGAAATAAAATATTTTGATTATTTTATAAAAGAACTTGTGTAAAAAGAAATTGTATATTGGAGTTTAACGTTTTCGAAGTGGTAGAACAATCAAATGATTATCAAAAATGATATTTGCGATTTCCACGAACAATATCTACTTTCTAAGTGAAAAAAGAAGGATGCCATAAAAACCAAAACATGTAGAAATAACATTGAATATAAATAAATTAGGCTGCAGAAAAAAATCCATACATCATTATACACATATTTTTATTTTTTAAAACGTATATAAGGGTACAAATATTTTTTTAATAATATTATTATGAATATTACAATAATAATTATAATAATAAAAATTGTTGATATATTTTATCCTTAAATGAATGAAAAGCTTAATAAATAGTTTAACTATTCCACAACATTTGTGTGCAAGAATTTATTAATCATTTTATAATTCATTGTAATAAAGAAAAGAGAATAAATTTAGATTTAAAAATTTTAAATATGTTGAAATAAATTGTACTAAAATCTAATTTAAAAGAGGGTTTGTATGTACCCATTGATGGGTACAACTAAAGATTTTTACATATGTAATTGTTTAATTATAAGTGAGATTGTAATTTTGGAAGCTATTGTTGTATTTAAGATGATATGATATTGGTTTCAAAATATGTAAAAAAATTTAAACATAGTAATTTCATGTAGTCTATCTTAGTCTAATATATTTATATAAACAAAGACACTATTCATTATTTCAAAGTCATATCGTTATTGTAATGTAGTATATGCCTCTAAATTTTTATTATCTTTAATTAGGTACTTCAAATTCTATTTCTATTTTTATGTATAAGAAATTTAAGCTGATTTATAAATATTTATGTTTTGCGATAATTGTATAATAAATCTCTTCACATTTTTCTTATAATTACATTATATATAATTATTATATAAATATAAAAAAACTATATTATATAAAATTTTAATAAATTTTTAGCATTGTTATATAATTTATAATTCAAAATTTAAAACTAATTTTTTTTCATTTAGCAATAAAATATTTCTATATTTATTGTTAAATAAATAATAAAATTATTTATTATGAATAATATAAAAAATTATTTATTATGAATAATATAAAAAATTATTTTTACTTAAAAGTATTAAAATTTGAAAATATTAATTTACTGAATGTTTTAATATAGAAAAAGTTATGTACAATATATTTTTTAATATATATAAAATATATTTAAAAATTTATAATTTGCGGGATGAGTGTGCATAATTAAAAAATATGGAAAGAGCGAGAAAGGGGAAAGTGAGCACAAAATTCAAGAAGTCCATATACTATTTTACAATTGCCATAAAAAGGAGATTAACTTAAATTTCATTGGTTAATAAGAAATAAATAAAAAAATTGGAAAATTCAAAAGTAGAACAAATCTTTTATAAAAAATATGTTAAAAACTTTACTCGTTTTATTGAGGTTGTAATTAATATTTGCTGTTCAAACAAGAAAAAGTAATTAATTATTCATTTATTATTTATTAATTTTTAAAAAATATGGTATCATATTTTATATATTTTTTTAAATATTATAATTTAAAATTTATTATTTTATATAATTTATTATAATTTATTTTTTGATAATTTATTAAAACACTTTTAAGTAAAAGTTAATTTTTTATTATTAGTACGGTATAAAGTGGATATTTTTTATGAATATTTGTTGTTAAAATTATTTGTTGAATATGATAAAATAATTATTTATATTTTTATTTATCTAATGTTGTTTCAAATATCTATTTTAATTACAAATTATTAAGTTTGATTAACTTAATAAGAATTTATATTTTATAAGTATAGACAATTTTATATTTTCTTGAAATAAAATGATCTATGTATCAAT
Organism: Dolichoris vasculosae; assembly: GCA_018907195.1. Taxonomy (NCBI): domain Eukaryota; kingdom Metazoa; phylum Arthropoda; class Insecta; order Hymenoptera; family Agaonidae; genus Dolichoris; species Dolichoris vasculosae. Next base: position 1,425,122 of record JACCHY010000019.1, read on the forward strand.
TAATTCAGTAAAATCATAAAAAATTATCTGATAAATATATTTAATCTAGAATATAATATTATTATACTCAAATTATTTTTCTGTTAAGTTTAATTTTTTTTTCATTCAAATATTGATAAAACAATTTTTTTGCATGGAATTATTTTCTTTTTCATTATTATTTAGTCATTCAAAATTACATAAATCATCAAATTATTACTAATTTTGTAATAAAAAATATAGAAATACCAAAAAATTTGAAATAATTATTATATTTAATTGTATGTTAAATGTCAAACATATTTAAATTATAAACTATTGATTTTGTATTTGAAAATATTATAAAATTTACATTTTTTTATGAATTAAATAATTCACTTATCGATATTTCAAGTAGATTGAATTATGAAAGTAAAAAAAGTGCAAAGTCAATGATCTGTCTTCGATCTATTATTTTCAAACTGAATTATGTACTACTAAACGATAAATTTTATGATCTAAGTTTTGCTCAGAATTCATTGATTAAATTATACATTCTTTTTTCATAATGATTATTAATATTTTTAATATGCAACAATAATATTAAACATATTATTAACAATAATAATAAAATCAACTGTCTAAATACATTTTACAGTTTATACACTAAGAAGTCTTTATTAATTGAACTCTCGTCTTTTTCAATTTTACTTTTCATTATACTCAAATATTTTCATGTAATATTAATAAATAATTTATTAATAATTTTATTACATTCATAAATTTTAAAATCGTTTAAATAAAATTATTACTTTGTAATAATTAAAATCGTCAAAATTGTTAACCAGAAAATTGAGATACTTAACGCTTTTACTTCTTCTAAATGCATATATAATATAATATAAATTCATATCTTAATATGTATACAATATTTATTATTTTTCGTTGAAAACCCAGTTGGAATCAATAAATGAACAATTGCATTTAACAGTTTGTTAAAAATAAGAACCAGTGGACATTTTAAATAATGAGGGCACCTAGTATGCAAGTCATCATTCGAAAATGGAAAGAAAAAGACTGATATTTTTTTAACATGAAATACCAATCGCTGGTACGAGCAAGAGAGGATCGAATAATAACGTGGCGTGCGTTTAAAGTGGTTTGCATGTGCACGTGCGCAGAAACCATCCGCCGTCAGGGTTCCAATTTCTACTACCCCGCGAAAGGATAGGAAAACAATGGAAGAGGAAAAATAGTGGTTGAAAGGTATTGGCTTACAAGGTTTCATGAGCAATTCTTCAGTTGTTTGACTGTCGTGTTCTTTAACGTTTTTCTAAACTTAAAAAAGCTTTCCGTTTATCTAAGTGTATTTATATAGTTATATCATACGGCATAGGGTAAGCGATAATTATCCAAACATCCATTGTTATTTACGCATTTTTGTCGACTGTTGATTTGTACTCATAAACAATTTTTATATTGCGATAGAAATGTTTATATGATATTATGCTGTAATTCGCATTTATTCTATTTTTGTTGATCGTATTAAATTTGTAAGTGACCTAACACGTGACATAATGAGCAAGCCGATTTAACAAGATGTTTCCCTTATAAAACATTAATGGTTTCATTGTTCTAAAAATATGTTATAGAACACTTTAAAAAAGGACGCTTTAACTTTTTTCTAAATATTATAGAACCACACATTATTTTAGAAAACATTTCAGACTTTGATAATTTTTATAAAATATGACTAACTTTGATAAAATTTTGAAAATTTAAAATCTAAAATCTCTTTTTAACATTAAATAATATCGTGACGTTTTTAAATAACTAATGCAACTGGCAATTTTTATTTAATATAAGAAGAAAATTATTCTTCAAAGTTTTTTATTATTTTATTAAATTATAAAAATGTTAATAATTCAATAAACAATATATGAAAGTTATAAAAAAAGTGTAAAATTTAATTTCTTAAATTATTCTATAAATTTTTTTTATATCATTATGTTGAACAATTTTTACATTGAGATTGATATTTAAAAATTAAAAATTTGTATTTATTTATCAATATGCACAGAATGAAATGTATGAAAACAAATTTAAAAAATGGTAAATAAATATATTTTTAAACAAGTTTTATTTATAAAGTGAAGTACTAATTTGATTGAGTTAAAATTTCGAAATACTTTACAGTATCAATTTATTTTCAATATATGTTCAAAAAAATAATCTTTGCAATTTACATCTATTTCAGGTTTCACTTAAAAACCAAAATATAATAAATTAAAGCTACAAACATTTCTATTCGTTAATATTTCTTTTTTTTGCTTTTTCCACGAATTTAGATAAAAATTGGTAATTAAACTAAAATAGCAATCTTTCCCTTACATTTTAATCTTTCAGAAGAATATTTATATTCTAAAAGTTGATCATTACTTGAAATTTAGTAAAGAATTTTCAATTAATGAAACTATTGTGATATCAATTATATAATTAACAAATATTTAATTTATTTTTAATAAAAATAAGAAATATTTAGTTTATATCACTATATATGTTCTAATTTAAAAAATAATATGTAAGAAAATTTTTAAAATATATTAACTAGATACATGAAAAGCTATAACAATTATTAAAATTTTGAAATTATAACAAAAATGTCATATTTAATAGTATCTAATATATTAATACATGACAATATTTTTAATGTACTGGATTCAATTTCTTTCATTGTACATTTCATTTAAAATTATTCTTTCGTGTGTTTATATTTTTCGGATTAATTAATTTTTTTAATTATAATTAAAAACACATTACTTTAATAAAATGTATTCTAGAACGATATATTTAGATTGAAACTTGTATAAAACCACATTATATATAAGCATTATTGTTTTAATCATTAATTAGAATAATGCACTAACTGAATTATGTTTTATTAATATATATATATAATAATTACATATGAAATATATTTAATATTTAATTTCATTTATGTATTCATATATAATTACATCGAATTCGAAAAATATATACCTAAATTCATATTACAGTATTTTTCCTACATTTGATTAAAAAAGACATTATGGTATATAACAAAATTTAAAAGGAAAGGTCTTTATATAAAAATCGATACAGAGAACAAAACTAGTTGAATAGTCATGTAGTTACAGTAAAAAACGAAAACGCTGAATTTATTAATTTCCGGTTTGCTTTTAAAGACTTCGTTTCTAATTCAAGGTTTCAAAAATTACCTTCATTATTATGAGAATAATCCCCCTTAAAAATTAAAAAAAAATAGTTTAAATTCGGTGGAGTATTAAAATGAACATAGCATGTAGAAAAATATATTGTTATATAAATAATGATTACGAAAAATAATTTAGTATAACACGTAGTATATAAAAAGATTAAGGAAATTTATTATGTTTTTGAAAGTTTCAATGATACACATATATTACAATAATGATATTTGCATAAATTAGCATTGTATTTTTCTTTTAAGCTTTACTAATAAATATTTCGAGTATATTATCTCCATTTCTCGACAATTTTTATTTCAATACTTACAAAATCAAGGATAATTAACTTTTATAAAATTTATTTGAAAGTACACAGCATATATCCGATGTTTGTTTGGGATTATGTTTTAATACTATATTTGGTATATTATCGAATCCTGATAATTTTTTCTTATTTAATTTATTGAAAATATTATTTTCTTGAGTGTTATTAATAAAGTAATCAATTTCTTTATCAGGTTGTTTTGGATTATCCGATGAGTTATTCAATAGGAAATTGTTATTGTTATATTTTGTGTTTTATCTTTTTTTATTTCTTCTGTTAATTTATTGGTTTCTTCCATAATTATATTGTTGTGTTTTTATTTACGAAGAGTGAAGTTTTGATTATATACTTCAGAATAATGTAATCCTAACAGATTCAGTTTGTCTTTGATGTTTGTTATTATATAGTTGTTATTGCTGTCTTTATTTGTATTTCTTATATGTATTTGTGTGTGTAATTGTTTATGTCGGTCTATTAATATTTTTTTGTTGTTTGTTGGATATGTTTGTTATTTCACCTTTTTTGTTATATCGGCGTGAGATATTGAATGGTAAAACTTTATTGGTTATTCCACTGATTCTATTTATCTTGTTTTTTTTTGTTTCGTAATTTTTTGTTTTAATTTATTTTTGATTTCTATTATTTTTGGACAACCCATATACGACGCGGGGTGTCCATATTTTTACAATTAACACAATATAATTCTTTGTTGTCAATTTCTATTTCTTTATTTATTTTACAATACAGGATTGTGATGGTGATATTTTTAACACATTTGTATTGCATATTGCAATTTTGTGAGATTTATATTATATAGATTGGAAGTAAAATATTATTTTTTGTTGAATTATGTGTTTTAAATCGTTTTACTTTAATGAATTAAATTTCTTCTATTTGAAAGTTATCCAATTCATTTAAAATTTCCGTTTTATTGTAATTTTTTTAATCCTTTTAGTAAATAAGAATGATTTATTTCGTTTTTGAAGTGAATGTGTAGTAGTTTGTTTTTGTATTTTTAATATTTTATGGTGTTGTTAAAATCTTCAATAGATTTAAGATATAAAATGGGTTGTTTTATTTATTGTTGATCACCTCGCTCGTATTAACGATTATTGTCGTGTTCGCTTCTATTTTCTTGAATAATAGTTTCTTGGATCTTTATTTATTTGTATTATTAGTCTTGGCGGTTCTTTTTTTTTTCTTCAATTATTTGTTCTATTTTCATTTTTCTTTCTTATTTCATCCAATAATGTGTATTTGAATTCATTATTATCGGTTTATAAATCTTCTGATTGCAATATTGAAAATTTGTTTTTTATAGGTATATTATGTATTTGTTCTACTTTGTTTGTATTATTATTTTTGTTTTTAATAATTAATATTTTGAATTTATAGATTTCTTCACTAAAATTTTTAATAATATTTTCAATTTCTTAATTCATTTTATTAGTCTTTGACGACAATAATAGTTTCATTCTTTTCCTTTTTTGTGATAATCTTTTTCATTGTGATCCACTTGTTGTTACTATGACGGTTTGTGTTTTATTTATTTATTATTATTTATTTGTAATAAATTTATTATTCATTTTTATTAACTTTTTGTTAACTATTTATTATTAATTACTAATACTATTGTGCTGATATTAAAAATTTTTTTTATTTATATATAAATTTTTGTTATTTCTATAACTTAATATTTAAGATAATAAGTATTTATTAATGTACTATTTAGATTTTTACTTTTGTAAATTTATATTTGTGTTAATAGCGTTCCAATGTTTATATTTCAACGATCAGTTGTCTAATAATATAAAATCAATGATTCTTTCAAATAGAAAAATTTGAATTATCGTAATACTATTTTTATTCTGAAAAGTATCGTGTATTATATTCATCTTTTTGGTTCTTTATTGAAACTATTATTGAAAAAAATTAAATCAGGATAAATAATTGAAAAACTGGTATTTATAATAAATTCATAAGTTAAATGAATATAAATCAAAATTTATTGAACTAAAAAAAATTCTATTGATTAAAAGAAAAAAAAACTATGAAATATAAATTAAATTAAAATTTGATAAATGTAATCAGTAACAAATTTTTCTTCGAAAGTAAATAATTTTGTTAATTTTATTAGTATTGTTAAAAAAAAAGAATAAAGTAAAATTAAATAAATATAAAATTTAATAAAAATTCACTTTTTTTTTAGTTACAATAAAAATTAATTAAATAAAATTTTCTATTTTTAATCTAAATATCTCATAATAGAATGATTATTTAAATCTAATATTTATTATTGATAAATTTCTAATAATGAATTTAAAAATATACTTAGGTATTATTAATATAATTACGAATCTAATATATCATAATCTGATAGAAATATTAAATAAGTATATTAAATTAAATAATAGTATAATATAAAGTACATTTAATAGAAAGTATATTAAATTATAATAATATTAAATAAGAATATGAAAGTATCAGGCTAGGTATATATATTTATCACTTTGTTCTCTACTTGCACATGTCAAATATCATAAGTATATAAAATTTATATAAACTCCTTGTAAATTTAATTTACGAATTATGTTTCATAAAAAGAAGGTATTCATTATCCGAAATAAGAATAGAATTTAATATACTTGCTGTATAAAATTACCTTTAAGATATTTTATTTTTAATTGACAAAATATTATTAAGTGCTTAGTCAAGTATATTTTATTTTTTACTCTTCAATTAATTAAGTTGACTTAAACGTACAAAACTAGAGGCTATTTAAATAATGACTAACAATGAACCATTAAAATTTTTATTTAGTTTACGTATATTAATATGGTTTTTATGAATATTATAAAAGTTTATAAAAATATTAATTTCAAACTATATTTATATAAATACTACAAAATTAATATGTAAAATTACTTTGAAAATAATTTCAATTAACAAAGCATTATTAGTTACTCTAAATAAATAAATAAATAAATATTAAATACCAGTAGTAGATATCAATTTCTGTAAATCTTTTATAAAATTATTTTATTGACTTATTTAATGAAAAAAGGTTTAAAATATGTTGTTAACAACTTTAAAAATTAGTATTTTATGAATATAGTAATTAATTATATTTTTTATAATAAATAAATTTTTTTAAATATTTTTCTAAAAAAATAATAATAATAGCATTATAAAATAATTAGTCCGTATATTTATTTATCAATGAAATAAAGAAATTCTTCTATTAATATATAACGTATAGAATACAAGTTATATAAATATATAAAGTAAAAATAAAAAAGTTGCATAATTTAAATGTAATTGTTAATATTATAAATCGCTTAATTTCTTTATCGATTTCATGACATATACTTATATAATGAATTTTAGCCTCATGCAACGCGAAATCGTATACTTGTAATTTTAGCTATAAATAAATACTATTTATGATCGTTCGAACTTGTTTCTGTAGATAGGTATACTTTTAAAATGTTTACCAAGGTTTAATATGTGCTCGATTTTTAAGTTGTCAAATCACATTTTTATTAATGAATTGATTATTTTATGAAAAATTGTATTATTAATAAAGTAATTTAATAAATATGTTTTAAAAATGTATTTACTATATAATTTTTTTAAATTCATATATTATAAATTTATTATCGGCACAGATATAATAAAGAAATGAATATGTATATAATAAACTTTTTTTAACAATGAATAAAATGTATAGAGAATACCATATGTAGTAAAAAATTCATTTAAATTAGATAATTTTTATTTTTATTCCTATACAATTTCTAATGTACTATATTATATAATATAATTTTCTATAATATAATTCTATAACTATATTAAATTGCACGGAAATATCTTTTCGTTTATTTTTTAAAAATTAATAATATAATAGAAACATATTAAAAAATTTTTTACATTTTGTTATCATATCGTGATCATAATAAAATTATAGACACATAGATTATATTTATAGATTTATAATTATATATAATTGTAGATATATATGTATACAGATTATCGTAATCAAATTGTGGAACTAACTCGAAATTTGAGTTCATTGTAATTATTGATTATAAAAGTTGTAAAACGTTATAAGATATTTCAATGAGCTTCTTTTAAATTACTTACTTTATATAATAGTAAATATTAAATGATTAAAAATGTACATATCGTATACATACATATATATATATTTTATATTTCTTTAAATAAAATATTGTTTATATATACTTAATTTAAATAGACATTTTATTTAATTAAAAGAAAAAGTTCATTTAAAAACTAATAGGATTAATAGAAGAAAAGATTGCTTAATCGTTGTAATTTATATTTTTATTGCTTTTTCTAGTTTTATATAATTAAATATTTTATGAAGTTTTTTAATTACTACATCTCAAAAAAATTTCTATAAAATTCTCAAGAATTATTTCTGAACAAGAAATTTCAAAATTTTCTTCTAATAAATACATTACTCTAATCGTATATCTTTACGTAAAATAAAATCTGTTAATTTTCAACTGTTTTATTAAATTTTAAAAATGTAAAAATTTTCTCTGTAATTGAATATTATATTTTTATAATATGAATTAATTTTTTCAATAATATAATAATTTAATTAATTTTATTCTTTAAATTAAATTATCTTTTATTCAATATTTTAATTTATTTAATAAATGCTTATCTACTAAAAATCTAAGTTTATAAAATTAAATTTTATTATTTAAAAAATTTTTAATTAATTTTGATTATTAAATAAACGGTAAATACAATTTTTCAGAAACAACAATTAAATTATCATACTATTAATTTATACTACTGATTTTTATATTTTTATAAATCAAAAATAAGTTTATAGTACAGTATGAGAATTTTCTTTTATAATACAAATGACTAATGGAGAAGATTTTCTCTTTTATGGTGAATCAGCTTTATCGAAAATGAAATACTATCTCGAGCTGTTGCAAATATTCATACTTTCAAGACATGGATTCGCTGAAAACAGCACAGTTTCAAGCCGAATTGTCTGCTGGTCCAAAACATTCTATGGTAAGAATATTTATTATTTTAAAAAAATCAAAAAATTGATTAAGTTTAAAACTTGTGTTTTGTTTTAAAAAATTAAAGTGTACAAAAATGTATCTATATTAACTGTATTTGAAGTTTATTTTACTTATCAATACGTAATCAAAATAGGTTGATTATTAAATTTTTACTTCCTTTTTAAAATTATTCAAATAATTTATATTAATATAAAATAAAATGTTTTTTTAACTTGTAAAATAATATTTTATATAAATGAAATGGTATACAAATATTATATCAATGATTCTGAATTTAATTCGAAACCATAATCTTAAAATAAAACTTACCTTAAAAATTTAATCTATAATAAATTCAAATAATACAGAATTAAATATATTGTATGTTTTTATAAATATTTATGCATTTTAATATATATTTTATATAATATTTGTGAATATTACTTATTCACGCTATCAAAGGGTTATATATTGTATACTTTATGTATATTTTAAAGAAATTCTTTTACTTACAAAAGGAATATATTTAATTTTCTTAAATAATCTAAAAATAGTATTAATATTAAATTTAATTAATAAATTAAATTATAAATCCTTATTGCTTCAGTTTAATTGAGTGAATTCTATTTTATTAGATAGTATTTAAATATCATTAAAGAATTTCTAAATGCTTAATTTAAAATCGTAAAATTTTGTAACAAAATATAAAAAAATATTTATGATTTTGAAAAAAAATATATTAATATGGTAAATAATATAAACTTATGACCGAGGAAGAAATAGATAATCACTTTAAAATCAGAATTTTGAGACTTTTAATAAATTCTAATTTGATAAACGTAAACACACTAAATGTATCTTATATCGATGGAAGTCTTTAACTAATTTTTAATCGCTTTTATAAGGAGAAACTGTTAAAAAGAAAGAATCGGTGTATTATAAAACCGCGCAAAATCCATTCGTTTTTCTTACTTTCCTGGCTTTATTTTAAAAAATCGATGCATTCAGGGTTGTTCTCTTCTGACATTTTTTCATAGATTATATTTATGTTTATTCACGATACGACCAAAATAATTTTTTAGAAAAGTTTTGAAAGTTACAATAATTTTAATACATTATAGAATATCAGTTTTCAAAATATTGAAAATACTTACAACATAGTAGGAATAGAACTAAAGTATATTTGATAGATTAAAAAAATTTATTAAAGTTTTAAAACACATTTTATAATTTATTTAATTACTCAATCTATACAAATAATTTTATTAATTTCTTAAATAATTTATTAATATTTTAAATAATGAGTTCGAAATTTCTAGTTGTCAAATAATATTATAAAGTATTATAATATATTAATATATTGATATATTAATATATTAATATAAGTATTAATATATTGATATGGATTCTAGTATAAAAAGATTTATAATAATAGTTTATAAAAATTTTTTATAAACTTATTGTAATAAATATATTAAAAATAATCTTCAATTATTTCACTTATATCACTTTACATTTATTGGAATGCAATTCAAATAAAAATTATACAATTTTTTTTCATATTATTAAATAAAAGGTTAACATTTAATAATACAAATTTTTAAAGAAAATGCGAATATTATAATTAAGACGACTAAAATGAAAAAATTTGCTTAAAAAAGATTAAAATTAAATTTTTATTTTTATCAAACTAGTTATTATATGCACACACATAGATAAATATAATTAAAATTTAAATAAGTTAAAAAGAAAAAAAGTTAATAACTTATAAATATAATTTTTTAATTACATGCATTATAATATTTTAAATATTACTTCTCTTTGAATATAAACGCTATACAAAAATACTGTTTTATATATATTAAATAAGCAAGTATTATTGATACAATTTTTAAAAAATCAAGCATCTCTTGATTTTATAATTCTAAACATAATTGTATATGATACCAAAAATAATTCAATAGAAAGTTAATAATTAAATTAATTTTAATACAAATTTTTAGCATTCTGTATGAATTTTTTAAAATAAAAGGTTCAATTTTTACAGTATTTGAAGCATTTCTTAAAATGAAATTTTCCTGTATCATAATTTAAGAAATTAATTAAATCCTAGAAAACAAGTTAATAGTAGAGTAGATTAATTGAAAAACATTATTATTCATTGAACTTTTAATACATAACATTATTTTAATATTTAATATAAAGATTAGAAATATAAAATTGTTTTATATTTTTTTAATGATGCTTGAAACAAAAATTTTAATTAATTATTAAACTATATGCTATATTTATATATATAACAAAAATATTTCTGTAAGTTAAAGAGAATCCTATAATAAAGATAAATCTACAGAATCAACAAATTCAATCTCAAGTTAGTATTCCTTATTTGAATTCAACGGGTTCTCGTTTCCTACCTTCAAGTGATAACTTTTTGGACGGATTATCTCGATTTCAACATTCTGGTAGCTTACCACCCTTAATACACCTAGATAGTCGATCTAAACTAAATTCAGGTGTTCAAAATCAATTTGGACAACCAAGGGTTTCTTACGGACTATGACTCCAACGTACTTCTTTACCTAGGAATTTTTTTTCGGGCGACCACCTCATCCAGGTTTATCACTAAATGGCCCACCTCGTTTTCCAACTAACCAAGCCATATCAGTTGGATCTCAAGGTCAGCTTCTTGGATCTAGGCCTTTTCAACCATTCAATTAATCAAGTTTCACTAATCGAGCACTATATCAACCACATGATATAAAAAATGATACACAGTTGCCAAATCGAGGATCATTTCAAAGAAATACCTCTGTAGGCGGTATTGATCCTAGATTTATACGTCCTAATTTTCTATTAGATCACCGAAAACAGAAAAGCATTGATTGGAAAAATCAAGATGGTCCACATTTAAGTGAAAACAAGACGTCCAATATTGATATCAATAAATTGCAACGACCATTATCTTCTTTTGATAGACCTGAAAGCGCCTTTAAAATAAATAGTAAAAACAGTAACATAGAAAGTAAAGATAAAATAATCGAAAAACAACGATCAATTAACAATTACTTATTACTCAACGTTAAAAATGATAATATACACCAACAAAACAATTCAAGAAATATTAATACAGAAACTTTGTTTAAAGATTTGCCTACTAAAATACCTGTTTGTAAAATAACTGACATTGATTCATCATTGATGAAAGTTCAAAAATTCAAAAGTCAACCTCAAAATGTATTCGAGAAGTCACAAAAGGTATTGGATTCATTTTCCGAAAAAAAAACTGGGGAGATTGTTCAAATAGGAAAAGCCACAATATCTAGTGACAGTACCATTATCAACGAATTTAAAAATAGTCAGAGAAAGTCTTTTTTATCAGTCACACCTTATACTCATCAGTGGTCGAAGAGTTTAGATTTGTCTTTCATTCCTATATCAGTAAGCAAAGATAATGAAGTAACAATGTTTAAGAAAAAGGCACGCTTTTCAGTTGGAAAAATGACAAATGTTGGGATAGATAATACCAGAATGCTGAGAGATCAAGTTATTAAATCTGCAAAAACGTTGAAGAAATTACCTTCCGTTAAGTCGATTAAAACAGGTCATTAAAATAAATTAATTTTGTTTTTGTTAACATTTTTTAAATCTAAAGTATATTAGTGTAATACATAAATAAGAAAATTGATTGCTTGGTTTTGCTTCAGAATAATCAATGTATGCCATTTTATATATTTCGTAAATTCTTTTATTGGTGTAAATCGTTGATTGTCATTAATTTTAGATGCTGAAAATGATAGTGGAGTTGACGAATCAACACAACAAAGAGAGGTATGATTTTGATTAAGTTTTTAGATGTAAAATATAAAATCTATAGATTATAAAAAAAAACTAATTAATGCTTTACATAATATAAAATATATCATTAAAATCATAAAAATTTATTAATTATATTAATTTTGTATTAATACTAGAAATATAATATTAGGTTAGATACATTTATAATTGATATTTTTATTCAAAACTACATATAATTCATATAGTTTATTTTACATAATTTATTTTAGATAATATACTATAAATTTTTACATCCTTTAAAATTATAACAGTTATTACAATTAGATTTTATTTAGATAAATACATAATTACGTACCTTAATATTATGAATATTACATGAATATCAAATTTATAACATAAAATAATGTTATAATTAAAATTCTATATGTTTAAAAAAATTTACTTTGTTGTATTAATAATATTATTAGATCTAATATTTTTAGTTGATTCAATTAAGTTATTAAATAAAATGAAAAAAAGAGAAAAAATATACTGTATAATATTAAAAAACGTTTTAATTCGTAAATATTTATCTAATATGTTAATTTTTAATAAATATTTTCTTTATAAATTTAAAATAAGCATAACTTATTTAGTATTTTTAACGATATTTCTATATTATTTTTTATATTTAGATATCAAATATAAATGTAATTTCGGAATCGACGAAGAAATCTCAAGAAGACGATAAAGCTAGCTCGAAAGCTAGCTCACCTCTAAAGTCTCCTAGTAAATCGATCAAGTCCTTATCGAAAACACCTGATACAGTTCTTTTTGCAACAGTTCAAGACAAAAAAAGTAAGCAGCATATTTTTCAATCGCTTTTACTCACGTAGTTTAATAACTTATTGTATTTTATTTAAAATTAATTATTCTTTTTTCCTAAAAACTTATTTTTTATGTAAATCTTTAATGTGAAGAGAATTCTTTAGAATATTACTACATGCATATTACAATGTTTAGTTATCTAATTTTAAACATAATCCAATTGGAAGTGTAGAAAATTGTTCCATTAAAGCGCATGTTTTTCAATTCTAGGTAGAATGTGGTAGGTTCTTAATTAATCTGCTTTATTAAAAGGTAATATGCATTCATCAATGCAGTTTCATAATATAATACTGCACAATTTGTTCTAAAGGTAAATGAGTTCTTTAATAGAGCTTAGCTACTTAAATATTGTTATTTCTCTGTTTTAAGTTAATTTATTTACTTTGATTGAAATAGAAATAATTTGTTTTTTTACGTGTACCTTAGTCTTTTATTTTATTCATTATTTCCTTAAGAATTTTATTAGAAAATATATGAAACTATTTAAACTTTTACTGACTATGTTGAAAAATGAAAAATATAAAAAAAGAATCTATTTTTTCTAATATAAAAATAAAAAGTACTAAATATAAAAATATTTATATATTGAATTTACTTTTCCTTAACTAATATAATACATTAAATATGTTATATTCTATAATTTTATATGCACTAGCTAATACAAAAAAATTGAAAATTTCTTTTTTATGTGAATAGTTTACGAGTTATGAAATTAATTCTTAGTTAATTTAAAAAACTATATAAAACTATAAATAAGAAAAAAATTGTAATATTAAAATATTTGTTTACAAATTATTTTTTATTATTGATAAATAATTTTTATTATTATAAGATACCTGAATATACCTAAATTGTTTCAGAAGTTCCAATGAACAAAATTCAAGTTGGCGCAGCTCCATCACCAAATTTGAAATCTGTAAGATCCAAAATTGGTTCATTCGATAATACTACTTATAAACCAGGAGGAGGTAAAGTGAAAATAGAAAATAGGAAACTTGACTTCAGCAAAGCACAACCAAAAATTGCAGCTAAAAATGATAAATACACACCCAGTGGTGGTGACAAGAAGGTTGGTAAATTCAGTTATTTTTACAAATAATATATAACTGATTCAAAAATGTTAAGTAATAAACTAAATAATGTAATTAGAAAAAACATCAAATTTCAGGTTAAAAAATTTTTGTTATTTAACATTTTTAACAATTATACATTGTAAATTCTTTGTAATATTTTCAAATTGAGCATACATAAAAAAAATTTATATCTATATAAAAATAGTATATCAAAAAATTATTAATAAAAAAAATTTTAGTATTTTTTTGCATTATGTAATACATAAGTCTAAATTATATATAGTTTTATTTTAAAGTAATCCATTTTATACATTTTTATATTTTCATTCTACGTGTTAACTCCAATTATTTTAGATTTCATTTTAATGTTTTATAATATTTTAAGATAACTTAAAACTTTTTGCAAAATTTGTAAAAAAAATTCAAACGCAAAAATATAATTTTCTACATTATACAAAATAATAAGATAAGTTATATATCGATGAATTATTTATTTAAGAAATACTTAGAATCAGTTGGTTAATAAATTTAATTTAATTTTTTAAATGTTTTATATTAATAAAGGAAGTATAAATTTATAAAATTAATTATCTAAAAATTGAATTACTTATAATAGTAAAGATATAATGTTTTTGTACTTTTATATACATATTTGTATAAATAGTATTATTAAATAGACACATGTGTAATCTGTTTTCCTTTAAATGAAGATCATGATAAATAATTTAAATTTTGATCGTTTATTTGTTAAGTATAAATGTCGAGGCAAAAAAGCTTTGTTTTTACTGAATTACGGAGTGCAATTAACTAAAATAAGCTTGCATTACGTGGAGTTCATTTTAATTTGTGCTACAAAATTATACATTTTATTCATCAATAGATCAGTTTCCGGGGGGTTACTACACTTTATGTATTCACCTGATCTACCGTTTTATAATTTATAAAAATAGATCTGAATATAATACTATTTAAAATAATAATAATAATAATACTAACAGTAACAATAAAAATAACATAAATAACAATAATAATTATGATAATAATGATAATGATGATAATGCTAGCAATGATAATAATGAATTAGCCTTATAATAATTTGAATTATTATTATTAGAGTTGAATGTGGCTAAGTTTTAACCAATTTAATTAATATCTTTATTAACAATATTTATTATACAGACGGGAAAAACCTGCATGTATCAAGAAGGAAAATGATATTAACTAGACACAAGTGTAATAATTGATACATTAAGGTTATTAAAAATATTAAGGTCTTACACTTCACAAATTGGCATGATTTTATAACGTGTTGTATTGGAGAGTAGATAATATAGTAAATCAATTCAATCATCTGTAAGACTCTTTTATATTAGTTTCCAAGGATGGTGAAAGGTGTATACAGATATTTCTCTCTATTTTACTGTCTCTTTCTATTGGTCAACTGGGTACTAAAAATGTCATTACTTGGGTATACTTCACTTGAAAAACGCAGTTTTTTCAGTTTCTACTTTTTATACAATAACACATATACCCGGTTGAAGTACCTTATATATACAATCTTCATTCTTTATGCTACTTACACTGAGTGAGGATATACAAATATCACTAATAATATAAATGAGAGAATATTTTCATGTAAAAATATAACTCTCCTGTTTATTTATTATTTATAAGAATCACATAAATCCGTTTTCATCTCAAACTTGTAACTAGCCAAAGTTGAACTCTATCTTTTAATATGAACATTGTGCTTGGAATAAAGATAACTGTTTAACAATGAGTGTTTTGATAAGTCTATACAAAAGTGTTTTAAAAGCTTAGTGCACTTATGATATCAGTATGATTGCATGAGACCTTTTTTATGACTATTTTATAAATTTTTCTCAACTCTTTGTATTTTAATTAAAGAAGGAAAAGTTTAGCTATGAATAAGATATAGAAAATTAAAAAATTTTATAATTTACACTAACTTATTATCTCTAAAAAAAAAATTTTATATCAACATTTTATTAATATTATACAGCAATATTCTATCTGAATTTATAAAAACATGATAAGATAACTTAAAATGAATAATCTTAAGATGTCATCATAAATAGATTTTTGATGATAATAAAAAATTAAAAAATTAAAAAATTAAAAAATGTTTCTTTCCTATTTTCAAATTAAATTTTATTATTATTAACAAAATATGCATACATTAAATATTTATTAAAAAATGTCATTTTAAAGATCCAACAAGTAAAACTTCAGTGGAATGCTAAACCAAAAATTGGTTCGCTTGATAATGCGGCATATAAACCTGGTGGAGGTGATAAGAAGATCGAAACAGTAAAACTTGACTTTAAAGACAAGGCCAAGCCAAAAGTCGGATCAAAGGAAAATGCCAAACACGTACCTGGAGGTGGATCTATCAAGGTATAAATTTATGTTTTTTTCGCGATAGAGTTCATGTTTTCAGTTAACTTTTGTTATGTTTTGCATCATGGTTATATAGTTTACTTTTAGAATATGGCGAATGAAGGATAGTTACCTATATAAATTCTGTTCTCAAATATTATAATATTCAACTCACGACGTTTAGAAGACAAAACTTTTAAAGCATGATTTATTATGAATAGTAGGTGAAACAAACTTTTCATTCATAAAATTTTAATTAAAGATTCATATTAATGTAATATTATTTGAAATTAATATGTTTATTATTTTGTTATAGGACAATATTATTTATTGCAATAATTCATATATTATTTATAATTTTTATATATAATAAAAAAGATATTACATGAATTTCTTAAATTTTAATTACATGGTATTTTTCACTTATAGAAACAATTATCCGAGTTGAACATTACTGAAAAGTGGAAAATTATTGTTCAATTATTATTTAAATTATTTGAAGTAAAATATTTTATATTTTGATTAATTATCATATAATTTTATTATAAGATTTTATGCTATAAATATATATATTTTATATATATATATATAAATATAATATATTTATAAAATTTATTTAATAAAATTTACAACACTTATAATAATTTTATTAAGTAAATAATCACTTTTGATGCAACAAAATTTAAATAAAATTATTTGAAATAATATTGCTTAAGTATTCAGTAACTATTATGAAAATATAACTGCGATTTAATGGAATTAATTATAAATTAGTATATGTGTAAAAATGATAGCATTGCAATTTTTAAATATCTGATTATTATTATTAAAAAAATTACGTAAATTTCAAATAATATGTTTCATTATTATTATAATTCTATAAATATGATATTTAATAATCTTTATAATGAGTAACTTTTTTCAAAAACATATAATATTTTCTTTAGGTAAGAATACTTTTACTTAAAGCATTTAGAATTAAGTTATTAAGTATCAAAAACATATATATATATTATTTTTAAAAAGCAGTATTAATGTTTGAGTTTCATATACTCATAATATATTATGTTCATATTAAAATATCACTTTTTTATAAACAAACGTGAATATACTTATTAACAATTATTTTACAGTATTAATAAAATTTAATAATTTTGCTCAAATTAATGTTTCATATCATACAGATTATATATATATATATATATATTTGTTGAAAGCAGTGGTATATTATTTCGTATATGATTTTATAAATAAATTGAATTATTGAAACAGTATATATCATATAATTATTTACAATACCTTCTTACATGAAAACATATTAAATGTTCTTAGAGCTACAAAAATATATTTCGAAACTACTTTTGGATTTTAATTTATTATATAAATTAAATCTATACTATATAAATATAGGTGTAATTAATTCCATACACATGACAGAAAAATTTTCTAAATTAGCAATGATTTAAATTTATAGTATTTATTAGTATTGTTATCCAAATTTTTTAAGTACTTATCAATTAATATTTTGTTGATAGCATGTTTTAATTAAAAACAAAAATTAAGTACGATGCAATATATGTCCATAGATAATTTAATAGAAATAATTATTCTCTAAATAAATAATACGTATAATATTTTAATCAATTTGAATCGTACTTTTATTTGTTAAAACGCTAAAAACTCACTCCAACAAACTTACAGAAAAACATGGCTGGAAATCCTGAATTAAATCGCATGTGGTATTTGGATATGAGTATTAATTAACAAGCCATTGTTATTTTTTGGTGTTTAGTTATCATTGATGCTCCTAAAAATCCCACAGGACAACAAAATCAACGTAAGTGTATATTTTGTTTGATCCACGAAAGAATTTCTCAGAGATATCCAGTAAATTAGCGTTTTTTACTACATATATAAATTTCAACGTCGATACTAATACAGTAAGGATCTTTCTTTAACAGAGTTTGAGATTTAAAAAGACTTCCTAGATATTTAATCTTCAATAATTGAAAGGTAAATGCTTGCGTAGTCAAAATTCATTATATAATACTTATTGTTAATTTTATTACAATTTACAATCTAAAATTTATGAGATCATTACTGTAGAGTAAGTATTACAAAGTGTTGATGAAATTAACTTGTTAAAAAATTACAAAGTATGTTCCTTTATTAGTGTATTTATAGCTTGTAAAAATACTCATTATTTTATTCACAATATTATTTTGAATATTATTCATAAAATTTTTATAAAAAATATTATTCTATAATTACATTAATTATATAAATAATATTTTTGGATATTTACCACCTGAATTTTTTTTCATTTTCCTGAATTAATGCATTTTATAAAAAAAATTTGTACACAAAAATTTAAAAAAGGTAAGTCTCTAGTAATTAAAAATAGTTTTACGCAATTTATAAATATAAATATTCTATAATCTTTTATTATAAATTTAAGCATAGCATTTGTTTTTAGTAAGTAAATTTCATTTTTACTTGTATATTTAGATTTTAATTTAATATTTATTTTTTATTTTTTTATATATTACATTATTTGAAAAATTTTTATTTTAATGTAAGAAATTAAGAAATAAGTTCAAAATTAATTTAAATTAAATATATCATTAATTAATAAAATTAATTAATTTCCAGTTTCTTTAAAATTTAATTATTTATTTCCTTAAATTTATAAACGACGAATTATATAATTTTTATTTATATATTACAGAGTAGAAAAAGAATGCATAAATTAAAATTTTTATAATTTATAAAAATAGTACGTTATTTAAAAGCAGATGAAATAATATGTAAATTAAAATAATATCGTCAATATGATGCATTAAAAATATCTTTTTTTATATACGTTTATTTATTTACAGTATAAATGCTTAATATAGTTATTTTTATGATTTCCAATGATTCCATATTTTTACCAATTTTCATCGTATGTATACATAATTTATATTTATATTTTTATTAATATAGTGAATTTAGGTAATTAATATTAAAATATATTATTTTATATGTTACTATGAAATTAGATGAAAAAAATTAATTGTAAAATTTTCTCAACAAATTATTTATTAGTATTAAAGTCTTACAAAAATTGAGTTCTGCATCATTTTTTTCTTTGAGTTTAAGAGCATTATTAAAATGATTCAGTTAGTTATTTTGATCGTTTTTAATTCTGAAAGAAAATAATTTTCAGTAAATTTTAATTGAGTATTCATTTTATATTATATTTTATACAATATACATAATTATATAAAATATTGAATTAATTTATTGAACATGAAACGTAATTATTAACTTTTATTATAATATAATTCATATTGCAACAAATTTTTATAAGATTTCATAGAAAAATGCATAATTACATATAATTATGCTTTTAATTTTTGTCAGTTTTTAATATTTAAGAATTGAACAATTTTAAGAATATAGTTTTTTTCTTATAATGTATCTGGTACATTGTATTAATTAGAATCCTATTATTGATCGCAGTATTTCAAACTGCTGATCAATTGATTGTTGTTCTATTTCTTCATCGTACTTATCTTATTTACTATGGATTTACAGAGAAGTCGAATTCTTATGTTACCAGAAACATGGAAGGCATACACTGTACTTGCTTTAACTAACATTCCGTTATCATGATAATCCTTAATCCGTTATCATGATCCCTAATCGAGGTATCATGTTAATCCTTTTCTCAATCAATTAGGATGCTTTAATCTCAAAATCATAAATTATACTTTTAAATGTTTTGATTTTTGTTCTTTATAAAATTAGTAGATTTATTTATATTATCAATAATTGTATTTCAATAAAAAATTTGGACAATAGGTTTTGTTTATATTAATATAATACATATCTCCAAAGAATTTGCTTAAAGTTTTTAGTCTTCAGAACTATAATCACATTACGTCGAAGTAAAATCAAATTTTACGTTAGATTTGAAATTTTTGCTCTCTATATAATTTAAAAATACTATATTTCATCAAATTTCATGGTACCGTAAACTCATTTAATTAATTTTTGCATTCTTTTTACACTATGTATAAGATCTTTTTTTATAAAATTTAATTGCAATATAATTTAATTATTCATATTTCAGATTGAAACGCAAAAAATCGAAATTAAAGCTGAAAGTAAAATTGGGTCTTTAGACAACGTTAAATATAAGCCTGGAGGTGGGGATAAGAAGATTTTCGATGATAAGACTTATCTTCGACAGACATCTTCTTCGAATGTTGGCAGTATCAGTGGTAGCGGTTCACAGGTACTATGTATTCTAATATATATATAGTTCTTAAATTAATTTTTTAATATTATAATGGATAAATATGCAGTGGGTATTATTCTTTTCAAATAATTATTTATACATTTTTTAAAATAAAATGATAATAAAAACATTAAAAAATTATATTTAAAAACAACATAAAAATTAGTTTTAAATCATATTTTAAGTTTATAGATGAAATTTTATGAATTTTACATAAAAATTAAGTGATTAAGTAATTTTATATTAAGAATATTGCAATTAATTAAATATTCATGAAGAAGTTTTCTAGATTTTTTTTCAAATCAATGAACTTTTTAACAGATGTGAATTTTACATTAAAATCTAAAGAAAAATAAATTAATATTTTTTTATTTTTCACATGAAATTTATTCTTAATGAATGCCTTCAACAAAGATGTGAATTTACGTTCAGATTTTTTTTAAATTTTTGTATTATTTATATATGCAAATTCAAATATTTTTTCAAATAATCTATTTTTCCACTTTGCATGTTAAGTACTTTTACGTTTTCCTGTTCTTAATCTTGCTTTATTTTACTATATACAAGTTTCAAATAAATTGCTTAACTGTTGTATGAAATTTTATTTATAATTTAATAGAACATTTATTATCTATAGTATTTTATTTTTATCTAACTTAAAAAAATTGGGCTAACTTTATAATAAATAAGAGAAAATGAGATTTTTGTATTGATAAATAATAAAATTTCCATTTTTAAATATAAATTTGAATGGCGAATAAAATTATCGTTAAAAAAGCTACTTGTCTTAAAATTATTGCATTTATAATATGTATAATAAAATATAGACTTTTGTTTCAATTTGTCTTAATCATGTAATATGTATTTGTATATATTCGGATATTCTTTTTAAAAATTACTCTGACTAATAAAAATTAAAACTACAATAATATATAATACGATCAAGAATAAATAAATTTATATTTTTATTCATATTTTTTTTAAACATTAATATAATCGATTTTGAAATAAATTAAGAACTACTTTGTATCAATTTACATTAATTAGCATATAAATATTAATAATATGATTGCAGTAATATATTTATACATACATACACACAATCACATATAGATACATAACATTGATTTAAGATAAATTAAAATCATATTATTTTAATATTTCAAATATAATATATTTCTTATAAGTAAAATAACTTAAAATTTAATGTTTCATCTAAATTTAATATTAAATCTATCTATAAAAAGAAGCGCGTTCACGTATAATCTATTAATAATTGTAATAAAATAAAAAAATAAATCGTTCATTACTTAAATTAAAATGCGTGACTCGGTAGAAAGAATTGATTTATTGATAACCAGAACTTTTCTTAAATAACATTTTTTTAAATACCTAATTAATGAAATTTTTTAGTTTTGAAACATGAGAAGGAAAAGAACTGAAGTCTAATTTGTCAGTCCATTAAAATTTAAAAAAAATTCAATTGGTGAAATAGTAAAAAGAAAGAAATTAATTTGGTAGTAAAAAGAGTAGAAAATAAATGAGATACCGGAACAATGTTTATTCTTATTGTTGCAGAGCCCGATACCGAGCAGCATGAGGCCCATCATCGACAAAAATGGTTTTCCTGTCTCAGATGAGAACCTCAACCAGGAGTGCTAAATATCATCTTCAATATTTTCGTCTCCTACCCAATGACTGACATTTTTGTAAATCTAATAACGTCGACCTAAGTAAGGAGGTGAAGATAGATAAGACAGCACCCAGTAACGCATGAATAATTAATTATACTAAAGTGCAGAGCTAGCTGAATTGAATTAACGCGTTCCATATTTATTTAAGGAAATAATATCATCACTTGGATATTAAATCTAAATTTTTTGCTGTGTGATTTTCATCTATTGAAAATTATTATTTCTGTGCTCTAATATGTATATTATTTCGTTCGAATCTCTTGAAGTTTTTCAAAACGTAAACTGTAAGTATAGATATAAACGTAAATAGTTCTGAAAAAAAAATTTATATTAGTAGAAATGAATAATGTCGATTTCTCTAAGTTATTATCATATATTAATTCAATTGAACTTCAATTATAGTGCCGTGGCATTCTTATATAGGAGTCAGAACATTATTATATCATTTTTATTACAATTATTTTTACCAAGTTTTATTTATTATATTTTATTCATATTTTATTTTATAAAAACTACAGAAGTATTAAATTAATTGATGTTTCACTCATTAAAACAAAAACTCAAAATAGTTTAATTTTTATAACACCTAAACATATAAAAATCATTATCTTATTTTTTTTCTATAAATTTTATTATTCAAATATAAATTACTACTTATTTTTGCTTTTTCATTTTTATTATCGTAGTTCCAATAAATGAACATAAATACGATTATAAGTACTAAATGTATAATGTTTTTGAAATAAAATGTGAAAAAATATTGTGTATAATTTATAAAACTTACATAGACCTCTATTTTATATACATTATTATTACAATTTTCATTCAATTATTAGAATACTTCAATGATTATTGATGAATTTAATAGTCGAATTAAAAATCTAATTTTTAAACTTTACGTATCTTAAATACATAATTTTAAAGATTAAATTAAATATAATTTATAATCATAATTATCTAAATAGGAAAATTATTACAATATTGATTATTTAAATAAATAAATATACCATTACTATGAACTGTTTCGAAATTTGGTTTTAAAAAAACGTAAGGTTTTTGTAAAATCTTTTTTCTTTTATCTCACTTACAAAAAATTTTTAAAATTAATTACAAAAACTAATTAAATATAAACGTTAAATTTAATATTTTAATATTCAAATAGATTTATAGCAAAAAATTTTAAAAAAAGTTTTAAAAATTGGACTTTATCAATTCTTATAATATAATTATTCTTTATAAAACTAAAATATTACAATTTAATAGAGAATAAATTATTCAAATATTATTTTGAAATGGATATTTAAATTTAGAATATACATACATATTAATTTTAAAAGATTATTCGACAAAGTTACATATTATTTTTACATTAAATCTGTTTAAGCATTATAAACTGTCTCTAAAAAGTATTATTTGTCTTGATTATCATATAATTTACCTTACTTAAAGTATTATTTAATTTAAAGTATCATTTCCATCATATATTTAATAGTTGTTATGTAAAATTTGAAAGGAACTACTCGAATTATTACAGTAGTAACTTAATAAGTTTTAATTGATTTAAATATATTTTATTATATTTTATTCCATTTTGGAGTATCAAAAGATTTTAATTTATCAGAAGTATTAAATTTTGTCTTTGTTCAAAAAGTATTGCGATTTCAAATCGTTAATTTATATATTACTAGATAAAATTATAAGAGATAATTAATTATATATGAAAATAATATAATTGAATTTTATATGTAAAAAAATTAAGTATATTATTTATATATTAAATAATTTATTTATTCTGATTAAAAAAAAAGTTAAAATATTTGTATACATAACACAGTGAATTATCATAAAATAAATTACTATGTAGTAAAAACTAAAAGATACACTAATAAAGTGAGAAAAAAACATTTTGAACATATAAATTTAAAAGAATTCAAATTTAATATAATTTTTTAATATAATTATGTGGTAGTAAATTTTTTAAAAATTATTTTCAATTGATTTATACGTTAAGATACAACTATAATAGTAATATATAAAACTTAGAGATAGATTTAATTTTTTTTATTTATTTTCAATTTATATTCTTAAATTAATATTGTAAATTATCAATAATTCATAAATGAATCTATAACAAAACATTATATAATACAAAAAAAACATTTATTATTTACATAAAACTTATGTCTATAATATGTACAAAAATGAAAAATATGAATGAAAATGATTAACATTTTAAAACAGAGCAATAAAGTTCACGAATATCAATAAAAATGTTTATTTAGCTGGATATAATATGATGTAATAAAAAACAAAATGACATGATATTAAAAGTGAAAGTTTAAATATTATTTACTAAGAAACTTCTTTTTGTCGGTTACAAAAATTATTTTTTATATAATTTCGTACTCATGTATTGCAATTATTAATAAAATTTCGTAAATTCATTTTTATATTTCTCACTAACATTTTTTTTAAAAAATTCTTAAATCGTCACATTTTTTATCACACATATATATAGTTGCAAAAAACGATAAATATAAAAGTTTAGAGTATCGTGAATTAATAATCTAATCATATGAATGGTAGAAATGGTGATGAACATTAATGTTGATTATACTTCCCTACAGTGAACCCGATGATGACTGCCCATTTGTTCGTGACATAAAAAAGCTGTAATTATTTCACAACAAAATTTCATATCTCATCAATTTAGCAGACTGAATTGAATTTATGAATTGTTTTGATGAGCTTGACAGTTCCAATAGGACCACAAGGATTTAATGATTTTTCATAGATTTTGAAAAAAGTTTGAATAAACTCAAAGGTCAGAATTTCTCTTTGTTCTAAGTACTTGCGCAAGAACCGGATAATCTGAATCTATCCATTAAAACGAATATATATATATATATATATATATATATACAAAAACTGCGTTATAAAAAAAAAATAATGTTTCATTTTTGTATAAACGAATAAAATTTTTTCTTTGATTTACCTTCTTTGACTATCTTACATTAATATATTTGATATGATTTTCTAACTTACATGATATTTGAATAAAGACTTTTTTTCTTAAATTTGATTCATATTAAAAAACAAAAAACACAGAAAAGGCTGTGAATAAATACTTAAAAATAAATTATTCATACATTGATATATGACAAGTAGGTTTTTCAAAAATATTTTCGAGTAAAACGATAGTTGATTTATAGATATATATGAAAAATAGACAGAAATTTAAGTTCTTAAGTTATTAAAAGTTCATCACTCTGTAGTTTTTAGATTCACATTTACTCATAATTATCCTTACATAATTAAAGTATCAAGTATTTGTAAATAACTTGGGTTATGATAAAATATTGCACAATTAGAATGACACAAAATATATTTATAAATATAAATAAAGTATAAAAATATACCTTATTATACTATTCTTAAAAATTCCATAAAATTTTCTATTAGAATAATCTATTTTTTAATTGATTATTATGTGCAAAATAGGTTAACGGATTTACTATTATATAATTATTTTATATTAGTTTAAATGTTAAAATAAAATACTTTTAATGCTCAAATTGAGTCTAAAAATTTTAAATTTTTCTAAATTATTATATTAATGTACAATGATTAAATAATTAATAATTTACTTTTATGTATTCATAATAATTTTTTCGATTTAATTCATATTTTAGTAATAGAGAAAAGTTTCAATTAAAATTTAACGTTTTCCATAAAATTATGAAATAAAAATTTCTATAACATTATAATTATTCTTGTGCTCACTTTACTATACTTAAAAATATCCATATAAAATGATAGATAAAAAGCTCCGATTAAATAACAGTCAGATATTTGCCAGCAGATATCTTGATAAATAAATGTGTCAAAATGAAAGAAAAAATAAGTATGCATAAAAAGTTATGTGCATCAATTCAACAATAACACGAATCTTAATTAAATTATATAAATCGCCTACGTATTAATTCCAGATGGAAGATAATTGTTAGAATTAAAATAAATACTGCAAAATATTTTTAAAAATCAATGCGGTTGAGCAAAATTATTAAGTGATTTTATTTTTTATTATGACGTGTTTTGGTATATTTTCATTATCAATATTGATTTTTTTATAATATTACATATTAATTTTATAAAAATATGAAGTTTTATTTATCAAATTATTTAAGGTTTAACAAAATAAATAAAGATAAAAAATATAAAATTCATTCGTAAATACAAAATTTTTTGCGAATTTATAAAAGAGAAAAACACGGATTATAGTCCAATTAAATAAAAAATAAAAAATTTTAATAAAATATTTTTAAATGCATTAAATATTATTTTAATTTATATCATTTATAAAAAACAAATATATATAATCTTTAAATATCTTAAAATTAATTTCTTCTTGACTGGTTTACATTTTCTAAAAAAGAATATGAATAATACTTGTTAATTTTAAATATTGATAAGATTAATTAATTTTTCTTTAATCTCAATTATGAACAAATCTTTTATCACCAAAAGTGATTAATAAAAATAAAAAGAAGACGAAAAAATATTTAAAAGAAAACGAATAATTAAATAGAAATTTTTATATTCATAAGTGAGAAATTATTATTAAGTTATAATACTCTATAATATTATAATTAAAATAAATATCTTTTTCAAAACTAGAATTTTTATTTTTAAAATGTTGATTAAAAATAAAAAATCAATTAAGATTAATAATTATGTAAATAGACGAGAATTTCAAGCTTTTAATATGCTGAAATGTAGAAATGTAGAAGTTTTGTAATATTAATACTAACAATTCATTATAATAAAAATGACAATGAAGATAATAATATTAAAAATAATAAATTCATAATAAATCATTTTTTCAGTGAGTTAGAATCCTATTTATTATAAATAAATAATAATTTGAACGTTTGCATATTATACATACGTATAAGTTAAAGGTTTATTATCGATAAATTTTACGTTCACTTATATGATAAAAAATTTATTATTCAATAATTTATCTGTATTAATATAAAGAAAATATGAGGATTTTCTATTTTAATGCTTAATTTAAAAAATTAAATCAATTGTACAGTAACTTATAATTTTTTTAATTTGAATACCTTTACTTTTATTCCTTATTTTTATATATGATCAATATTTACTTTATAAACATATCATTATAATTAGAAATATTTTTTAATAAAATTTCCAATGCTTTAATCATTACAATCTTATAAGAAATGACAAATTTTTTATTTCGATTTATTAAAAGTGACTTATACGTGTTTTATATCATGCATGGATTTTAGTAATTATACACAAAATTAAATAAATAATCTAATACAAATTTTGTTTTTCAATCAACACAGGATGAAATTCCAAATTTTTAATATAAATATCCATGATGAAAACTTTATTAATTTATGTTAGAAGTGAGAAAAAAGATCAAGGGAAAGAGAATAGCTCTAGATTATTACATTTTATTTCTATAATTTTGTAATGTAATTATAGAAAATTGTGAGTGGAAAAATTATCAAACATAAAAAATAAGTTAATATACATTACGTCAGGTTATGTAGATGATAAAAATGCTTTTTAAATTGTAAACTTGTGTAGTGAGAACAAAGCGAAACTACATTTTTTAATTATTGTATTTGAATTTGTATAAGAAATTTACGAAAGACATAATAATATAATTCTTAGTTTATAAAAAAACATATAGTAAATTAATAATTGGTATGAATTATATCAAAAAATGATGATAAATATGAAAAATCTATTTAAATTAATTTATAAATTAACTTTTCTATATTATTCATAAGTAGAGCACATTTGATAAAAATAACAAAATTAATACATTTACACACTATTATTTTTTGCAGCGTAACGTTGGTTCTGCATTCAAGAGATAAATAATTATTAAACATTAATAATCTTAACAGAGTACTGTCTCGAAACTTTATCGTACATTATTTTGTAGAATAAATTCAGATAATTATTATATACGTTTAACATATACATGTGTGTAAAACAATTGTACTGCTCAAGTTATTAAATAATATTTTCGTTTTTAAAGTATATTATTCATCATTTATTACATCTTTATATACTAATTTTCTTTCTATTTTATCTGTTTTTAAATAATGGTGCTACTAATCTAAAATATTAAGATTTTTGTATTATCTTAATTAATTTTATTTACAAAGTAATCAGTTTATATAAAGAACGTTCAATGTATTTATTAAATTATTAAACATGTGTAACATAATAACATTTTTTTATTGTTTAATATATTCATATTTAAAGCATTTAGGATATATATTAAAAGTACTTATTGTTTCGCAATACTGAAATCATTAACATTTTAATTATAGAAGTTACATCATATCTTTAGTAATAACATCTTAAAAAATTATCATGACAAAGAATTAAAAATCATATTATTTATGTATTTTATTAACTATATGTTATTATTTTGTAGTATGTCATTTAAAAATTTAATTTCATGATGTGATTAAATTATTTTAATTAATAATACAAGAACCATTATCTATTAAATATATCTTTTTAAGCTAAAATAATCAGAATTATTTTAATTATACGTTTGTGAATAATTTAGTAGATTAATATATTTATTAAATAAAAGTAATGTCACATATAGTAATGAAGATGTAAAATCAATAATATTCCAAACTTCATCACAGTTACATTATATATGTAATCTTTGATGAATTTTCGTCTCAAATACATGCTACATGTTTATTTAAATAAATTACCAAGATCAGTTTTTGCACATTTTTGTCAATCGAATAATATAATTTTACTAATTATAAATTTATTTCGTTTTGATAAAAATGGATAATTTATTTAAGAATACAGGTTGTATAACAAGTATAATAAAACACTAATTTTATAGACAGGTAAATATTATAATATCAATTCTAAATTTTGTAAATATAATGTATACAATATTATTACACAACATATAAATATTTCCTGCTTACCAAAAACAATCTACATTATGTAAATCTTTTCCAAATTAATTAAGAAACCTGAAAATTTAATATTTTAACAATCTTCTCTACAATATGTAAGTATTCAGCAATAATAGAGATTAAAATAACACTGAAACTATTAATAAATAAATTAAGTAAAACTTTATAAATAAATAGCATTCATTTTATATTGTTACTACTGGCAGTGATGACGTGGGTAACAAATTATACATAATTATTGTACAGTTATTTATAAAAATGACCGATAAAAACATTTTGCAAAATTGTATGTGTTTTTACAGTTACTATTTTAAATGAAAATTAATCTTATTTTAAAATGCAGGAAGAACAAACATAAGTGCATTATTTTTAATCAAAACAGTAAAATGTACTGTAAAACATTTCTTATTTTCGCAAAATGATTTTACACAGTCAAAAGTTATTGTATTAAATAATTTAGAATAATCAGCTTGATTTCTAATAATTTTCTACTATTTAGTATAATGAAAATAAAATTATGTTATTTTAAAAAATACAACGTTTAGTGGTATTTAGTAAAATTAGAACATTTCTATTTAGGTTTTTCGTATATTTATTATTTTATTTATTAAAACAAAAATTGATTAAAATTTTCCGAAATATTGAATGAAAAATTATAAATTCATTTAACAAAATTAAACTGTGAAAATTTATTATACAAAATTAAAAAAAAATGAATTATTTAATCAATAATAACCTCGTGTTTAGAATTATCTGAAATTCCCGATTATATTTACGAAATTTTGTTAATTAGATATGTGCTGTTCTATTAGCGGCTCCTTGTTAAACATATTTTATTTTCAGTATAACATATTTCTAAAAATGAATCACCAATACTAAGAATGATAATCCCAATGCATTTGTGCACCTATGTAGTATTGCAACGTTTCAATAATTGCAATAAACTATTCTTGTACAAGACAGATTTGAACTCTATATAGCCACCACCGTTGATTCCAATAAAATTCAAGAATCCCATAAGTTCATCGATGTACGTTATCTAACGAGTAATTTTTACAAGTCTCGCCAAGTCTTCAAATATCACGAACTCATAGAAACTACTTAAAATTACAAAAAGAATTTACGTTATCAGGATCACATGGGATGCTGTTATCAATGCTTCTCTTCAAACTTTAAATATATTCAAGCTACTGTGCCATAAGAAATTTTCTTTGCCAAATTTCTAGTAGTAACGATATTGCTTATATTGATCATAAATAAAACATACACACACAAAAAAGATAAAGAAATATATATCTATATATAAGTCGTTTTCATTTTTACAATAATTTTCCATAAATATA
This sequence comes from Dolichoris vasculosae, assembly GCA_018907195.1. Lineage (NCBI taxonomy): Eukaryota > Metazoa > Arthropoda > Insecta > Hymenoptera > Agaonidae > Dolichoris > Dolichoris vasculosae. The sequence goes on from JACCHY010000019.1 coordinate 1,456,165, forward strand.
CACGTTAATGCTTTTCTATATTTATGTACAAATTTTTTGATTATCGATTATTTTTGTTAGCTTATACCTCGTTATTGCTCTTTAACATACGTGTTGTATTACAGACTTATACAAAGAAATCATTCAACATTTTATGTTGATTTCATTTTTAGAAATTTTTTCTTATATAGAGATTATAACTTAGTTTTACTTAAAATATTCTTAAAAATATTAAACATTACTTTGGAATTAATTTTCTTGCTTTTCAGTTTTTCTTTGGCACTGGTGGGGGAATTAACTTCACACCTTCAAAATAAGGATGGCTTAGGGCTTGTTTTGCTGTAAATCTCATATTTGGATTATAAGTCAGCAGTTTCTAGAACGTGCAAAGAGATATTATTTTCTGATATCAATTAATAAAATTTTTATATTTTAAATATTTTTAACTTCTATAAATATAATTATCTTTTATATAAATGAAAGAATATGTTCAACTTTATATTATAATATTGTAATATAAAAATGATAATACATATTAAAGGTAATCTTTTTAAGAAAATATCTATTCGTTATTATTTATTCTATTGTCGTTATTACTTATATGTATCATGGGTATATTTATAAAGTAAAAAAAACTATTCTTATTTAAAAATTGATTTTGTTTGTCTTACACATCATTTTTGTTTTCTTATAAAAGATAATATTTATATACTATACATATAATTTTAATTATAAAATAAATAATTATTATTTTTGAAACTTTATATTTTTAATTTTATAGTATTGACAATCAACTTACTAAAAATAAGTCTTTGGCTTTGTCATCGAACATTGGAACAATTTCATCTAAATTACGTGCTTCCCATTGGGGAAACATAGACTTATAATCTTCAAGTTGTGAAACTCCAGGCCAAACATTTTCATCTGGTGTACCAAATGTATGAAATATCTTAAACAACTGATCGATTTCTGAATCACCAGGAAATAAAGCTTTTTTTGTAGCCTAATAAATAAATAAATTTTATTTAATTCTTATAATGCTGATAATTTAAAAATAATTTTTAAGTAAAATATTCATTCTGAATAATAAAACCTATAAATTTTTTATTAACATTTCTTTTAATTTTTTATAATTAATATGAAAATATCACTATATTAGTTTGAGTAAACCAAATTTTAATTATAATTATAGTAAAAATTATATACCATTTCAGCAAAAATACATCCAAGACTCCATACATCAACAGCTGTAGAATATAATTTTGTACCTAAAAGAATTTCAGGTGGTCTATACCACAGTGTTACTACTTCATGAGTAAATGTTCGTACTGGAACTCCAAAAGATCTTGCCAATCCAAAATCAGCTAATTTTATGTAACCTTCATGATCCACTAAGAGATTTTGTGGTTTCAAATCTCTATGTAATATACGATTTACATGGCAAAAGGCTACAGCTTTTAATAATTGCCATAGATAACTCTGTAAAATATGATTATAAAAATACTTATAAGAATTATAAAAAAAATTAATTAAAAATTACTTACATTTATATATGATTTATTAAATTAATTTAAAGTACATACTAGAAATTTATTTAAATATCAAATTTCATTTTATGAATGTAATAGAACATATTTTTACCTTAACTAATGGTAAACTTAATCCAGTCTTGAGAGAATCTAATAGTTTTTTAAGATCTTGTTGTAGAAATTCAAAAACAAGATACAAGTGTTTTTCTGCTTGAACAACATCAAACAACTGAATTACATTTGGATGTGCAAGCTCCTTTAATAATGATATTTCTCTAATTGCTGTGGAAGGTACACCTTCACTTTCCCTATTTTAAACAGTGATCAATGAAATAATTTTAATTTACAAAATAGTTAATAAATTTTTTATTTTAATAATGTAAAAACTACTTTGACAATCAAATAATAAATAATAATTTACTGTATTAATAGAATAATGTATTTTAATTATAAAATTTTAAACTTTATTAATATTAACATGATGTAATAAATGAAATAAATTTTTATGTAATACTACAACAGATAAATTTTATGAGAAGTAAGAAATGATTATTATAATATTTGTAGAGTTTATAACTAAGTTTTACAATAGTATGATTTAAATTATAATTCATTTAAAAGTATTTTAGCCATATTTAACTGCTTTTATGAATGATGATTAAAAAATTATAGAAATTTAACTTGTATTAAATTTTTGTGTATATACTAATAAAACAATATTATAATTTTTAATAATGCTTTATAATAAATTTTTGATAGTATTTAATTGATTTATTCGTTTGATAATAATATAAATAATCATTATAAAATTCTTCTAAAATTTAATTTTTAATTTTTTATTCATTTATTTAATATCTTATCAATTTTAGTATCAATTATATTTAATATTTTAATTAAAAAAGAATGCAAAAAACTTTATAAATGTTAAACATTAATATTTAGAATGGTTGACTTCAAATTCATCTAAACAAAATATTAGAATACAAATAAATAAATATTATATTATATTATAATTTACATATAGTACACACACAAAAATAATAAAGAATATAAAAAATTACTTTAATTAATTGATTTTTAAAATAAGAAGAAAACTAAATTTTACTCATTAAATTTAATTATGAATTAAATAAAATTGACAGCATAAAACAGATTTTTTTGTATTAATATAGTTAAAAATTATAAAAAATTTATAATTTAATTAAAGATTAATAATATAATTACTACATAAATTATTTATATATTTTTAATACTTTTACTTTTTAAAATAATGATGAACTTATTGATTAGAAAACTAGTTTTCAAAATAATATATTATTTAAAATTTTCCTAACATTAATAGATATGCATAAATAAATACAACTTAGTATATTATTTTTAATTTTGTTAAACAAATAATAATTTTTTTTAACTCTAAAATTAGAAAATCAATAAAGATAAGTAAATATATTTTCTTCTATAATTTTTTTCATCTAAGGAGTTTTTATAATATTTAGAGATTCTATATTTTTAAATTATGATAGATAGACAAATACTTATACTAATAACTATTACTAAATGATAAATTTATATTCAAACATAATTCAAGTGCCAGGTGAACAGTATATAATGGAACAAGCTGAATTATGTGGTGCTACGATTAATACAATGAAACGTGGCCTCCACAAATTCAGCTGATACCAATACACAATTTAGCAGATAATAAAGTCAAAAGCTTAGATACTAAATAAATTTTTTGATTAAAAATGAATTCAATCAAGTCTATAGCAAACTTTGAAGATGACATTCCTATTTCATATCTTGTATAGCTATATCAAGAGTTTATGCAATAAAACTGAAGTATAACAACCAACAAAACATCATTAATAAGTATATCTTATTTTAGCATTAGTAATTTCAAACTTTAAAACAAAACAAATATTTTATTCATAAATTTATTTTGTGAAAATAACAAATTTTTGTAGCGAAAAACTTCTGAATTTACTTACGTTTCTAAACGAATTTTTTTAAGGGCCACGAGTTTTCCTGTGATTTTATCTTTGGCTTTGTACACGACTCCATACGTTCCTTCACCAATTTTTTCTATTTTAAAGAAATTATCCATAACCTCCAATGAAATTAATATTTTTGCACCTTACTCTAACTACTGTAGCAACGTTTACACTAATGTCGTTTCACTGAGTACGGTGTAGGTGTTAGCAATTTCTATTTTTGATAATTGTCGTTGTATTTTTAGGAGCTAGTTATCTAAACAAATAACAAAACGTAACCGGTATGACTGTTTCTCATTGAAGAACTACTGTGGCATTTTTTCATGCATTTCGCGCGCATTTCTCGCGCCTGTAATATACTCTCCAATGTTTACTAGTAAAATTAGATTGTTCAAATTTATTCAGGTCTAACAATATAAACCAGAGTCATCTGATACAATTTTACATTTGTAATTATATGTACGATACGTTATTTTCTAAATTTATTTAATTATATCCAAATTAAACGAATTTAACTTTATTTTTATTCCATACATTTATTTTATTGTCTTATATTTATTTCTTGTTATTAAAATGATTTTTATATTTTATATTATTAGTATTTTTGTCTATTTGATTGAACCCGCGAATATAAAAGTGACATAATAGCAAGCTTTGCATTATACATTTATTTATTTAAATATTGAACGATTCGTATGTGCCTTAAAATATTTTTCATTATAAAAATATTTAAAGGTGATTACTTTTTAATGTTCATATTTATTCTGTAAAATATTTTTTAATTCCTTGTTATAAAATGTGTATGCACTTTATAATTAGCTTTTTTTAATTATTAAAACGAAATCTTTTATGCAACTTAGTTTTATGTTATATGAAATTGTTAAATAAACTTAACTCATTTATTAATAGAATACTATTATAAATCATTTTTATAAAAAAAATTGTAATATTAATATAATATATGATATTGATACTGTGATTGGAAAATTTTGTTATGATAGATACTACAATATTACCAAAATTTGTCCATGTAATATTTAATATTTTAAATTAACTACAATATAGTATTAGGTCTATACAAATATTTCTATAGAATTAAATTGTAATAACTAGTAGTCAAAGAGTTGTTTATTAAATCTATTAAATAATAAATTTCATGTAATATATGAATATATCACAGTATATTATTAAATTAATATATAATATTTTATAGTAATGTAATTTTCAACTGTAAAAAATTAATAAGTGAAATTTCTTATTTAAATGTTTGGAATATTTAAAAAATAGAGTAAATGATCTATCAAATATAGGATGTCTATATTTCTAGTTTGATACATTTTTATACATTATTAAGAACATATATTGTTTTGATGAAAACCTTAAAATATTCCATCATTTATTAAACTTAACAAATTAATGTATCTTTTTATATAAAAAATATAAAGCTCATTATTTTAAATATGATCATTATCAGTTGGATCATTAATAATAATAAAATAAATAATAAAAACACCAACATAAATGATATAGTTATAAGGCTTTAAAATAATAAATAAATTTATGAACATATTATATTAATATCTCAAAAATAAATATCTGGATAATATTATATAATACTGAAATAATTTTTCTATGTAATCAGAATGCAAAATGATATGTAAATATTAATTTCAGAAAGTCTTCTTTTCTAAATAATAAAAATTATTTTTTAGTGAAATTTTTTTAATGAATTCTAAAATAAAAAAAATACTTCAGAATTCACATACATATAACACCAGTAAGATTCTATGTAGCCAGCTGACGTATGTTAATATTTACATTTGAACAGTATTATATATTATTTGGACAATATTTGGCGATTCTCTACATGGATATGCTGTAAGCGTTATTGCATAACTTTTTCTTGAGATTCGTATATTGTGACAAAAAAGTTGTAGAGAGATGAAAGCTTTGTTCATTTTTTTATAGATGACTATAATATAACGATACAAATAAATCTCTTAACAAATATTAAATTTAAATATTTTACAGATTTATTGTATATTAATGATAGCTGATATTTAGATGCCTTCTGCCATTCAAGTTTATTAATTTCTTGGTTTCAATTAAGGTGTGTTTCAGGAACTTGAAGAAACTTAGGTGGACGAGAATATTTATATATTAAAAGATTATTATGTTATTATGGAACGGATGTTCTAGTTTTTAAGTTAAAAATAAAGAAGTTGAGTTTTTATCCAAAGTTACCTGTTGGCCAAAATTAAAAACTGAAAGAATTTTTCATCTTAAATTAACCGTTTTGCGTCATAAGCAATCAAAATTTGATATTTCTCAAGTATTAGTCTTGAAACAGTTTGGATCTTATTTTGGTTGTTTGCCATATAATTAAAAAGTATGATTATTAAAATAATTAAGAATAAAATACTGAATAATTTTGTTAACAAAATTAAAATAATTATCGACGAAAACAAATGATTTATTGCGTTTCGAGATGCAAATAATAGTTACTTTATTCTACAGAGTCTGGAAAGAATTATAATAAAAATTTATGGTATAAGATAGAAAGAATATCTTTTTTATTTGGTAGGGCAGCATTGGTTACTACTGGTTTTATGAAAGAAGTGTGTTTCTGTGATTTTTTTAAGAAGGTAATGAATATTAATTTGTTTAGCGAATTTTGCATGTAAAAAAGATTTGATACGAGTGAGAGAATTGACATAATGTTGGGGAGATAATCTGAAATTTGGGCATTAATGAATCTTTAAATAGAATAATGCTTATTGAGATTAATGTCTGGAATATCAAGAAGTATCCTTGAACGATTTTAGTGATGGGTTGCATTTGCTAAGACGTCGAAAATGCGGTTCTAGCGAAAGATTACTGAAGAAAATCAAATCCTTGGATTTTGAGTTCATATAACTCTAAAGATACTGCTTGACATTCAGTTGACTTTTCATTTTTGAACCTTAACCATCGAATTGCTGTTAACAATCGCTCTACAAGGAATAAAGTGTGTAAGTACAGTGTAAAATAACTGAAAAATAATATCATAAGTGAACGTTTGAATAGTGAATTAAACAATAAATAAAATAAATGCTAATGAATTAAATTATAATCTATAAAATAAATAAATAAATCAAACTATTTTTCAATATTAATAATAGTAATAAGAATAAATAAACAAATAATAAAAAAACTTAATTAGTACACAACGTTAAAAAAACTAACAAACTGTAATGGGTTGTAATCGGACAAATGAGTTACTCGTGTGTATGACATTTAATAATAATAATTTATTAAGTGATATAAGTTATAATAAAAATACGCTAACTTGGTATTAAAATAATAATGTTCGTTGCGGAGTTTAGTATGAGTTTAGTAGTGATTCTCTTTGTTTCTGATTTTTAACACTCTGTCTCTTCTCGCTGTGGTCCAGTATTTAAAGGAAAACCGTGAGAATCAAAGCAAAGGAAAACTATATATGTCTCACAGATAAAAATTGTAAAGAAGACATTAGTGATAATCAAACGGGGGGAAGTTTCAAAGCAAAGGAAAGACATGTTAATCATACAGATAAAAGTTGTAAAGAGGAAATCCGTGAGAATCGAGTGGAGGTATATATATATATATATCTAATTATTTAGATATAGAAACAACATAATTATTTTTGACTGATAATAAAGAATCTCGAAATTCATTAAATTTGTTATTCAAAATTATATTTGTTTTTTAATTTTCTCAAAAATCTTTGTAAGAACTAGTAACGAAAAATAATCTTCAAGAGTTATACGAACTAGTATAGTCCATTGAAGTAGAAATTTTATCGGATGAAATTTTTAAGTATAAATTATTCGTGCTTATTTTAGCTAATTCTTTAGATTCTAATGATGGTAAAATTCCACTATATGCGTCAGCATTGCAACTAATTTTTTCTATTTTATATTCTACGAAAAATTCGTATTCTTCTAACTTTAATCACCATTGAAAAAACCTAGAAATGGAATCCTTTAGATTAAATAACCAAATAATGGTTTATGATCGCTTATGAATTGTGATTTTCAAATTTCTTCTGTACAAATGTACAAAATTCTCTTTCGATAGTAGAATAATTTTACTCGCCACGATTTAGAGTTCTGTTGGCGTATGCTATAGATAAATCTTACAATTCATTTCTTTGCAATAAAAATGAACCTAAAGCGAATTTACTAGCATCCGTTATTAATATATATTTTTTTAAAAATCAGGATATTATAAAATAGGGGTAGAAGTTAGTTATATTTTTAGATTTTCGAAACTCTCTTGTTGTAAACTTGTCCATTTAAATTCGTCGTTTTTCTTTAATAGAGAAGTTATAAGTTTTTTTATTTGACTAATCTTTAATAAATCTTCTATAGTATCCTGATAAATCGAGAAATGATTTAATTTTCTTTTAATTTGTACGGACCGGATAATTAACTATCGCTTTTACTTTTTCTGAATCTGGTTTTATACCATCTTCAGAGATATAAATACGTGACTTCAGAGATATAAATCAGAGACCTAAATACGTGACTTCGCATCTAAGAAATTCACACTTGAAGTTTAAGGTTGTGTTCTTTGAAAAATTTCTCTAATCTTTTTATTATGCGTTTCTAATGAGTCTGCGTAGCAAATGTCATCTAAATAAAGTAGACATCTAATTCCTTGAATTCCGGCTAAAGCAGATGACATCAATCGAGAAAAACAAACGGGTGAATTTTTTAAACCGAAAGGTAATCAAGTGATTCATAGTGACCGAAATTAGTAGAAAATGCCGTTTTTCTTTATCTCGCGGATCAATTTTTATTTAATGAAAACCTGATTTTAAATCAAGGGTCATAAATTATTTTGAATTTCCGAATTGATAAAAAAATTTTAGAGATATTCGGAACTGGATAAAAATCACCTACAGTTATTTCATTAAGTTTTCGGTAATCAATCATGATATGCCATTTTTGTTCTCCTGAAGAATCGCGTTTTTTCGGAACTATCCAAAGGGGAGATATCCACGGAAATTTCGAAGGTTAAATAATGTTATCTTTAAGCATTTTTTCTATTTGATTTTTAACTTCTTTCTTATGGCATTCGAGATATTATTAGATTCTAGTATCTATAGGTTTATCAGTGGTAGTATCTATTTTATGAGAAACTGTATTTGTGCAACTTAAAGTGTAGCTTTCGAGAAAAAATATATTACTATAATCCTTGCAAATATTCATTACATGCTCACATTCATCATTATTTAAATATTCTAATTTTAATTAACTTTTTAAAAATTTATATTCATTATTTTGCAATTTGAGGAGAATTCTATATCCGTTTCATATGTTTAAAATTGTAGTGATTGCTTGAAGATTTGAATCGATTTTCACAATACTTTGATCAAGATATAACCTATCTTTTAAGACTATTTGATTTATAATTCCTTCTGTAATATTTTTATTTCAAATATTTATTTTAACAAAAGTTTCGGGTCTGGCAGAAACTTTAATGGTTGCATTTTGTTTATAGTTTATACAAAAAACTGCTATTACGAAGAAAAGTTTTGTGAACGTTCAGTGGAATTTGATGATCATTTAATTGAATTAACTCACGTTTATTATCAATAACGATACCTAATTCCGTAATTAAATCGTTGCTTAAAATCGCTTGATAAAGTATCAGAAATTCGTCTTTTACTAAATGAAAAATGGTTTTGTAGGATATATTGTTAATTAATATTTTGAAAAATTGTAAAGAGGAAATCCATAATAATCAAAAAAAAGGAAAACCATGTGGATCACACAGATAAAAATTGTAAAAAGGAAATCAGTGATAATCGCACTGAGGGAAGTCGCGTATACATTACAAAAAAAAATAACAATTTAATTCAATCATACAAAAATTAAATATGAACCACCATTGAAACAACGATTGAAACTCAACAAAAAAGTTTATCATAAAAAAGAAAAAGTGTCAATTTACAATTTTCACCCAAATCAGATATAATTTAATAAGAAAACAATAAAATAGATCTAAAAACAAAAAAGAAAATTACAAAAACAGAATCATTAGATATATAATATAATAGATATGATTCCATTAAAAAAACAAATCCAACAACTTATTATGAAAATATAATTAAACTAAAAGAAGAAAATAATAAATTAAATGAAAAATTAGAAGATAATACAACAAAAAATAATAACAATGGAAAACAGCATTATAATATTTCGCTTAAGAAATAAAAACAAACTACTAGAAATAGAAAAATCACAACCTGAAGATATCAAAATAAAGGCCACCATACTAGAAGAAATAAAAAAATAAAAATAGAAGAATATAGGAAAAAACAGTCTAAAACTCTACAATAAACAAAAATCAGAAGAACGCGAGAGTTCATTTCATAGAAACAAGGCGCACAGGACAGAATCGGTTGGCATGTGTAAGTTGAAAAATGATATGCAAAGCAGTAATAAACTTCCATCCATAAATGTAAATTTCCAAGACACAAAGGAGACAATAAAATTAATAAAACTAACACAAATATTAAAGAGTACCACATAAAAAACATACGCAGTAATAAATAAATATTATACTTAAAACAATAAATGATTCTAATAACATCATAAACATATTAAAATGCACGAACACAAATTACAAAACATTTACACCGAAATCATATTTTTATTAAAAGGTATAAACAAAAACTGCTACATAAATTCATAAATAGAATTATTAGACAAGCTAAATAAACTACATACAAGCGATATTAAATTTAAAGTTTTGCGTTTCACTACATAAAACTCAATAAAAAATAATATAATAATTCTTCTATATATCGTTCAAATTTTAGCAGATAGTCGCATAAATAAATTGAAATGTAAAAAGTATTTATATTATCACACAATAAAATAGAAAAAAATAATTTTAAAAAATATTATACAATGCCATAATTGCTAACTATTAGAATACATATTACACAATTGTCGTAAACCCGATAAATGTAAAATCACAAAAGAATCAAAAATCAAAAATAAAGATCTACATTTAAGATCTAAATTTCAAGCATCCAGCTTCATGTATAAGTTGCCCAAAAATTTTAGAAATTGAAAAAAATTATCAAACAAAATAAACCATAAATACACACATAAATAAAGATAATAATCAAATATTCAACATATAATGCAAGCCATACAAGATTTCAAAGAAAATGTAAATAATATATTAATAAAACATCAAACACAAACAAATTTTCTAATTCCTTCACTCCATTCTATCTTATTTTTCGATGATATATTGATAATAAATCTTGTGATTACAGCACTTTTTCTGTAATATAATGTTCGTATTAGTTTAAAAATTTAGTAAACAATTTTGGAGTATTATTGAAATAAACTACCAATTATTTATTTTTCAATGAAGAAAATTACAATGTATTAAAATTACGATTTAATTGAAATTTGTTTATAATATAACTTAATTTTCTTTCTTAAGTATAGTGCTGTAATTTTTACATATAAAAAAAATTTTAATTTTAAATTTTACCAAAAAATTATTTTATATCTATATTTTTTATGGGCATGATATATATAATTATGATTTGCATTACTATATTTGCCTTTTGAGTACTAATAATGTATTATAATATAAAAAGCAATAGAAAATAGAAAATATAAATAAATATTAAATTTATAATAAACTTTAAATTAAATTACAAAATTAATTTCACAAGATATAAGGAAAATATTTTTAACCAAATTATAAATTGTTATTGAAAAATTAAAAATAAAATTAAAAATTAGGAATTTTTACTTGTATAATAATTTTATAAAATCATCATAATACAATATATTAAATAAAAATTTATCTTCAGAGAATAACTATAATATGAATTGAAAGTATTGGCTACATACCTTTATTAAAAAATTTTGCAAAAAATAAACAGATAATGGGCAATAATAAAATTTTATTTCCTTTATATTATTGAATATATTTCCATATCGATTTATAGATTTTAGATTTATTATTTCATTAGGCAATTTAATTATAAATTGTAAATTGATTTACAGATCTTTCGTAGTGAATGACTGTTAAAGCAACTTATTTATTATATACATATTTTAACGAATTACTAAAACGCAAATAAAGATATTGGAGAATATTATAGATTTAAAAATATATCTAATATAAGTTAATGACAGTGATACTCTATTAAATCTTAATATAAATATTTTTAAAGAAATGAATTAAATAAAATCTATTTGTAAGACAAATTTATCATCTTTGATTTTAGTCGTGTGTAATATTTATTGTTAACTGCTTATTAACTTCATTATTCAATTTTCTCTTACTAAATTTTTATCCTTGCATGTCTAGTAAAAAGCAGTTATTTAGTTATTCGAAGTTTTCATTTTTAATATTATTTTAATTTTAATTTTTAATTAACTTATAATTTAAAATTTTTTGGAATTATTATTTTCTTTGATTGTTACTTAAAAATAAATTAACTCATTTTATTTTATCTTAATAAAGATAAAAAGATTTTATTCTCTTAAATTGAATTGATCAAACAAAATATTGATAAATAAATTATGTTATTCAGAATTTACAATTATATTTAAAAAAAACTAATATAATATAAAATGAAAAAATCAATAATCAAATAAAACTCTAGTTTTTAATTTTTCTAGAAATCTTATCCACTGAAATGTCAAATAAGTGATACTTAATTCAAAATCCATCCTGACTTCGATTGCACGATTTACTAATAATTCCTGGTAAAAAAATTATTGTACGATTTACTAGAAGTAGTATATCTGAATTAAAATTTAATTAGCTCAAGTATACCACAAGAAAAATAGGAAATGTATAAGTTTTTTTGCAATGTAAAACGTCATTTAATTTAATTTTGTTTTTTTAAGTTATGTAAATCATGTACCTTAAATAAACTCTTAGATAGTATCAAATGCGATATTCTTTTTTTCTCAATTTTCTCTCAATTTAATAGCAGCTAAACTATTAACTATTTGAGCGATGATATTCATTTAATACGACGATAGATTAAGTAGATGAAAATTTCCTTTTTCATTATGCTTGCATCTTTTAATCGATCGTTTATTATTGCTTTTTAAGATTATTAAATTTAGTTTAATGCGAATTGCAATACCTTATCAGTTACCTCTATCGTCTTGGATCCGAAAAAAGGTTTGAAAAAAATTTATATTTTTTACTATTTGTAATATACTTTTTTAATTTTTAATTTTTTTATATATTGATAACGTAAATTTTATAGAAATTACAATACGCAGTTGCTAATGAATCGAGAATGAGGTAATTTAATCTCTTATACTAAACATTCGCTCCTTATGCAATAACATTAATAATCAATTATCACCTTTTGGTTACTATAAGATTTTAAGCAATTTCAGTTTCCTAAACAGTCATTATTTGAAAATGTATATAAATAATAACTTCCATTTTTAAGTTATATATTTTGCTATAGTATTATAAATAGAATATAAATCTTCATAAATTATTAATAATTGGTGTCATTTACGGAATTTTTATTTCTTGGGCATGTAATAAGACTCAAACAATTAATATTTTAAATTATATTAATTTTTATTGGGAATATTTTTTAATGTAAAATAAATTTCAGCTTTTAGGCTAGTTAATAATTAAATTTTCAAAAAGTTCAGTATAAAACATATATTAATGGTAAGCATGAAATAAAATATATTATCGCTAAAAGAAACTTAAATATATTAAAAATATTTATGCAGCATTGCAATAATTTTTGAACGTATATATGATAAATTTGATCTATTATGAAAAGACAATTTCAAACAACTCTACTTTAAATTCTATGTAAACTCAATTACATATACTTTCGCTTTCCGCTTTTACTTATTTATATAAATTTCACCTTTCCACATTATTTTTGTTTTATCATTTCAAGATGATTGATGTAAGCTAAGATAATTTAGTCATCGTTTTCATCAATTTTCCAAGTACCAATACTCTTGTCAAATTGCACTGACTGGAAGTCTAATATTTTTGTCCTTAGAAAAGTCTTTGAAGGTCTATGTTGTACAACTTACTGTTCTGAAAAAAACAGATTAATTAACTGCTGCTATTCTGATGATGTAGAGGACCTTTTTTTAGTAGTTGCTTATTGTTTTTCTTTCTTTTTTTTCGTGATACTTGTACACACTGTTTTGGTGATACTAAATTTTATATTAATAGAATATTTATTTTCATGTATATTAAAAAAAAATTTCTAACAATAAATTTAGTGATCTATTAAAACAAAACTTGGTGCTATTTTTTAATTCTAATAATTAACATTAGTTATAGTAGTAGTAATAATGTAAAGGATTATCTATGCCACATATACAGAGATATATTAGATAAATATTTGTTAGTTATAAATTATTTTGTAATTCTAAACCGATAGCAAATTATTTTATTTATCAGATAAAATGAGACTTATCGATAATCTTAACCACTCAAAATATGAATTTAAATTATTAATAATAATTATTATTAAATTAATAATTTATGTAACTTCATAATAATTAATAAGTTTCTTTTGTTTCAATTCCTTAGATTACATATTTCGATTTTCGAATTCGAGATTGTAGACAATTCAATAAGAGCTTTGAACTATTAAAAATTCTTTTTCCTCACTCATCAATAAAATTTATGTTCAACCAGTTTGAAACAGCTGTATACACTGTGTTTATAGGTAACTCTATCGAACAAAGTATAACTCTTACTCTTGGCAAGGTAATTTCGCTTTCTTACTTTTTGTAATACTACTGTGATATTAGAATCACTTTATTAAAGCAGATGAGTGACTTTCCCATTTAACAATTTTAAATTTTTATAAATGTGTAATTTTGTTATTCTTTATTCTAGCAACTCAACAATTTTACTATATGTATCTTATACTATTCTATTTAAAATGAATTTTTAAAATATTTATTAAATTCTAATAATATATTCTCATGTAAGTCAAATTTTTTCAAATAAATCTTCAAAATAAAAATAATTTAAAAAATCTCTTAAAATAAATTTATAATATTAAAATTTTCCACTTTATTTAATATTTATTATTTTATAATTACTAATCATATTATATATTTTAATTTTTGTAAGTACAAAATTAACATTATATAATATAAATAGTATCTTAAAATGTAGTTATGAAGTCATTACTGAATTTTCTAAATTATTTACAATAATCCAAATTAAACCATTTTGATTGTATTTATGATAAGAGTAAATTTTCATAAATTAAAAAAAATTGTATTTTAAATTATTTATAATTTTTAATTTATGTTATAGAAACTTTAAAATATTTTTAAGACATAAGAATTAAATATGTTTTTATGAAATTCTTTGAAGTTTTATCTATTTCTATTTTGTTTATTCTTTTTTTATTTATTTATTTCTAAAAAATAAATAAAAATGTTTTAAAATTTATTCACAAAGCAAATTTTTATATAAATTATAAAAACAAACATTTACAAAATATTTAAGTTTCATGAAATTTTTTTAATTCGACAAAATAACATAAGTATACACAGTATATATATATAATTTCGATACAATTAACTAAATTATTTATGTCTTATTTTTAATTAAGATTCAATTTTACAAACATATATTAATTATGTACAAGTTATAAAGTGTTTTCATGCCAGTAGATAATTTTATTTTACTAACTGTTCCCGGATAATTTTTCAGTATAAAATCATTTTATATCTGATACGTTTACACTGATAATAACCCTTAAATTTTTGGTTATGCATAAAATAATTATATATTCAAGTTAATTGATGACAAAAATAGATACCTTCTTGAAGTATGTAATAAAAAACTCATTATATTTGAGAAATAGTGTATGTGCAAACTAAATAAATAATTGACTCAAGTAATGATTTTCTGATGAATATTTTATGTTGAACAGATATAATCAGTCAAACTGTTGTAAATAAACTACAAATTATACTATTAGTAAAATATAGAATTTTTGAGTTTCAAATAAAATTAAAATAATAATTAAGCAATACAAAAATTGTCCTATTGATTGACATAGTTAATAAAAGAAATTTAAAAAATTAAAATATAATTACAAATATTTAATTATGAAGTATTTCACTGAAGGTATTAATTGATGTTTTACTACAGTATTTTTCTCCTTTCAAAATATTATAATATAATTCTATATGTTTGTGAAAATATTTATTTTATAATAATTTAAAGTAATTAAAATCCTTGATCGTTAAGATAATTACTTGATTTTTTGGAAAAATGTAATTATTATATCAAGATTAAAAAAGATATAAAGTTATCATGTTGAAATTCTAAATACTGGAGGAAAATTTAGAGATTAATTATTATGTGAATTACTTATCATAATTAAATCTGATACCAGAAAAATATACAAAATTGAAAAATTTATCAAAATAAACCATATAGTTCTATCATACAATCTTGATAGCAGATTACATAGCTAATTTAACTAGTTTGTTAAGATTAACAAACCAAATCCAAAAATTAAATTGAATCATATTTGCACTATTCTTTCATATATTTTTTAATTTAATATTTTCATAATACCTTTTAATTATTATATGAATAGTAGCACAGTAATTTTATATTTTTAAGCCTATTAGAATACATAAAATTTTGATTTGTGTAATAATAATCAACGCATCTAAAAATATTTTCCAAACGATTTTACCTGTCAAATATTCCTATGATAGAGCTATAAGATATATTTCGATTTAGTATCTAATGAAAATTTATATCGTGAACATAAGTAGAACTGAAGTAATCAGACAGTTTCGACCTTCCCCTTTCTACGTAGTCGGTTCTCATTGCTTTGTGTAAAAGACGTCTCTTCGGAACGTTTCCGTGTTGAAGTTTCGGATTCATGCAACAACGGAGCTACCAAGATACTAGACTCTAGTTGTTCCACAACAGAAATGGGATTCAAAGCGAGCGAAGTTTTATGCAAGTGCATGTCTTCGAGAGGTATCTCTTCGCTTTTCGGCCGTGGCATCTTTGGAGAGTTTTCGCGCGTTCTTACACTGCCGTCTTGAAACTTACTGGTTGGGCTATTCTCCAATCGTTTTGTACTTGATCCTGACTTGCTCAAGCTTTCTCGACGCATTTGGGCTGCGAAGCCCGGAACTTTATTCACGGTGAACATTCGCTGTTGGTCTTTTGATTTTTGTCCTCGGCCAGCGATACCTTTAAGCAATAACAATTTCATTAGTAAAAATTTTTTTATATCGAAGAATCAAATATATAAATAATATATAAACAACTTTAAAAAAGAAAAAAGAAGTATACAATTTACTTATTTTGTTTATAACTTAAAAAAAATTTGTTTCAAACTATACAAATTTTATTTTAATTAATATTAAATTTTTGTTTCATTCAAATTATACTTATATTTTAAAAACACAGTTAAAATAAGCAAAATAAAAACTTTTATTTATAAAGGATCTATTATAAGAATATTTATTTTTTAAATGAATATAATTAACGATGTTGCTTACGGTCATTACGTAATCCTATTAAAGCATAATTTGGTGGTGTTGAACAATGTGGAGTGGAAGTAGGAATATCAAGCAATCTTGCTATTTGACTCATCTTTTTTTGCCTAGCTTTTATTCTTCCTTTTGTTAATCTACAAAAAAAAATTTTAGTTTGATCTATGCAAATATTCTATTGTTTTTTATGTTTATTTATTTGTACTAAATAAATACAATATTTATACAATATGTTGTTTTTTCAATCATAATAAACAATGATTTTACATATAATAATTATTTATGTCTAGTACGCTCTTACATACAGCGATCGCAGTCTTGGAGATTATTTATTTTGTTTTTTTTATTTAGATTCTTTTTTTATGAGAATTTTTTACGGGAAAACAAATTTTTTGATAACAATTTTGCAGTTTAATTTATACACAGAAAATGGGTAGGATTAAAAACTGCACATTCAATTTCTTTAGGATTTTTGTGTATTTGTACGTGGGTTGGGAGAGGAAATGAATATTTTGTAATAAATAAGGGAAATGAAATTTTTTGATTTATATGAATATATTCAATTATTAAAATTTTAGACATTTTAAGGATTAATTACAAGGTCGTTTAATTTATGTGTTTTATTTTTATTTATATAATTATTTATTCATTTTTGTATTATATGTCTTTGTATCAGTTTTTTTAGAGCTTTATTATTATATAATTATGTTAGCTACCAATATTTTTTCGAATTCTTTCGTTGTTTCTGTTTTTTGTTTCTTTTTGATATATCCATATTATATCTCCATAAAAGGTTATTATTATTACTATTTAAATTTACCTCATAAGTTATTTTTGTATTAAATCTTTTTCTATTAATACGGTATTATATTAATTTATTTCGAAATAAAATAGTTCCGCATTTATTTATATTAATTTTTAGTTTCTATGAATTATAATAGTCATTTATTTTATTGAATAATTCTTGTAATTGTGTTTTTAATTTTTTGATGTTTTTATCGGATACGTAAATTATTAAATCGACTGCAAAAGATATCGATTGTTTTTTTAATGATTTTTTAAGATCAAATAAATGATGAATGTCACTATTGTATATATTAAAGAGTATCGGAGAATTTAATGTGTTTTGTGTGGACCATTTTTTTCCATTAATTTATAAATTATGCTTTCGGTCTAAATGGTGTCGAATGCTTTTTCTATGTGGATTAGGTAATCTGCTATTCTTTGGTTATCGTTTAGTGCCCAGCATATATCCGAAATTAATTTATTAATTGCATGTATTGTTAAATGTTTATATTTAAATCTGAATTTGTTTTTTGGTATTATGTTATTTTTAACATTATTTTCTTAAGATTTGAATAATTATTTTACCTGTGTTGAATATAGCAAGAAAATTGGAGTGATGTATTGTTTTTATTTTTTTTCTAATTTGATATTACTTATGCATTTTTCCATTTTTTCAGAAAATACATATTATTTAATACGTTGTTAAATATTATTGTGTAATGTTTGATTTGTTTGGGAGCATGTTTCAATACTATATTTGGTATGTTGTCGAATTCTGATGATTTGTTGTTGTTTAATTTATTAAAAATATTATTTACCTAATTGTCATTAATAAAGTAATTAATTTCTTTATCGGCTTGTTTTAGATTACCCGACTTTTTTTCTATTGAAAAATTTGTTATTGTAATATTTTGTGTTTTATTGTTTTTTATTTATTCTTTTAATTTATTCGTTTCTTCTATAATTATATTGTTGAGTCAATGTTTACCAAGAATGGAGTTTTGTTTATGTACTTCGGAATAATGAAATCCTAGCAAATTGAGTTTGTATTTGATGTTCATTATTATATAGTTATTATTACTTACTTTATTTGTATTTGTTATATCTATTCCAGCTTTGCTTAGTGTTGAGGAACATTATTGTTGGATCATTTTTTAGGATGCTTTTTATTTTATTCCAAAAATTATTTATTGTTTCTGAAAATTTTTATTTCAGTGTGTAAGTATTTATAAAATTTCAATCCTTGTTTTTTACTAGCATATCAATTTTGTCGTGTTCTGTTTATAAGTGATAGTATATAGCTTTTATCTTTTTGTAGTTTTTTTATGTCTTTGTTTATACAATATTCACTGGAGCTTTTTTCGTTATTTTAGGTACTAACTTGTTAATAATGTGATTTATGTGGTTACCTATTTATTCAATGTAGTTATGGATTTCAATATTTGTTAAATTTTTGTTGTTTTGAATATCCAGTTGATAATTTTTTGTTAAAACTTACTTGAATTTATTCCAGTTTTTGTTTTTAAATTTAATTAGATTTTGTATTGATAATTTTACTTCTATAAGTAGTAGATTATGGTCACTATCATATTCTATTGTATTAAGTGTATTTTTTGTACATTTGTTAATTACTTTAATTCTGACATCTATTAGGCATAAGTCTGTTTATGAATGTCCATTTTGATAAAACGAGTGTTCCGAACTGTATAATTTTCCTTTATCTAGATCTAGTTTTTTGGAATAATTTTATTAATTCTGCATTGAATTTATTACTATTTTTTGAGTATGCTGATATTATGAATAGATTAATTTTATTATTGTTGTTTCTAGAATATTAAAGTTAGTTGTTTCATTATTGAAGATCATGTTATACTTGTATTTATTTTTTATTAATGTGGCTGTTACTCCTTCTTGAATTGAGTTTAATTTGTCATATCTATAATTTAAAAATTTTTTAAATTCTATTTTATGTATTTTGTTTAGTTTTGTTTCAGATACTAATATTATGTCTGGTTTTTGATTCTCTGTTAAATTTATATCTTTTTGGTTTGATATTAGTAAGTTGATGTTTATTGATATAACTTTTAGTGTTTCTAACGTTTTTGGATTGGATTTGTTAATATATTTTTTTATGATTGTGCAATGCTATATTATGCAATTTAAATATTTTGGAATCTATTATTGAAAATAGTGTTTCAAAGTTTTGTTTATGATTATTTAGTGTCTCTTAATTCCGATTATTTGTGATTGCTGTTGAGTTTGAGTATTATTTACATTTTCTTTTAATTCTTGTATTGCTTACATTATATTATTGAGTATAGGATATTAATGGTATAAGTTTCTTGACTATTTCATTGACTTTATTTATTTTGTTTTTTGTCATAATTTTTTGCTTCTATTTTATTTTTAATTTCTAATATTTTTAGACAATCCGTATACGAAGCATGTCCAAAGTTTTTTCAATTTGTAATGCATTTGTATTATATATAACAATTTGTGGCTATGGCCCAGAAGTTGGCAGTTGTGACATTGTATAATATTTTTTAAAATTATTTTTTCCCTTTTTCTTTTGTGATAGTGTAAATATTTTATACTTTGTATTTTATTTATGTTACTATTTGCTGAAATTTGAACTATAAAAATAAGTGATATATTATTTTGTTTAATTATTTGTTTTAAATCGTTTTTTTAATAAATTAAATTTCTTATATTTTTAAGTTATTTAATTTATCTAAAATTTCAGTTTTATTGTAATTTTTATTTAAACCTTTTAATAAGTATATTTTTTCCAATTTTGGAGTGAATGTGTAGTAATTTGTTTTTATGTTTTAATATGTTTGTTGCTGTGTATGAATTTTATGTAGTAATTGTTTAATTAAATTATATTTATAGGTGGATGTTTGTTATTGTTTTGCTTATCATGTTTCCGCTCGCAAGTGTCAACTGTTATTGGTGTATTTGATTCTATTTCTTTAAATGATGCTCTCTTGTTCTCCTGCCTGTTTATATTACTAGCTTCGGCAGTTCTTTTTTTTCTTTTTTTATTTCTATTATCGTTTTTTTTTTATTCTTTCTATATCGTATTATTTGTTCTAGTGTCTTCGATTTGTACATCTACTGTTTTTAATATTGCATTTTTTTATAGTTATATATTGTTTTTGTTCTTCATAATTGTTATTAATATTATTTGTTTTTTTCCATATTCATTTATTATTTCTTATAATTTATTAATTTCATCTTTTAAATTTTTAATAGTGTTTTCATAATAATTGTTATTTGATTTTTCATCCTGTAACATTACTAACTCTAAGTTATTATTGTTTATTGTTTGACATTAGTATTTTTTCGTTTGTGGGTCTATTTTGATTGAACCTTGATTCATTTTATTAGAATTTAGTATATTATAGAATTGCACCTTTTCTTTTTTGAGTCTTTTATGTTTTATTATACTTGTTTCTATGGTGGCTTATATTTTATTATTATTTATTTGTAGTAATTTATTATTAATTTCTAATACTGTCACACTGAACTTTTGATTTTGATTTTTATTATTATTTTTTAATTTATTTATTTTATCACTTTTGTTAATTTTTTAATGTTACTTTTATATTTATTTTATACTGACTTAAATTCTTTATTCCTTGTGAAGGCATATAGAGATTTAGTTGCACTAATAACGTTCCTATATTTACAGTTCAACGGCGAGTAGACAAGTTAAAAACATTCTATTGTTTTATAATATAAGTGATTTTTAATGTAACAATAAGAATTATTATTTACTAGAAATAAATTTTATATTTGTAAAAAAAGTTATTTTAAATAATAAAAACAAGTTGAAATTTCGAATTTTATAAATATACTAATTGTTTATTAAGTATAAGTAGTATAATATATTTATAATTATTCTTGTTTTATACATATGAAACATACGAATTAATTGGTGCTGTAAGTTACTTTGAATAATTAAAAATATAATTAAAATATTTATCTACTTTATAATTTTAAAGATAAGAATACATTTTTTTATATAAACTTGTAAGTAAACTTTTTCGTAATCTTATAAAAATAATTTATAATTTATACATTATTTCTAAACATTATTTCTAAACATTTTATGTTAATAATACTAATCATTCAAGTTTAATATTAAGATTAGTTTTTTCAATACCATAGACAAATAAAAATTTAAAAAAATATACTTATCAAGTTAGTTTGATTTAAAATATCAATAAATACATAATTTACATTAAAAATATTGAAAATATCATAACTTGTTAGATATCAAATAAAATTTTATAAATATTTTTTATTTCTATTAATTTTAATTATTTTCTTTATTAGATATTAAAAATGGAATGAAATAAATAAAAGTGTATTATTAAAATAACCAAAGCTATTTAAAATAATGATTATACTTTTTAAATATTCTCTATAATTATATTCATTAGTTTTATAGAATACTATTTAAAATTTCTTTCCCATGTTACAGTTTAGTTCTATTTTTATGATTGTTATGGTTAAAAATTGAATAATAAGAAATGATTGTGAACAAGAGTTTGAAGATAATTATAAAAAACACTATTTCTATCTATAATTATTACGATTAAAAAATATTTCTATAAAATGTAGTTTTATGCAAATAAATTAGTTATTTCAAATTAAAAATTCGTGAATGGAATAAAATTTGTGAAGATGCCTATAAACTATGAAAGATAATAAAAACTTATCAGCCTCTTAGAATTCAAAGATGTAGTTAAAGAGAAAAGTGAAAATATTTTCTTTTGCAATTTATGGTCATATATGCATAATGTATAATATATCTTTGCAAGTTAAAATTCGATTCAAAGTTTTGTTTAAAAAAAAATATATAACTAGATCTAGACTTACAAGCTATGTAAAAGTGACGAAAACACAGATATTTTAGTAAAATTTATTTAAATTCTCTTATAAATAAAGAACAAAATAAATATAATAAAAATTCTAAAATATTTAACGATAAAGAAACAAAAGTAAGTTAATATTTCAATTGCAATATCGGTGATAACTAGATTATTAGTGTATAGAATTAAATGAAAAAGATAACTAGTTGATTGAAGAGTTTTTGTTTAGTTTAGTTTTGAAAGTAACATCATTGCAAATGAAGTATTGTAATTAGAATATATCTTATTCGTGTGATTTTATAAACTGCAAGGGGATTAAGTTATCATCATTGCTATTATAATTATTAACAACATATATAATAAAACAAATTAAAACTTGTATTTTTTAATTTACTCGTAATAACGATTTCATAAATTTAAATCATTATTTCAAGTTTATATATTATTAGATTTCGTTTATTTTTAAAGTCTATTTTGTAATTGCTACATTTTTTAGACATTTTGTATATTTTTTTAAATAAATAACATAACATTAATATGAAAAGTTTAAATACGAAACTAATTAATTGTTTGATGTAATCAATAAAGTTTTACCTTTGTTTTGCTGCCATACAACGAATATGATCTTCAAATATGAATTTTGCAGAGAGTAGAGGTATTCGATTATTTGTACTACTACTTAACGGCTTGTGTATGGTTAAGTGTAGATAGCGAGAATCATCCTTATCACCAGCAACCTCAATATCTTGCAAGAAACCAACGAATTTTGCTACCCCCCAACCAAGTTTTCGTGTGTCTGGTTCAACGAGAATTAATTGTATACAATCAATAACTAAAAATCTGCGAATTTTTTGTCCATCTTTCCAGATAACTCTACACGCAATAAGGTCGCTGTTGTCTAAAATTTTGATATTTTTGTTCTAAAAGTATTTCAGAAAATAAATTTATTTATTAAATTAATATTTAAATACTTACTTAAATCAAGAACATTATTTACTTGAACACAGTTACCAGGATTTGTTAATGGTAACTGAGTTTCAACTTCATTGTTCAATGTTAAAGAAAGCTGTCGTATGAAAAAAAATACTCTTATGGCCCGGCGAGCTCTTTCAACCTATATTAAATATATGGAATCAATGTATAAATACTTATTCTTTAGAACTGATAAATAGTTTTTTTAATTGTTCAAGGTACATTATTTCAAATGTAATAATTTTATTTATATAAATTAATATCACTTTAAATTATATATAAATTTTTTTATCCAATACTATTTCAATACGTAATTGATATTAAATTTTATTATAAAATGTAAAAATTATTTCGTAAATGAAATTAAAGTAAAAATTAAAAGAATTTTATATATACTATACTTTACATATAATCTTGTTTAATATAATTTAATATTTTTCTGGAGAATTTAAGATACTTTAGTGAAATTTAAAAATAATACTTCTCCACAGGGTAGTCTTTTACTGAATTCAATGCCTGTCATTGGTGTTCCAGTAGGTGGCAGTAAAATATTGCTGTCCATCATAAGCCATTCTACTTTTAACGGTTTTTTTTGCATTTCACTATATTCATCTTCAAACATATCCAGAAAAATATCTTCACTCTATAAATAAAAAGTGTAGTAAATTTTATATTTATTTATAAAATAAGTAAATATATTATTATTTATAACATGCAACATGCATTTAGAAATTTAGAAATCCCAATTTTCCATTTCTTGACCTTATAAAAATTTCGAAGTAGTGCAGTACTCTGTTCTTTTGCTGCTTCCACTGCAGCTAAATGGCAATCTTGCAGTAAAATTTCATTTCCAGACATTAGTAATTGAATTAGTAGTTTTGTGGCTAATTCCAAAGTGACAAGTCGCACTTTTGTATCTGATTAGAAAAAAATAAATATTACAGAATTTTGTATAGAATAGTACGAAGGATATATCTTACTTGTTTGACAACTCAGAGTTATAATTTGAATTATTCTGTCAATCAAAGTTTCGTTATATCGATTTTTTGTACAAAGTTTTAAAGGAGCTAAAACTAGATCTAAAGTTTCTAAATGAACACCCTAAAAATATAAAAAATATTTGATTAAGTATTGGGGTGTAAAATGAATAAAAAGTGATAGAAAATTTGTATTTACACATGATATTTAAATTATATTAATATTATTCTTAAATTCAATAGAAAAAATAATCTTTATAAATAAAAATTTTAGAATAAATAATAAATAAACCATTTATAAACTAAAAAAAAATTATGAATAAGTGTAATATTTGTTCTTAATTTTAATCCATTTCTTAAACTTAAATTATTCCAGGTTTAATTATTACGATATTTATTTGATTTGATAATTTTTCAATTGTTACCTTATTATTAGCTAATGCATAAAGAAGACACAAAGCAAATAATGCTGCATAATCATTTTCCATACAATATAATGAATTTAAAACAGTCTCAAGAAAAGGTTTATTCGATAAAGATTCTTGTTCTAATATAGTATCCATAGACTCTGCTGTTAAAGGATTTTCTAGAGCTAATCGTTGTTCTTTTTCTTCATCTGTTACACTTAAATGTTTAATTTCTTCTATTGTTTCATTTGAAATATCGGCCTTGTCAAATTCATTTTTTACAAGATTAGATTCAAGTACAAAAGATGCACTTGGTTCATTTAATTCAACTTTCTTTATGCTATACCAATTTTCTTTTCGTTTTTCTAAATTTCTATCATTCAATAATTTATTATCATTTTTTAAATCTTTTTTTGTTTTTTCTACTTCATTTTCACTTTCTTCTAAATTTTCTAATTTTATAGTATCATTTTGTGATTCATTTAAATTTTCTAATGATTTTTCTAAACTTTCTTTAGGTGGTAGAAAGGCAATAGTTTCACTTGAAATTATTTTTTCATATTCTTCTAAAACTTTACTAGCACCGTTTTTAATTATGTTTAAATTAGATTTTAAAATCACAGCTGCAAGAGTCCTTACTAATGGTCCATGAGAAACAATCAAAAATACCTGGGATAGTAAGAAAAGAGCTACTACTGTACTAACATACTTGCGTTCTTCCTATATAAAAGATTATAGTATTTTTAAAAGAGCTAAGTATAACTATGAAAAATACTTTAAGACATTGATAAAATGAATATTAATTTTATATGACTAGATTACAATTAAATATCGTATACGTTACATATATTTACTTGATTTTGATTCAATAAATCTTTTCGTCTTGTTAGTGAATATACATATAAAGGAACTAAAAGCTTGTGCAATAAATGTTCCGTTAAAACTTTATTTAAATCTTCTATTTGAAGACAAAGAATATCATTTAAATAATGTAAATGATCTAGATGTTCTGCTACCAAATCTGATAATCTATTTTGGCTTTGATGACTAAAATATAAGAATAAAACTTTATTAATAATAAAATGAACGAATTTTGAATGAAAATAATAAATTTTAGAAAGTATATTTTCATAATTAAAAAAAAAATTTTTAAAACTAAATTAAAATTATGATATAAAAGTAAATTAAAAATATATTTTCATTTTAAATGTTTGTGAAATATTTCATTAAATACTTACTCTGCATCATTTCTAACACATGTATCTAATTCAATAATATGATTTCCAATGAACCAGACTAGATTACTGAAATATGGAGCAGCAGTTCTATCTCGAATAAATGTAAGCATAGATGCATCTTCTACTCTATAGACATTTAATGTTAATGTTCTTACAGCAATACGAACCATGCCCTCAGAATGATTAAAAAATTTAATTGCCTCAGTATAAAGAGGAAAATCATTTGTATGCTTAAATAAAATATAGTAATTAAATATAGATAAAGTACTACAAACTTATTAAATAATGTGTTTATTATGAATACAGTAAATTTAAAGTATTTTTATTTATAATTTAATTTATTATATTTCATTCAGATCAAATAAGTATAATAAAGAAAACAAAAATTCAAATAAATTACAGTATCTAAATAAAAATTAAAAAATACATATGCCATGAAAAATTTATATATAAATTTACATACATTATATTTAAATTTATAGCACAAATATTATTAGAAGAATTCATTTAGTGTATTAAAATATAAATAAAACACTTAGTACAAGATATACTGTTTACCTCATTATAGAAAAAGTGAATTGTATGCGCATTCAGCTTTAAACTTAATGTCTTTAGAAAACTTATATAATAAGCCATTACTTCTTCATCACTGAAATCAAATTTGTGTACTATAATACTATTCACATGGTTATTACTAAGTAGATAATCTAAAACATAATAATATTAATAAAAAAAAAATTTTTATTATATATTAAATTTACATACATAGAGACGTTTCATTACGAATGTTTTCAAATAAAATATTGAGTGTTTGAAGTAGCTGAACACAAACATAACTTCCACATTTCTGCTTCATTATCCGAAGAAAGAAAGATAACATGTTCTTTTCAAGAAAAAAACTGTAAATTAAAAAAAAATGTTTTTGAACATTAATATTTGTTTTCATAATTACTATATAAATATAATATAATTACACATTTAATTCAAAATATAATTATGCTTATACAAGTTGTTTTAAATAAGAAATATATCTGGAAATACTTTATTATTTTAATATTTTTATAAATTACTGTTAAGAATATTAGTTATTATATATATATATATATATGTATATATATATATATAATATTTTCTTTAATACTTTTATAATGCTTCAATTTATAATTTTCTTATAATTAGAAAATCTTAAGCTTTTATAAAATAAATTACTTTAAAAAGTTTTTACTTATTAAAATTATTTGATAATACATTTATATTTCTTACTCAAAAACACTACTGTCGTTTTGGTCACCCCAAATTAGAATTTCAGCAATAGATCTTAATGTCTCAACTAACAAGCCTCTGTTATTTTCTGAAACTGTTTGATTTTTTGACAAAACATTATACAGGTATCTGAAAAGAAATATATTTCAAAATTATATTATTATTAAGAATTAAAGAAGTTATATCTTAAAGACTTTATTTAGAATAATTTTTATTAATAATAAATAATATACAAATATGAGAAATATTTAATTATTAATATAAGCTGAGTTTTTTATAAGTTTTTTATGTAATCATCATATAATCTAATTAAAAATTTTATATTTGATACCTAAACGTTGTAAATTAATAAATTATTATTACAATTATGAACCATAATTAGTGATGTATTGTTAAACATTATAGGTCTCCAATTTGATTATGAAATATTTAGAAAATGTATTAGATGCTTACTTTAGGTGTTCTAAGGAATGAGGATTTTTGGGTTTCCAGAGGCCACCTCCAAACCAGCTCCGACTGCGAAACATCTTTGATGTTTAAGCTTACAGATTTAAGTTAAAAAAATCCATCATTTATAGTATTAAAATCTTTTGTGTGATGAAATAATGAAAAAAGGGAAGTAATTGGGCAATTCTATTTGAGAGTAATGAACGTCAATGTTTAGGTTAAAATTAACCTTCTAGCATTTTTTTACAATTATGAGCAATTTTGTTTTTGTTTCTGATAAAGTTTTATGATTGAAGGTTGTGAAGAATTTGTGTCATCTTAATCACTTAATCAGCATTCTGAAATACGCACAAATTTTTTCTTAAAATTATTATTCGTTTTATGGATACTAAATTAGATATGACAGGAAAATGAAGCATTGCAAACTGTCTAGTATATAATATTTAGTACTCACTATTAGCAATCTTCCATACGTGTCATTATTCATACCAACACAACACATTGTATACAAATATCTAAACAAGATTTGGTTAGGTCAGTCAATTTAGTTAGATTTAGCTTAATTCTCCGAGCACATTTTACAGTTTTGTTAGTTTTTTCTGTAATTAATAAAACGGTGATATAACGATAATAATGTTATATTATATATGTGCTTTAATCGAAGCCCAAAGCACATTAATATGTCATATCTTTTGACGGTTGGTGTTTCTTAGTAAAAATGAGCTGATGCTTAAATTATTTTTTTAAACTAGCGTATGTATTATTTATTTTTCATAAGTCTTATGTTTCATTTGTTGATTGTTTTGAGATATTGACAGATACACTTCACATACTGTGCTTTATAATTTATACATAAAATCTAGTGGAAAACCTCTTGCTTACGATATATATATATATATAGTGTTAACTTATTTATTCTTTAGAAAAATTATTAGGATTTGGTAACTGATAATTCTTTTAATACACTAAACACTAACAATAATGAGGGTTTTAGAATTGTTCAGTGGTATCGGTGGGATGCATTATGCTCTACGTGGTAAGAATGCATTAAAATATAACTTTATTTTAATAAATTATGCAAATTTTATACATTGAAAAATGTTAAATATAAATATAAAATTCTAATTAAATTATAAACTTATTTTAATTTGTTTGATAATTTGTTTATTTTATTTGATAAATTTCAGAGAGTACTATAAAAGGTACTATTGTGACTTCGGTAGATATAAATACCACTGCAAATAAAGTATACAAGCATAATTTCTCAGAAACAATAAATATTAGCCGAAACATTGAATCTTTGACTATAAATGAAATTACAAAATTAAATATTGATTGTATTCTTATGAGCCCACCTTGTCAACCTTTTACAAGATTGGGTTTAAAACAAGATTCAAATGATAAGAGATGTTCTTCGCTGTTATATATATTACAGCTTATTCCTAAAATTAAAACATTAAGGTACATTCTTTTGGAAAATGTAAAAGGTTTTGAATGTTCACAAGCCAGAGATGAAGTTATATCAAGCTTAAAAAAATCAGAATTTAACTACAAGGAATTGATACTTAGTCCATGTCAATTTGGTATTCCAAATTCAAGGCATAGATATTATTTAATTGCTAAAAAAAAAGGACTAAAATTTATTTTTAACAATCCTATTTTCTTAACTAATATTTCAGAACATATTTTACAAATTTTACCAGAAAAAATGTTTAAATCATTACCAGTTGAGAGCAGGACTTTTAACTTTAAAAGCAAAGTACAATGTTTTAAAATTAAGCATATTTTGGAAGAAAATGTTGACTTACAGTACTTGATTCCTAAAAATATCCTAATAAAACGAGGTGCTCTTTTAGATGTGCGAACTCCAGAATCAAATGGTTCCTGTTGTTTTACAAAAGCTTATAGTCATTATGTTGAAGGTACTGGTTCTGTACTGTCACCATATCCAAATTTTGAAATTTTAAAAACATTTGATAAATTTAACAATAGTCCAGAAATAATAGAAAATAAAATAAATGATTTACTAAATCTAAAATTACGATATTTTACACCTAAAGAAATATCTAGACTCATGTGTTTTCCAGAAGATTTTGAATTTCCAAATGATTTAAGTAATAAACAAAAGTATAGACTGTTAGGTAACTCTATAAATGTTTATGTGGTTAGTCAATTGATATATTTATTATATTATGAGGGATTTGAACAATTAACGTATTAAAATATTTTTATAAGCTATTTCCAAAAGACAAATAAAAACTTATTCTTATAATACCTTAGTCCATATTTTTTTCCTAAAAGAGATAAATAAAACTTATAAAAAGTTTCTAATACTTAATTTTTTTATACTAATTTTGATATAATTATTATAATCTAAATTTTTAATTTTCTACATAGTTTCTAATTCAGGAGGAACATGAATTTTTTTTTCAGCAGCAAACTTTTTCAAAGCCATGTATTTTGAATGCCAGGACTCTATTTCATCCCTCATTCTATTATTATCCTCTTGCATAGCTTCCATGTCTCTGTACTCTTGTGTTTTTTCTGATTCTAATTCATCTTTTTGTTCAATTCGTTTTATACGACAACTTGCAGCATAGCCTCGATTTTTAAGTGTACGACGTCGTTGCTTCATTCGGACAATTTCTTCACGTGATAAGCTACGTAGTTTTAGTTGTCGATTGAGGTCTCGTACTGAGATAGTAACAAGTTCATCATCACTTATATCAAGACAAGGTCCAGGAGATAAAGGATCCTCAAATTAAAATAATCAATTAAATATAAAAAAAAACCAATAAATATTTTATAAATATATCAAGAAAAATGAAATAAATATTATTGAGGTTAAAAACATCAATTTGATTCATATATTTATATAAATAAAAATATTCAAATATAATATGTATTTGATCATTAATTATATTAATTTGTAAAATTAGAATGAAAATTAATTTATGAAGATATCTAGAATACAACAATATTTAGTAAAATACAATTAAAATTACCATTTTCATAGGCCTTTTTCCATCCATTACTTTTTAGCTTAAAAGAGTTAAGTTCCAACGCCACAGAAATCTTGGGCTAACTTGGGCTGTTTTTCTTGCGTTTTATGCTTTCCAAAGAATTTTGCTTAGTCATCTTCAAGTCTTGTCTGCTTGTCCGATACTTTGCTTTCTCACATTTAATCATTAAGGTTAGATATTAACATTTCTAAAAACATTATCTTATTCAATTAAGTCATAATTTGTTGTGGAATATATATTTGTAATAACATTATACAATATATCTGTATATTACCATTAAATAAGGTAAAATGTAGCTAACACAAGAGGATTATTTGCATGCTATATTTAATATAAAATAACGATATAAAGTGTGGAATATGCGTTTATATATATACACTGCAAATTTAAATATAAAATATGAAACGAGCACGTTTTGAAGAAAGATGTTAATTTGAAAAATAAACAGCAGTTTATATTTTATAATATAGAAGTTAAGGTTGATAATTGTATATATAAAAAACAAATCTCTATACCAAAAAAGCGCTCCATAAGGATAAGGTTGTCAAATACCAATCAAGGCTAAATGAAAAACAAAAAGACATCAAAAGTATTCAATAGAAAAATTATTATGCACATTGACAATATATAAATCTTAAACAATGTATGTATACTTGTATAATTTTGTTAGATAAAATATTGAAATTTGAATTTGTATTGAATTTATCAAATTTGACAATTCCTACAAAATATAATGCAGGAAAGAAAGGATAAACATCTTTTCTTATAGCTGATATCACTGGTGTTTAATATACAGTCAGTATTTTATTGTCTCTAACATCAAACTGGAATATTTCATATTTAATTTCCTTCGAATTTTGCTAATTAATTTGACAATTGAATTTTTTTATACAACTGTTAGATGTACACAATCTTAGATTTTACCTATTCATTTTACCTATTTAATTAGTTGAGTATTTGAAAATATAAGCTGCTGCAAGTATTTAAAAAATATTCTTGAATAATTGTTAATTCTTTAATAGGATAATTGAGTTGGCTTTTCTTATTTATTTTGTACATTATCATATAACAACTCCAGTTCATAATTATGTTCATTCGTTAGTATAATTTTTAAATGACTATTTTCGAAAGATCTGTACATTCCATATAAATTTATATATAAAAAAATTACAATAATTATATAATTATTAAATAAATCATATTTTTGTTTTATAAAACACTAATTTGTGATACAAGGCATTACAATGTAAATACAAAACTTATTTGTAAAGCATACATATATAGCTAATATGATAAACACATTAAATTACTGTAATGTTTTATAAACTTTAAGTTTATTCTAATATATGACCAATTTGAATATGAAATTTGAATAATCTCATTTTAGAAAAATATATAATTGTGGCAATATAAAATTTATATTGCATAAGTTAAAATAATGTTTCTTTAAATGCTTTAGGCAAAATATGTGCTTTACTTTTGCACAGGTGTATGCGAACATGTAGCGTACATGAGATTCTGCATAAAGTAGCAAATTTAAAGTAATTATCTTTTTCAGGGTGTATGTCTCTAAAATCTTTAAGGTGTGAAATTTCGACACAAAGAAGTTGTCCTGAATTTAATTTATATACAATTGCATTCTTCACTATGATTCAGGCTTCGTGGATTTCCTCATCGCCGTACATATTTACACTGATAAGAAATTTATATTAATAAGAAAATTCTCCACTGCATATGTAATTTTTTATGCAAAAAATGAATGATTTACAGCATTTATCTCAAAGATGTTAATTGTATACTCATGCAAGTGTAGCTTATTTCCCTTTTTTATAACTAAATCATCGGATCTATTTCATTATAATATATTAATTATTAGTTTTATTATTTACCAGTTTTTGAGTCCTTTTCCTTTTAATTTTTTATTTCCATTTTAATGTTGTTCTAATAATCAATACTTTTAATTATAAGTAATTGTAAATATCATAACTATAAATAATTATATGTACAAAATCTTCATAAATACAATTCAAACATAGTTTAAATATGTGTTGCGTGCTTTTACATTAAATTACGATTTTATTTCAATTTAGTTAACAATATAAAACTAACTTATCAAATAATATTATACTTATTTTACAAGTCAAAATTGAAATAAAACATTTACTGTTTATTCCAATATAAAAATTCTTATGCTTAATTCGTAAAGAATTTTAAGGCTTACTAATTTTAGATACCTCAACAATATTTAATCAGTTACTTTTAAAAATTAAAATATAAATTTTTTTGTAAGTACTGAGTTACTGATAGAAAAAACAAAGAAGATAAAGTAATTCTAATATAAATATCAAATTTTATTGATTTTTTCTTTTTTCAGTGTTTTATATTTTGTAAATTATTAACGGAAAAAAAATACAGTCGAGATAAAAATCCCAATAAAAAGAATAAAACTAACACCTATTACTTTCAAAAGCTAATTTCCACAATCTTTATTTTAAGATATTTATAGCTTTATTGTTATAATGACAACTTAAACAAATATAAGTAGGAAATAATAAAATCTGAAAAGATTAAGATGTAGAAATAAGGTATTGATACTTTCTCTCGTTATTCTCTTTTATTTTATTTTAGTTATAATTATGAAAGTAAAGCTTAATCAATTACTAAAATTAAGTAAGTAGTGGTAATAACAACAATAATAACTTTATTCTACATAAGTTTCAAGCTTACATGATTATTTGTAATTTTTATTAATAATTTTTTAAACGAAATTAAAATTAAATTTTAGATGCATTATAAATTTTAATATTAATAAAAATAATAATTGGTCAGTGTAATCAAAAAATGAGTAATTACTACTTTAATCGATGAAAATTAAGATAATTATTATGAAATCATGTAAAAAAATTCAATTCTTGTATATAGATTTTTTATTTTATCATTAAACAAGCTTTTTTTCGAGTTATCTATTAATTTATTTTTTAATGTTTTATAATTTCAACAAAAATAGAATATGCATGATTAACATTACAAAACCTTTATTTAAATTATTAATACCAAACATATTTTTATGGTGATACATTACAAATTTAATTAAATAATATTGTCTTAAAATACAGTTAATTAAATATAGAAAATAATTTATAACTAAAATTTTTCCAACATTCATCATTTAAAAAAATAGGACATTAATTTAAAAATATAATAAATATTAATTAACACAATTTATTATAATAGATTGTCATCTTTAAAATATTTTAATTTGGGTTTTAATAAAAAAGTAACAGTATTTGAATATTTATTTTAAAAAAATTATGAATTTATAATATTCGATTATAAATATCAAAGTTTACAGTAAATAAAACTACTACAAAAATATACTTTTAAAAATTTTTATCAAAAAGCAATTGTTCAAATAAACGAAACACGTTTTTACATAAATAAAATTAACACAAAACAAAGACTCATGATAGTAATAATGAGATCAATTTTATAAAAATAAATATTATAATTTATTTAAAAAATTATATATAGTTTTAGTCAATAATTTTCATTAGCAATTTAATAAAAATTTATTTGTAAATATATATCTAGAGAAAAATAAACTAATTGACAAGAAAATTAGATAATATAAGACTTTAAAATTCATAATGTTTTAACGTTTAATAAGAAATTGATTCAAATAAAAGCATACATAATAAGGAGCCAATTATAATTTTTTTATATAATTAATTAAAGAGTTTTAGATACGTATAAGTTGAAGGATATTTATGCATTTTTTATTAAAAAAGGTTATTTTGTTTTACGTATATAAAACATAAATTAAACGTACCATTTTATTTATTAAAAAATATAAATGTAATATACAATTTTAGCTATTCAAAATTAAAAGTTTCATTATTAAATTGAAAAATTAAACTTAAATTACAATATTTCATACAGAAAATAATAGACTATCAAATACAAAATAATTCTATCTCTAATAAATATTTATAATCTTAGATACATCGATTTAATAGTTTTAAAGAAATCGTGTTTACAAACTTTTAAATTATTATTTCAAGAAAAATTGGTTGAAATTTTTGTAAGTTCTTAATTTCACATAAGCGATGAATATAAAAAATCTTTATATCAAATCTTATATTTCAAAATTTTTTAGTTTGATTTATTTGAAATAATAGAAAATTGTTTTTAAGGTGATATACTTCAAGAATATTTTATCTCTTAACACTGATTTTCTCAAATTTATACGTATTTATTATTTCTTAAATATAATTAATAAATTGATAAATATATTATATATGCATAAATATTCTATGCAAATATATTTAGGTAAATTTATATTTAAATATTTTAATTACTACATGTAAAATTTTACATTGCTTACCACTTATGAAAATGTATAAAATAAGTACAAAAAATATTAAAAAGATAAAGAAAATATAGTTATCTTGTAGAAATAAAATATCGAAAAAACATGTGTTCTTATTGAACGAAACTACGTATATTTGAATAAAATTTTTTCAAAGAAAAATAAATTCCATAAAATAAAATATTGAAATTATTTCGTTCAAGTTATTAATAACAATTTTTTTTAATTTATTAATGTTTTTATATAAAAATTAAGAAATGGTCGTTTTGCCGATATTTTCAGAAAAATGTATGTTTCTTGAATAATGATTTCAATAAGTAAAACATTTTTATATCCAATATTATATAAATATAAAGAAATAAGTTTAAATAACGATAGATTTTGATCACTCATCTCCGAAACTTTTTATAAATCACACTTTATAGTATTAATTGATATGATATTCAAGTATTATACATACAGTGTTCAGTTCATGGATTTAAAATATCTAAATTTGAATCGTTGTTTTCAATTTTCACACAATTCGATTATACAATATTATAAAAAATTATCCTAAATCTAATATAGAAATTTGAATTAATATTTCAAATTATGAAATTTTTGTTCTAAAGTTAAAAAAAATTAATTTTAAGATATCATTATTATAATAGTTTGATCAAAAATAGCATTGCATAAATTGTGGCTGCTCATAATAAATTTAAGTTTATTGAAATAATTTTCTTTGATAAAATATTTTAAAAATAATTTAAATAATCATTTTCATTAATTTTTCTTACATTTTAATGAAGAATTATATTTATATGTTAAATGTTCCATAATTTTTAATTATCGTTTGTAATAATAAGTATAAACATCCAAGAGCTTGAATTAGCTTTCTTAATATATTTGAAAAATAGATATTTGTTAAAAATTATTTTATGTAATAACTTTTTTAATAAATTTGATTATAATAAACAGGGAAAAAATGATTCTGATAAAAAGCTGTAAACGTTAATATTATTCTCAGTTAAATATTTAAAATCTTGATAATTCATAAGTATGAATAATATTATAAATTAAATAAATAGTTAGATAAGTATTTAAAAGAGAATTAGAATGAATCAATGTAATTATTAAAAAACATTATTTTTTAAAAAGGATAATAGACATTTATCAAAAAAAATAAAAAACCATTATTTTAAAAATTATTCCTTTGCATAAAAGAATTTTGCAAAACAAGTTTTTTTTTGTAAAATGCAAAAAGTTCTAGAAAAATATGTATGTAATTATAAAATTATTTTCTAATATATTAAATAAATCAAACTAAAATATAGATAAAGTATGAAAACTTATATACAAATATTAAAAAACACTTTCATAATATCCCGAATGGTCACATGTATAGCATTTAAAATCTTTAAAACTTTTATGAACGATAAATAAAAATTTTTTTTAAATATTGATTGATATCTTAATAATATGTAGTTTTTAAAGATATAAAAATTAAGTCTACGATA
This sequence comes from Dolichoris vasculosae, assembly GCA_018907195.1. Classification (NCBI taxonomy): domain Eukaryota; kingdom Metazoa; phylum Arthropoda; class Insecta; order Hymenoptera; family Agaonidae; genus Dolichoris; species Dolichoris vasculosae. The sequence continues at coordinate 1,493,087 of JACCHY010000019.1, forward strand.
TTTTAAATTTTTAATCTAAAATTCACCAACATTTAAAAATATTCAGTTTTAATCTTATAAATATCTATACTCTTCAAATTACAAATAAAATATTTGATTTTATTGTATTATTTTTATATAAATTTATATTAAAAATATTAAAAAATTGTTTATTTTTCTTTTTGGTACAGCTTAAATTCATGAGTACTGAACTTAGCCCATGAAAACCGACAATACAATTTTTAATTTAAAGGTTTTAATTTTAATAGTTGATTTACGTCACAAAAACCAAAGGCAAATAATTAATTGGAATGGTATAAATACAAAAATGAATTTCTAAATAATTTATAAAGATATTATTTTACCAGTTTATGATGAATTATTGCATGAATCCATAAATATTGGCCGATATATATAAAATATAAAAGTAAGTTTAAACAATGGAAACATCATATTTAAACTATAAGTTTAAACACAATTTTGAAGAAAGCTTAAAAAGAATAGGCAGTTGTTAAGAATTAGTCGAAATTTCAAAATTGATATATATATTTGTCATTGATTATTTTTTATTTTAAAGTACTATTTTTATAGTATTATTTTTAATAAACTGGCTTGAATATACTATTGAAGAAACAAAAATAAAAGTTGGACAAGCTATAGAAATCTTGAATAGTTTAATCAAGGAGTGAATGTGCAAGTTGTACGCTGAAAGAAGCATACAAAATTATACAAAAAATAGTTACATTTATAGAAATATAGACAAAAAATAAAAAATTAAAATTTCATTTCGGTTTTTACTTAAATTTAACAATTTTTAACTTTTCTTTATTTTCATAACTTTAATATATAGTTGTGCGTGTAAGGAAAATAATTCTGTCAACATAATATATTAATTTGTTTATTCTGTGCAATTTAAGAGAAAAAAGAGTTCTATTTTTTATTAACAAATAATTTGGAAAATATAATTGAATAAATATAAATATAAACTCATGTAGAAAATTTTTATATTATATAATATTAATAAATATTATGTAAAAAAAATTGTGCCTGACTTTATTATATCATGATCAAATTTGAAAGAAAAAACTTTTTATCATAATTGCCCAATGTTTAAAATATGCCAAAACTTTGACTTAATAAAATCAATGATTTTTTATCTGATTAACTTCTAAATTTTTCTTACATAATATGGTCTAAACATAAAAAACAAAAATAATAGTTTTATAAGTTACGAATTGATGTATTTTTTTTAAATAATAAATGTAATTTGTTTATATAGTTTCAAAATAAAAAAATATGAAATTTTCTAATATAAATATTTTTTTTAATGAATTACTTTCATTAATTGCTATAAATTTATTAATAATGATCGGTACAACCTTTTTTGTTTTGTAGTATTTTGAAAGCAGATGGAAGGTTCATATACATTTATTATAATTATATGCTTGAGGATAAACCGCTAATATGAATATGATTGCAACCTGAACTCTTGTTCACTTTAAAATCTATGCCAGATTCATTAATCAGTGTCATAATAGAGTGAGAGACTAAAAGCAAGTAATTGCTATTATCAATAACATTTATATACATTTTTAAATAAAAATTACCCTATTTCTATTTTTTTATACAGTTACGTCATGCTTTCATTCCATCGCGGTAAATAATAAAATATAAAAATATATAATTATCTTTCGTCTGCTCGATACGTTTGTGTTACTTCCCGGTTCAGTTAGAAAGGTTAGGTTATGCATTCATTTCAAGTATTATTTATATAAATTAATGCACATAAAATAACTTTATTTGTGTATACATTAATTTTTTATTGCCTGTAAAATCAACTAATTTCTTAAACTAATTATTTTGATTATTATATGTACTATGCTTTGATTTAATAGCTATTCCATTCAATAATCTTATGAGTACTTGTCAAGCAATTGTGATTCAACTAATTTTTCTAATCTTTTTAGTTGTAAACACTTTTATATTTACATGAAATTATTTATTTCCCTGCTTTTTCAAAATTGTATTTTTAACGCAAATATGAAAAATTATAGATATCTAAATATTTACATGTGTGGTGTCTACATGTGATTATTGTTAATAACATTATTGATTTATAATCAGTTTCTTTACATGATATTTACTGATAGTAAATGGCTCTTTTTTATATTCTATAATAGTTTTATGGTTTTTGAGATTTAATTATTATAAATATTATTTCTATGTATATAATTATATTGAAATAGGAATATTTATTTATTTCCCATGTTTGGTAAATAAATTTTATAAAAATAAAGTTTAGATTTTAACAAATATATAAATTTTATAAAAATAAAGTTTAGATTTTAATAAATATATTTCTTTAACTAAAATAGTTTAACTGAGTTAGTTACTTTATTAAGTACTAAATTAAAAAAATATATAATTTTACATTTTGAAAAATAAAACCGAAAAATAATAATATATATTCTTTAATCTAATTTAAAAATGTATTTTTTAATCAATATTTTTCTCTTAAAAGCATTGAAATAATTAATTTAGAGTATTTTATTGAAAATAATATACTTTAAAGTTAGAATTTAACTTTTGTTTGTTTCTAACTTTATTTCTGAACACAATTTATAGATTTTAAATTGATATAGTATGGAAAATTATACTGTTATTAGTATTTTTTTTTATTTAGATTTTATGGTAATTAAATTATTTAAAAGGGTTGAATTAGCTTTCTGTTAAATAGAATTTTATTATCATTAATATTGTTGTTGTTATTGTTGTTGTTGTTATATAAGTTAATATATTATAATAAGCAAATAAAATTTTATACCGAATTTTATTAATATTGAATTGATTGATAGTATTTAAAAAGTTTCTAAATATGAATGATAATATAATAATTAATTTTTTATACATTTATAACATATTTAAAAATTATTGAAAGGTTTTATAATTAAAATTTATAAAATGTTTTATATTAAAATTCCTAATTTGTTTAAAACAATTATGTTTGTAATAGTTTATTTTAAGTTTTATAATATGAATACTATTATTTTGTTATTAAAATGTATTAATAGTATATTAAAAAATCCAATTATATCAATTTTATAATTAAGAATAATATAGTAGTAATTGTAAGTTTACTTGATAAACCTGCGAATAAAAATGGTTATTGTAAATAATGTAGTAATATTTTTACTATAATATGTATAGTAATACGTATTATTATTATAGATAGTAGCTCACGGTAGTAGTATATATTTGATAATTGATTAACGAATTGAAAACTATTTCAAATTTTGAATATAATATGTGACCAAAAATAAAATAGTTTAGTTCATGAGATTAACCGATTGATATATTTTATTTGAATTTATGGAAACGGACATATTGTAAATGTTTTAATCATCAGTATAATTCGTACGTAAACATTTTTTTATTATCTTATGTTAATTCTTATACATATTACAAACTCTTTTTAACAGTTTCAACTAAGTTACAAGCAAACTTTAAAGTTTCATAGTTTTTTTAAATTATATGCATATAATACATTTTTTATTTATTTTTCATTTTTTGTTATTATTTTTAATTACATTTTTTTAATATATATTTTTTATTAAATAAATAAGTATTTTTCATACACAGTAAAAACAGATAAAACTTTAAACATATTGATTTTTTTATAAGTTTATATAAAAACTTATTATTTTTTTAAAAATATTCATCAAATCATTTTAATTATTCATATTGGAAAATGATAACATAAAATTATTACCTATTTATATTTAACATTATTTAATACGTATGTGTATCTAGAAGTCATAAAACATCAATAAATTTAATAAATAATGAATTCAAAAAGATAAAATAAGTATTTCCATTTCTAATACTTAAAAAACTATTATACATATCATGTAAATTATTATATATACTCTTCTACCCTTATTTTTTATAATTCCTATTTATAATAAAAGTAAACACATTTTTAGATGAATAAAACAACAATTAAAAAAATTAATTGAAAAATAGTTTTCAAATAAAAATTATACTTCATCTAAAATTAAGCTACTATCTACGTGTTTGATCATATTATGATGAAAGGAATCTTTTTTGGAATATACTTTATATTTTTGTTATCAATATTATGTATAAGATTTTCGAATACTATAAATTCAAAAAATGTAGATACTTTAAAATGTAGATTATCTGGAAAACTTATTAAAGAAATAGACTCTTACAAACCAATTTTGAAGAAAATTTATATGGCAGCTACTAAGGGATTTTTTCGTAAAGGAACAATAAATGAGCTAGAAACTTTCGTGAATATATTTAGTCACAGATTATCTGGTTCAAGAGTATTGGAAAAGTCTATTGATTTTATGTTAAACAAACTAAAACACGAGAACTTGGAAAATGTACATGGGGAAGATGTTATGGTTCCTCGTTGGGTAAGGTAAGTATAATGAAAAAATGAAGTTGTTTAAAAATATTTAAGAAATATTTATATTTTGCATAAATCATTAATATTATTTTTTATTATTATTAATGTTGATTTATTTGTATCTAATAAATACAATATTCATACAATAAGTTGTTTTTGTAATCATAATAAAAAATGATTTTACATGTAATAATTATTTACGACTAATATGCTGTTATATATGCGATCGCAGTCTTACAGATTATTTATTTTGTTTTCTTTTTTATTAAGATTTTTTTTTGCGTGTGAGAATTTGTTACAAAACAACAAATTTTTTTATAACAATTTTAGTTTTTATTTATACACAGAAAATGGATAAAATTAAAACTGTATTCTAAATCATTAATATGTACATATTGTATGATCAAGTATGTTAAATATAATAAAAATCTTAAAAATTTTATAATACTTGAATTAATTAGTAAATACGATTTTCATATAAAATGATTCAATTATATTTATGAAAAAATAGAAATTAATTTAAAATTTTTAGGGGTAAAGAATCTGTACAAATATTAAAGCCTATACTTAAAGAAATGCGTATGCTAGGATTAGGATATAGTGTACGTACACCTAAGGAAGGAATAATGGCTAATGCTATTGTAATTAAAAGTTTTAACGAATTACAAGAACGAGCTGAAGATGTAAGTAATATAATTATAATCACTTTTATATTTTCTAGAATATAAAATAATTATTTTATTCATTCTCTTATGTTTAAGATATAAATTGTATGTAATATTCAAAATTTTATTAAAAACAATGATTGAGAATATAAAAATATTTGTATATTTGTTTGTAACTTGTTGTATTTATCATCATTGTTAATTGTTTAATTAAAAATTAATTCTTATTTAAAATATTTTTTTAATTATTTACGATAATTGATCTACATAAAGAAAAAAATTTTAATCTTTATCTGTTAGTATTTATTCAAACATTAAATATAAATAATGTAAATAAAAATGTAAATAATCTATAATTATTATAATAGAATTAATATTATTAGCTAAAACAATAAGAAATTTCATTGTATTTACGCAGTTAGACAAAATAAAATAAATAAACTTTACGAGTAAAAAATATAAGTATAAAAAAGAAAGGGGTAATGGTAAATTTCTTGTTTTTTTAAATTTAATAATTGTTAATATAAATGAAAACTTATAAGAAAATTAAAAATTTTAGAGAAATTGAAATATATTTTGTTGAATCAATAGAATAATTCAATTTTAACTTTATGAAATATCAATTAGATATTAATATTTTTGGATTAATAAAATTTATAGTTCCATGCTTTAAAAAAAATTTGTAGTATTAAATTACTTTTTCATGGTGAAATTTTTAAAAACATTTTTTATTTTAAACTTGGTAAATATTTTATGAAATAAAATGATAGAAATATCTATATAAATTAATTTAACTTGAATATTGAATGTTTTTTATAAAGTTTTATACCTTATAGTCAGTAAAATCTATTTCTTTGTTTTAAATAATTGCTTTGATATATATATAATATCATATTATCATATTAACAAAACTAATTTTAATAGAATATATTATTATTAAAGAGTGATATTTGATACATGATGCTTTAATTTATTAATCAAAGTAATTATAATTTTAAGATTCCAGGAAAAATAGTTATATTTAATCAAAATTATACTACATATGGAAATACAGTGAAATACAGAGAATATCGTGCTTTAGAAGCAGCGAAATACGGAGCTGTTGCAGTTCTTATTCGCTCAATAGCACCTGTATCTCTTGGTTTTCCACACACAGGAATGATGAAATATGAAATAAATGGCACAAAAATTCCAGCTGCTTGTATTACTATTGAAGATGCTCAATTTTTAGATGAAATGTCAGGTCAAGGTATTTAAAATACAATAATAAAGTACGATAGTAAATTATAAAGATATTACAATTTTATTTTTAAACCATGTCATAAAATTTTAAATAGCATTTTTTAAAATTATATATATTTAAAAATTTTATATTCATAGGCAAGACAATAGAAATTAGGCTTAAAATGGAAGCCAAAACTTATCCAAGTATACTCTCACGTAATGTTATTTCTGAAATAATAGGGAATTTGAAACCAGAAAAAGTTGTTATCGTTTCCGGTCATATTGATAATTGGGATGTTGGACAAGGAGCAATGGATGATGGTGGAGGTGCCTTTATATCTTGGAATGCTTTGGTATTATTAAAAAAACTTGGATTATATCCAAGTCGAACAATTCGGTAATAAAAATAATAATTTTTTATATACTTTATCTATTTATACTCATAGTATATATATATCTATTCTTACATAAAAATTCAAATTATTTGAAAAACTATAATTCTATTTAAGTAAATAATTATATTTATTATTAAGTATTAATTTTTTAAGTTAAACATATTTATTTCAAAATGATGAAAACAGTAATATGAAATTTACGACTGCAAACAAAAAATTTTATTATACATAAAAGTATGACTGTTAATTTTTATTTTTAAAAATATATATTTAATTGCTTATCTTTTTTGTTATCAAGTAGATCTTATTAATTATTATAAAGTTAATTGTTATGCATAAATCAGTAGTTCTATTAAAACTATTTTATTTCACGTATAACTCAATATGAATTCCTTTTTTACGGTTAAACTTTTTACTACTCAAATTAGTACAGAGAGTTGCTTTTGACCATAGACATCGATAAATGTTTAGTTTTTATATATTGCTTTCAAGAGATATTTTTTTCAAAAAATTATGAAACGTATATTATTAAGTATTGATTTAAATTGATTTAAAAGCATTTTTATCAATTTATAATGTATTGCAATAAAAAAATATAATTCTTTTTACTCTTATATTAAACAGAATAATATAATTATAAGGTAGGTTGCTCAAATTTTATTTTTACTATGAATATTATATCACAGCTTTTGATACTAGGCTTAAATAAAAATTGATATTATATTTATGTCATACGATATTTAATTGAAATGAAGAGATAACTTCTTATGCATTTTGTTTAATTTGGAATGAATTACCATTTAAAATACAAGATCAAAAAACAAAAATTAATCGACATTAAAATTAGGATATTTAATTCACTCTTAAATTTGCTTTTAAATATGTATTTTACTATAAAAATTTGATCCAATTATTTAGTGATATATATTAAAAAGTTTTGTTACAGAATAAATACTTTATAAAAATATTTTAATATTTAAATAAAATATAGAGTGTTAATAAAATAAAACAATTATGTATATACATATATATATTATGTATATATATATTTAACAATTAATATGTCTTACTTTAAATGTTTTTTAAAATATCTTGATGAAAAAAGAAAAAATTGGAAAAAATATAGTCATCAATCTAAGTACAAATCGCGGTCGTGCGTACTTAAAATTCGGGAAATTGGACAAGGAGTGGTATCATACAGACCTACGGCTAAAAAAATTCGTAATTTTCAGGACTTGAAAAATTCATTTTCAAATCTTATTTCTTGTCTGTATGTTGGATATAAACGCAGCGATTATAATTAGCAAAATATAAGTCGTGTTATTAAAAAACTGAATTATATTTTTAAAAATGTATAGTTTATAAATTTTTTATTTTTTATTCTATTATTAGTTTACAAATATTTAATAATTTATTTTAACAAAATGTTTTTTCATCATTATTCTTAAGTTTTAAAAATGTATGAATAGCTGCAATTATATGAATCATAAATTACGCATTGTACGTATTTATTTGTTTATAGATCAATTTTATGGACTGCTGAAGAAGTAGGATGTGTAGGTTCTCTACAATATATAAAAACACATAAATTTGAAAAACAGGACTTTCAATTTGTGATGGAGTCAGACTCGGGAATGTTTACACCACTTGGTCTTCGGGTTTCAGGATCAAATATAGTTAAATGTATAATACGCAAGATTCTTAGGTATATTGGTATAAAATTAATTTGTATTTATTAAATTCAATTATAATAATAATATAATTCTGATATATAATATAAACATTGATCATTTAACTTTAAGTGTACTAACATAAATAAAAGAAATTTATGACTAGAACTTTATAGTATTTGTTTCCTGTTCATCCAGAAGCTTTTTATTTTGTCATACTACTTTGTATTTTAGTAAGAAAATAACTCACAGTAATTTTTTCAATGATACTAAATTTTTTTTGAAAAATAATTTTTGTGTTATTATATTAAAAATCTAAAATAATAATATCAGAAATTTAAATATAAAATTTTTTAAAATAATATTTATCATAAATTAATCATAATTCTTAATAGAAAATAGATATTTTATATAAATATATTAAAGACGAGGTTGTAATATTAATTACACTGATCGTTCTTATATTTTTGACTGTATTTCTGTATATATATATATATATATATATATAAGTATCTTGATATTAGATATATTTTTATAAAGTTAATTTAATTATTATTGAATTATTATTATAAGTAGTATTAGCGGTTAAAATGTTATTAAAAAATACAGAGTATAAGTTCTGTTAAATTAAGCAAATAAGCAACTGTAAGATCTTGAAAGTTTAATTTCATATATTTTAAAATTAGATATTTTGATTATTCTATTAGTTTTATTTTATATGTCAATATATAATAAAACAAAAATATTTATATAAAAACATTCTTAATGAATCTTGTAACATTTAATTTACATATCTAATATGTTAAATGTTATTATCAAGGATTATTATATTTTCTTATAAAATAAGATAGATATTATTTTTCTTAAATCATTAATTTATAGAATTTGTAATGAGCAAAAAATAAACATAATATATTATTGTGTAATTATATATACACATAAAAAATAGAACGAGTCATAAAGAGGGATTAGAAATTCATTTCTGATAGTCTTCCCGTGTAATACATTAAGGTTAGACGATCATTCAAACAATCTGCGGAACAAGATTCTTCTGTATTACTCTAAAATATTCTTCTATTTTAGAAGGCTTAGTACTATTACACGATAAATGCGATAAGTAGTATAATGATATAAATAATATCATCGGTTTAAAGTTCTTCAGGTGAGCCATAATAACTGAACAGGTCCTAGACGTGTTTTGTGTTTAATGTTTTGACTGGGGATAATTACACAGTTAGTTTAATGGAGCAATATATAACTAATTGCTTTATAAATATAAATGTGATCAAAGAATCACAGAAAGCTATTTATCTGACCAGCCACAAAATGATCAAATTGAGGAGTTATAAACATACTTTTTACAATATGCTAAAGAAGCACTTTAGATGATTCAAAGAAACTCAATAGTTTAGAATTATATATCGTTGATGTGCAAGTCAGCAAAGAAAACCACTTTAATGAAAAATACGGGGTTAAAGAGCATTGTCGAGCAGAAGGACTAATTCGTGTCCTAAAAGAAGCGACATTTCGGACTCTTTAATTTCTAGAGTTCTATTTAATTACGAAGTAAAATAGAAATGAACACAATATTTGGAGATATTTCTGCAGTAATAATATTGAATAATGATAGTGTGAATCAAGGAAGAGAATTTCATAATCAATTGATGGTAGCGTAAGGAAGTCAAAGTTTCTTACCGAATCATAGACCCAGAATAGTGTAATTATGTTTAAAAAATCGTGCAGATTTAAAAAAAGAAAATGCTATAAAATTTTGATATTTTTTATGTAATTATTCAATTATTTTTTAATCTAATGTAAATAGTGCATGGAATAAATTTAAAATATAGTAACGAAAAGTAGTACGTATAGGTCCATGAATATTTCCATATGTGTGTGATAGGGTGGTGTTTGAAGGCAAATACAGATTAGGAAGGTGGAATGTGTGAAATATGCATACGGAAGTTATACGAAGAATGGAAAAGAAAGAGATGGAACAATTTATAAATGTTTCAGTTTAGTTTTATGAATTTACTCGACTAATACGAGTGTCTAAGCGGAGATAATAAAAAACGTGGCTTTCCCTTTTGTCTTATATCTTCCTCCAATTCCTTTTTTTATTTTATAATAAGATAAAATAAATATCTCCGTTAAGTTATTTTTTTACTCAGATATAAAGTATTGAACTGACATAAGAAATGGATTCTGGATTAAATTTATTTTCGTATTATAAAGGATGTTGTTATAAAAGTTTTATTTATAAATTTATTTTTTCATGTTAATATTATTTAAACCATAATTTACACTATATATCAATGTTCCTTTATACATTCTATGAATTAGAATTATTAATTTGAGAAAGGTAGTTTTTAAAAATGCAACTAATATTTTTAATAAATTTTAAAACAGTAGTAATATATTGTAAAACGAACTATTGAAAAAATTTCAAATTTCTCGATTAATAACTTCTCAAAATCTACGATTTATATTAAATTAATAGCGTAGAGAATCATATTATTGTGCCTTCAACAGAATAAATGTATAATTATGTTTTTGAACACTTTCTTGAAAGCTGATATACTTAATGTAGCATTAATGTACTTAATGTACAGATCTTTATACACTTTTAATAGAAGTATTTTTTTAATAATTTGTTTAAGCCTCACGAGATTTACGATATAAAAGATTCAGTAGAGGGACCTTATATTAACGAATGGATAGAAGATGGAGTACCGAGTGCATCCTTATGGAATTTAAATTCTTAATATTTTTACTATCATCATTCCATTAATGATACCATACTTGTAGAAAATGATGAAGATTTGGATAAAGGGACAGCTCTTTTTGCATCAGTAACTTATATATTAGCAAACCTTAGTATAGATTTACCACATGGAAAATAAATTCCCTAATTCAATTACAAATTTTTTTTAATCATTTTACAGTTTTTATGAAATTTTATCATACTTGTAAATGTATAAAAAAATTTTTTTAAAAGATATATGAGCATTATTTTATTTTTTTGTCTTTAAGATCACTTAATGTCGACCTTGACGAAGTATTTAAGAATTTTCTTGTCAAATCTTTCGACAAATAAATAATATTTATTGTAATTAAATAATTTTTTATATGTACGGAAGAATATAAATAAATATTTAAGTGTAACAAAAATTCAAGTAAAAAATTTCAATTATGATTCAGAATATTATGGATTTATGATCATGGCTTAAGTGACATTACTTCCGGTTTCTCCTGAATCGTAATGATTAAGTTTATATCGACTAATAATTAAAAAATTCGATAAAAATATGCATTGTACATTATAATTAGTAAAACTTATTTCAGTTATTCACTTTTTTTTATTATATTATATTATATTTTATTATTAGTATATATTTTTTAAATTCAATTAAAATTTATTACCTATGAAAATAAATATATAATTTGTTTTCGATCAATGTTAATTTATTTATATAAAATATAAAAATTTCGTTAATATATTATTTTAAATTTCAGTTTAACAATTCAATTATTATAAAACTTTCTCAGATATATATTTAATAAACGTCTATTAAAATTAATCATAAATATATTTATAAAAAAAAATATTATAAATTGTATGTATACATTTCATAAAGTAATAGTTTTATGTTTTAAGTGTAATTTATTCAATTTGAATAAATTGTTGTGTTAAAGTAATAACAATCCTAATTATTATTAATCTTTTTAGTGACCGGCGAACATGCTTACGAAATCTCTATTCTAAATTTAGCTAAATGTACCTTTTGTACATAAAAGGACTTAGTAGAAATTTTCTTAGTTTGATAATAGTTTATTAATTATATGCTTATTTCGCAGAAGATTTCAGCGTGCGATTTAACGAGCTATCTACTCTATTTTGTGCACACCGTGTTGACACATATACATTGTACTCTTGCTTTTGGCTTGTAGAAATTTGTGATATTAAATCTGACATAGATGGACCTTATATTATTGAATAGTTAAAACTAAGCTTACTACGTGTATTGTTGTAGAATTTCAATTCTTTATATTTGTCTGTCTAGGATTAAAAAAAAAGATATCATAGCTATGAAATATGATGATGATCTGGATAAAAAACAGAATTTTTGCAACGCAAACTTATGAATTATTAAATATGAGTATTAAGTCGCCATTAAGCAACAAATAAATTGTTATTAGTTTTCATAGAATTCTTTTAGACTCGTAAAATTATACCATCATTTCTAAAGACTATGATTTTTAAGTTAAAAAAATATTTAAAGATTTCAATTTCTTTAAAGAATACTAAATAAATTTTAAAAAGAACGGTTATTTTCAATAATAATTTTTTTTCTCAATCTTCATTAATTATTTACAAGAAATAAAAATATATTATAAGTAATTTTTAGATATTCTTTCATGAAAGGATTGAAAAAGTGAGGAAATAATAATTATTATTATGTATTTAATTTTATTATTATAGTTTATTCTCATTTTTATATATATTTGAAACTGTTTAATAAAGAATAGTTTTAGAAAGTTTAATATTTACTTTATTTATGCACTTTTCTATTATTTATGCACTGTTTAAAAATAATATATATTTGTTTACAATAATGAATTTATAAATATTAATTATATTTCTAAAAAAGATTTTCTCATTCTAAAAAAGAATTTTTTTTATTGACAATAGTATTTTTCTATCTTCGAGGATAATTTATTATTTTATGTAGTCTTTATTAAGGGAGATAAAAGTATGCATGAACATCGAATTAAAAAACATATTAAATGTCGTACACAATTGTAACCTGGCAAAATATGATAAAATACGTGTGTCCAAAATGTTTGCTTTACGTTAATTTACCATTTTATTATAGTATTATTTATATATTTGTGTATATTATTATTAAAAATGAATAAACTTTCACTTTTCTTTTATTCATAAAAAATGAAGTAAAAACAAATTTGCATTATAAGCAGACAAGTAAAATCAAATTTAAAATGAAAAATAAAGATAGCCACTAAATTTGAAAACAGCTAAAAGAAAAAGAATACAACGTAAATTAAGTTTTTCAAATTCTTCATATTATAATAGATCGATTTTCACAGGCTTCAATTTCAATAAATAAATACTTTTAGAATAGTAAAAATTGCATCAGCAAACCTAAAGGTTTTATTTATGCACGAGCGACGATAAAGGATAATATTATTGGTTTAATTATATTTTTAATAGAAAACTTGGATACAGATTAGCGACATAATATCATACAAGGTTAAATCAAAACGGTTTTTCAAAAACTTTGTCAAAGTATGATTGGAAATCGGGCTTGTTGATAAAAATCATAACCTTGAAGTGATACAAGAACTCGAATAATGTAAATGTGAAGTTCAATATTTTAGATGTACGCGTATCATATCACATCTTCATAACTTTAAATTAAATACTGCTGCAATAAAAAAATTAAGGAAAAGCTAACTGCTTTTAATACTTCATTGAATAGTAATGTTTAACGGAGTTCGATATTGCTTTAAATTATAGTAAAACGTTTCGATGGGAATCTACTGCAACAAAATACTTTAAAAATACATTAGTGATGATAATATATAATATAGACAATGTCTTACAGAGAATTTAGTGTTTCTACACCAATTTCATATATTAAACAGTTTCTTTCACGTAGACATTGCTTCAATTTAGAATTTTTAGAAGAACCGAAAGAGGATTATATAGTTACGTGGGAATTAATTAAAAAGCAATAAGCCGAGATTAATAACAAATACACACATTTAAGATTTTTTCATGTTCCATCAATCATCAAGGAATCTTAATAGAAATTAAAATTATTGTAAAAAAATTTTCAGAAGCATGTAAAATCATTAATAGTAACTTTAGTAAAAGAAAAAACAAATATGTGTGATTCTGCTTAAATTTCCATTGATTTATGAACTGAACATATTTTAGAAAGCGCATATTGTTGAAAAAATAATATATTGACATGTCCGAAGTTTCTGAAATTTAATCTTTATGAACGATTCAATATTTATAAATCATTTTCGATAATTATGTAAAAAACGATTGTTTTATATCGGGATGTGAGCGATAACGCATAATACATTATTGTATTTTTTATACGCAGTGTAAAAGTACAGCCCAAAAAAACATAGTGTAGTATTAAAAAGAAGTTCTACTCAAAAAAAGTATTATATAATTTACTTCATTTTGGGAATTACAGAATATGTGCAGAACTACTTGTCAAAAGAAAAATAAATAAGCGAAAGTTATTACGTTTAGACTATAAAACGCAAAAAATGGAAGATATACCACGTGGTCACTTGTTAGTTGAAATATAAACGAACTTAGTGAATTGTACATTATTGCACTAGGAAAATATAATTGTTTTGAAAAATGATTGAAAAAAAGTAGAAGTATCTTAAATTATCAAAAATTAAAAATTCCAGAATTATGTACCTACACGATATTTGCAGTGTAAAAATTCATAATATAATGTTAGAACGTTTTTGTTCATAGGCAATTAAAAACTGCTCACTTGTATATATCAAATTAACACAAAAATAAATTTTGAAATTAAAATTTAAAATTAAATTGTAAATTCTAAGAAAACCTAACAATCAACTAAAGATTAAAATATTATGATTATCACATTAGTAGCAGATTAGTATATCATTAATTTAATTATAAAAAATACGTATGCAAAAAATTGGCATGCGAGTAGACAATTAACAGACTTCGCTAAAAATATTGGTTATTTGATGATAAAATATTTTGTGATATATAATTAAAAAATGTCTATGATACAGTAATTATGTACTTCAGTTAATTCAGTTAAAAATAGAAGATTTATTACTATACGGTGTCACGCAAGCGACCATTTCAAATTTTAGGATTAGGTTATTACTGACCATGTTTTATAAAAAAGTTATCTAAATGGGACCATATCCAGAAAGCTTTATAACATTTTGGGAAACGTAGACATTATGATTATTTAAATTAACTTTGGTCAAATAAATAACACAGAGGAGATTTAAAGAAAAATATCGACACTTTAATTAAAATTAAAAAGAATAACATTCTGCTCAATTATTAAAGACTTGGGTATGTAGTAGCGGAACATCAGAAAGATATGATAACAACAAAATAGCAAATACAAACGAATCATAAATAAATTAGTGACCTTCTTTCTTAACGTTCTTATAACAACAATAGTTCAATTTTATATATTAGTATAGTATATTTCTATATAAGTTTTTAATACACATTATCTATAACTTAAAATAAAAAATTTTAACACTAGTCATTTAAGGCTGGCCAAATGCTGAATTTGTAACAACTTTTTAAAATAAAATTAACGTTAGTATTTTCCTATCTTTAAGGAACAACAAAAGAATGCATGAACTGTAGCGATTAAAAGCAAAATAGAGGATGAGCATTATTACAGTCAGAAAGCTCTGCGGAAAATTAAATCTCGCGAAGGAGATATTGAGTTGCAACAACGCAAAGAAAAACAATTATTAAATGACGCGAGTAAATTACCTGGACCAAGTTGATCACCAGGCGATGAGTTGCTCGCCTCCAGTCCTCAAACACGTGGTGCGGAGACGCCCGTAGCCTGTGCAAGATCATATAAACAAACTCACTTCTAGGAGCTTGCAGAAACAAGAAGTAACGAAAGATCCTTGCGAAGTTCCTGTCGCGATGGCATGCAATGCTAGTCTCATACGCGTTGTCGCGGGGAACTTCTCAAGGAGGACACGTGCACTCCATAGAAGAGGCAAAGATGAAATGTATCGCGAGAGGATGATATTCGAGGAGGTTGAGAGTAACTCAAATTCTGTACACTACCAGGTTCGTCCAGATGGAAGTACCCCAGGGGCAAATGGGCCTCACATGAGTGTTCTCGAGAAGAGGGGAAAAATACTGAGAAGAACCCGAGAAAGCTGATCTGTAAAGAATGTGAGGACGGAATCCCTATTAAGACGCAGAACAGATAAACCGAGATCTCTTCGGAAAGAGGAAAGGAAAGTCAGGAGCCGATTATGGTGCGTGGAGTTTGGCGGTGCCTCATCTGTGCAGAGAGTAAGATCGATACCTCGAGGAAAAAGAAGTCATCGGTATATGAAGATGCAGAGGGATTCTAAAGCAATCTCCTCTGTGCATGCGAGCGGGAAGGTCGCGTCGTTGTAAACCGAAGAACCGTTACATGGCGCACAATTGAAAAGTCGTAAAGGTCCGGGGAATTTCGTAACTGAAAACAATGATTGCCTTGTCGGGGCTCGATTCCTCGCAGAAAGTAGAAAAAAAAGACTCGAGATTAACGAGCGTGACAAATTAGAAGTTTATAAATGAAAGGGAAAAATGGAAAAGGAACGAGAGGGAGTGAGGATATATATATATATATATATGTACGTATCAGACGACGTGCAGATTTTTCCGACTCGAGCGACGATACCGAATTGACGAGCGCAGAATTGTACATGAACAGAACCATTGTACACGACATCGCAAATATTGTACGCGTTCGATTAACAACTTGTTGAAATATAAATATATCGTGAAAGAAATAAATTATGTTAAAAATCAGAAATGCTATTTTTATCCTCAACAAGCATAATTGTAACAAGGTTAAATTTAACAATACACGCTTTCTCACCAGTAATTTTGGTTCACAACAATAAAATTTTTTATTATAAAATGGTGCATGTATGTTTGTATATTTTTATTAAAGATTAAAAAAATTTTAATTTGTCTATTTTTTCGTATTATTCTTTTTAAATAAATTAGTTCACTCGCAATTTAGTAAGTTTATCATTATTCTTAAACATGTATATATGCATAAATATATATGGTAGGATTATTGTATAGATTGTAAATCAACTAAAATTATGATCAAATTATTCTTAATTTGCTCTTTGTTTCTATCTTTTTATTTAATTTTATATATACTGATTAAAATCTCTATCAGTTTTTCTGTATTTAACTTTGTGAAAACACATCGTAATAATATTATGAATTAGAATAAGGAAATCACATTTACTTTTTCTTAATTATTTTTAATACTTCATAAATTATAAAATATTAAAATATTTTGTTTTATTATTTGTAAAATATTTTGAAAGGAATATGTATCTAATATGATATAATTTTATATAGTAAAATTTTTCAAGAAATAATTACAATAAAAGATACATATTTGTTGATAAAATATTTTATAGTTTTTATCAGATATATGAACTATTTTAATAATATTATTTGATCATTAATAATATAAGCCTGAAATCTTCTAAATAAACGTGAAGACATTTTTATCTCAACGATTGCATATATACAGAAATTTATTGTTAAACGTGTATTAAATCTTTCTTAGGTAAATTTTTAATATTTTTTTTGCTTTACAAAATTCAAATACTTTTGCACTAAAAGATATATTTTTTATAATAATAATTTGATAATAATTGTGTACTAGATACAACTGCATGAACAATGGTAATTTATAGAATCTATTAATTTCTAATTTATTAAATATCTTATTTTATATAAATGTTATTACAAAAGTTATTCTTAATTATACTATAAGTCCCGAAATAACATTCTTTATATAAATACCTTTAAATTTAAATACTCGTAAAAATTATTTAAAAATACTAAAATTTGAAAAACTCCCATTTTTTACTTGGATGTTTAATTTTCTAATTATTAATCACGAATAGCATAGCCGGAAATATCGAAAAACCATTGCTTTGACGCATTTCAGGGATGAAAAGTAAAACTTTTAGTACTGATCGTTTATATAAATGTGAGCCTTTCCTTCTTCGATTATGGCATTAATTCTTAACGCCCCTTAGCGGTGGTAGTCTACGCGTATTCATGGTGGAGGGGCGCACGCGAACTCAAATGAGCGTCATGGCACACGCTGTAGGCCAGTGCCTACGCGACTCGCGCAACCCTCGGATGTTTGTGTCATTGAAATTGTTTTAAAGATTTCTCATTAAATCCGATCCGTGACGATACACACCGGCGTCTGCGCTCCACCTGTTTACCAAGTCTGCATCAATACCGGCGCGATTGGTTTGTGAAAAGTGTAACATATTTCATCTTCTGCGCGTGTTTCTGCTTTCTTTATGGGCTTCGGAGATAGATGCCTTTATACTTAAGGAGAGAAATTATCTTGTTACACGGCAAGTCTTCCCCATCACATTACACATTTGGCAACGACCACGACTCTGGTTAGTTTTTGTGCATGATTCGATGCTGCGTTGAAGGTAGCACCTGATTCATATTATATAGTAACATTCAATTCAACATTTTCTTTTTACATCGAGAGTGATTAATTCTTCTTTCATGAAAATTGAGTGATTTATCTTAAACTGTAAATAATAAATTAATGCCTTTTAAAAATGATAAAAAAAACTATTTTAGTATTATATGTGATTATATTAATCAATTCTTATTCAATAAAATTATTAAGAATGTAAATAGTATTATTCAAATCATTTATATATATATATATGAATGAATCTATGTGTACAATTTTTTACTTTCATTTTGTTCTCTATCTATATTATCTATCTATATAGCTATCTATCTATCTATATAACTACACACTTTTTTTACATTGATTTTTAAATAAATGTACATTATTATTTGTATCTTAATATTTTGTATTGCAATGCAATGATTTTACTTTTTATATTCTAAAAATTATGTTTAAATTCAGAAAAACTTTAAATTATATTCATCTATAATTACTTATATAAAAATATATATTAAAATACTTTTATGTTTTAATATATTATTGATAATAATATTACAATAGAAACAATTATTTCATAATTTTTTTAATGTGATAAAACTAATTTCGTAATTTAGTTGTTTTCATATTTATTATATATGTATATAAATATGTTTATAACAAATTTTTTAAAAAAAATTTAAATAAGAATACTTAATTAAAATGAGTTTATTATATGAATAATAAAAATAGATTAGTAAAAATTTTAATATTTAATAATTTCTTGTTTATAAATATAAAAGTACAGTTTTTACATTAATAAATAAAAAATAATTGCAAAGGAAATTTTATCTATTAAAGAATTTAATTTATAAAACAAAAGATATGATAATGACAAGATGGTTTAAATTAATCTTTTATCATATTGTGATATATTCAATCATTTTGCGCATACTTTATTTATTGAAATATATTACATTATTAGATATTTTTCTATGATATCTATTAACATATAAAGTGCTGTAAAAAATCCAACAGTATATATAATTTCAGTAATGTTATAAAATAGAAAAAAATAAAAATTATAACTGAATATCAAATATTTATTTATAACATGAACTATATATTCTATATGATAAATATTTATACATATTTATATTCATTTACACAAGAGTGAAAATAAGATTTATCATAATATTTTTCATTTTCATACTTTTTGTAATATTTTCTCGTTCTGTTAATATATTAAATTTGGTAAAGATGAATAAGTGAATTTTTATGATAAAAATTTGTGAGCATAAATAAAATAACAGATTTATTGTATATAATATCATACTTATAAAAATGCCAATAATTAAATTATATTAAAAAATATAAAATAATATAAAAAATAAATTTAAAAAATGAAAATTATTAATTTTTTAAAAATAATATTATGAAAAAAATTTTCTAATATATTGTATGAATTTATTTTAATTTATAAATTAATTTTTAATTGTATTCTTTTTCATTATATAAAGTATTAGATACAAATGTAATAAAATGTAATTTTCTTTTTAAAGAGTAATATTAAGATTTCTTAAAATTTTAAATAAATTGATGTTCAGTATGAATATATTTTTAAGGAAGAAAGGAATTTCAATATTTGCGTCATCGTAAGATAATAATGACTTGGATGATAATAAATAAACGCATTCATTAACATACTAATATATAAATAATATAAAGTATTAATATTTATAAAAAGTTGTGTAAACAAATATATTGCACATTAAAAATAAAAATTTTGAAAATAAAAAAAAGTTAACAAGAAACTTTAATTTTTCAGTTGTAGAAAAATTGGATATTCAACTGCTATAAAAATATGAAATTATAAAATTATTTTTTAGCACAAATATCATAAATTATAAAAAGGTAATAAATAAAATATATTAAATTTAAAAGTAGAAATAACAACTTTTAATCATAAATTTTGTAAATGAACTTAAATTTTGTATAAGAAAATATTTTGCTCTATTGATTATTATAAATCTTATTATAAAAATTACTAAAAATTTTACTTTCTATGTAAATCCAGATTAAGTTTAATATTTTAATGAATGAAATCTTATTTAATGTTTTACAGTACTAAACATATTATTGTGTTAACAATGGTATTTAGTTAGTTGGTATTTCTCATCAATCAAAAATAAAATATTATTTAAAATCTTATGATATACTATAATAAATATTTATTAATAAATTGTTATTCAATAATATATAAGTATTAAAATGCATTAAATCAGTTTCAAAGTAAAACATGTATGAAGAATCATTAATACTCGTTTAAGTTTATTCATTTTAACACAGTGTAATTTTTTTATTTATTTTTATTTTTTTTAATTTTCATATTAAATAATTTTATAATTCTTTAACTCAATTAAAATATAGTTTAAATTTTATTATTATAAATATAGCAATTATGTAATACAAATTTTTAATTTTTTTATAAATTCAATAATAATAAATGTGTAATACTTTT
The DNA here is from genome assembly GCA_018907195.1 of Dolichoris vasculosae. NCBI lineage: Eukaryota > Metazoa > Arthropoda > Insecta > Hymenoptera > Agaonidae > Dolichoris > Dolichoris vasculosae. The sequence continues at coordinate 1,514,220 of JACCHY010000019.1, forward strand.
CAATTTAGATGGAATATATGTAATCACGAATAATTAATATGAATAAAGTTCTATAGTAGAATTCTAAGTTTGCATAAACTGTATAAAATTTTGTTTTCAGGCTAAAATATTTTGGTAAAGTTGTTTTTTTTTCTAAAAGAAAAACTGAAAATATTAATTTTTTTGTATTAATTATGTATGTTTTATAAATACTAAAATATAAATTAATAAATTTTAATATTCGAATATGGTGAAAATATTTCTACGAAAATAATATATATTATATATATATCAATTCAACAATATTTTTGTTAGTTTATTTTTGAATATTTTAATCTCATCAGATAGTTAAATTATGTATAAGTTGAATCCCTTGCTTTTATTGTTTATAACTATAAAGTTCTGGTTGATGCAACAAAATGTGAATGAAATTACACATTTTTCTCATATCGATAGACAAGAGTTCGTGTTTTCCATCATTTAAAATAAAGTAAATAAAGTTCTTAAATTTTACCAAGTTCATAAGTTTCGTAGTGCTAAGGTATCCGTACTAAATTATGCAACTTTTTTATAATTTCATTTTTTCTTTATTTCTTCTTTTAAATTGCTGTACTGTTTACATTAGCAATAATTTTTAATTTGCTTTTATGAAAAATCACTAAATCAATAAATAAATTTTTCTATTGCTTTTATATTTAAAATATATTAAATATAAAAATCTAGTAAATTAGTATGTGCCAACGCGTATACATTTATACATTCATAAACGTACACACATAATTATATATATATATATATATTCTCCTTCTATATTTGTTTTTTGGAAATAATTTAATTAGATATATTTGTAAGAAATATTTTTAAATACTTATTTGTACATTACAAATTATGTTACATTTTTTCCGTATTACATTATTAAAATAATGGAAAATTAATTATTTCAATTCAGAAATAATAATCTCCATTATATTTTTGATTTTAAGAGATCAATATGATTGTAAATATAGATAAAAAATATACGTTAAAAATACGTAAAAATTACTAGTATTACAATTATATGATATAAAAAAATTATATCGGATAATTAAAATTAATTTTTTGAAAAATTATGTATTTTATTGATATAACTTAGTGCATTAGCTGTATTATAAGCTAACTAAGGATGTTACAAGATTTTATTTTTTTATTATTCATAAGTTAAATACAAATTAAATATCATTAATAAATTAAAATTCTTTTATAATATTTTTTCTATAATAAAATGGCACGCATAAAAAAGTAAAAGTTTTCCAATTTCGTTAAATCAAAGAAGGTATAAAACGAACACGTTTTCAATTGCATTTAAATTAATTTTGGATTAATCAAGTTTATGCCTTTACAAGTTATAGCAGAAAATTCGTAATTTTCTTCATGTGGAACAAAGCGTACACATAGAAATTATGTACAAGTAGAATAAACTTTTGAAAATTATATTTGTAATTACAATAATCCACAATTGTAATTTTTGCATTTTTTCAATTAATTTTTATAATATTACTAGTATTAATTCTATTAATAATTATCATGTTTGCTTATATGCATTGAAATGTTAAAATACAATGTTAAAATACATTTTTTCTGACCTTTTAAAGCATTTATAAATTCTCGCATAATAAATGTTCCAATTATACTTGGAAGTATAAAAAAATATAATAATTACTTATATTCCTTATGGTAAAACACGCATTGCTCGTATCGAAATGGGGAATTGGTGCTTTCTCATATTTTCTCAAATATTCCAGGAAATCAAGTAACAAAAATTCTAAAATCATCATATTGTTACAGTGGATATATAGTATTTTTAAATTTAATATTCTTTTTCATTTTATGTTGTAGCTTAAAACTGTAGTTTTTGTATTTATTGACCAGACTTAAATTGTGCATTTATCACATTATTCTTACAATTGTAAAAGAAAAATTTGTAAAATTTTAAAGTCTTTAGATTGAGACGTAGAACAACAGAATGAATCGAATAATTTTAAATTCATTGGTAATTTTTTTTACTTTACTAAAATTTTATCTGATATATCATATTAAAATATACGTATGATTAAAAATATTGTATGATTGACATAAAATTCTATTATTCCATATAATTTTTTTCAATATACATTCATTAATAAATATTAAAATATAAAAACAATATATAAAAATAATATTTTTCACGCATTTTATTGTAATATATATAAATAAATTAACCTAACGAGAATTTTATGATTTTTAAAAAATTTTCATAGCAGCAACTAAATAATTACATTAAGTTACTAATTTACTAGCAATGCTATATTCAGTATTTTCATCTGATTTTATAATAAAATATTTAAAATTAAATAAATATAGTTAATTAAAAAATGTTTTGGGTGTTAGCAAAAGATATCGATATTTAATATTCGAACAACAGTTTATTAGTATTAGCAAAATAATATGTAAATTTAACCTTAAATTACTTATCGGGTAAGACATAATAATAATATGTATAGAAGATAAAATCTGCACTAATGAAAAATTATTTATATTAAAGAACAATTTATATAATAATTATAATGTTAACTTAATGTTAATAGAATTATAAATTATTTTTTTTAAATTTAAAATAATATTTATTATTTTAAAATAATATTAATAAATTTAAAAAATTAAAGTTGCTTCTTATTGAAACTTTTCTGATTATAATCAAATATGCAAAGTTCACTCAAAATGACACGCCACCACCAAATCTGAATATTCATATCCAATATATGTTTATGTAGGTACCTTATCTAGCTTTAATATTCAATATACTATGTATCTCTTCCTATGTTTCAATTTAACTGTACGGTACAGTTTATGCATTAGAGTTATTTACAATTTTGTAACATTCATACATTTTAAAATTAGCCGTTAGAGAAGAGCTAATTAGTAAAATAAATGTATTAAGTTTATTGCTTTATCGATATCATACAAAAATTTTACCTACATTTTTCTGTAATTTTTTGCTAAAAATTGAGGTGTTAAATTAGCTAAATTAATACTTTTTAATACATTACATATGTTTCACTTTTCATTTTTATAAAAATGTGATTCATATTATATCAAAAGAAAACCTTAACTTACTATTGTTTTCATTTTATTTGTTTAATTTTAAGGCTATGCTTTTTATAATTATTTTTAAATAACCAAAGATCAACTTATTAGTAAAAATGTGTAAAATATTAATTATTAATATTAGAATTAGTTATCTTTTCTGTAATAATTTATATACACTCCTTCATAATATTGTAATTATATAGTTGTTTTCTACTTTTAGTAACTAATGAGATTTATAATCCAGCAATAATCGTTGACCAACATTTTTATATTTTTAATTTGAATTACACAATTACACGTATAGCTGTAAATCATATACTTCGTTATAAAAACATAATTTTATTTTTGTTCGTAAAATCTTTCATTATGTAAGGTAAATAAACTATCGACTAATTTTAAATTTACTTTTTATTATGGCTGAGTGCAATAAGTGCTTAATACAATAATTTTATGGTTAGCCTAAAGTATTCTTTATTTACATCATTTTGCGATTTTAACGTTGTCTAGAGCTTACTTTCCTAATAAAATACTAAATCTATTATAATTTGTTAATAATTCAACATTATTTATATATATATATATATATATATATACAGGATGAATTTTATTTAAATCATATAAATTAAAAATTATTCATTAGCTTGTGTATGTATACAAACTTAAAAATATTTTCCAATATTAGATTGATTTGCATATTATTTAACAAAATTATAAATTAAAACTTACGTTTTGAATGCATTCAATATAGATTGTATATGAGATTTATGTTTTTTAAAGCTATATAGAAATAATATTTATAAACACATATAAATAATCTAAAAAATTCCCAAAGTAGAAGAATATTAAATTTTGCACGAGTACAAAATGATGGAAAATAATTTCAGAGCCAACAAGTTTCGTTATTTGTCTTCGTAACACTTTCATTTCTCTTCTTGTTCCTTATATATTTTTCTCAAGTTCCTAAAAAACATTACAGTGAACTGTACACTCTCTGTTAAAAACAAAGGTATGAGAGGGAACGAAAAGTAATAAATTATTTTCTTAATTACTGTAAATCGTTTCGTTCGTTAATTATGTAAACGATATGTAGCATTGGTTTTTAATGGCTTCAGTTTCCATGGACACAAAAAATAAAAATTTTTTCTATTTTTTTAATAATCGTTTTAAAATTTTTTTTCTATTTTATATAAAAAATATACTTATTTCATTTTATATATAGAGTTGCGAAATTACTGACAGATGAAATTTTTAATAGTTGCTAATATTATAGGAAAATGCGCGGTATCATTACAACAGTTTTCGATCTGAATTCCAAACAATGGTATGATATAAATTTATCGCAGCTATTTACATTTAGATATCGTTAACAAACTGAAAGATTAAGTTTATTGTATTTGTGAAATATTGAATAAGAGTCTGCTTATATCTAAAAAAAGTAATGAGTTGTAATAGCTACCATAGTGAATATAGTTTCTATTATATATCTTTAAAAAAAATGTAGTTATACTTTATAAGAATTAAATTACCAAAACTTTAAAATTTTATTTTCACAAATGAAATAATAATAATAAGAAATGATGATTATTTTTTATATTAGAATACCAAACATGTAATATATTGCCTATCAAAGTTCACAAAACATTTTAGAACTCTAACTTTTTTATTATACCTCTTATTACTATTAAATACATAATTTTATCTTTATTTGTATTATTTCAAATATTTATCAATTCATTAAAAATTCTTAATTTTGATTGAAAAGTATACGAAAGTATTAATCTACGCAATCAATACTTCTTTAACTAAATTTTTTTATCTTATTCAAAAAGAATATATTTTTAAAATAACAGTTTTATTTAAAAAATCCATTTATCAGGTTATTTTATTTGTATTATGTAGTTGAAAGGTAATAGTGTTATAAAACCATGTTCTTTTATTTTAAGAGAACCATACCATTTTTTCGGGTAAAAAGATGTTTCTTTAAAAATTTTACAAAAGTATTTATATAATATATTATTATTTCATTAATGATAAAAAATTAATCGAAAAATACAATTTTCTTTATAAAATTCATCAAATTTAACCGTAAAAAAGACTTTCTTAATTACAAAATAATTCGCTGAGTGATTTAATGTTTTTCTCAAATACTCTACTTAATTTGATGTCGATTATTTTATTATTAATCAAAACAAATACGTATGTCTCTAATAATCATGTTTTTTTAATATTCTAATTAATTGGTAAAGTCAATTTAGTGATCAAAAGTAAATACTGGTTAATCACATAAATTCTCATACCATAAAATTTGGAAATATAAACTCGATCCAGTTCGATGTTCAACCATTTGTCTTAAATTTCGTCATATTTCATTGGCACCGCTACACTTCTATTTTTCTGTTTACCGTATTCACGTAGTCAAAACAATACATGTCTCCTTGCTATTAGGGGCTGAGGTTAACAATTTCTAATTTTCGTTTATTATTCTAATCCATATTCAATTCTTATTGTTTTATATCATAAGCATGTTTTTTAGTTATATTAATTTTAATAATATCGAAGTCATGATTTAGTTCTTAAGAATAGATTTGCTAAAATTTTATATCTAGCTGGCTGATCATGAATTTATTTAAGAATAATTACGTTTTTAGTTATATATATAACAATGTTTAATACTCGTATTATAAAATGTAAATCCGTAAAAGACTAAAATTATTATCTACACTATTTTATTTATTTTATCAATAATTATATTATTTTTATATGGTTTTTACTTTATAAAATAAAATAAATATAATGTTTATGTTTAATATAAATCTTATTATTTATAATAAATTTCTGCAGATTGTGTGAATCATTAATTAGAATATTTTTATAATTCTGTACTAATTTTTAATTATATTTTGGTTTAATAATACTAGAGATATAAAACTAAAACTCGTTTACATTTTTTTTTTAATATTTTATTATAATTTATAGTGCCGATGTGGTCGTTTGGTTTGATCCATTCATTGGCAATTCTTAATTACATAAATCTATATTGGAAAATAAATTTAATAGTATACATAGTTCATTCAAAATTCTAAAATTTTAATAATACTAAAATAATATTATCATAATTAAAAATTTTTTTATTCCGTACACATGATTTCCTATTTTTAAATATATGAAATATATTATTTCATTAATATAATCAAACTAAATGTTGCAAATTAAAAATTAAATATCAAATTTTCATTTAACAACAATAAATCATAGATTTGTTTAAATTATTTTTAATAAATTAAATAGATTATTGCTTATCTGGAATCTTCTACATAATCATTTAAAGTTAATTTCTCAAAATATATTTTCAAATTTATACAGATTAGTCAAATATTTATTATTTATTACCTTTATTTTTTATATTACTAATACAGTTAATATGATTACATATTAATATTTTAATTCTTAAATATTTTAATTAAGTCGTTATAATAATTCAAGGAAACAACTCGAATAATATTTTTAAATTATCATATGTATTTTTTATTGTAACATAATTATGTAATTTAATAAAAATAATATAATTTAATTATATAATAAAATTTTTAGTAAATATTATAATTGAAAAAAAATATTATCAATTTATACAATCCATATTTAAGAGTATAATAGGAATATTATAAGTAATGAATTTGTACATATTACGTTAATATTTGAAATTCTATAAAAAATTTTTTGATATAATTTTATTTAAAATATTTGAAAATTTATTATCATATTGCTTTAAAAAATAGTGAAAAGTAATAATTAATATAGGTTGATATTAAATTATGAAACTTTAAATAATTAAATAAATTATAAAATATTCTCTAAAATGATAAAAGATTAGAAATCACAATTAAATAATACATTTTCTCTTTGCAAGAATTCTATTTAACTTAAGTATTCATTATAATTTGTTAAATTTAATTACAAATCCATTGTGCGACATAATTTAAATAATGATTATTTTAATTTATAAATCATATAAATATATTGATATATATTTTTTTGATGTCAAAAGTTAATTCCTTATTGTTTTATAAAAAATTACTGTTAGTTATGTGTTAATTTCATTATCATTTATTCTGCAATTTATACCGCATTTTACACACAGAAATATATATTTAATAATTGAAAAAAGACAATAAATTTTTATTTAATAATTACAGAACACAGCAACCACAATAAATACAGATAATTTTTTAATACAATGATTCAATATTTTATAATTATTATAATAAATAATCTTCCATAAAAATTTAATTTAGTGCCAAATTATATTATTCAAGAATATATAATATATATAATAAACTAAGTTAAAATTATATAAAGTTAAATATAATATTATAATTCATAATTATTTATAAATTTATATTAATGTAAAATAAAAATTACAAGAATGTAAATATATTTAATTTATAATAAATAAAGTAGAATAATATTTTTAAATTTACAGAGAACAATATTAGTTTAATGTTAAAAATTTTTAAAAAATATTAATATATTTTTTAGAATAAAAATTTGATTTGAAACATTAGCAATCATTTTATAATTTAAAATAACTAAAAAAATGCTAATTTTAAGTACTTTTAATTAATTTTAATTAATTAAATTATTTAATTTTTAAATCGAAAGATTAAAATATATTATCTTCGTAGAAAAATTAATCATATAATTAATTTATAAAATGTATTTCATTTAATAATTGTATTTTATTCAAAATTATGGAAATATTTATGTATTATTTTTATTAAGAAATGAGAAAATAATAAAAACAGTTAAAATCGCGTTATATTTTTAATTATTATATTATGAAATTATGTAAATCAAATAAAAATTCAGAATATCGTTGATGAATGAAATTTCTGTTTTTAATTGATTTAACGAAAATATTAAAAATTTTGATTCGAATACGAATAAAAATGTTAAATATAATAAATTTGAATTGTCGGAATTAAGAACAAATAAAAAGGTTATGTTTATTATCGAATTATATTTGATTATATATTAATATGTGTTTTATCATATCTAATATCATTTTTTATATTCTTTCATTATATGTAAATATATGAATACATCTCTGTATATGTATAAAGAAAACTTAAGAAAATTATAGAATTAAAAATATTTTTCATTAGATATATCTATTAATAAAGTTTGTGGTATTCCATCTCTACATAAAAGAATCAACAGAAAAAGTCTAAACCTTACGTAACGGAAAAAATTTACTAATGAAATTATTTTTATTATTTCATAATATCTATTTATACTATAACATAATATGTGAGCGAAAGGGTATAATACCGTATTTAATAAAAGAACAAAAATAAAATTAAGTGAATGTAACACTAACAAGAAAAGTCGAAGAAGTAATCAGAATTATTCATTTGGCTAATAATTGTATCATAAAAAAGTTTCAAAGGATATTAGATAATAGTATACCTGTACGTATGATATCGATTATTTAAATTCAAGTCTTGAAAAATTATTTAAACATGTATATGAAATAAATCAAGAGCAAAGGCGTATATATTAATTATTCTTTCTTATTTTAGCAAGAAACTAAAAAATAACAAAAATAACTATTAGTGTTTTAATAATACACATTATGAAAACAGAACTTTTATACTATAATTTATGCAATAAGTTATAAATAATGTATAAATCGACTGAAATATAAATTAAAAAATGCAGATATATTTTTAGATTAAGTATAAAATAAAAAAAGATATTTTTTATTTAGTTATTCCTTTTTTTGTACATAAAAGTTTCCAAAAAAAGGATGGCTCCTGAATAGAAATATACGCCAAACTACAATTTGAACGTGATTAATCTAATTTACATGTAATAAGTTAATTTTAATGAGAGAAAATAGATGAATATGGCATAATTAATATAAATTTCATAAAATATAAATACAATAGTACTAACTAAGATATTTACAATCGTGAATTTTTAGTGTGAAATTTTTTCATTCACAAAGAATGAGTATTTTTTAAGGAATGAAATAAATTGAAATTTATTATGTCTGAACATAAAGTAAATTTGTAGTAACTGTATTGTATTGTTCTATTGTATAGTAATATTTTTTCTAATATTTATTTCATTTGACTTCATATTATTGCATGAATTAGTAAAAATGAGCTTCATTTTAAATGAGCTAATACGTCTTAACCAATCAAAATTTCTTTTATTACGCAAGAAAATATACGTGAAAATATTTTCGTGTTTTAGAAATAATTCATTGTGAGTAAATACTTGTTTTTTAAGAGTTTAAAAAAGTTCTAGTTCTTTATTTTATCAAAATGCGAATCTATAAATTATTAATTAACTACAATTTTTAAATTTTTATAGAATTTTGCATATTATCTTTTAAATTTTGAATATATGTATATAAATAAGTACAAAGCTATTGTATACATTTTTCTTATCATTTTCAATGAAAGATTTAAAATATATTTTCAAAATGATTTTTAAAGGGTAATTCTAATAAGAAATTAGTTGCGGTACATAAGATATATGATTTAAAGAAATTATTAGCAAAATATAATATATCATAATTAAATTCATGTATTTGATGAAAAAATAATTTTTAAATTAAAACATATTTCAAAATTCAATATATTTATAATCTATTTAAAAATCATACGTAAAAAAGTTAAATTTAACTTTTTGAAATAATATAATTCCATTTTATATTTTCAAATAAAAAAAAATTAATTTGGTCACAGTACAATAAATGTAAGTAGGTAATAACTGAGTATAAAAACTGTTTATTTGAAAAAAATTCAGTATCAGTAATAGTATATATTATATAATATAAAGCAAAGAAATAATAGAGTAATAAATATTATTTTATTCAGTATAATTTTTTTGAAATTATTATATAAAATATATTAAAATGGATATAATAAAGTTAAAATATGAATTGAAATATGAATTATTTTGATTTGTTAATTTAAAATTTTTATTGAATTACTTTTATTATTTCGTTCTAAACAAGGAATAAATTAAATATTTAATGAACTTTCATTAAAATGAAAGATTAATCAAAAGATTTTCAATAATATAACTACATTGAAAATTTTTATGTAAAAAAACACCGATGACAAGATAAAATACCACTGGGCCTAGTGGGTGACGTAAGAGCTCAGTCGCGAATATCGGACCGTCTTCGCTGTCAGTAAAGAAAGAGAGGAGGTTGTAGGGCGACAAGCTCCTTCTCGAGAGGACAGGAAGAAGTCGTGGACTCAGTAAAGGTCGGGCTGTAAAGCGGCAGGCTCCCCCTTGAAAGGATAGGGAGAAGTCGCAGGCATAGGAAGAGGTCGAGATGTCTGGCGGTAGATTCAACCGCTGGACAAAAAGGAAAGACCGCGAGCACATTAAAACAGAGAAATTGTCGTACGGACCTAGGGAGGAGTCGGTCCGCAAGACAGTGAGAGAGATAAAAAAGGTCCGGTGATTCTATCATGGAAAATAATAAGCTTATTTCATAGCGCAATGACCCTCGGGAGGGTAATACAGCCCAGATCGGGTCGCAAAGCGAATCTTAGACGAACGCGTATAACCGAATTTGTTTATCAGGCGATCAGAAAAAGTATAATTACAGTTAGAAAACAATATAAAAATATTGGCAAAGTTCAGATAGCACGTAGAAAGAAGGCTTAAATAGGCGAGTTTGGAGGAAATAGAAAGATTCACAGTTCGCTACTCCGCCTAAGTGGACGATACTTTAATGCGCAATCGGGAATTGTATAAACGTGTGTAAAGAGATCTAGGTGCGGTACGAAATAGCTTATGTATGTGTTCAAACTACTAAAGAAATTGTTAAACAAATAAATGGATTAAAAGAAAGAAAAACTCTTTATTTTTATGGACAACAGTAGATAATGTTGAAAGGAGAAAGAGCCGAATAAGTGTTGTTAAATGAATAAACTTACCAAAATTCATCTGTAAACAACGATCTTTCTCCTAAAAGGATGGAGTAAATTGAAGAAAATTATACTTACCCAGGAACCACAAGTTAGACATGTTTGGTCATGGAGTGACAAGAAATTCATGTAACTGAAATTGGAACAATGTAAAGACTATCTCCGTATACTCAAAATTAAGAAATAATATTTTAGTATGATCAAATGTGAATAGCCGCAAATATCTCTATGATTTATGAAGACTTAGAAATAGTTTTAGTGATTATAATCTGGAAAGAATCTTAGTCTGGGAATAGTATAGTTCGAAAAATAGAGAAGGGTTAGATAGTACAGTCGAAATGAAGTGATGCTAAATATTTGATAATGTGTGAAGAAACTTATGAATACAATGATGCTGATATAAGAAGTTTGTTTTAGTATAGAATATGATTTTCTAAGAAAGATAGATTGAAGGAAGAAATACGCAGTTTAAATAAAATACTGCAATTTGTGCGATATGACAATATAAGGAATACTCTATCAGAAAATTGAAATCCGTAGAATGTCAAAGGCTGACACAGTTGATTACTCTTGGGTAAGGTTGTTTTAATAACGGCTAGATGCAGGCTAACTAAAGATCTTGAGTTATTGAGTTATTTATTACAGCACTAAAGATTAATTTTCTGCTTGGACCCGGTTGATATTATAAATTATAACATAAAAGAATGAAAATGCGTCACCTATCAACCACTTATGATACCATAATACATTGAAGAAGTTTAATGTATATTATGATTAAGTCAATATAATTTTCTAATCTTTTTTGAATTATTATAGGATAAGAGAAAAATAAAAATTTTTATTTTTCTTTAGATGAATGATGTAAGTATAATTGTTTATTATATTTCTATCATTTTTTTACTTGTTTCTTTTTTCATATTTTTATTTCATCTCCTTTTCTCATCACATATTGCATCTATATATTTTTCGAGTTCAATATGTATGATCTAACTTCTAGTGCTGAATCTTGATTTTATATAGCTATTAATAACCTAAATGTTTTTCCGAACTCAAAATAACACATTTGACTCTCGTAAAATGATGTTATGATGTCAAAAAAATATTGATTACGATTTTACTGTTTTTACTGTACAAAAAATCGATGTTTTGCCACAGTCATAACTTCAGTTGCATAATTATATATGATTACCAATTTTACAAAACCTTCTATTTCACGTTGTGAATTCTGAGCTTCAAACCAAAATGGAAAATGCACTAGATATTTACAACGTCTCCGCATTTTTTAATAAATTTAAGATTTTTTAATTCATTTTTTATATATTTAATTATAAATATATAGTCTGTGTCATGGTTTTTTTAATTTTTCGTTTGTCGTTGAAGTTTAAAAATAATTTTATTTATTTTTAATCATAATTTTTTAGGTACTCCCATCTTATTTTTAAATACATATAGCGATATATATTACATGTATTACTTTATGTCTATAATATTAAATATATTTTTATATTTTATAATATTTTGCCTTTGTGCCGACAAGATCAAACAGATATCTCTTTTACTACCATTGTATTAAAATATTTATTTATAAGAACAAATGTACATTGTTAATTTAATCTTATCTTATTAAAATAGAACTTAATAAATTAGTTTTGTTATTTTATAAATAAATATTTTGTGATTGACTGTTTTAAGTTTGAATAAAGATAAGACTGTCCATTAAAATATACTATTAATATGCAAGTCTTAATAAGTACTGATTTAATTAATAATTTCTTTAAGTTATAAATCTAAGATGTTATAAACAATGAAATAATTGAAAAGCTTAGCTATGTGGTTTGTTACTTAATATAAAAAAAATTTTAAATTCAAATAAAAATGATTAAATCTAAATTAGGTCTAAAATAAAGTAGATATGTTCCAGAAAATTATGGAATTTAATTAAAACATAAAAATATGTAAGTGAGGATAATTGTGACTATTATCTATATTAAATATATAATTACTGATTTCATAACTAATAAGAACTTATTAAAATCAATTTATCTCTAAGTTAATCATTGTTATCGAATTTAAAATTTATCTGTCTTAATGACATTTATTATTGTTTAGTAGATCCGAATCAATAATCAAATACATTTTCATAACGATATAGTTAATAATTTATAGTGACGAGATGCATATTTATTAGTTATTTTATAATGACTTAACTTTCTTATTAAAGTTTAGACTAATTTCAAAATGGACCGTGTGGTACTGGAATGTGATGTTAATTAATTGTGCAGTACTTAAACATGTGTAATCAAAAACTTTTATAGAATTTAAATAATTCTTATTATACGTAATTAAAATTTCAAAAATAATTAAAATTCAATTAAAAAATAGTAATTACTATGGTAAATAAATAAAGATGTAACAATTATGAGATATTACGAATTTGCTAAGTAGTTAAATATCGCGAATTATAGTGTACGTAAAAAGCCTTTATTTTATTACAGTTTTTTAAGTAAAAAATTGTAACGCAGTTAAAAGCAAAATAAAGCACACATATAAATGAGAGAGAGAGAGAGAGAGAGAGAGAGAGAGAAAGTGTGAAAGACTGAGGGGGAAGAGAGAGAAGAGCTGAAAAAGAAAACATTCGTTTTCGGAGTTTCGTACTAACTTTATTCAGCATAATGAAACAGTAGTATAATTATCGATTGATCCTCCCCCGAAATTTGTTTACGTTTATGCCTACAGTACGTAATCTTAATTCAGGTGGGCGAGATTCTCATACAGTTGGCTTTCTGTACATTATCGACTAAAAAAGAAAAGTGAGAAATTGAGCTTATTGTTACATATCGTTTCGTTGTACAACGATTCTGTTTAACATTTGGTAATGCCAATAAATTCAATATTATACTCGAATAAATTTAATTTTTTCAAATAAAGATAGGTAAAATGATCGCAGATTATAGTAAATTTATGTAATACAATTTACATTTAATAAAGTTTATTTTAGTACATGATTTTAGAAAAATAGTCTTTTTTATTTCTTTTACACGCATACACAAAAAGTTTAATAAATAATATAATATAATTAAATTCATAAAACACTCACATAATTATATGTATTTATCTTAGCTTTTGTATTCACTTTGTTTATTTTTGTAATAAAGTAATATATTATAATATGGTAATATAATATTTATTTAATTTTTAATTTTCGAAATTATCTATATATTTTTTATAGTAATTTAGAAAAATTTATCGTATAGTAAAATATGAAAAATATTAAAATAGAAGAGAATACTTGAATCTAATTGTTATTTTAGAATATATATGTAAGGAATTCACTTCAAAATTTTATTTTTTCTTAAAATTTATAATAATTTTATGAAAGTGATTTTTTACAGTTATAAAAGTATGTTCATAAAAAATACATTAAAAGTTTAAATTTTACCTGTTATTTTATTAAATTACTTTATTTAATTATCAATAAAATTACTCTTATTATAAGGAACATTTTAATTAAGAGAAATATTTTGATTCGGTATTTTAAGAAATTTACATTTTATAAGCAATTTATAAACTTATAAATACATATAAAATGCTATTTTATTCATAAATAAAGACGAAAGCACTACCTTTGTATTACAACAGTATTTAGTTTACTTGATTTTCTTTACATCGTCGTTAGTTCAAGCATTCATTTTTTTACTATTATATTTAAAAAAAATTTGACGAACTGGAAATGACGTCAAAACAAAGAAATTTTTTGTTTTATCAAGGTTCAAAATATCAAATAAATTATCTTTTTTAAAATAGATACTGTATAAATTATAAAAATAGTATATTATAAAACTATATTTTGCTTTATAATAGCAACTCAAAAAATTACATAAAATTACTCAAGTAAATTAATTATAAAATTTTCAAAGGATAAATTATGTAATATTTTTCTAATACCGTAGGTCAATAGATTTCAATTAATAAATTTATTTCAATAGTCCCATATATAGCTGTGGAATGAAAAATTAGAATTGAAAATGTAACTGAGAGAAGCATCCAGCTACGAGTGATATATCTTACTTTTAAAAGAGCGAACAAAGAATATCGCATAGGTCGACTGTATGCGGTAGGGAAGACTTATATGGGTGTGCGTGTCGTTCGTGATATTTATCGTTGTATAACCCTTGGATAACGGGAAATTGCGGCTCGATGTAGAACAACCCTCGCGTGAGTTACAAAGACCCTTCAAGCGTTACTTGCGCACACGTGAGAGAGGCTTCACGGGGGTTGTTAAATATTTAGTTAGAGGTGCTACTCGTACGAAGTCCTATGGCTTCTTTTATGCTCTCGTTACTTTCTTTATATATATATTTTCTTAGGATCGAGTTTTGAACGACTAGGAAGAAAAGTAGATCGAACGTTGAAGTAACATGAAACAAATCGAAGTTGAAGTTTAATTTTGAATCCTGGAATGTTATTTCTTTTGATAAACATACTTGAAGCTATTAGAAAAATATTCTTCTAAATATTTGATTACTTAGCCGCATTGACTTTTATTTTTTCTAACTGCGATCGATTTCCTACGTATTATTGCTTTTTATGTTGCAATGTTTGCAAAGAAACTTGGAAAATTAAAAATAATTTTTCTGAATATTTATTATGTGAAAATTAAATTCTCAGCTTCAAAAATTAATAGTAAATACCATTTTCCGTTCATTTTAAAAATTATATCAACTTTGTTCTCTATTATCTAAACTTTTATTATTAAAAACTTTAAGAAGTAGAAAATGTTATTATTGTTGTTATATGAATAAGTATGAATATTTAAAGAAATTGAGATATTTAATTTTTAAGCAGTATTTCGTTAAATCTATGTATAGTTTTGAAATTGAAATTTTATTAAATGTTCGAACTTTCATATATTTAATTTTCACATTTAAAGAGTTTCATATTTATTGAAATATTGAAAGAATGGATAAATAATGTAATTACAAAAATAGTTTTTTTAATAAAGTATATTGAAAAGTCTTTTAACATAATTTTTATCTAATAATTGATCATTGGTCAAAGAATTTATTTTTAAGATAATGAATGTCTAATATTGAATGTAATAAAATAGAAATGATATTTGTTTATGATACCCTTAATCGTTAATATAAACGAAAAATTTTTCAAATATTTAAAGAATTACTTTTCTGTCTCGATAGAATAAAAGTATGATTTTATTTAAGATGCTAAACTATTTATTTATTTGTTTATTTATTTCGAGAGTATTTACACTGTTTCAGTCATTAGAAATCATTTAATTTTAAGTAGTTTCATATTTATATATATTTAAACTACTGAGTATTCAACATTCTTAACATAAATTCATTATCTCATGTCATCTATTTATGGTGTAAGGTACTTGAAAAGCGGTATCTGTACTTTATTATTCATAAAATTTTATTGTATCTATGGCGAACCAATTTTCTCAACATTGGGAAGTTTTAACATTTTTTATCATTTTTTATATAAATGTATTATATACTTGCGGAAAACTATTATATTTAACATGGCAGATAATACGTTCAGTCATTTTTAAAATCTACCTTAGCATATTTTCTGCAAAATATATATGCGATCAGATTAACGGCAGTCCAGCTCTTACATACTTTTTTTTATTTTAAAAGGATATAATTTAAAAACCTACCATTTATTAAATTTAACTGGTTGACGTTTTTTTTCTTAAGATGAAAACTTTAATTAGTGTTATTTTTAATCATTAAAAAAAACAACATAATAGTAACTTTTCATTTTTTACTATTATCAAATATAATGTAACATTAAAATAAAATAAGATTTTAATTAATATATGTATATTCTAATACAAAGTTAATTACTATTTTGAAATTTTAAATTATAAAAATAAAACATAATAATTAAATAAGGTAATTTTGATAAGAACGATGCACAAGTTCAATCACAGATCTGAGTTCATAATATCAGTATCCATGTGCTGTTTACAGAATTGACTATATTTCCTATTTTTAACGACAACCATTGATTTGAGATTAGAGATTAATTTTTAGGCAATATTTAAACTTAAGTCAACATCTAAAAAATTCAATGGCAATGAATATTTAAGAAATAATACTATGGAATATTAAAATATATGTACCTATTTATTCACCAGTTACTTTTTATTAAATTAGAATTTTCAATCATTATCAATATTTTAGCAATAGTACAAGAAAATACTTTTAAAAATAAAGTTTAATAATAACTCGTTGATAATTAAATTTTGTTGAAATTGAATGAATTTCCAACCTTTGTAAATAATTGAATTTTTTATTAGCTTATGAGTTTTACAATTTTGTGTATAAATACACTACCAGCATCCTTAAGGGATACTGTATCTACATATATACCATATTAAATGCTTATGATCTTCATTTTGTATCAATATGAAGTAAATATAGAAAACAATGTATATGAATATGTTACGAATTCTAACGACAATTATGGCTATCAGAGCTTTTACTAAAAACATATGTGATGTTCTGTGGTAAGAATTTTATGAGAGACTAAAATCGCAGAAATCAAACGTTGAGTTATTAAATTATTCAGCCGTTTCGCATTACTTTATAAATTTAGAAAATTCTGTGTGATACAGATGCCGGAATGTTGATGAATATTCAATAAAATCTTTTATTTGATACATTGCAATATTCTGTTTGCATAATCAAATATATTTATTTTCTTGACATTTAATTTATTAGTTATTAATATTTTTATATTATAAGGGTTGACTTGATAATTAATATTATGTGAAACCTTTATTTCAAACATTCAAAATAATTCACGTTTAAAATAATAAATTCAATTCTATTACAATATTAATATTTAAAATTTGAATACTATCAATACATTTGAATACTAGAGACAGATATTAATGTTAAAAAAGTTAAAAATACCTACAGCATACATTTTGCAATTAAATATTAACCAGTAAAAATATTATCACCATTTATCTTTAAATGTAAGATGATACTATATAAGTCGTAGACGTTAAAAATATCAATTTTATAATATTTTATTTTAAGAATATAGGTTTATAATATACATATTTTTTCTAAATATTAATTCTAAAATAACCAATTCAGAAAATTTAGATTTGTTCAGAAAATACATTTAAATATTAATTAATTTTTCTTTTATTTTTTTTAAATTGTAATGATTAAAAATGAAGTATTTATGGTTAGATACTTACATTCTCTTTTAATTTATGAGACTAAATTATAAAAACTTACTACGAAAGCAAAAGGATAATCAATTTTCAATTTTCAATATTTACTTTCAAATTGAATATCTTTTAAATTCAATTTTTATCAAGATAATTGCTGATAAGTTGAATTCTTCACATATTTATAACGTATTTCTTATGATTAGTTAAATATTTTATAAATCCTTGTTTCCATTTTCCGTTTTCTTATGTAAAACTTAAAAGATAGAATATTTATTAATATTAAAATAATAAAATAAATTGTGAAGTAACTTGCTTATTTAATATATTATATCAAATGCTTATAATAAATTAAATTTATTATTGCTTTTCGACTAATATTTATAAAACTTTATCAACAGTTATTATAGATACGAATTAATATTTTAATTATAAACGTACTTCATATATCTAGTTAACTCAGTTTTATTGCTTAATTTAAATATAAAAATTAGATTTTTAACAAAAAAGCTTTCGGAGAAATGTAAAAGTATGATGAAATACTAGTATTATTTTCTTTGTATTATACATTCAAAGTAAATATCTGAATAGTTTTTTTATAATTTATCTTCGTTACATTTCAGTGAAACAGCAAAATGTTAACTAATTTATTCCACAAAAGAGGGTGTAAATAAAACACTTACCATTTGACAAATTTTAAGCAAAAATTATATAAATTCAATTAAAGCTATATCAATATAAAATATAAAATGACCAATATAAAGCTATAAAATATTGAAATTAAGTTATGTTTTTTTCATGTTTTGATACATTATTATCGAACGTAAAAATAACAACCCGAAATAATCTATTTTTATTAGATTATTTATATCATGATTCATAAATTCATATGAGGCACTAAGGAACCTTAAAATAATTTTTTCTGCATTTGATTTAAGTTTGAAATCTATTGCAATATCAAAAAGATATAAATTTAAAAACAAAAACCAGTAAAAATTGATCTAACACTATTGGAGACTATTGGTTTGAGAAAATCTGACGAGCTTTAAATATCTAATAAAACATTCTTATAACGTGCTTTCTCGTAATACTTTGATTAAAAGTAATATCAGAGTAATAAACGCTATACATGAAGAAATATAGTATCAAACCGAGAAATAATAATAATAATCATTAATGTGATTGAAAAAAGGTTAGTCAGAATAAAATATTAAAATTTATTTTTCTCCTTTTCCATACCGCGAAAATCATAGTATGACTTAATATAACTACATTAATATTAGGAAATCAACAAGAGAGAGAGAGAGAGAGAGAGAGAGAGAGAGAGAGAGAGAGAGAGAGAGAGAAAATACTATCATGTGACCTGGTCGAATTCATTCGCCCTTTACTAGTGTACTAAAGAGTTTATAATCAGATAATTTATTGCTTATATATTGACTGTAATTTTATGTAAAATCAACTATACACCAAATTTTGAAGATATTAAATTTAGTGGTTTGTAATAGATATATAGGTAATCCGATCGTATTATTCACTTTCAAATAATTACGATTATTGAGATTTGCTTACTCAGGTAGTATTAAATAATTGACAACTTAACAAAGAATATGAACACGTTTCAAAAGTACCATGAATCTATAAAATTCGTGAGAAATAGAGTATTAGAGGAAGAAGAAAAAATAAGTCACACAAGTCTGTTATAAGATATATTCAGTGAAATGGGTCAATGTTTACATACTTCAATAAATTCATATAAAATCAACACATACAAAATCAAATTCTCCGTTTAAATATGAATCTATATTAACTAAATCTTTGTATTAATTTTGAAGAATGTTTATATATATTATTGTATACTGTATTATTTTATTAATGAAAAATACTTCAGTTTAGCTTTGTTAGATGAAATATGAAATCTTTACTATTTCTTTTATAATTTTTAAATGGTATTTAATCAATAGTTCTATACTGTCAAGTTATATCATATTTTAAACGTGGAAAAAAATTTAAAAACACGTAATTATTATCTCAAATAAAATCTTCACCTCTGTTTCACATTGTACTCTTTTTCTTATAGCCATAATATTCATGTGACAAGAATGTTAAATCAGAGATTATTAATATGTAATTTACTGAATTCTCAAATGCTGTTGAGTGAGAGATCCAAAGTGTCTCTCGTTACGAGTGGATCAATTGATTTTGATAAACGTTCAAAGCAACTTTCATAACATTAACCAGTATGTAGGTCACGACAAATAAGAACTGATAGGAGCAAAATAAATACAAGCACCAAACTCTGATAATATTCACATTAACCTCGATATCTTTTAATAACTTTTTTCGTGTTCTTTTGAAAACAAATTTAGGTTTCTGTTACTCAGTAAAAGAAGTCAATCTAATAAATGAATGTTTTTGACCGTTAATCGTTTATCGAGCGATTTTTCCATTATCTTCGAAGATAATAAAATATATTATTATTTTATACATAGTTTTATGCATTAACTAAACATAATTAAAATAAAATATACATCAATCTTTCATAAAATTGATCTTATTACAGATATTATTCTTTTAATTTAAAAAAAATTATGCTGTTTACATTAAACCATTTCCGTTGCATTCATCATTTGCACTCAATATCCGTACATATTTATAATTCATCTTTTGTTCTATATTCATAGTTGTAATTTTTTCATATCTACATTCATTCGCCGTGAATCGAAGATCAAAATGTTAAAAAACTTCATTATATTTCTCGTTATATTTTATCTCATCTGTGGTATTTTAATCAACTTCTTTTATTCTGTTTAAAAGAGAGAAACATTTACTGCAATTAAATTGTGATCTAAAACCTGAATATTCTTTCATATGTTTCATTCAATAACTCTTTATTAAATCCTATTAATAGTCCCAACATTTATGGGTTGTATTGCTTAAAGCACGTTCCCTAATATTTTTTCCTTTCTTTCAATTTCATCAACCTTTTTCTTAGAAAACATTAATTCAACTTCGCCAATAATATCCTCTTAATTCTGGAAATATTTTTTAAGGTATTCTTTCGAAATTTGTTAGAGAATATCATAAATTTTCAGTTATACCTTAAAACTTTTAGATTCCTCGAGTGTAAATTTAAACCCAAAAAATTCCACAGAACTTCAAAATGGTTCTCCTTCTCTTTTGGAGTCTCTAATATTTCGAAATCTTCTCTTATTAAGGGTGATTTAGTTTCATAATTTGTAAAATATTTCATAATTTTTCCTTCCTTCAGAATAAATAATTTCAACTTATTTATAATAAGCTTTACTTACTTAATTAATATTATTCATACTATTTTAAGCTATTCAACAACCATTTTTCTGCTGGATATTTTTTTCATCTTTACGCACTT
Organism: Dolichoris vasculosae; assembly: GCA_018907195.1. Classification (NCBI taxonomy): domain Eukaryota; kingdom Metazoa; phylum Arthropoda; class Insecta; order Hymenoptera; family Agaonidae; genus Dolichoris; species Dolichoris vasculosae. The sequence goes on from JACCHY010000019.1 coordinate 1,535,860, forward strand.
TCTCTTTCCTTTTTAAGCCGATTAAAAATTCCTGAAATTAGAGTCATGATTATATCAACTTTTTTAGAAAGCTGGTCTTTCTGCTAGAGTCTAGAAGCTTTCTCTTTTTTAAATTATAAATTCTATATCATCCTATGAAGAATCTATAACCGTTAGAAATTGAAAAAAAATTTGTTTGTAAATGCACCCAGTGTACATTTGAAATATGCTTTTTTTTTTACTTACACATGAATATTGCCAAGAATAGTTTTGAAACAATTCGCGCTAATTTTGATTGAATTCATAATTTTAATTATGAATTTTTATTAATAAAAAATTTATTAAGATTCTATTAATATAATTCTATTAATAATTATATTTTGTAATAAAACAGTATTTTAATGCTTTTTTACCCAAAAAATCCTCGTTCGATTAAGCTAAAAATACAATTCTTCTATCAATTTTTGATGATTCTTTGAGTTTGTTTATGTTCTTGTTTTGTATTTTCATTTTATTATTAAATATAATAAGGCAAATCATATATGAAAAATAATTTAAACGTAAGATTTCTTGACATTCACAGAATTTGTTGAATATTTTGAACTTGAATTTTCAATATATTTTTCCTACATCTATACAATTTTAAAAGATATTAAAAGTTTTATAGATTATTAGGGTTGTTTTTAATATAGTCGTATATAAAAAAGAATCTTAATCTTATTGGTAATAACTTACATTTTTCGAAATCTTTAGAATATGCCTACATATTAGAATCTTATTATTATTTTGTTGCTTTGATTGTTTATATATAATATTACTTATTTAATATATGTTTATATATAAAATACTTATTTTTCTTTCGTAATATTCCATGAAATTTTTTGATAACCTAATGATTAGAAGTTTAAATTATATTTCCTGTTTTATACTTTTCTATATTTTTCGGCAATGTTTTTTATGTATAAATTATATATTTTTCTTATTTTTATTAGCTTATTTTCTGACCTGTCATATTTAATAAACGATTGTTTTATGAATACATTTTTCAATTATGAAATTTATAATCTTTTTTAACGACACTTTTTGTAAAGGTAATAAAATATGTATACAAATATAATTTCAATAATATTGATAAAATTTGGTAAATTAAATAATTTTTTAATTCAAATTTTACTTGTATTTTCTAAATTTACTTTTTAATAGTAAAATTGTTTAATGTATTCAATACCATTGAGACGTATTATATTATAACCACTAATACAAGGTACAACGGGTTCATAAAAATTAACGACCAAGCAATCGTTTTCAATCACTCACAAATTCTATTTTATCTTAATTAATTAACTTTCAATTCAGTAGTCATTTTTTGGAAATAAAATTCAATCATTTTTGATACTTTTTGTCACTTCATAGGTAATTTTCAAAATATTTACAAATTTATCCATCTTTTTTTCATTAATCTTTTTTTTTAAACTAGGCAATACTTTTAGTTATGTATTTGCTCTAAAAATTCTTTCATAAATACAAAATAATTGTAAATATACATTTCTGTATACAAATATAATGATTTAATAACTTTATTAAAATTGAAAAGTTACATGTGTATCATTTTAAACTCTTTTAATTTTTTTAATGAAAATTTATATAATTCTAAGATTTATGAAAATTAAAATTTTTTCTTTTCTAATTGGTTTAAATGGTGCACTTAGTATTAATATAGAAAAAAATTACTTCATTGTTTATTATTATTTATTTAAAAATAAATTTCATAGTAATATATTGATTATTCATAAAAATTATTATTATTATTTCTTTAATTTCAATACAAATATATTAATTAAAAAAAAATTGATATATTCGTACAGAAATTTTGATGGAATAGCTTGAAAAATATCTTAAATTATTCGGAAATTTTATGTTATAAAACGCTGTACATTTTATTGAATATTTTAGTTACGTCGTTGAATTATTGGTCATAAATTTAGTATCTTTTTCATTTTTCAGAAAAGTTTTTTAAGTTTTGAAGTGATTTTATGAGTTCTTTTAATAAAATCTTTTAATCTATTTTATTAGGAAGACGCTGAGTAAATTGCTTGACGATGGTTGTATAGTAAAATATTGAATGTCAAGCTCAAAATCAAACAAGGCGTTTTCTGATTTGAAAAAGCTTACTATTAAGTTGTTCAGATTCTGCATAATAATTGGCAGTGATCGAGCGACAAGTACAGTGCACGAATGCATTTGCATGTACCGGTGATATGAAAAAAGAGCACTTGGTCTATCACTTATCAGAACGTCAACTATATTTGAAACATCTGTGAACCATTTTCTTATTCTTTTTTCCTCCAAGTATGCAATTAAATACTTTGTGCTTCAGAAACCTATGAGGGATGGCAAGGTAAATTGCTATTATTTTCGATACAGAGCTTTGTGTTATTCTTTATATGTTTGCTTTAAATTGAAAAGTCTAGAAATATTATTATTTATACATATTTTTATTGAAAATTTTTCTAGTATTAATATACGATAATAATATACGATTCTTTTAAGTTATTAATCAACAAGTGAGTTTCTTCAAAGTCTTCGTTTTACTAATTACAAAAAAAACACTTTATTAAATACGAGTAAATTTCATTAATCTAAATAATCTTGAAATTAGCAATTTTGAATGAAAAGTAAAATGTTTAATTAAATAAAATTTGATGTATTCATGTAAAACGAAAAATATTAGCATAAAGAACACTTTTTTTATTTTTTTAAAAATTAAATAAATATCCTATAAAATACATATACATTATTTTTAGATATATAAAATATCCAAAAAATCTTAATACAAGTATTAAAATATAAATATTTTTCAAATAAAACTTTTGAAAACAACAATTTAATACACTCTAAATGTATGTATTAAAGCAATTTATTTACTTAATATTAGAATATAATCCGTACTTAAATAAATATAATAAAGTTTAAACCAAACTAATAAATTTTAATATAAATTTAAGAATTCATTTTTAATGTATTTATTGTAAATAGATTCAATTTTTAACTGTATCATATTATGTGTAATTAATATTTACTTTGCATACAATTATTTTAAAAACTTTGGACGTACATATCAAATTTTTGATTTCTTATAAAAATTATTAATTTAAATAATCATCGAAAAAATAGATATTCATAACATAATAAAATTAAATTATTTTATGTCTAATAATTTAAATACGTTTGTAAATATAATTAGTTATTTTCTTGTTTTTCATTCTTTTGAATATGATGTCAATTTTTAAGTACAACTATAACTCTGGTATATGATATATATATAAAATGTAGAAAAAATGAATCAATCAAATAAAAAAAATCTATAATATAGAATTAATGTATGCTTGTTGGATATGCAGAAAATTTAACTTGAATGAATATTTATACATAAAATCTAGTTAAAACAAAAATCAAATTGTAAATATTATGTTAAATAATTATCTTTAGTTAAATAAATCCGTAGTATTAATAATTTAGAAATTATATTAAAAGATAAGTTAATATATATATATATTGATAATATTAATAAAAAATATAAGTTAGTATTAATAAATAATTTAGATGAAAAATTTTTCTATTCTGTTTACTGAATACTATTCTATAAACAATGTTTTTAATGTTACTTATTTAAAAAATATTCAAGTATTTAATTTTGATATTTTTTAATATATGATTCATATAACTTTATATTCTGTTAAAATTAAATTTTATGTATATTTTATACTCTTTCATATATATGTATTAATTATTGTTGAAATCTCTTGTTTATTGTTTTAATAAAATATTTTTCATCCTTGATTTTGAACTAGATTTTAAGAATTCATGAATGATAATAGTAAAAAGTTTACAGTAAATTATAAAAAATCGTTGAAAATTTATTAGCTAAAAAAAATAAAAAATTCCATGCATATAAAATACCAGTTTAATAATTTCGTCATGGCACTTAATTGCTTAATTATCGGTGAAAATTATAATTCTCATTCTTTTAGCAAATGATAATCAAGATGTACAATGGTAAATTACTAATTTTAACATAACGATATACTTTGATCTAAGCAATAGAAAATAAACACTTAGTAGAAAGATTATTAGAAACAAGATCGAGATTTAACTATAGCTCTGAATGAAGGGCTCGAGATAATTGGGAGGAAAATCTTCGATTAGGTGAGAAAAAACAGGGATGTCAGAAAAAATAAATTAATTTATTCAACGAATGAATATACAGATAATAAAGATTCACAGCAGTATGGGGCTTCAAAAAGAATGGTAACATAAAGAAATAACGATATTAGTGATGTTGGAAGAGCCCGTAATTGCTTTTCACAAATTTGATTCACTTTATGATCAGATGAACATTTTATTTTTTAATATCATTACGAGATCAGTTAAAAATTACGATTTCAAATGTTTTATTTTCAGACACTTTTATCCTGAGCTTATAATTTTTGGTACTACATTATCAAATTGAATTTTTTCATTCATAGAATTTCAAGAATTTACGTAATGCATATTTTAATTCGAAGGTAGGTCGAGGTTGGATTAGTAGGATAATTCATTTTTCTATGAATTATTTCCAAGAATATACAAGAAAAAATTATTAAATTTTTTAAAATGTGATGTAACCCTTTTGATGGATTGCTAAAAATGAAAGTTATATTTACAATTTCATATATTTTTAAGAATATATAATTTTATCTAATGATAGAGATTAAAATATATGATTTATTATAATTAGACTAGAAATAAACATCATCATAAGGAATGTACAGATTTTCTATTAATTCAATTATTAATTTTATTTAAAATTTATATTATATATTTTATATTTTAAACAATTAATATAATAAAAAAATAAAGATTTATGCAGTGATGAATTAAAACAAATTAAACTCATTAACGATAATAATTATTAGTATAATACAGATTATGTATTGGAATAATTATACATTTATTATCATTAACTGGTTTTATGTATTAATGTTATCTTAATTTTAAGATAACCTATACTAGAAAACTGATCCAATTTCATAAGACAAAAATAAGTACCTAATAATGTCATTAAAAAAAATCAACTTATGTTTTATTATAGAAAAGAATTAATTTACATAGAGTTTTTAAATTAGACATTAAAAAAATAATTGTATTTTTATTCGGTTTATTTATTTATATGAATGCACATAGTTTTATATTGATTTCATAATACAAGAGAAAACTACCTATTTTAAGATAATATCAAATAAATAATAAAATTTATCGTTATAAATTAATATAATAAGTAATATATTTTAATCTGATTTTTTAAAATAAATGAATAATTGATCATAAAAAGAGAATTTCAAATAATTATTACGAAAATTTAAAAAATAATCTTCAATATTATTCTTTTTAATACGGAATAAAAATAAAAATAAAATGATTTTATTATCAAAATTTATATTACAAAAAATACAATATAAAAATATATTCAAATAATTTTAATATTTATTGAATATATAAGATTTATAAAGTAGATTATATAAAAAAATTATAAGAACATATTTTTTTTTAAAAATTCAAGTTTTTTGAGTAAAATATTATCTATATTATTATGATAAAGTTTTTGAAGTCATCATCCAGTGAAAAAGATATGTATCTGAGTATACGTTATCTAGTGCAAAATCTATTCATGAAAATTCTATATTTTCTTTTAAAGTGCATTATATATTATTTAATATTTTCTTTAAAAAATATACATATATTCCTCAAAATTATTGAGCTAAATAACAAACTTTTATAATATAATTTTAGTATATTTATTTTTTAGTTTTTTTTTAAAATAAGGGTAAAAGTTATTTTATTTTGATTTCAATTATAAATATAATATATAAATTGTATATAATTTTAATATAAAATAATATATATTTTTAATATAAAATAAATTATATATAATTTTTATCATCACAAAATATTATTAATATATTAATAATATATTATTAATATAGTAATATCTTATTTTGTTTTTAAGTAGTTTTAATCAAATTATTTATTGAGAATAAATTTATTTAAATTTTTATATCTCTAAATTATCTAAGTGTATCTAATACATCAAAATAAAATATAAACAGTAAAATTTTAATAAGATCTAGTATTATGTCAAATATAATTTAATTTTAAAATATTGTAACATTTATTTACTGTTTTGAATGATTTCTATTTTTGTTTAATTTAAAACAGGTGTAATATATGAAAAAATAATTAATCAAAACATAATAAAAAGTGTAATAAAAATAACATAATATTGGAAAATTAATTCGGATTTAAACATAAACATTCAACCATACATGCAATTAATAAATTACCATGGGTTATATGCTGGGAACTAAACAATAATCAAAGAGTAGCAGATTACCTAATCGACATAGAAAAAGTATTCGACACCATTTATACCGAAAGCATAATTTATAAATTAATGGAAAAAAATTCCTGAATAACTAATAAATATAATATGGAATATTAACATGGATAAGGATTAAATACAATAAAAGAAATACAACATATTGAGCTTAGAATTCACAGAAGGATCTAGTGCACAACAAAACACAGTAAATTCCCCGATATACTTTAATCTGTACAATAGTGATATTAATCGTTTATTTGATCTTAACAATACATTACAAAAATAATCCATATTCTTTGCAGACGATTTAAAACTTTATGGATCCGGGAGAACATCAAAAAATTAAAAACAAGAACTATTCACCAAAAGAAATGTATATTATAATCCATGGAAACTAAATATTAATATAAATAAATGCGAAACTATTTTATTGCGAAATAACTTATCCCAAATAAGCGTTTCAGAAAGAAAAGTTTGTAAATACTTTCATATAATTGGTAGTCCCACCAAGAAAAAGACTATTTCCCATAAACTAATAATCAAATATTTAGGATTACATCTAGAAACAAAATTAAAATATAATTATCAGATAAAAATTCAATTGGAAAAAATAAAAATAGCATTTTGGCGATTCAAAAAATTATTTTATTCAAAAGACAAACAGTAAAATAAAAGTCTTATGTTACCAAGGACTTATCAGACCAATCAAAACATACGATTGTCCCATGTGGTACAATATAATGGCACACCAATTGAAAAAAATAAGAATGTTCGAAAGAAAATGCATAAGAGCCTATTTTAGTTCATACAGAACTGAGATAAACTTATAAAAAATATGTAAAAAACAAAATATTATACATCAAAACGAATATATAAAAAATAGATTGCCATGTACTAAAATTAAGTAGACATCATTATACAAAATTATACCACATAAAAGAAAATAGTTCAATTTCCAATACCATATACCTAAACCAAAACCATTTCTCAAAATGTTTAAAAACAAGTATTATTCTTCTAGAAACATTCAGATTCCTAGACAATAAACAATATCTACAAGACAAAATAACATTCCTATTATATATCATATTAATAGAAAAAGATCTAATACAAAAATAACATACAAAATAACGTACTTGAAACAAATCTAAATGGCACTGTAATAATCTCTTATGGAGATACAATATTGAAATATCATAAAGAGAAAAACAAGTTAAACATCGAAAAAAAAGAAAAAATATTGGTGGCTAGTATAATTATATAAAAATAATGATATAAAAAAATTCCTATGTAAATAAACATAATAGACCAAAATTAATATTAAATTACACAAATAAAAATAAAACACATAAAAATATACTACTATGATGTAAGTAATACTTGAAACGCTTAAAATTTTAATAATTGAATATATTCATATGTAAATTAATAGAAATTCCTAATTTCCCATTTTTTTTACAATATTTTCGTTTCTCCTCTCACACCTATGCACATATGCACAAAAATCATAAAGAAATCGAAAGTATAGTTATTTTATAATACCAATTTTCTGTATATAAATAAAAATACAAAAAACATTATAAAAAATTTTCATCAACAAAAAATCTTGATTAAAACAAAAGAACAAAATAAACAATTTTTAAGACAGCTATGACTATATATAACAGCATATTAGTCATACGTAATTATTATATGTAAAATCATTGTTTATTATGATTGAAAAAAACATATTGTATGAATATTTTATTTATTGGGTTAAAAAAAAATGAATAAGCAAAACAATTAAAATTATATTTTTATATTAACTCTAAAAGTACAAATTTTTAATAAAATTATAATTAAAAATTCACGAATATTTTGAATAGTACAATCTAAATTTCATAATTATGTAAGACTAACAACAATTGTGTTTAGTACTTCTATTACTTATTTATGCAGAAACTTTTCTATATATATAGAGATCGATTTTTAACTTTTTCTTTAAAATTAAACTAATATAAACTGAAAAGTTAAGTAAATAAAATATTCTAAATAAGTAATCTATTAATTAAATGTCAGAATGTCAACCGTACGCATGAAACTAGTTAATATATTGCAACTTTTTTCTAGTAAAAAAATTATTGACAGCGGTGGGATTCGAACCCACGCCCTTCCGGACTGATGCCTAAAACCAGCGCCTTAGACCGCTCGGCCACGCTGCCTTAGAAAAATATATTATTGATGTACACACAGTAGTCTGTCGATTGATTATGTAATTATTTTTTTTATATTGATTTTATGTGTGTATACAAAAATTTTAAATTCATATCATTATTATATCAATATTTAATTTAAAAACTGTAAAATTTATAAGCTAAAGCTGATAATTTAATGAAGAAATTAGTAATGTAATTCAAATTGTTTGTTTTATAAATTATTTATGCACAGCAATATCAAAAAAATAAAGTTTGATTACAGTTACTATATATAATATTTTTAATATTACATATTAAAAAACTTTAATGTAATTTACAGGAAAAATTTATGCATGTTTTGATTCACATGAAAAATTTTTTAAAATATGCCAAAGAACATTAAATATATGTACATTCTGTATAAAATGAAAAAATTTAATGTTCCTGAATATTTTAGTTGGTAAATAATTTTTAATTTGTGTTTATACATGAAAAATTTATGCAAATGTTATACCAATAATGATGATTTTGATTGATAATTGTTAACATATATTTATCCTTCTATTCCGATAAAATTAAGCAAAATTGGATTTAATATAACTAACGAATAATATTGAAATAATAACATAAAAAAATAATAATTTGTTCAAACTAATTTTATACTTGGTATTTTACAAACTTTTAAATAAGTATTGCAATATTCTTGTCAATATTTGCAAAATAATGTTCTCTATGTACAATATAAACAGTTTTTGTTTTATTTAAATCTATTATATTATTATTTTTATTAAATTTATGTTTTATTTTTAAGTACTAAATTTCACAAATATTTTTACAGAATTTAATAAAAAATTCATTTGTAAAAATATTATATCAGCTATGTTATATTAGATTTTTTTTTAATTAATTATAATATCTATTATAACTTATTTACTTTTGAATTAAATTAATATAACTGTAATATCGATTAAAAATTAATATTTTTTGTAATAATTACAATGATAAAATTATTATATAAAAACAATAAGATAAAATTGTTTAAAAATTATATATAATCTAATTTATAAGAATATTATTAAAAATTGAAGAACATTTTTTAATACTTAAAAATAATACAATATTAACTTATAAATTATGAAATAACTATTTCATTCTAAAAAAAATAGTCGATAAAAATATTTATATGATAAATACATTTAAAATTTCTAGGATTTGTGTAAATATTTTCTAAAAGTAAAAACTAATTTCTTCAAATAATTTTGTATATTAATAAAATTTACTAGAATATTTTTCATTTTAACATAAATATTAAATAAGTATTTAAGTATCAGTAAAACATTTATTTCAATTAAAATAAAATTGTATTAATTTTTTGACTATTAGATATTTTATTTTAATTAATTTAATTATATTAAATCTATATTTTAAAAAATTTGCCCAACCAGTTGATGTCAATATTACAAACAATAAATATATGTTTATTCGCTACAATTTGTATATATAAGCTGTAGTCTAATTTTGTATAATGATATGAATATTATTTGGTACAATATATTTATATAATATAATAAATAATTATTATATAATATATTATATAATAAATATAATATATTTTATTAAATACAATTTTATATTTTTTAAATTAAATCGAAAATAGTGGCCGTGTCAACGGCAAAAACCTATTCTTTACATTTTCATATTTTTGGAATTATTTTCTGAAACTTAAAAAGAAATAAAATTAGTATCAATAACAAAACAGTATATGCACAATTTAGTACATATGTGTGTGAGTGCATTCATGCGTGGTGGACTACTTTAAAGAGATAATTTCTATATACATTTACAGTTTTTATAAGATATCGATGAATAAAAATATTGCTTTACTATAAATATATGTAGGTATATATAATATATATATATATGATACTATAAATGTTTATAAGCTATTAAATATATAATATATTATTACTTGATATAGTACATTATAATAAGTGTTAAATAGATTTAAATAAAATTAAAAAAATTTTTAATGCAAAAACAAAATTCTGAAAATCAACTTAACTTATTTTCAAAAACTTTTTTATTGCAAACATTTCAATATTTTTCAATAAATTATACTTGTATTTACAAAGTAGTCTATTATATTATTAGAATAGATTTACTTTTACATAAGATAAAAAAATGAAATCAGTCTATGTAGCTTTTATAAATTGGAATATAATAAAGTTCTTCTTATTTTTACCACAGAATGGAGTAAGTAAATCTATTTAATATAAATTTAAGGAGATGATCCAAGTGAAATAAAAAATATTGTTTCATACATTTGCTTATAATTGTGATGCTATAGAATAAGTAGTCATTCTAATTCTATATTATCAATGGAATTAATATAGAATCATTTTGGTAAATATTCTTTTATCGTTCGATATACTACAATATTCTAAATTTTATAAACATTTATTTATATTTTTATAATAAAATTTATATTCGTCAAATATTAGATTTCATTCTATGCATTTTCAAAAATCTAATATAATTGAGTATTTATATGCTAAATAAAAGCATATTATAGAGCAGTAATACACGTTATTTATAATACTTAGAGAAGTCTTTTGAGACAAAAAAATACGTTAAATCAAATTCAAAATATAAACTCATATCCTATATAACTGATGCCATCGAGATATCGTACTGTTATGGGCACTAGCATTACATGCCATAGTGGTAGGCGAAATTCAGAATAAGTGTCGTGATAGGTGGAAGTATCAGTTTGTCTCTCCGAAGGATTAAAATAGTAGGGAATTTTTAACTGATAACCGAAACGAAAGGAGTAGAGATGGGCCCAGTACACTCAAAGGACTTTTTCGCATATGTCGCTTTACGTATATTTCATTACGCGCACATGTAGCTTGTCTATTGCGTGGAGCTCATAATAGGATCCACAATTGATACTTTATAAACATTACAGACATTGGGATCGTTTCATTTAGATTATTTAATATTGGATAATAAAAAAATTAATTAGTGAATAATATATTATATAGATCGCATTTTATAATTATTACATCATACAGAGAAAGATACAATTTGTATAAATAAAGTACGTTCAAGTCAAAACTAAAATTTTTTATAATATGTGGTTTCGTTTGTTAGTCAGTATTATAACATATGCATCACAATGATTAAATAATTCAGTATATATAGATTCATTATGATATAGAAAATATCATGTTATACAAATTACAAAATTATACATTTATTTAAATATATTTATTAAAATTAGTTTATTTAAATAAACTTCATAAATTTAAAGAAATCTAATAAATACATAATACTTATTATTTTAGTAAAACTTTTTATTAATTTTATATGAAAGTGAAAATAAAGTAAATTTTTTACAAAAACACTTGTATAAATTTATTATTATTAACTGGCATAAAATATAAAAAAATTCAATGTTAATACGAAAGAATTGCTTTGAACTTCAATTTTTTAGTTTTACTTGTTCGTATTTACGATGATTGGTGGATAAACGAGAATAAAATGATAATTTTTTACAAATTAAAATAAAAATTTTTATTTTAGTTTCACTTATATATTCACTTATATATATAATTTTTATACATTTTTTCAATTTAGTTTACAATTCAAGTTTCTTTATTTTACTTTTATAAAATATCAGAAAGCAATTAGTTATTAAGAATTCTAAATTAAATTTAAATTAGATTTTTCACATTGTTTGCACTTATATTTAACAATATCTTTGTCTTATCAGTTAGAAGACAATTGCAATAAAAATATATTACACGATGGTTTAAATAATAAAACGAGACTCGTTCAAAATGTACATAAAAATACAGAAATAACGATATTCTATTTTAGGAATATATATATATATATATACAAAATTCAAGTGCATTTTTTACTTGAGTGAATATATGGTAAATGACAAAGGATAGAGGTACTACAAAATTTTAGATTTCCGGAAACTTATGTGATACATTTCAAGAAATTAATAGGAACTCTATTACATAAAATCGTGATATCAATACTATTAAATGTAAATAATCTCCGATGAGATTATTAGATAAAATTAGATAAAATCTGATTTGTTAAAATTTGACTGTTTGTTAATAATATAGATGCACCGTTATAGAATACTTTGACTGAATAATTTAATTTAATAAATTGGAACAAATAATTTGAAAAAAATAGAAAAATGCAATTAATCGTTAATATTATCAACGAAAAACATTCTTTCTACTGTCAAACTAAATTTAATAGAATATATTTTGTACATTGAAATTTGAAATATATACATCAATAGTTTTTATAAAATTGGAATTTTATTAATTTTTCTATTACCTTATAATTATTGTCATTCCATCAACGATTAATACGACTGAAAAGCACAAAATATCACGTATTAAATTTCACTATTTAATATAAACAATCACTTAAACAATATTTAATTATAAATTAAATTAATGTAATTTGAGAAGATCAAAATATTAATTCATAATATAAGTTTGAATTTAAATTATTTTAGAATACTCAATTTGTAAGTATAGAATAATAAATTCTAAATATAAAAATAATAGTTTCGTAATATTAAGTCAAGAGTAATCATACTGAAAAATCGTACGTAAATATTGAAAGGGCTTGAAGTTTTGCAAGGTAGAAAGTAGTTTTTGGAAAAATCGATATACGTTTGGCGTTTTCTTCTATATTTCTTTCCTGCATTTTTTTTCTCTACATTTAATTGCGAGTTATCACGCGAGTTTGCATGTATCACATAAATAATTGACATGAGTGAAAGAGTGTTTCTTTGTTGTTCTAAGGGTGCGTGACTTCAATTGCCTGAAAAAAATTGCAGTACAATTCTTGACTAGTCGAAATGAGAAGAAAAAATCAAGATTTAATTAGTGTTTTGAAACTTAATAATTATTTTTTCCCTATATCTTTTTAGTTGATATTTATAGTACAAAGATTAATTCATATAATTAAAATGTTTACTGTTTGCATGTAAATAAATTTATGTATATATGCTGTTTAAAAGTATATTTATGAATGATAATTTCATATAAAACTAATTATAAATATTTTAATAAAAATTCAAACGTGTTTTGGATATAAACTATTAATTAATAAAACGAAGCTTTAAATATTAAAATTTATAATGGCTTTATAATACTGTGAAACATTCATATCTACAGTGTTCTATTTTTATCTTTTATTTACTTTTTTTTAAATAAAAAGTATTTAACATCATTTCAAATCTCGTTAGTATATTAACATGTACAATATACATTATAAATTATACAGATTATATATTTCATGTAATGTAATAGAAGAATCAAAAATTAATAAAATCATATCAATACTGTAATTTAGTATTTATTATTATATTTCAAAAGAATGTTTTTAAACTTTATAATGCGTAAAAAACAGAAAAGCGACGTATGTTAATTAAAATTTTTAAATATCATTAACATAGCTTTTTAAATATATATAAATATATAAATTTCTTTTAAAACTGTTTCTTATTAAATGAAATGTACTTATTTGAATAAATAAGTGAATAAATAAATTGAGAAAGGAAAGATGCCTTAGTTTTATAAATAAGATATATGTATACTTGCAATTAAACAGATCTATATATAGTTTTGTCTAAACTAAATTATACGTGTATTTTAAAGTATTTTTTTTATATTAATGAAAAGAGTTTCGTATTCGACATTAACAATTTCGAAATTTTAAAGAAAAAATGTAAATTAATTTTACGCTAAATACTGGGGATAAAAAAAAACTGAATTTAAATGATTAAACATTACTGTTGTGAAAAAAGGTATTTTCATTTAATTTAGGTAGTAGTAACGTCTTTTATCAAAATATATATTATTTTTAATATTAAATGAGATAGAAAAAGATTTTTAATTTAAAGAAAAAAATGAATTTTTGAATAGAATTTAGTATACGTAGTTTTACGAATATATTTATGATTTTTAAGCATTTTATTAACTAATTTTTGAACTGTTATTCATATTTTTCAAAATTATAATTTTATAATTGCTCTTTTTTTATTAGTATATACTCTGTCTTATTAATTAGTCGTATCGCTTGATTGATTCCTTCTATTAGTCTTTTTTGTAACATTTTAAAATAAAGATTACCATACAGGAAAAATTAACGTATTAAACAGATGTAACCGAGTGAAGATGATTTCAGCCTCTTGGAACTTGAATTTGTCTGTTCAATATGTGTTCGATTGAATTTAAGTTTGAATCAACTAATGAACTTAATCAATCATGAATCTTGTACAATCGATGCTTTATACTTCTAAGCTATTAACTGAATATTAGATAATTATTCATTAGTTATCATAAAAATTACAAAATTTAAATTAAATTGGTCCATCCGCTACCGTTTATATAATTCATTAGTATATACATACGAATTCAGATAAAAAAAATCAAATTGATCCTAGAACTTTATTCATTTTGGATTTTATAATTTGTAAATTTTAATGATATTATTTTTTATATTATTGATAATTAATAAAATTAGAAAAGAATTTATTTTCATTATACTTTGTGCCATTAATATATAATTTATTCTATAATCAAAATAATGTTTTCATATTATTTCAAAAATCGAATATAATATTATAAAAATCTCAGTTACATAAATAGTAAAAGGAGTTTTCGATTTTTGAGTTTTTGTTGTTTTTCTGTAGAAACTTTTTTCAGTAGTCCATATCTTTTGTGTGGAAACATTAAAGAATAGTTGCATGATTACGCGCTTTTCTTTCATTTATAATCAACAGCATTTCACACTAATGAATCTTTTTTAGTATGTTATTCGAAATCTTTTTTTTATTGTGATACCTTTTGTACTTTATTCATTTTAACGAACAATAGCTTACTACTTACGAATATTATAAATTAAAAATTAAATAGGAAAAGTTATCGAAAGATATGTAGTATAAAATTTAATTCTTGAATATTTTTAATCTTAATTAATGAATTGAATGGAATACATTTTAAAAAATGTGTAAAATTTGAATACATCTTATTCTACATTTACTAAATACATATTGAATAATAGTAAAATTTTTTAAATTATTTAAGGTATTTATTTTTTTTTCTATGTAATAGTTATATTGAAAACTAAAATATCAGCAATTAAATATAAATTCTAATTATTAATAATCTAACAAATTTTTAAATAATGAAATGGAAATAATTTTATTTTTTTTAGAAATTAATATTGAAAGCTTGAATACATTTTATGATCAAACTAATTCGAAATATAGTTAAAATTTTTTTTATAAATTACAAATGAATTAAAAAATGAAACTTTTTTTTCCATCAATAGCTTTAAAATAATTGTTATATGCAGTATATTTAATTATGGAAAACTTTTTTGAAGTTAAAAAACTTATTTAATTAGTATTTTTAATTTAAAGAACGTCAATAGAGTCGATTTAAATAGCAATTTCTAAATCGTTGGCTGTTTAATAAGAAATTAATTTTATCAAGAAAAATTATTTGAATATTATCACGAGTTTTAATGACTGTAATCGATTGAAAAAATTAGTTTAATTGAAGAAATCCAATACTTTCCTCAAAGCGTTTCAAATACTATACATTTTCTTATTCATGCATGACATAAAAAGAAAACATTTGAACAGAATACGATAATAATGTGTATTTGCAAACAATCATATTGTTTTTCGATGTAGATTTATCCACAAGTTCTTTTAAATAGTGTTCGTATCTGATAAAAGAAATATTCGATTATTGTTTAATTAACACTATAACTCACAATATTCTCGAAAAATGAAGAAGGAAAAATAAAATACGAGTACTTTTCTTTATAACCCCAATCCTTCAGTTATCAAGTCGACACTCAAGTTGAAGGCACGCATAAAGATGTATTACATCTTTCACCGATTCATTCACTCACACTCTCTATCTCGCGACCTCAATTATGGTTCCTTGAATCGTACTAATGCGATTTCCTGAATTATGCTCGAATCAACATGAGATTATTTTTGTTTATTTAGTATATATATTTAAATTTAATTACTCAATACCGTTCTATATTTTGATAAAATATTACGTAATGTGCTTAAATAATAATCAAGATTTAAAAGAAAAATTTTTTTTTGGAAAAATTTGAATAATTAAAATATTAATTGCCAAGTATTTATTTAATTTAAATTATATTTAAATACGTTAGTATTGAAGAAACTATTATTATTGATAACGATTTGAAACACTATTAATTAAACTGGATTCTAATTGAATCAATGTGTACTAGTTTATATAAAATATTATATACAGCAAGCACTTCAATATATTTCACATATAAATATTAAATTTTACTTGCATTTGAATATACAATACGTATATTAAAAAAATCATCGTAATAAAAAGGTTATGTATTTAATTACGTATATTTATTATTTATTTTGACAATTATTTTAATTAAATAATAAGAAAGAAAGAAAGAAAAGTATATAAACTTAGTTTGGAAATTTCATTTTTGTTCTTTAAAAATATTAATTTACTTATAAATAGCGAAATTATGAATTACAAATTATATGTAGCATTATATAAGATATACGATTTAAATAAATAAAAATATTTAAAATAGCAAAATTACTCTTAATAAAATAGATATTTATTTACTTTTAAATTTAATATTTAAAATTTTTAAATGCCTTTATCAATAGAATTATATTTAAGTTTCAAAAAAATATTATTTTAATTTATTTAAAAATTTTAATTTGCTCGTCTTTTAGTTCTATTTAATACAAATTTTAAATAAAAAAATATGAAGAATAAAAATAAAGTATTATCTTTTATGAACCTGAATTATCTTAAATAAATTTATAATTTTTATAATAATATTTAACCTAATAGTATAGTTATATTATAATTCATATTCTAAAATAATATTTCTGATATTAGAGCTTTTATAATCGATTGTAATTATTTTATATCGAGATAATTTTAATAATAATAATAATTTAGTATTATACTTTTAAACTTATTTCGTTATGCATACTGTTGTAAAAACAATAAATACTTAACAAAATTATACTTCAATAATATTTCAATTCTATAAATTAAAAGTTATATAATTGTAAAATTATATACTATTATATATATAATCTTAATGTTTGGAAATTTTCATTTAGTTTACAAGACAAAGCTAGTCAGAAAAACAAATATAGCTGTTGTCAACACTGTCAAAAACTAATTTATATTGTATTTAAAAAGTAAAGAATTGAAATTTCATAGATTTTTTAAACAAATGTCAATAAATAAATTAATATTATGATTATTTAATTCTCATATTGGATAATTCCGCATACGAAGCCATATAACCATGTGGCATTGGGTACATGCGCTCTTTATAATTAATACTGCACGCAACAGAAAACGAGAGACGCCGTAGTGAATAACATCAGCATGAACCCGGTAGTCTAGCGTCTGAGAAAACGACGCATGCGTATTATCAAATAAATCCGGAAGTACAATCGATCCAAACACATTCGAATAAGAGTCGTGTCTGTAGATCAAACGACTGACGTTTCATTAGGTTACATTAGGAATCCTTGATTTAAGACACGATTCGGTACGCACTCGGTCGTTTCGTGATCAAGTCAATCACTCGGGTAACTTCCTGCTTCACTTCCTATCGATATAATGAACAATTATTTCAAATTGAATATAAAGTACTTTAAAAATAGGACTATTGGTATTATTTATTCATGCAATACATTTATATTATAATATATCTCTTCTTCTTTTAAAGCATCATTATACATTATCTTTCCTTCAACTTGAAAATGTTTAAAAACAGGATTTATCCTTCTAGAAATATTTACATTTCTAGATAATAATCAATATCTACAAGATAAAAACAACATAACAATGATTTATCACATAAATATAAAAAGACTTAATACAAAAATAATTTATGAAGCAAATTTAACTAGCAATAATAAAAACTTCTTATGGAGGTACAATATGGATATATCACAAAGAGATAAAAAAAAGAAACACCGAAATAATACGAAAAAATATTGGTGGCTTACATAAATATATAATAATAAGAATATAAAAATACTCTTGATTAAAGACATAACACACAAAAATTAATAGGTAATTATATAAATAAAAATAAAACGCATAAATTAGACGACCTTGTAATTAATACTTGAAACGTTTAAAATTTTAGTAATTGAATATATTCATATGTAAATAAATATAAATTTCTAATTTCCCATTTTTATTACAATATTTCCGTTTCCTCTCCCACACCCACACCCATATACATAAAAGATTCATAAGCAAATTAAATTTACAATTTTTTAGATTACTTATTTTCTGTATACAAATAAAACTGTAAAAAAATGTTACAATTTGTTCGTCTATAACAAATTTTCACAAGCAAAAAAAAGAAAATATTGATTAAAAAAAATATATAAACTGTAAGACTGTGTTCGCTGTATATAGGAACGTAATAGTACACTGGTTTATTATGATTATAAAAAAATAATGTATTATATTTATTGGGTTTAAATAAATAAATAAACATTTTTCCTTCAATTTGTTTGGCAGCTATTCTTAAAATTTAGTATTTTATAAACTAAAATTTTTATGTGAACATATTAAATAAATTATTTTACTTGTACATTTAATACTCTAAACCAACTATTATTTATCATTTTATCTAGAAAAATACAAAATAAGTTTAAGATATTAATTATTTAGAAATCAAATCTTTTATCAACTTTTTAATATTTATAACTCAATGATAATTTAGCTGTATTTTCTTTGGAAAAACATGCGTATAATTATTTCTAAAATTCATTGTTTATTATTTATGTTTTCTTTTTTATCCTATACAGTTATATTTTATCTAAATAGATATAAATTATTTATTGTTAAAAATGCATTAATTTGAATATATAAATTGAAAAAAAAATAGAAAAAACTTTACTTTGAATTAAATGACCATTATTTTAATTTCTACCAAAACAGCAATATATAAAAAATATTAATATTTAATAATTTTTTACAATGGCTCTGTACTAATTATATATACATGTTTTCAAAAAAGCACAGTTAAATTATCATTTAATCATAAATATTAAAAAGTTGATAAATTAAATAATTTCTAAATAATGAATATCTTATACACGCAGAAAAATTAAAATTCTACATTCTTTTTTTTGCATGTTTTTTATACAAAACTAAAAAATTGAATCTTGGTCAATAAAAATTTATAATTTCTTGTAAAATCTAAAAAACGACGTCCGTTTTTTTATAGTATTAATTTCATAATATTAACTTTGCATTTTCAATTTTCAATTGAAAAGACTGCATTTTTTGGGGTGACCTTTTTGTTAAGACCTTTTTATTATTTTTCAAAATTTCATTTATAATTAGTTATTAGTTCTGGTGAAGTAAATGAGAAAATTTAAGTAATTATTTTCATATTATTATCGAATCATTTTCCACTGCAATAATATGCTTTATTATTTTTAAGAACTGCTATTTTTAGTCACATTCGAAATAGAATCACTTTAAAAAACATAGCTTTATTTCTACTATTAACTAATATAATTATTGATTATATTATTTACTATATTTTTTCGTGATTTATTTAAAGTTTCATTTTGTTGACGTACATGTGCCTGTAAATTAATGCAAAATATTCAAGAAATGTATTATATCAAATAATTAGTTTCAAATTTATTGGATAATTTTCATTATAGAGGATATTTATAACAAAACCTGTCAGTTACAATAATAATCACTGTGAGGAAATTATAGAATTTTTAATATTGAAAATTACAGAAAATTATGTTATTTAAGTATTACGTTAAAATTTAAAAATTGATCTTATAAATATTTTACAGAATCTATACAATTGAAAATATTTATTATAATGCTTGAAATATTTATGCTTTTTAATTTTGGCTGACATATGAATATTTTCATATTCGAATTTACTATTTTTTGATTAAGTTCAATTATATTAATTTATTAATTTCAAATTTCATTTTTGTACATTCATTTTTATAATTTATGTAATTATTATTTAAAAATATATTTCTTAAGTAAGAAAATTAAAAATATTTAAAAAATTCTGTTAATAAAATTGTAAATGAGTTAAAAAATTTAATAATTTAAACATAAAAAATTTTTTTAAAAAATATGAACTATATAAAAAGTATACGATATCAATTTTCATTAAATTTTCATTATTATTACGCCGACGATACTTTATTATTTACAATAATTTTGTCAATATATCGACAAAACTTCATTTGTATTGTAAGCTTTAATTGAATGTTCGCACGCGTTAAAAATATTAAATAAAATTACGTTAGTTGTGAAAAAGGAACATAAAAAGCGATTTGCCCGCTTGAAACTAACAAATTTTTTTTAACAATCTTTCAACTGTAATTGAAAAAAAACATGCAAAAAAAATTGCTGCCTTCAACTAGCATTTGAAGGGCTAGTAGTAACTTCCCCTGTTTTTTAAAAAGCCAACTTAAACGCTAAGCATTGCAACTGAATACGGTTGTAGGGTGCAAAAATGGTTTTGAATGCGTGTACGCACGCGCGTACCTTGAGTATTTCTATACGTAATTTACCGAATGCACGACACGCGCTTCTCTAGTTAGTCATTACGCATCGTTGAAGATGATCAATAAAACGGCGCGTTACCTACGCTCTATGAGTCACGTTTTCTTTTTTACTACATGTTCGTGTTATTACACTTGTAATATAGAGTGAGGTCTGTTCACCATCAAGGATTATGAATATTATACCTTTTGTTTTTTATACAAAAGATAAGTTTAGCTTAGCTATTTAATGGTTAATAGTCTATTTCTTTTAAGTACAACCGAGTGTAACAATTGTGACCATTATTACAAACAACTACACTGTTCAATTAATTCCTCGTCGATTAATATTTTAAATATGTAAATTGTGAATATTTTAAGATTGATTTTGTGAAGTTAAATTTATTCGGATCTAGAAATTTTCTGCTGTAGATAGTATTGCGCCAGCTGTTTGATTTTTTGTAATCGAAAAGCGAACTAAACACGAACTTAAGAGCAAGTGCTAGCTTTGAAGGAACTCATACCAAGTAGTTGCAAGAGTTAAGGCTTGCGTTAAAGTTTCTACCCCATGACCAGTAAATTTCGATATTAAAAAAAACAGAAGAACCTTTGAGTATAACCTCACGGTATCATTTTTTATTATGTCAATCAAAAAGCTGTTATTGTTGATAGGAAAGTAGATTTTTATAGATAGGACTTGATTTTTTGTGAAATTATGCACACCGTAATATATATTTAAAGATAAAATCATCTTTAAGATGTATCATTGAATGTTTAATCAAATGAAATATTGCAACTTAATTTATTCCATAGCAAATACATGAAAATTGATTAGTAAACTACATTTTTTGATATTTTCCACAACTAAGATTTAATTGCTCCAAAAATTAATGACATACGTTAACACAATGAAAGATTCTAATCTTAAAATACTAAGTTAACTAAGGGTAGATAAAACATGATACTTTTAATAGAAGAACGAAGAGGACTTTTTTTTATCTTAAATTGGATGATGCACAAAAAATATTGTATAAAATACAATTCGTTATTACTCATTATACAGACACTATAAAATTTTAATTTCTTTACGGATAGAGAATTACATTCAATTATTATTGATTTTTCAATTTTTTTATTCTTTATAAACGTGCAAATAAATTGAATTATTATTTTTTATCTTTTATATTATTTATAATAAAAATAAATTTCGAGTTTTTCTTAATATACGATTTTAAAAATGAAAATGAATAAATATGATTAAAATTTATAAATAAATTAAAGAATAATTAATAATCATTATTACTGAAAAAAATTATCTAAATATCAAATTTATATTCTGAATAAAAAGAATGCAATCTTATAACTAGTCAAATCATAAAATAGTGTACAATGTAATATATGTTTTTATTAAAACATAATTATACTTTTATATATTCGTGTTAATATATTTTCCGTAATTTATAGAGTTGAAATTTGATTTAAATATAACGCTATAAAAATTTAAACAATTCACATGTAATTATATGTAATTCTTTAATAGTAACTAAATTAAAAGACAATACCATACATATTCATTATGTCACAATACAAAACTAGAAAGCGCGCAAACTATTAAATATATCATCTGCATTTAAATAATGGTTATCGCTATAAAAGGCGCTATAAAATTTCTACAGTGAACAATTGAAAATATTCTAAATTGTTTCCTTGAATAATTTTTATTCTTATAAATATAGTAAAGCACATTTTGAAAAAACTCTAAATTTTAATTCAAATTGAATTTTTTCATTTAAGAATTACTTAAATAAATATCAAAATGAAACTTTTACAAACGTTTTGAAGTTATGTATTTCAATTGTGTAACCTTTTAAATATATTTATGGTGTTTTATATAAAAGTAATAAAAAAAACTATTTATGTTTGTGAAGCACATAATTTTCAGAAATTTAAATTATTTGATAAATTTACATACTAACTTATAATCTTTTTTTTTTAATTTTTCATCAATGTGAGTTATTATATGCATAAAGTATTTAATACTATTCTTTGTAGGATCAAAAATGAATATGAATTTTTGAGAAAAGTTTATTTAAATTATATTATTATGCATATGATTTTATTATTTGAGAATAAAATTATAAAAAATTAGGAAAACATTATTTTTTTATGACTAAATAAAATATACCTAATTAAAATTATGTATTCAGATCATTATATTTATTTTGAACAAATATTGTGTTATACATAAAATAAATTGAAGAATATATAAAAAGTTTCTATATTTTAACATTAAAAATGCAAGATATGAAATTATTTTACTAGTTTATTACTAATTTATGCACGAATTTATTAATAAATTATTTACTAAATTCAACTTCAACCCTCGAAATTACATTAATTCATGTAACAAAGAATTAAGTTTATGAATTATTTATATATTATTATTATATATTATTATTATATATTATTATTTATATATTATTTATTATTATATTATATTTATGCAGCTTACTTCTAAAATGCAATTTATGGATGACGAAAATATAAAAAGCAATCTAGTGATGTAAAGATTGAAAAAAAAACTTAAGAAGAACAGATGAACTCATAAAATAATAATGAAACACATTGATGAAGCTTTAAATTCTTTTCCTCCTTTGTAGTTTTTATGGGATTTGCCTAACTGATGATTATTACAACAGAGTTCAATCGTTTTAATTCCTCTCAATTACTAAAATATATTCACAGTATTATGTCATTTTAACATATGACCCCAACGATCGACTGTTTTTAAGAAATTAAACAATCCAAATATGTATGGACGCTGAAAATTTTTGGATGTATAAGTTACGAAAAAACTATTTTTCAGATGTAGTAGGTACATGCGTTTAACTCTAAAATCTAAAATATTATATTAGGATCTGTAAATTTACTGTAGATATATATATATATATATATATATATATGTATGTGTGTATATAATTGACTATCGTGGATGTTCTTTATATTCAGAAAAAAATTAATTATTATTATACTTATTCATTATTCTACATATTATTATATATCGTATTTTTGTAAATCTAGTTTTCAAATTTGTTTTTGAATAAGCTATATCATATAACTATGTATTAGTCAGTAATACACTCGAATTAATTTTGATAAGAGGTTAATCTATTAGAAGCCACTTGTTATCTCGCTTTTTTCCTGTTCATTTTAATACTATCTGATTTTAAAATATTTCATTTTTTCTATAAAGTTTCCATTTTTAACACTAGAAAATTGATTTTTTAATTAATAGTTTACTCAACAGATAACTATTTTAGTCTTGTAATTTTAATATTAATATTTTTAATATTATCATCATTGTAAGAAAAATTAATTCTTTCGTTTTGAATATATTTGTTAAAATTCAATGTTAATTTTAAATATAAATGGGAATAAATAATTGAATTTTAAACCCAAATCTCAATATTCTATACCTATTATGAATTCAATTAGAAATCATTAAACATATTTTAATCTTCCAATTAAATAAGGATTATTGTAATATTTGAGGCAAATTCATCTAAAAAAATAATTATTCAAGTAACATCATTAAATCATAAATAATTAAAATAAAATAAAGTGCAGTAATGTTTTTTTTAATAAAATTTAAATTTTAGCAAAATATTTTTATACAAAGTTTTTAAAATATTATATTTTAAATATATCTTATTACTTTCAGATTCGATTGAATTAAAATAAATAAATACAGTAAATTAATTCAATGTTTACCATTCATTATAAAAACAAAAAAATAATAATGTTAGACATGAAAATGTGAATGAAATGTAAACATTACTTTTATGATTATTTAAGAAAATGATGTATAATTTATATTTCCTGTTAATAATATTTTCAATGGTATTTTTTAAAAAGTAATGTAAAAATGAATATAAATGTTGTCTGACTTGTAAGGTAGAATACAAGAAAATTAAACAATTTAATTAAATATTAAAATGATATTATACATAGTATTATAATCAATTATCTAAAGCTGATTAATAATTTGAAAATATTTGGAGTAGAAATTTATTGTTAATTATTATTTATAAGTATATACAAATTGACTTATATAAGTAATTCTAAAAATACCTTTTATTATAAAGAAAGTGAAAATATAAAAAATTTCAAGTTTATGCAAAAACTAATATATTTTTAAACAATATTTTAATATTATACGATGAAAATTTCGCCCTTATTGTAAACATTCAAAAATTACACCTCAAATTTGTTCTTATATTACTTTACTAACAATTACGATCAATACAAAAAAAGTGAAAAATAATTTACATTCATAATTAATGTTAATATACTCTTATATCGTGAAAAATATTTTTTCATAGCTTTTGATTTAATTTTTAAATTTGTTTATTTAGTTTTATATAAATAAATTATATATTTTTAAAAACCATAGAAATATGAGTATTCAATAACATCATGTAAATGGTTTTTTAATCAATGTCAAGATTTGGTAATTTAAATTATTACTTATAAAAATTAAATAAATTATAAATTTATGAACTGATGTCATTTTAATCTTATCTATAAATTAATCTATGAATACATTGAATTAAATTTTGATATTCTATTTTTTTCTTCAATTTTTTGATGTATAAAGATTATTGAAGTAATAATTAAATATGTTTCTATGATAATCAATCATAATTGTAAATAATATGTTCAGAATATTAATTAATTTATATATTCATTATTCAAATTTATATTAGAAGGTACATTTATTTTTATTAGTTACTATAATTTTACATTTATTTTATATTAAAACAAAAATATTTAAGAAAAAGCAAAACGATGTATTTTAAATATCAAAGCTATTCTTTAGTAGTCAATATTTCTATTACTAACTATATTGCTTTTTAATGAATAATTTAATTATATTTCATTTTTTGTAAAAGAATGAAAACAATATCATTTTATTTTATTATAAATTATAGAGAAAATAAATTAAAAATTTATGCTTTAAATATTAATAAATGAATACGTTTAATAGTATTTATATAATATTTTTTATATAAAAAAGTAAGGCTATTTAAGATTCAGTTCGGGTTATGTATATATTCTGAAATATACAATATTTTCATAAAGAATGCTACCATGTATGATTTAGTGCTTTAATTTCAAAATTATAAATGAGTGACGATTTTATATAATACTTTGATTATTTTTTAAATAAATAAATTTATAGTAATGAAAATTTTAATAACAGGTAAATAATGTAAAATATTTTAATCAGTAAAATTGTTTTACAGACATCATGTTGAATTTATTTTGCATTAATCTTTAAAATATTTTTTGTGATAAAATTATACAAATACAAAAATTATCTGAAAATTATTTTTTTAAATATCGTATTCAATTAAAATTATGTAATATTGGTTTAGAAATAAATTAAAATCTCTAAAAGTATTCTACCGAAAATTCTATAGTAACGATAAGGTTAGAAAAAAAGGTAATTAAATTAAGTGAAATTTAGTTATTAAGAGATTTATAGTTCTTGATATTTAATTAAATATACAATATATATATATATATATATTTCATATTTTCAAACAGAAAAAATAATTATTTAATTTTCTAATTACCAAGAGAATTTAATTTTTTTTTATTTCATTTACTCGTTTAAAATCGAAAATGATCTTCGTATATGTTATAATTCAAATCGTTAAAATTAAAATTTAAAAATGTATCTCGACAATAATATATTGCTTTGAGTTTTTTTTTTTAAATTTATCAATTATTACTTGCTTCACTATTGATAGCATGTTAAGTAAGGCTTGAATATTACGAGAATATACTACAGGACCAATTCGGTACTCAGAAGCTGGAGATCCGGATAAGAAGATAAGAATCGTAAGAATGTGCGATCTTGCTTTGTAACTGACTCGATTAGATTGCTCGACAGCTTCTTTTCCATCTTTTCAATAAATTACGAATGTTGGTGATTATCAGTATAAACGGTGTTTTCTCATTATGGGCGAGTTTTCACCAACAGTATTCTCTATATCGTGCATTAAATGTTTCTATTGGATAAATAGCGTTGATTCTAGAGCATAATTATTTAACTTCACATTTTGTTGCTTATATCCGGCTTCAATGATGAATCTTTAAGTTTATGCCACCCTTTTCTATCCTTCATTTTTTCTTTCTATCTTTTAGCGAAGAGATTATAGCCGTCGGGTTAATTAAAAGAAAACAAAAATAAATGTCTGCAATCCAAGAAATTGAGCCTTTCAATTAAAATATCCCTAGCTCTAAGTCATAAGCAATATGTTATATAAATCATTGGTTTATTATGATTATAAAAAAAATAAGATGTTGTATTTATTGGGTTTAAATAAATAAACAATATTTAAAATAAAAAATGAAAGTGTTCAACGCGCACATAAGAGCTATCCGAAAGTTTTTCCCATACCATGTAACTTTAATCATAACCTACTGGTTTCTGTGGGTAGATTTTTCCATCTTTTGTGGTCTTTTATTTTGGATCTTTTCAGCTGAATATTTTTCAACTATTAAAATACTGTTTTTCATTTGTTAACAGATTTTTATATGTTTTTGAAATGATATGGTAAAATTAATTTTGTGTAAATAAATCTTGCATTTTCTTTGCATGATTTTTTTGAATTAAAAGTTTATGTATGCTGATGCTAATTAATTACGCAGTACTTATTCTTTATTGTTGAAATCATGATTCATGTATTTTATTTTGTCGTTTTTAATTTTTTTTATTTTTTTTCATAAACTTAAAACTATTTACATATCGCTTCAAATATGATTAGTCAAACAGTCTCATTATTTTTCAATTTTATTTTATACACTTTTAGAAATTAAAATGACTTTAAAACTAAGTTTTCATCTAATTTTTAATTTATACTTTATAATTAAATTATATAAAAAACTAGCGACCTATGAAATAAAAAATATAATTAATATGACATCGAGTGTCTTACATTATAATTTTATAAAAGTAAAAAAATATATTTTATAAATTAGTATTTTAGCGGATATACTTATAAATAATTCATACTGTATAAAAATTAAACAAAATTAAAAAAATTATTTCTTTTAATTTTAACAAAATTAATTTTTTTAATAGTTTATGAATTTAAAATTAATTTAAAATAAATTTTTTATTTTTAAAATGCTAAAGAGTTTAAATTTAATTATTTTGATAAAGATTTCTTGTTCATTATTTATCTTAGTTGAAGTATTTAAAAAATGTCAAAAGAAGAAATGAAGATATAAATTACCACTATGATATAAGATAAATGTGTATGAAATGAAAATCAACCAGGAATAGCTTGAAAAGAATGAGATGCTTATCAATGAAGGTAGGATGAGAGAGAAAGAGAGACAGACAGATAAACCGAGAAGTAATACTATTTTAATAATATTAATAAGTGTTGAACGAATATGAATAATTTTGTACAAAAAGGATTATTAATCCGTAATATAATATCAGAGTACTCTAAATATTTTTCTTGATAAACTATATATCGGAACTATATATAGTAAATATAAACTATATATTGGAAGAAATCATCCAATGATACTTTAAAAGCAAAGAGAGATCTAGGAATCGCCTATCAAATAGTATTAGAGTAAATTAATTCATAAATCGGCACTATTCATTTAATGCCTAATACGAACATTTACCGTATGTTCGAATGTTTTAAATAATCGGATGTTTATCTTATGTCTGATATTCTAAGCATTCTTGATAAAGATTTGCTTCTGATAAAAAGGAAGTAATGCAATTACATAAACTAAAGTAACTCGGCAAAATTAAAAAAACAGTTGGCAAAATTCTAGAGTTCAAGCCAGTCGTCACTGTTACATGACCTTTACTGCGAGTCTCCCACCCTAGTCAGTGAATCTCGAATGTAATTCCTTCGTGAGAAATTTAACATTAAAAGAAATCCTTTGTTCTGTTATCAAACAAAAATTATTCGAAAAAAAACGAAACGGCCAAGAAATTTGTTATTGTTTTGCTAGTTTTATTATAATTATCACGAGCAATAGACTTAGCACTTCGGTTTTTCAACTGTACATTTTTCGAAAATACAAACACTATAACATAGTTATGCAGTAAAAGTAAAAGTGAGGTAAACAGTAAAAAATATAAAAAGTCAAAAGTAGAAGATAGTCGCTAAGACAGATATAGAAAAATAAAAAGACTAAGAATGAATATTTTCATAATTTCAAAATAAAAAAAATACCATTTCCGTATTCTTTGCGTTTATTTAAAATAGATTTTAAAAGAAACAAATCTTATAAAACATTTAATTATTTAAGTTTAATAATTATAAATCATTTTCTGAAACAAATTGTTTAATATTACATTATAACAAGAAAACTTATGAAAACTTACAAAATAATAAATTCTCATTACAAAACATTTTTAATTTAATTTTACGAATCGCTAAAACAGTTAATTTTCATATAATTGATTTTTATTTTAAAAAAATGTTAAAAAATACATTTGAAAAATTATACATTAATTGTCAATAAAGATATACTTATATTCTGTACATTATATCCAATTGTACTCATAAGTTTTGATGAATTATGATTCAATTGTAAAATTCTTCATTTCCTCGATCTTTGATTTATTTCTCCAAATTCATGATACATATAGATGTATTCAGAATTATTATTACTCCATTACTTGTACCAGGTCAGGAGGATTATTTTTTTCTTGTTTCCCTGAATTTTTCACCTCTCCTTCGCACCTCCTTGAGTAGTTTATAACCTTAGTGTATAGGTTGGAAGTCATACAAAAACTGGTTTTACGATCTTTGGTATCGGTTTCAAAAGACATGTTTTTCAATTTTTTTTATTAAACTAGAAACAAATATTTCTGTATATTTTTTGTCAAAAAGTTTAAAACGATTGCTTTATATAAAAAAAGTTTCATAACGACACTGAAATTTGAAAAAATATTTTTTTTTATATTAGTTATACAGTAATTCTCTATTACATATGAGAAAAAATAAATTAGATTAAGTTTTTATTGTACCTTTTAGTTTCAAAATTAAAATAAATTTTTTCAAGTAAAATGAGTTAAATTTATTAGAACACTTTAAAATTTAATAATTTCTGTATAACAATTTATATTCTTTTATTATTTTTTTTTATTTAAACAACAATATTTTAATTTTCGTTTATTAATATTATTGACATCATTTTTCATTTGATATGTTTCATATTAATTAAATATTATTTTACTTAATTACAAAATTGTAAAGTTCTTTTTAATACAGAAGATACTTAATAATAATAATAATAATAATAATAAATACTTGAATAACTATTTGTAAATATCATTTGCTAATATATTATAAATTTATGATTTAAGTAAATTAATAATAAATTTATTATATAGAATATTTATATTTACTTAAAATTTCATTACATATATATATTATTTTTCCGAAAAAAATAAAATTTTTATTGTAATTAAAATTCTTCTTTTTAAAGACTGTTTAAAAAATATATTGAATGAATGAATTTTCGACCTTTAAAATTTAAAAACAGAGAAATGCGGACATGCAACAATAGTTCATGAATTTATAAAAGCAATGATAGATATATTTTATTTATTTTTTTTTCCTAATTCAAAAGATGAATGTCAATTTTATTTCCATTATTTAGTAATATACTGGTACTGGACTTCAAATCCTTTTTCTCCTGTTCATTTCTTTAAATTGCAGTAAAAGATCAATGGTTACTTTTTTTAATTTTTCTTTTGATATTTTCAAAATATAGTGCAGGGACGAGTTTAATACCTCGGCATTCATTCGCATTGATAGCTGAAGTGTACTTCTAGTATCATGCTAACTTTTTGTTTTATTGCTGTGTGTTTAGTTTTTTATTGCATTTTCCACGACGATTAATCTCCTTTCCATCATTTGAAGACGCTAGCCTCACTTTCTATGATTTGCACTTTTTAATGATAATTTATTTTGCGATTCTAAATTCTATAAATAAAGTACCTTATTTAGATACAATTAAAATGATGACTACTAAAATAGGTCACGTATTTCATATATTTGAAATACCATTTTCTTCATTTATTTTTCATATAGTTTTGTTAGAATTTAAAAAATAAATTATATGTAATAATGAGATTAGGATCATTTAAAAAATAATCAAAAATATCAAGTTTTTGTAATTTAACAAAATTTAATATTTTTAATGAATATTTTTAATAAATAAGTAATATGAAATATTTTTAATTCACATTGAAATAACAATTCACATAATTTTATGAATATAATATTTGTTTGATACTTCAATGATGCTGAATTCTGTATAATACAATTACAATCTTTGTTATCGCGCATTTTATATTTAAAAAATTTTTTTATTTTGGCTATACTCGTCAATTTGAGAAAATATTTTATTATTTTATCTTTTGTTGTTTTTATTTTACTAATCCTATTAACAGAAATATTTTATTGCATCAGAGACTTGATGTATGCAAAAAAATACTATTTACAAAATATCATCACGTTTATCATAACATTAATTACAGAAAGCGAAATTATAAGTTAAGAAATGACTTGCAAAGGCTTATTTAAAAATAAATTTTTTGACAGTCAACATTATTCTTGTTTTAAGATTGATCGATATTGAAAAATGCTCATAATAATCTTTTAAGTATAAGATATTTATGACGGAATTTTATTGAAAGAATTTTTATTTCTAATAATTAATAAAATATTATTGTATTATACAGAGTTAAATATGTACTATTTACAATTTACTAAGATTAGAAAGTTACTTGATATTTATAAATTAAAATAATTTTTATTTAATAATTTACATATTCTTCAATTATAATATACAATAAATAATATACTTTTAACTAAAAGTTTCCTATAATTAATTGATTATAATTTAAGTTTTTTTATACTTATAACGCTATTAATAAAACATAACACTTAAAAGTTCAAAAATTTTATAACATCGAATTAAAAAATTTTTAGGACATGATCGATTAAAATTTTTACCATATATTTAATATGTTGCGAAAAATAATATATATAATCCATTAAGTTTTAATAAGTTTAAAAACTAAAAAAATTATACAAAATACTGTTTTTTTAAATCGTATTTTATATTAGGTAATGTATTTTAAGAGTTAATATGAATTATATTATCAAAATATAATTAAATCATATAAAGAAATTATAGCATTCAATACATGAATATATTTTTTTAAAAGTTATTAAAACTATTTATGTTAGAGTTGAACTTATAATCATAATAGTAAAAATTACCCTTTGATATAATACTTGTTATATTGTAAATAAATAACAAAAATTTTACTTATTATTTAAACTAGATTTGGAGATATTTATCAAGTTTTCCAAAATTTGATTTAAATATTTAAACATCTAAAGATCATTTTTAAAATATTAATTTTTATTACTACTTGTTTTGAAGATTTCACCAATGATTACATAACTAATTAAATTTATTGTATCTAGTAGATAACTAAAGGATACAAATTAAAAAATATGCAGATTATAGAAGTATGTATGTTATAAAAGTAAGTTTTTTAATTATTGATAATTTTTATAAACATAAAACGAAGAAAATTTTAAATTCTTTATTTAATGTAATTTAAGAATAAAACATATTTTTGGTTGACGTTTATTCTTGATTATTAATTTTGAAAAACATGTTTACTAAGAATTTATGCCCTTTTATTTACACTTGCATATTGAGAATACATTGACATTGGTATATAGAGAATACATTGGTTTCGTAAAAAACTACGTAATTTTCAAACGTTTAGACATGTACAAAGTCGTTGTCAAATTACTATGAAAGAGGCCGGGATTCGAATTTTCGTCGAAGACTTACTAATTTTTATCCATTGCTCTTTGTTTTTTCTCTTTACTTCATTTTCTTACTTCATCCTTTTTTTATTAGGGCGTCATTGAACAATATTATTAACTATGCCTTATATTATTTTACTACGTATACTTGTCGTCTTTCGACAAAGCGTGTCAATGTTCTTTGAATACATTTTACCAATTTATAATAACGCATACTTTCACAGTGAAACTAAACAACTTTTTTAAAATACCAGTTACTATTGAAACTCATTGCCTAGTATGCGAATTATATATATTATACATAAAAATAATAATTTCAATCAAATAATTATTTATTGCTGTTCATCATGAACTCGTGAGTAAAAAAATTAAATTAAATTTTAAATATAATATGTAAATCTTATTATAATAATTAAATATAGAAAGTAAATAATTATTACAGCTTATATTTATTGAATTATAAAGTTTTATAATTATTTAAATATAAATTTTTAAAAAACGTAACAAAAAATAAAAAATAATAAATGTAATATTGATTAGATTGTAAGTATAGAATAAATGTAATTTATTTTTAAATATAAAATTTACTAGTTTGATCTTTGAACTGATTAAAAATAATTCATTTTGTTTAAATATGATATATACATATAAATGTATATATATTTTTTAATTGTTTTCTAAAGTGTAATAAATTTATAGTTTTCATTATATTTCCTAATAAATTCAATGTTAATATTAAATTTTATAGTTATGTCATTCGATTAATAAATTTAATTTTATCGTTACAATATTATTTAATTTCTTGTTAAATTCTTAGTTTCACTAAAATTTAATTTAATTAAAAGATAATTAATTATATGAATATAAACTACGATAAAAAAATTATAAACTTAATACATTAATGGATATATTTTATCAATCTATAAAAAATTTTTGGGAGTAATAATAATATTGCAATTTAAATAATATAAACTAATTACTTTTATTGTATATATGGTTATATGTGCTTATTTATATAGAAGCGATTATGTAATTAACTGTAACTTTATGTTATAATTCTTACTGTAAGTATCATGATTTGTTATAAGTGATTAATTATTTATTATTATTTATTTGAAAATAATGTACTTCACTTGCAAGGTGTAAATGGTTCTTGCTCAAAATTTAATGTTTAAAGTTGTTTGATTTACTATATAATATGTCATTTTGATAATAGTATATTACAACACATTTTTTTAGTCATATAAATAAATTTATTTAATTAGACTTCAGCTCAAATAAGTTTTTTAATTAAATATACTTTTGTAATATTTCTGGATCTCTCGAACTTCAGATTTTTTTTTTGATTTGTGAAAGACACTCAAAATATTTTAATACTTTTTTTCCGATATAGTTATTTCATTATAAGAAGTTCAATGTTTTGAAAGTTACAGTAACTAAGCTTTTCATTGACTTTTGAAAATCGCAGAAAGTCATATGATATTTAATATTATGAATAGAAAGAGAATGAGTTAGCGAGTGGATTTAATTTTTGTCTTAAAAGCCAAGAATTTTATTCCAGCGTGAATTTATGTTTTCTTGTAACAAAAAATCAGTTAACAAAATTTGCGTAAAAATTTAAGACTCGAAAATTTTAACAAGCTTTATTGTATATTCGTGTTGAATGGAATACATCTGTAGGATTAAATATTTTCATATAAGCATCTTATATAATTAATTTATCAAAATAAAGTACTTACAATTTTTTCTTTACTCTTCTCAATAATTTATTTATAAATTATTTTAATGATTATATATATATTTATTTATTTAGTTTGTTAGCTTTTATATCTGATTTTTCATAATAAACATTAATCTGTACAAAATTATGATAAAAATATGTATAAGATTTAAGTTGATTAGATCAATATTTAAATATGAAAAAAAATTTTATTAAATATAAAATTTTATTATAGAATTTTTATAAATTTTCTTAAAAATCGATTGTTTAATTCAATAAAGTAAATTGATATTTTATTTCACACTATTTGATTCTTTTACTTATACTTTAATCTGTTTATACGTGAGTTTTATTAAAACTTGTGATTATTTAATAATTTTTATTTTTCGTATTACTAATATTTTTAGTGAAATATATAAATAAGTTTTGTAAATAAGTTTTGTAACTAGAGAAAAAATACGAATAAAATTAAAAATAATAGATATGAAAAAATTTCACGCAATGAAAATGATAAAGAAATACCACATCCATTATTATTTACTAATATTAATGATGTTTATTCTTGTAGTTTAATTGATTAATTTTGCTTCATTATTATTGTTTTAATGTATTTATAAATCATAAATTATTAAATAAATTTATTATCAAATTCAGTAATTAATGGAGAAATCGTAGAGTATAATAATATGAAATATAAAATCTTTAAAAATACTAAACTCGTAAACAGGATTTTATATTTTGTATAAGCGACAATTATTGTTTTAATTAATAATTAACAAATATAGATAACTATTCATAACAAATATAATTTTCAGTACAAAATTCAGTATATTAAAATATATAAAACTGGATTTCAATAATAAAATTTTTATTTTTATATTATGGTTTATATACACCTTGGATTTGATAAAAATTTCTACTTATTAAGACTGATCCAATTGATTTATTATTTTATTTTGAAATTTTTAATTTATTAATATCCCTTTGCATTCAAAAATACTCGAATTAAAGATAAAAAGTAGTTGCTAGCTCTTTTAAATATTATTTACATTTAATCCTCGTTGAGTAGTGCAAATTAACGAATGAAAATGTAGGTAGAATATTGATATAGAAATTTAATGGAAGTATAGTCGAGAAAATTCTCTACTAGTTTACCATACAAGAAAGATCATTCTATTATTTTGTATTCATATGTGAATTTTTTTCTGTTTTTGACAGAATTACAAGATTCTGGCATATTTAATATTTATACTTTTAAATATATAACTTATAACTAAAGGTATACTGATAACTTCTATTTATAGAAATTATAAATATATTGTATTTAATTTTAGTTTTCAAATGAAATTGAAATTAAGAAAAGTATACCTTTTGTACATAAAAAAACTGTTCTAAGATAATGATTTGCAGAAAAAATAAGCGAATGAATTTTATAACTCAAGAAAAAAAGAGAAATAAATTTTCATATATGCAATTACTTTATCGGTGAGTTTACATATAAAGCATACTTTTATATAGCACGGATCAATCGAGTAATTTTATTCATTAAAGTATAATATATATAAAAGTTGTCAATTTCAATAGAAAATTGTAAAGATGGCTTTCTTTCTTTTTACTTTTATACAGTGCATGTCTATATTGAAATAATAATTGGAAAATAAATAAAAGAAGAGTAATATGTTTTACATATATTTTTTGTTTCAAATATGTTAACCACATTGCAAGATCTAAGAGAAAATATCAATAGAATCTGTACTTTTGTCCTCTGGAAACAGATTTTCCTCAAATAGGAATTGATTCGATGAGAAGGAAAGGAGTGATACGTATGCTTTCAGAATGAAAAAAAGCTCTACGTGGATATTTGCCTATATGGGTATGACTAACAGGTAATCTCTTGATGTACTAGAAATTAAAAAGAAACCATGATGGAAGGAAATAAGAATAAGAAAACTAAAGTAATTAGGTGAAATAAGTATTAATTATTTAAATTAATTTGATTTACATCATATTTTAAATTCTTAATTTACTTGTCAATACAATATAAATTTGGTATATAAATGGATATTAAAATTTAACATCACGATGTACTTATATATTCTTTGACATTATTTAAAATATTTTCAGAAAATATATCGACTTCAGAATCATTCAAATAGTGCAATTTTTAATATTTGAAATGATAAAATTACTATTATTTTAGTTATTCTTATTTATTGTTTATAAAATACTCATATTCATTTATTTCTACGTGGTAAGAATCAATTAAAAGTAATAGATTTCTTTAAAAAAGTTTTTAAAATAAATGAAAGTCTCTTTAAATCAATTTATTGAATGTTCATTATGAATGTGGAATAGATTAAATTAAATAAAAACATACTTTATGACATGAATTATATATTCCTTCTATTCTATTAAAAAAATGAAAATTCATTTTACATGAAACAATTTTTATACTTATATCAATTTTTAATCAATTTATTTTAAAATATATTAATTTTAATACCTTCGTTATACATTTGAATAGATAAAATAAAGCCAAATAATATAATGTAATATATTTCCTAGAAAATACTTTGTTTAAAAATTGATTAATATACATACATTATTAAAATAAATCTAGTATAGAAAATGTGTTTTAAATCATTATTATTTTCTTTAATAAATATAGTACATTCATTATTATTTTCTATATTGATTAAAAGAATAATTTCATAAAATTTAATGAAATATATTTAATTTCATGTTTTAAGGAAATAATTTTTTAAAACTCATTATCTAATAACTAAACATATCGTTTAATTAAAGACTATGATAAAAAAATATTTTATAAATTATTATATAAATGAATTATTAACAAATAAAATAATTATTTTCTAAGTAAATGTGTCATGAGAAAAATTAGTGATAATACAAATATCGTCTTTTTTCCGAAGTTTAAAATAAAAGTAGTTTTTCACTCGATTAAATTTGCGCAGAAGTTTCCGATTAATCATCATTACAACGAAAAACATCGAAGAGCCAAAGCAGAAAGAGAAATCAATAAGACGGATTCGTCTCCGCATGAGACGAATTTCATATAGTGTGTTTTTAAAGTCTTGATAAAATTTGTAAATTTTGTACATTCTAGGCTATTACGTAGACAATCTGTGAAGAACTTTCTTGAGTATAGCGGTCTTTTTAAACTTAAATTTATGAAATTCGTACTTAAAATATAATATTGATCAGTGGAAAATTGGATCAGGTTAAAAAAAATTCGTTTAGAGCGTTAAAAATAAAAATCTTTATATTGAAGTAGCTATATAGACTTAAAATTTGTCTTTTGATGAAAAAAAACTATTTACTTTTACAAAGTTGTATGCATATAGAGAAGATATGAATTTTTGTGTTCTCATAAGTGAAACATGCCGAAATAAATTTTTTATATTATGGAAAACATTAGTAAAATAAAGTTCTGTAAATATTATATAAACGGTACATGAATTAAAAAAACATTTTAATTCAAAGATTCGTATTGATTAAAAAATTTAGTATTTAAAAATGATTTTAAATTATGTAAAATTGCATAACATAGTTATGGCAGAAAATATAATTTTAAAATGAATATATTGAACTATTTTACTAATACGCTTTTATAAATTTTTAATATTATTCATTAAAAAGAAGTAATAGTATTATAATCATGAAGTCATTATAATTATACTTCAATTTTGTCAGTTGAATATTAAACTCTTTCTTTTATATGTAAAAGTAAGTTAAATAATAATCAAAAATAATTTTTTTATATTTAATTACACGAGTATACTGTAATATTAAGTAAAATTTAACTACCTGAGAAATAAATTGTTTTTTGGAATATCAGGTATTTAGAATTTTTTGATTCAATAAGTTTTCAAGAATAAGAATTTAATTAAAGATTAAAATTATTATTTTTTTTTTAACTCGTGTTCCAATTCAGATTGTGTAACTCTACATAACTAAGATAAATTTTATTGCATATTATTTCAATTCAGTATCAGCTAAATATAACACAAGACTCAACATTTTGGGTGAAATAGTTGTCAATTTTCGTATACTGTTATAATCTAATAAAACAGAAGCTAATTTGAAATTTGGAAAATTACTAGCTTTTACAGAGAAATATCTATGGAAGAAGCCATTAGATAATATTTTTTTATTGATCATAAAAGTTTTTAATAAAAGAATTATTTTTTAAAGCCTAAACTTATCTTCTGATCAATATAAAGAAATTAAAAAATTTAATAAATAATTATTAATGTATATGAAATTTAAATTTTGTAGGCTTGATTTCTATAGTATATTATACAAGAAAAATCCAAAATTTTAAATAAATAGTTGCAAAATTTTTTAGTATAAATAGATAATTGTTAAGATATTTAAGCCGCCACTAAGTTGCATCATATTTTCTATTATTAAAAAGAGTATTAAAAATTATGCTAGAAATTTATATAAATAATGTGGCGATTATAAAACCATCATAGTGTTTTTTATGCTTATATATCACAATTACCTGATATTCTTTCTTATTGAAATTGAATAGTGTTAAAAAAATATATTTAAATCAATTTAATTTATATTATATAAAATCATTTTTTATTTGTATATACTTCAAATATTTATATGCAATTATCAAAGTACATTTTATTGAAACTAACATATATTTAAATTGAAATTGAACTTACATTTAAATAATTGGGCAGATTATTAAGTTTACATATATAAATGCAATTTCTGTAAGAGTATCAGCTCATTGTTGTATATATGTATATTATATTTTTATAGAACTGTAAAGCATTCAATAATAAGATAAATATATTTATTATAAAAAGATAAACCCTTAAAGTTATAAAGCTAAGTGTCTGCATATATTTAATATAATAATACTTATTCTTTTAT
Source organism: Dolichoris vasculosae (assembly GCA_018907195.1). NCBI lineage: Eukaryota > Metazoa > Arthropoda > Insecta > Hymenoptera > Agaonidae > Dolichoris > Dolichoris vasculosae. The sequence goes on from JACCHY010000019.1 coordinate 1,575,623, forward strand.
AAATATTGGCAGTTTTACATAGCGTATTTCTAATATTCCAGATATTTTAAACTACAACGTTCAAATTAAAAAAATTATAACTAGATATCTTAAATTTATAAATAAAAGATAATATATATAAAATATCTTGGCTTCTAATATTACATTTAAAATTTGAGATCAACAGAAAACTGGGAAAATTATTTTATAAGTTTTTTATATAAAGCAGTAACAACTTCTGTAGTTTTTGCTATTTATATTGATTCATTACTCAAAAATGTTTGCAAATTGTATTAAAAGTAGCTTATCATCAAAATGTATATATTTATATCTTTTTTGTTACACAAATTCTTATTAAATATGGATAGCAATGTCATATATACATATTACATTCATAGTTCTTTATTACAAGTTTATTTCGTCTATACACAATTTAATCAGTAAAGTTTTAGTTACATGCATAAGAAATAGCTAAGATCTACCTACGTGCATGATAGTTTTAATATATCAATAAATTTACTTTAGCTATCTAACGAAAAATGAGTTTGAATTATTTAAGTACTAATATTACATTGCTGTAAAGTTAAAATACTTTTAAACGAGAAATATTATCTGTGTAAATCTTATTTTTATTTTAAGTTAAAAGTTCATTTCTAGTTTTTAAAAAAATGAATCAAAGAATAAGATAATCATTTTTATAAAGTATGTGTTTGATCGTATCATACGACTGTATAAAATAATTCAGTCATTCATATATAGAACAGTATTAAAGCAAATACTACTCGAGTCTTTTATCATTAGACATTGAAAACATTAACAAAATTATAATTATAAAATTTAAATATACTATTCTTCTATTAGTTAATTTAAACGATTTAAACTTATAATCTGATTATGTAATCAATAGCTCACTTATGAAGTAAAAGTAAAAAAATCTGTAAAATCTTAATAAATCGAATAGATTTTTCAGAATAGTTCCGAAGTAAAGTTTCAAGAAAAGTATTATTTGTGAATATTTTGTTAAGTCATATTTACTCGTGTGATTGTATTAGATCTGCTACTATTTTAAAGTGTATCTTACCATCCGCTTCGTATTTCTTTTTTTATTGAGATATTCATTTTTCTATACCATACAGTTTATTATTATGTAAGTGTCATTGTCATAATCTTAGAAAATCGTGAATTCGAATACATTAATATCGTCATTTACAGGAGAATTTAAATATATATACCGTATATAAAAATAGAAGCCCATTAATTTAAGAGTTATGCCTAAATATGTTATAAAAATTATGGCTCTTGCAGTGGAAACTAGAAATTTATTCTGATAAGTTTATCATCAAGTTTTCTAGAATGGAATAAGAATTATTTATGGTTGATTAAAGTAATTTATAATTTAAGAATGTGTTAAGATTAAATTTAAGTTAGTGTCTTCAAAATAATTACTTAAATATAAAATAATTATATAAAACTATAAAATTTTTATTTCTATTTTATTCATACAATTGCCAATAGATAATTAAATTTCAAAATGTAAGAAAAATAAATATAAAATATGAAAAAAAAGCTCTCATTGTTTTTATTAATGAATAAACACGTTAGTAATTTAATATTTCAAGTAAGTTTACATGGATAATAAAGCCTTTTTTTAATTGGATTTATAAAAAACACGAAGAATATTTTTTCAAAATTTATAGTAAAATAATCATTCTGAAAATGCTGAGTATTACTAATTATCTAACATTAAAGTTGAAATAGAAATTGTTTTAAAATTTTTATTATTTATATTGGAAAAAGTCAACAATTAAATTAAAAATAAATAAATTTTATCAATATATATTATTTATTTTATGAAAATTTTAAATTCTATCAAGAATCATTTAAACTATTAAATAATATATAAATTATATACATAATAATACAATTTAAAAATCTTTTATTGATACAATCTTATTTGTTGAAACTAAAAATCCAATTTTGCATTTTTAAAATATACAATTTTAAAAAACAAAAATGTCGTAGTAAAGTTATTTTTAACAAAAGTTTATTAAGAATATCGATAATCTTAGAAAAAATTATGAAGACATTGTTGTATTAGAAACTTGAATATTAAACTACGTAGAATTATTCTCTCTCTCTCTCTCTCTCTCTATATATATATATATATATATATATATATATTTATTTATTTAATATAAATTAAATTATTTTCATGATTAAAATTTTATAATTTAACAAAAAGATGATAATTATGTGGTGTTGATTTCATGCATTCTAACCTTTTCTTTTAAAATTTATATAAATCAATAGAAGCGAATGACCATTTTTATTCAAGATGTTATTTATTATTATTTCGAAATCGCAAGAATGACCTGCGTGGTTTGTCAAATTTCTACTATAATTCATTAATTTCCTTTCTTGTTCCGTATTATATCCGATTTTATAAAATTTTTATAATCTATCAATTTTTTATAAACTTTCGAATGTGCACGAAGTAAATTAAATGGAAAGTGATAGTATTATTAAATCTTTCATTTATTTTATTTTTTCCTACTAATTTCCTTAAATAAAAGCATTTAAAAAGAATTTGATAAAAATAAGTGGTTATCTAATAGTAAATTGATGTTCACTTTGAGTTGAATATAACTCATAGCGGACTGATTTCTTTTAATCAAAAAATGAAAAGTATAAATGAGTAATAATATCAATAACTTTTTTAAATTTAAAATAAGTTTATAATACTAACAGTAATTGTAAAATAATAAAATAATATTCTTCATAATAATAACAATGTTAAAATTACAGAATGGATATCATTTTACTAAAGCAATGATAATAATAAAATAATCTAAGAATATAAAAATAATCTAATAGTATGTATGACTTAATATTAGCATTAAAGGTATCTCAGTTTACATACGATAATAGTAATAGTGATAAAAAAGGAATGAAGGAATCTATAACAAATAGAAGTAGTCATAATGGATAGCAAAATAAAAAAAGGACGCGATATAAAATAATAATAAAAACATAGATAATAATAATTTTATTTATTAATAATATAATAATAATTATAAAGATAGCCATTATAATTATAGGGTGAATAAAGTAGCTATTAGCGGTTTTATTTGACAGGAGTTTTATTTAAAGTAGTCGAGTGTAACTCATGGTCAGAGTAGGCAGTTCACGCGTGACCCCCCCCCCCGCTCACTTTGAAATGACGATACAGACCTTTAATTATAACATGGAAACTCGCGGTTCTGCTAAATTATAACCTTATGGGAGGAAAGAGGAAGGAGGGAACACGAACCTGCTATAATAAAATATTGCGGAAGTAGTAGAAGTCTTCAGCCAACCTCGCTAAAAGTCGTTGGAAGAACGTCCTCAATTTTCTAGCAAAATCTACTTTCTTTTTTCTACTACAACTTCCTACTACAGCCATTTTTTCAACAATTGTGCTACTCTTAGGGTAGCCCTTATGTATCTTATTGCATAAGGCTCTCCAGAATGTGGTACGCAGAAGCGGAAGGGGAAAGTGGACTCATGTTAACCTAGCTCGCTATGAAGTTTGTCGTAATAAACATTTTAAAAGAAAAGAATTGAAATTAACGATGTATTTTATCATGTACATTAATCTCTCTTAAACATTTAAGTGCGGACCGTGAAATTAGTCACAAAAATACATCATCAACGTCATTTTCGATACACTTAAATTTTGTTTACGATTTGGGAATAATAAAGTACTTGCGATGAAAATTGATAAAAAATATTACTGCATTGTTTTAATAATTAAATAGATAAATGCAGCATTTCTGCCACTGATAAGTAACTAGTTCAGACTTGGCTAGTGCTGTGACTGTCTGATATTTATTTCAATTATTCAATTTTATTTATTCATATTTTGGATTATTACTTAGACAAACACGTAACTAGTTCAGAAAATAAGTGATGATATTTCATAAAAATGAAGATTATTAATTTATTGATGTTTAAAAGGATTATTACTGATAAATTTAAAAATAATGCCAATATAATAAAAAAAAATATAATTGTATAAATAAATGAATTTATTTCGACATCATTAAAATTTCTAAATATAAATTTAAATTATAAATTTTGAAATATTTTGATTTAACATTTATTTAAATTTTTGAAACTTGAAATTTAAGTTTTAAATAAAAAATAATTATAAATGTAATGAAATTTCTTAATTGGTTTAAGCAGAGTTAAAGTAAAAATAAAATTAAAATGATATTTGAATAAAATGTAAAAGAAAATGATATTATATTTTATAATTTATACGCCAAGAGTATTAATTTTTTAAGATTCGTCAAATAATTCATATAGTCGATATATTTTGATGTATAATAAATTTTTCACTTACGACGTTCAAATAACAACTTATTTGATTAATGCTTATTGAATAATCTATAGTACTTGATTAATACTACAGCTTCAGATTTAAGCTTCATTTGTAGGTAAAAAATCATGAGCATCGTTTGGAAATTCTACTCATAAATATAGTAGTAGTACATGATTTTTTGTTATATTTATCATATTTTCAATTAAAAATTCGGTCTACATAAAAATATAAGTACTTCGATAGAAAATATATCTTTAATGGAGAACTCCTAATTCTGTATTTTGGAAAAAGACAAGTATATTCATTTAAAAACTGATCTTTCATTTAAGTTATAAACGATTTTTAAAATAAACACATTTTATAAAGCTTTTTAAGATTTTTATATATAATTCATGAAAATTGCATAATTTAAATAAGTTTATATACGAAAGAGCAATTTTTGCAAATAATTTATTATTTTAAATATTATATTTCTAAGAATTCAAAAAATATCGTAAGTAACACTGTAAAGTATTCATTTTATAATTTGAAGAACTTATATAATTAAACAAAATAATTAAATACATTTAAACCTATAAATAAATATGTATAAAAATACAATATATTTAAGGTAAAAAATTTAAATAGCCCAAACTTATCAATCACGTAATCCTTACAAGAAAAAACATTGTAGAATCCATTGCTAAAAATTTTTTCATTTTATGTAGTTTGTAAATATCGTGCACCCGTATAAAATACATAAAAATAAAATAAGCTAGTTACTGACAAAAATATATAAAACAACTATTTAAATACCAATTAAATCATTTTTATTCTATTCTATTTTATTTCTTTGGACTTAAATTTAATAATAGTAATGAATTTAAAAGATAAAAATATTTTTTAACTATTGTAGCGGAATTATAATTATTCATCTTGTATTAAAAACTGTATAAACTGTATTTTTTATTTTAATTTTTAATTCAGAATTTGAATTTGTGTTAAAAAATAAAATATAAAAATTAAAAAATATATTTCATATTCAAAATTTTAAATCGATTTAAATAAAAATTAAATAATAATTTAAATTATAATATATTTCTTAAATATTAATTTGTGAAGTAGAAAAATTGGATTACTAAAATATGATTGGATTTAAATAAAATTTTAAAAGTTTCCAAAAATATAATTGTATTTTTTTAGAAATATAAAAAATTTCTGAATGATTGAATTATACTAATTTACAACATGCCTTAGAAATGTATTACATTTTTTTTTAATTTTTAAATTAAAAAGAATTAGTACAATATTTGTATTCCGTAATACCTGGATTATCTATAAAATAATTTTAATTTGTCATTGAATGTTTTAAATTAATATTTACATATACATTTAAAATTATTTAATATTTTTTACAGATAGTATCCTAAACAAATACAAAATGAAGAATATTATGCAGTTATATATAGTGCTTGGATTAGTAATTCTATTTAATTTCTGTAATGCACAAGTAAGTCTTGTAGTTCTAATTCAATAGTAGATTATTACTTATAATATAATCTTTTTTGATTATTATGATAAAAAAATATAACTATTATACAAAATATATTTTTTTAAATAATTAAATTATATTTTTATTATAATAAATATTAATAAATTATTGAAAATTGAAAGAAATTATAAATTTAATCTGAAAAATCATAATTTTGTGGTTAAAATTTTTTACACGAATATTTATTCACAGAAGTATTTAAATATATTTATATTCTAGTTTTTTTTTCAAGATTCAATAGTCTATATAATTTTATAATATGATTAGACAAATAAGAAATTATAATATTTTAAGAAAAAATTACCTTTAAAATTATCTATAGGTGTAAATAAATATACTTATAATAGCTAATTTATTCATAAATTGAATTGTATATATATATATATATATATATATATATATAAATGACTTTAATGCCTAAAGCTTTTTGAGTATTAAATATTTATAGAATTTAAGAATATAAACAATATAAATATAAACATATATAAACATTATCATCAAATCCTATATAAAGATTAAAAATTAATATTTTCTATATTAATAATAAAAAACTGATTTCATAAATTAATTTTATAAAAAACATTCTATTAAAATATTTAAAAAGCTTTCATAATATAATAGAAATAGGTTAAAAGTAAAATTTTATAGATTATTATTTAATGATTTTAAAGTGTTGTGTATTTCTAAAATTATTTTTTTTATTTTCAATTAAAATATTTCTAAAAGTATTTTAAATTTTCTTAAAGTATATATAATGGGAAATGTAATATTAAAACCATAAAGTATGGAATCAAAATAATTATGGGCAATGTCTTTTATCATTTTATTTTACAACTTGCTTTATAAAAATTTATAATCAATTAAATTTTAATTTTAATATATTTATAAATTATGTATCTATAATCAGTATTAGAATAGCATACTCATTTTTTCTTTATACTTAAAAATGGTATAATTATTTTAAAAGATACATTATTTTTATGAATCTCACTATATTATAATTAAATTATTGAATTAATTTTAACTTATATACAAATGTTATTTGAATTATACATCAGAATGAGAAAAATGGAAAATAGTTTATACACTGATATAAATAACGACCTAATTTTGTTTAAATTTTGAATTAATTTCCGTAGATTTAAAAAACGAGGTCTAATATTTTATAAGGCGAGTAAAAAATATGATTTAAAATTTAAAAAATTTAATTTGTGTATTTACACGATGAACAGAAAAAGTTTTAATCCTTAGATTAAAAAATCTACATTTTATTTTATATTTATAATATATTTTCAAGATTTTTATAAATTACTATAAAATTTAAAACAATTTTAGGATCCAATAGAAGATGAATATGATTATGGTCAACCTAGTTCCGAAGTAGAAGCCAGATATTATGATTATCGCATGCCATATAAAAGAAAGCCTGGCCCAATAGTAAAATTAACAGATGTATTACAAAGTGGCTATAAAAAATTGTCACCAGATTATTATTATTATTATTATTAAGGAAATGTGTCAATATTGCAATGATATTTTGATTTTTATTTAGCAACCATTTTAATAAAATTAACGTTAATAATTAATTGTTATACAAATTCAATAAGAATTAAAGTAATTTAAAAAAAATCAATCATTACCATTTATATACTGTTTCTCCTTTTTATTTAATATAATTAATTTACCAAAATAAAAATATTTTTAATTATTACATATTACCTTTAAAAAAATTAAGATCTATTTTAATACAAAAAATAACAAATTTTATTTGTGTTATGTATAGAATTAATTTTGATTGCAAATAATTTCAGAATAGAAATACATTCAGTTTGATATAATTTCTTGCAAAAGATATAATAATTTTTAAAATATAACCTATGAATTAATCATTACTTTGATCGTTAATATTTTTAATACAATTTTATTTGTATCAATGATAAAAATAATGGACCTCAATTATTATTTAATTAAATTATTGATTGATATTTATTTGCTTTTATTTTGCATATGTTAAATTCTCATTGAATTTAAAAAAATAATTTTAGATATTAATAATAATATGTAGACCTTTATTTAAAATTTATAAATATCTAGTCTCAAAAAATTGTTACAATTTTGTAATAGGTATACTTTTTAGGTAAAAATATTGAATTTATATTTACATAAAAATATATAAAATTAATCATTCTTACACAGTTTAACTTCAATTACAATTTATTTTATAAATAATAATTCATAATTAGTTTTTGTTTAATATTTTTAAGTAGACTAAAAAATACACGGTCATCTTTGTAACTACCGACCATGGCCAAAACTACTTATAACTTTGACGATCGTGCAAAAATCAGTGACTATATTGTACTATCGCTGATTATTGGTAAATACATAATTATTTCACTTCTATTTTCTTTTATTGGATACGAATGAAGTGCATCATTTGTAAAGTGATGGTTTGTAATAAATGTTAACTTGAAAATTTTTATCATAGGAACTAAAAAACGAACTAAAATTTTATAAAATAAAATTGAATAATAAGTTTATTGTGTAAACAAATTTTTTAATAACATTGAAAATATATTATTTCTGAAATTAAAGTTTCCATTTATCATAACAAAATTGATTGAGATAAATTACACTTTTTAAAATTATCTTTTATACTATATCAATTTAGAAATAATTTTAAAATTAATTATAAAATTCAAATGCTGAATTTATAATGTATTTGATAATCTCATTAAAATAGTTTGTATTATTTTATCTTAAACTATATTACTGAAAATAACTCAAAAAAGTTCATGAACATAATATTTTTTATAGAATTTAAAAATATTTTTTTAAATAATTTAATTGATTTGCATCAATAAATTTCATTATTTCTGAGAGCATTAAGTTTATCATAGAATTAATATTATCAGGTCTGTATTCTCATTATTTTTTATTTAGTTTAAAATTTACATACATATATTATAATCTTACCTGTGAAATTTATGAATTTATTTCATTTTGACAATTGATATACACAAAACAATAAACAAATTTTTCGACAAATATTCTATTATGAAAATATAGTTTGATTTTAAAAAGTTTATTTACATCTATTTATAATTATTTTAAATTGTAATATTCCATTTATATTATTATTTTTATTAAAAAGATTAATTTACCATCTTTTGATAATATTTTCTTATAAATTCTAAAAGTATTGAAAAGTTTTAAACTTTAAAATTTCAAAGAAAAAGTTTATAGTTCTATAAATAGTAGTCATTTTGTTTACATGCAGTATTATTTATCGTTGAAGTTGAAGTAGATTTACTTAATAAGAAGTAACTACTATCTAAAGCTTGAAAAAACTGAAAAAAAAAAATCTTTAATACAAATTTAATGTAGTAATAAAAATTAAAAGAAATTAGTATAGAATTTTTATATTGAATTTATTCTTAATAAAAATTATAATTTTATTTAAATGTAATTAATTCAGAAATAAACTAATTTCTTTTAATTTTTATCACTACATTAAATTTTTACTAAACATTTTATTTATATTGTTATATATATAATAAACAATAATGATTATTAAAATAATTAAATTTATCTGTTTTTAAACTGATATGTATAGAAAACTTTAGCTTCATACTCGAATGTATGAATCTTTTATACGTGTATATATATATATTCCTGCGTAGTAGAGTAAAGATTTTTGTCTATTCTTGAAAATATAATTGGAATTTAAAATAATGAATATTCATGCTACAGTACATTATATATAATTATTTTATAAATTAAATGTTTGAAACTTGCTTACAATTACAAGCTATAATGTGTGATAGTACTAAAAAAGTACGTAAAATTTTTATATATAAAAGAACAGTAGAAAAATATTAAAAATTGAATTATAGTGTTATGCATAAAAGAAATATATTATTTTTACTATAACTTCGTAGAATGTATAATATGTCAGAACAGATTTATACATAGTAAATAAAATATGTAAATTCTGATAAAGAACAAATTTATGTCTAACAGAAAGAAATCAATCGCTTAGGTACATATTTAACTTTAAAACTCTCATCTATATCATTGACTGATGAAACTTTTCAAAGTATTGTTGTATTAAGACGTAAAAACTATTCTAAACTATTATATTATTATTTTATGTCAATTGCTAATCTTTTATTGATCAATAATAAGATTTTATAATTAATATTAGCATGAAAAAATTTTTTATAATCTATATTGTTTAAAAACAAAATTAATTTATGATTATTTGTGATTAATAATATTTTTTCTATAATTTACTTCTTTTATCATTTTAAGTAGCTTCAATAAATTTAATTACATATAGTTCAATAATTAATATTCGTATACTGGTTAATTTCGTACTTAATTTCACACACATTCAATTATATATTTACTATAAAAATAAAGTCCACTTATTAAAAATACTAGCCAATGTTTCAACATTATTTTTAAATAAAAGAAATAAAATACCTATTATTAATTATAAAAGTTCATTTATTTAATATTTTGGTTTTAATTATGAGAATATAATATATAAAAATATAAAATATGATAAATGAGTATTGTTAATATATTATTTTTAAAATGCAAAAAATCTATGAAAATGATTAATATACACTATTATATAATATAGCAGTATTCGATGTTTTTTTTACTTAATAAAGTTTAAATGGGTTAAATATGAAATTATCTTACATCATATCTCTTCGATTAATGTTAACTATGAATTCTATTTTATCTAAATTTGTGAAAATACTGATTATCAATTTTTCCATAGACGTTTACTTAATTAGATAAAAAAAGCTTTGTACAAATTTAATAAATTTTCGTAATATTTTTTTCTCAATTATATCTATCTAATACCGTATAAAAGTTTTAGTTTATTTTTAAATTTTCCAAAGCAAGATGTTATTAACCTTTTTTCATATACAATTTAATTATTATAATGACTATAATGACTATAAAATATAAACGTATCTAAGAACTCATTTATTCACTAGAAACATATGGTATGTTTACAAAGTACCAAAAATAAACACGTATAACTAATACTTTCAGTTAATGTCAAGATTAGTCCATTATACTCTTAATGTTGAGTCTACGATGTTAATTAAACAAAAATGCATACGTTTATAGACAATAATTTACGTTTTCTATTAAATTTATAAGAATTATATTTACTATAATACTCATATAATATAATGTTAGATATTTTACATATAAACGTATTTATATTTTAACGATCAATAATATATAAATGCTATACATTTTGTTCCATTTAGCTTTTATTAAATTTAAAATAAAATTTCTAACTACTATTTTGCACTTTAAATGTGTCTTTAAACAATAATTTTTACCTTCTTGTAAATATAAAATGTAATTACTAATTATTATAAATGCAAGTCAATTTTTTTAATAATTATCGTTAACACGTTGAATTTTTAATTACTATTGATATAAATACGCTAATAATGTTGAATTGTAGAACTACAATTAGTACCATAATCATAATTTCAAATATACTAATAAGAATGTTTATGATAATAAAATATAACGTTTCATCGTTATTATTTATATTATGTTAAATATATATATTACACGATTTATTTACAATTATTGATAATAATTTAATAATGTGAATATGTTTTGCTAGTTTATTATTTAATTGGCATATCGAGGTCTTAAGAAGGAGCCCATTTCTAATATTTTTCATTTATTACGAAAAGAAACATGTTTAAAAGTTTAAATTTTTTTTAGATTTTAAAGTTTAATATAATTTACAATTTATTTTATAATTAAAACAAAATATAATTGATCAATAATAGTGTCTTTCGAATTTTGTAAAAGTTGAAGAAAATATTACTATTGTTTACAATTTGTATGAAAGAATCTAATAAAATCTGACATGATATTCTCTCCAGATTAAAAAATATTAAAAGTTTGGGTAAAGATATATTCTGAACAAATACAACTTTTATTTAATTTCTTTCAAATATCTTCTATCGAAATATAGATGATATTCGGATATTAGTATTGTCTGAACTGTATTTGTTGATATATGTGGATGGAAATTAAATTTTTTCAGTCATTTATACCAATAATGCGAATTTGATAATTGTTTGATATTACTATGATATGACGTTGAGACATCATTGGCTATATAAGTCATAAGCCTATACGCTAGGATGTCAAGCTCCAGATAATTGCTTCTCCAATACTCGTGATACTTGTTCATAGTTCAATTCTGCTTCTGTGGTACTAGTACCATTTTCCTCGGGTGATGTCCATTAACACATTGAAATTATCAATTAAAGTTAATGTAATTAAATTTTTTTTATCTTTATAATTTCCCTTTACGCTCATAATATCATAATCATTATATAAATTTATTTTTTGATTCACAATGTTCACTTTTATATAAATATGTACTTTCAAAATTATAATATTCAAGATAATACAGAATAATTGTTCATTACTCAAATTTTCTTCAAAACATATTTACTAACTTTTAGTTATATCAATAAAAGGTTTTTTCTACTATTTAATATTTGAATTATATCAGATTATTTTTTACTTACATACCAAAAATAAAAATGCATATACATAAATTATTATATACAATTAAAATTTGATGTTTTCATAATATCACATTTAGTTGTTTTTATAGTACATAATTATTATTATCTATTTAAGTCGAACGAAAATAAGATTTTAAAATTAAAACTAATTTAATCTTTAAAATAAAAAGTTAAAAAAAAAAAGATCGATATCTTCGTGTAATCTCGATTCATCTATCCTCAAAATTTTAGTTAATTAGCTTACTACAAAACTACTAGTACATTAATATCAAATCATCTACAAATTATTCTGAGTAATAGGTACAATTCTCTGACTGCTAAAGTTAAAGAAATGCTAAATGAAAATTATTAAAGCACCTTACTTCCATGGGAGTTCTTAAAAACTCTAATATAGTATTATCATATTTATATAAATAAAATAATAATTTACAATTTGTAATTTTATACATAAAAAGTTTAAAATAGATTAGATTAAGGATTATGTATTGCAATAATAAAAACTGATATGTATCGATAAACATTAAGTAGTTATTAGCAATTAATGCAACAAAAGTATATATGAAAAAAAGTACAATTATCTTAAATAAAGAAATATATTATTTTAATTGTTAATATGAGATACCTAAGATAACTAAATCTGAAAAGTAAAAAAAAGATTGAGTTTTTAAACGGTACTATGACAGGAAATCTAAATAATTTCTAAATGAAGTGTATAGTATATACACTATATACATTATATATAGCATATACAAGTGTATGTATGACTCATGGGATATAGTTATTCAGGACTTTAAATTCAGAGTAAAATCTAGTCAGATCTAAAATTAAAAATATTTTTAAGCTAGTAAGTTTGACCTACAATTAGTTCAATTAATAAATAAAAGTCTGAAAAACAAATCAATTAAAAGTTAAAATGAGTTTATTCATTGAATAAAATAGTTAAATATCGAAAAATTATATTATGAAAATACTATAAATCTATTTTTAATAATAAAAATTTTTCCAAAAATATTTATTTTCTTTTTTTACTAATGATACATTTATACCGGGCATCCTTCATTTTTTAAAGAGTATGAGATACTGATAGACTCCATACATACATATGGAATATTAGTAGATTAAACAACGAGAATAAAGAAATCTTAATTATATAATGTATGATTATAAATTCTCTTACATTATATTATATATAAACAGATCATTTTATTATTTTAATCGAAATTTATTTTAAGCTATCTAAAAATTAAAGCTATTAATATTATAGAAAATGTTGTATCATGATATCTTATATCTTAATTATCTTATTAATGATCCAAAATTTTTCAATAACAATTACATTTTTTATTAATATTTATTTGTAAACATAATAATACGGTTTGATTTAGAGGATGAAATAAAATAAATAATATTATTTTATATGATATAATTTTTTCTTATATGAATTTTTTATAAATGCAATCTTTAAATATTCTTTTTATTATAAATTTAAAGCACATTGAATAATTTTTTTTGGAAAATTTGAAGAAATATTTTATTCTTATATAATTATATAATATTATTATAATTAAAAATTAGAACCCAATATACAAACTAAATTTTCAGAACTAAAAAATAGTTAATTTTTTTTTAAATTTTAGTTGTAAAGATATAATTGTAATCATATTGTAATAAAATATAGATATTTAAATAAATATTTCTATCATAGCTCTATTTAATATTTATTTATTGATTTAATTTAATCAAAAATAAATCATGAAATTATGAATAAATTATCATAATTTATAGAATGTAATGATTAAATTAAAAACAAAATAAACAAAATTTCTTGAAAACTTATGCATATAGCTTCATTTTTAAATACTTCATTATAAAATATAATAATACTCAACAATTATATATATATAATTCTTTTGTGAACTTATACCCTATTTTGAATTTATATGATTAATTAATTTATGCAATTAATGTATTATATATTTGACAAAATTTACAAAAATATCACTTCATGTTAATATAAATTAAGCGAAGCTTGAAAACATTTATTTTCATTTAAATATATTGAGTACTCGATTAACTTTATATTAAGTGATTTTAATAATTACAAAAACTTTGATACACGAAGAAAGCTTTCATTAAAAAAAAAAGTAATTTAATTTTGAATACTCAAAACTTCATTTATGCATATTTTGTGATAATAATAGTATTTTATAAATCGTAATTTTATTTAAATTTAGTAGTTCTTTTTCTGATATTCTTATTATTATGATAATTTATGAGTTATACTTTATATTTGTTAAAATTATATATTTATTTTAATTACAAACATCAAGTAATTATAACAAATTTCAGTTTATAATATATTTTTTAAAGAAAATATTAAACTTTAAATTTTATACATTTATTTATTCTGTATTCATTTTTTCGTTGAAAATATGTTCTTTATAATAATCTATTCTGTTCTTTATAATAATGAATATTGTTGACGTATCGTATTACTGATTATTAAGTATTAAACTACGAAAGTTTTGTGTGCAAAATATTCATCTTCGAAGGACTAAAATTGTAGATAATAATCATGGATGATTCTTCATATAGTAAAAAATTTGATATTATTGTTAACACTACACATTAAAAATAAAAAATTAAAAGTAATAAATCTCTCAAATGAATGTCATGGTATTACATTTATCCACCGATTCATAAGAATCAAATTCTAAACAGTAATATATATACATATAGAAAATCAATAAAGATATTATATGTTAAATTAATTTTAATAAGTTTATTGATTATACATAGTGAAATACATTATATTTCTATTATATCATTTGATTAAGTATATATAAATAGATGAGTATGGATATATATATTTGAACTAAAACTTTGGTAAATACTTAATTTTTTAACTGATACATGAAATATTTCTTGAATAAAAGAATCAGGGGATATTTAGCTAATTTGAAAGTCTAAGAAATGTCCTCATGGGATTCTTATAAAAATTAAAATAGAATAATGGTAGTGGCTTCATAATACAGTAATATAAGAGTAGAAAAAGGAAAGAAAATTAAAATGAAATAAATGATGTATTGGCAGCAATAATTTGGAATAAGTCAGTTGGAATAACAAATATTAAAGATGTTAAAAATAATTAGAAATATTAGATTATCATATGAAACTAAGTCTAGATTTTATGGACAATAAATTGGGATATTTTTCTAGTGAAAAGAACAGCGTAATTTATTATAAACTAATCTTAAAAATATTTATAAGTTTTTCCAATAAAAATGAGCTAATAGTAGTACAATTAAAATGTATCTTTTATTGAATCTTCTTATTTTAGTATTTACAACAAAACGAAACTGTGTTTTGATATAATATAACATCATTTTGTGCATTCATTTATTTTTTACTGGTAATAAAATATGGAATTTTTCCCACATTTTAAAAAAATATATGCTTAATAGACTCAGTACAGATCTCTATAGAAATACATATACATTTCATCATTTCAATTCTTACAAACTAACAAGATTTACATCAGCTTTTCTATACTTAAGTTAATACAATTTATAAATTAAAACTAAATATTTATAACAGATAATTTAGTTTTCAATTTAATTTTTATTTTTATAAGAAAATAAGTTACTTAGTTTTTAATATTTTAATTTTTAAAACATATCTATTTTAGCATTCATTCCTTACTGTTTTTTAGTATTTATTATTTTCTTAATAAAGTTTATTTTATATAAGATAATAAAAGTTTAGTTAGTAGTTATAAAATGATAAAGCAACAAAATAATATATTTGATTCAATTTAATAACGTATGTGACAATGTCTATTCTTCTCAAATATATATGTTTATATTTATAAAAAAAGATTCAAAACAATAAAGACATGTAGTAGTGAATTGTTAAAAATAAATATATCTAGATTGTTTGATATAATTATTAGATATATTACTTTTTTATAGCAATTTAAATATTAATATAAACTTTTATAAATATTTTACGTAAGTTTAATTTATATTTTATATAAAATTCTTGTTATTTAAATAATTCAATAAACATGATATTTTAAAAACTTCTGTCACACATTATGTTTTTAATTATAATATAATCATTAATTAATACGTGCTAATTATTGAATTCACAATTATATTTAATTTACAGATACCGTTTAATTAGAAAGTTATCGATGACGAAGTGGACATGAATTGGTCGTCCAGATGGTCACCATTGCGGGTCCTCATTTTTATTCTTCTAAAATGTGGTTAGTTATTCATTTCAATAATCTCTTCTCTCTATTTAGAAAAAATGGAATTAAACCAAATGTATCCCGAATAATAAATATTTGATAAATAAATAATTTTGTAAATAAAAAATATTTTAAATATTTCAAAGCAATAGTTATTTTAATTAATAAAATTAATTATGTATAAATTAAGAATTAACTAAATTAATTTGGTAAATCATACTATTTTACTGATTTAAAAATATTTCTGAGTTAAAATTTTTTGTAATTTAATATGAATATAAAACTAACATAATAAAATTTCTTATAAATTTTACTAGTAAAAATTTTTATGTTTAATATAAAAATATTTTCATTTGACTATTTTTAATGTTTTTATTTTATGTTAATATTTTTTCAGTTTTGTATAACCACACAATTTAAATACTTAAATATATAATTTTCTTCAGAAACATTTAGATATAAATTCCGTAAATGTCGTTTAATTGAATTTTATTCTGTAATAATTTTATTAACATAATATTTACTATGTACAATTCTATTACATGATTTATATATTTTGATGAAGTAAGATTATAATTTTTTAAATGAAATTCAATTTTATTTCTTTAGTTTGGCAATAAATCAATATTGTCAGTCTTTCAATTATTCATGTCATTTCTAATTATTTACATTTGTTCCATCTATTTTACATATTTCTATTTTTTATCTTTGAATTTATAAAATTAAAAAAATATCTAATCTTTTCAGTAAATAAAATAAACGGTATTTAATTTGAAGTGCATATAATTCAGATTACAAGGAAAAACGTGTTTTATCAGATCAACTACATTATAATTAATAATGATAAAATATACACTTATGGATTCAGTATAAACCAAGATTTAATTATATTTTAAAGATTATAATTAAGTTGATTTTATAATATTTATCGTTTTAAAATATTATGCATATACTTGATAAGTATCTTTAATTGATAAATAATACGCTTAAAGAGTAAAATGTATACGTATTTATATATTCACTAAAAATTTCAAATTCTATTATTTTATTATGGCAAATATACAATCACATTTCATTTCTAAAAGAATAAGTTTTATACTAATTTAATCAGATCCTTCTAAAGTTAAACTTCATTTTAGAATATTTATTACGCAATAACTGTAGAATCATTCTCTGGAGCTTTTAGAAATTCCTCAATTTTCAATAAACCCTAATGATAAATGTTCTTGTGTATATGAGTAGTTTTTATTAGATTGATCAAATAACCATATGAATTGCATTTTGCGATTTATTAGTATTTTTCAAAATATAGCAAAGAAGAAATATAATAGGAAAGACAAAATTTCAAAAGTTTTTTTTACTGGTGAATATATTTCAATCGATACGATTAACGAACTTAAAAGTAGCGATAAATTTTTGGTAGGTATAACATGAAAAATACATGTCTTTAGAATTTTACAATCCTCAGCTTCTGTTTCATGACAGCATTTCATCCTTATCCGGACGACATTTCTCCGGAGATTCCGGCCGTAAAAGACTAACTTAAGTGAAAAGTCTGTTGCTGACCACGCTATAACGCTTAACAAGAATGAAAAGTGACAGTGGTGTAAACTTACTTTATAAAATTATACAATCCAGGAACAAAATAATTGGAAGAGTAAAATTAAATTATTTTTCTTCTTTAGTTGAAACATTAAGTTACAATTTTCTTTCTTTTTTTTCCATAAAGAGCCTAAAAAGTACTTTTGATTATACAGTTTCATGAGAAAAGTATTCTAAGAAATAATAATGTAATTTAAAAGACAATAATATATTTTTATTGTAATACTTATACTTTCTCTCTATTCTGTTGTACATGAATTATATCATTATATGCATAGATTTAATTTTGTGAAATGTATAATATTCTGGATCTTTTGAATAAATCAAAAATCAATTATATTATTTTTGTTTTTGTTAAGAATAAAATAAATATATCTTCTTTATTCGATTACGATAAAATAATATCACTTAAATGATAAAATTATTTTTTGCGGTAGTATTATTAATACTTAATAATTCTTTATTTAAATATAAATTTATCTTTTCAAGTAATGTTATAGAAAAATACTGTTATAACATTGAATTTAATCTATCATTAGATTTTCATTCATATTCATATACTTATTTAAACTATTAAAATTTAAACACTTAAAATAGACTAAGATTTAAGATAGAAAATTTAGATCTGAAGCTATTAGTTATTATTTACGTAAAATATGTAAATTGAATAAGGTAAATTGATTAGTTGTAAGTTATAAAAATTATCGAGTTAACCTAGTTTTGATTATTTTGTTGTTAAAAATAAATATAAAGAAGTATTCATAAAAATAAATAAAATTTGATAATTTAATTTATTATAATTATTTTTAATAAAAGTAAATATAATATTGTATTATTATAGATTTTTTCCAATTTAATATAGAGTTTAAATAAATAATGAAATTATTTATTCCTTCTTATAATGAAATAATATATATTTAAACAAATAAGTTTTCTAAATAATTTGATTCAAATTGTAACTAATCTGAAAATTATGTCAGTAATTTTTAATTACGAATCAAATTTCATGCAATTAATTAAATATTTTATTGATGATTTATATATCAAACAAATAGAAAAAATTACGATTACTCATTATTACTCTTATTTCTTATTATATCATATTCGTTCGTTTTTTCTTTTCATAACATTACATAAATATTTACTTGTGTAAAGGGTAAATATTGTTTATACAAGAAATTATAATTATCACCTATAGAATAATTAAATTATCATTTTATATACTGTTGGGGATTAAATAAATGCTCGTACTCTTGCTTCTGATCACAAAATTATTTATTTAATTTTAATTTATTTAATTGACAATGTTTTGTATTACAACAGGTTGACTTTCGAAAGTGTATAACAAGTCTGGATGTCGCGTACAATAGCTTGTTTACGGTAGATGCTTATAAGATGTTGCGTTCGTCAACTTGGTATTGTCGATCGAGTCCTAAGAAAATCTGCCTGTGACCCAGCCTGTACCTATATTTATGTTCTCGCTCCCTCCTGGTTCTACTGCAGTTTTCCCTTCTTTTGTTTTTTACTCTCCTCGAGGGATCGAAATTTGACAAAGTGTTATTATTTCATATTGCATAATTACCCGGATCCTCCGCTGTTTTTCAAACATGATTTTCTCGCGATATCTTTATCTTTGTCTCCCTCATCGGCACGTGCATTCCTTGAAAGGCTACTCATGGCGACACGCACGATGCTAACATTGCGCCTCGTCCCGAGAGGGCCCTGTAAATATTTGTCGTTACTCCTCGTCTCAAGCTCCTCGTGTTTGAGGTTTGGGGGCGAGTAACTCATTGTCCATCGCTTGACTAGGTCCGGGTAATCTTACCGTTGTCGCCCCTCGAAACCTCTTTCGCTAGACTCAGTTTCCCTGAGGTTTTCTATTCTTAACACATACTAAATTGTGTAAGCTGGTGGATAAACTTGTATGGATCTTTTTTTTTATCATAATATAAAAAAATTAACTACAGAATAGATAAAACCAAAGTATGTATAGTTAAAAAAGAATACGTATTGCATGATATATAGTAAACTTTTAACATATAAATTTTACTATAAGATATTGATTGAGCATGTGATTAATATGAAAAAAATCAAAATATGATAAAAAATATTAATGATTAATATAATAGTGTTCTAGTACAATACAGTAAGGATTACATAGAATAAGCACCAGAAATACTTAAAGTGATACAAATCACTTCTTTTTAAAAAACAAAATTCCTGAACAAAGCTCTTGGATCTATTTCTAGAAGTAAACCGCTAAGAATAAAAAATAATTCTTTGTTTAAATTCTTCTTTTTCCATATATACAGTGAATTTTTAGATTATGTAATGCACAAATTATAAAAGTGTATGAAATATCACCGACGTTCAAGATATAAGGTAAAATAGCGCTCATGTAGACAGATGCGCTTTCGGCGAAACCGCATTACTATTTTTGTACATAGCAGAATGAAAACATAAAGCATAAGAGGAACATAATTACGATTAACTAAATTTTATTTATCATATAAATTATTATTTGTACTTGAACTTAGTTCAAAATATAATTTAAAATATAAATTAAAAATAATATACATAAAATTTCAATAAATATATATTTTTTTTAATTTTTATGAAATACTTAACAGTCAATATTTAATTAAAAAAATAAGTTAATAGAAAGTTGAGCATTCTTGACTTTAAATATGAAAACTGATCAAGAAAATATTGATAGTAAAATCAATGAAAGCAACATCATTTATCCAAGACCTCACAGTTCTTTTATACATAATTAATTTAATGAACTTCAAATGTTTGTATTACAAGTATTCTATTGAGCAAAATTCATTCAAAAAGTTTACAATTTAAATATAACATTATATGTAAATTTTTTATATAAACACTTATAAATATTGTATAATTATAATAGTGTATGATAAAATATGACTGTAAATAGTAAGTCGATACAATTTTATTATCAGCCAAATAATAATATTATTTGAGAGAAAACAAAATGCCAAATCATTTTTTCACACAATAAAAACAAATAAACAGATATTAGTGTATATCTTATAGACAATATTCTTAAACAAATTAATTATAAATTTTTTATAAGATTCTCAACTGAATTGTACTCAAAAGAATAATATATATATACGTAAGAGTGCACAAATTAGAATGATCTAATTTTACATATTGTAATAGGTCAAAACCTCGAGAAAATCAACGTATATACAACTAGAGTTGGTAAGGAAATGTGAATTTTTTTACATGTGCGCGTGTTCATCCAAGTTCAAATCCAAGTTCAAAAATTTACTAAAGCACTTTTTGTAACCTACCTGAAAACAATGAAACTGTCTTTTTAACCGATTTTTTAATATAATTAAGAAGTTTCTTAAAATTTCAAAGTCGCTTACACCTTATACCCTTACCCGTTTCTTCTTGATTCTTGTTTGTCTTTTTTACGACCACTTCCATGAAACTAAAATTAAAATTCTTATAATTACATTGGATCTATTATATAGATTCTTAATATTTATATTATCTTATTAAAGTATGTAACCATAAAAGGAATAGAAATATTCTTTTCTAATGCATATCATATCAAATATCATCGTCAACATAATGAAATTTTTGTACAATTGTAATGCATTGAAAATTATAATGATCAATATGCAAGTTTCACTAAGAATGCTAATTTCTTATAAATTTGTTCAAAAAAATAATGCTATCATAAATTCCATAACTAATTAAAACATTTCCAAAGAATCAAACATTTCTAAAAAGATAATATAAAATTATAATATATAATTAATTATAATTATATTATATTATATAATATTCTAATATTTCCAGTTGCTAAAAAATATTTATTTTTGATATTTTTCCCTCTTAAAAATTAAGCATTATGCAAATATTAAACCAAGTTAAATTTTGTATGCTAAAATCAATCATAATTAGTTTGTATATTATATGTTTATAAAGGTAAATAATAGAAACTTTTTATATTTAAATCAAACTGTTTTCTCATAAATTTAATACATGTACTACTGAAATGATTCAATATTTTATCATGTGAGTTCAAGAAATTCGATTGTTAGGCTTGCAACACGTAGAATACAGATATTTTATTTAAAAAGAACTGATTAATATTTCTTCGACTATTGTAATATTCTACTTATTGTAAATAAAACTAAAACTCTTAATAATTTGTTTGTGTTTTAAAATGATTAATCAATGAGTCGATTTTTCAGTTTTTGTATAAAAATATACATTTATATATAGAAATAGAGGAATAAATATTAACACTATTATTTTATTATTATAAATCAGATATGATTTATCTGATTATTTAAATATTATTTAAATTATGTTCTATTTTTATAAATGTTTCTATCAATTTTTGTAATGAATATAAACTTAAATATTTTACTTTTGTAAACTTTATTATCAATCAAATAGAAATATATATAATTTAATACATTATCTAATAATGTTAAATAATAATTAATATAAATTTAAATATAATATGAACTTCAAGGTATATTTCTTTTGATTGGCAAAACATATCATAAAATACATATAATAATATATAAATTTTTATAATTATTCAACAGTCTTATCGTTAAAGATTAATGTTGAAAGACTAAAAAATAAATAACAAAGAATGTATTTTAAACTTTACGAATGTTGGAAATAAATGTCGCATATAATATTTAATCAATTTAACTATTATAGTGACATATTAATTAAATTAGTGAATACACATTGAATATCATCCACGTCCATTTCAATAGTACCTCATGTGGTCAAATAAAAAGATTTATTTCTTGTTATAGAATTCATTAATCACTAGTTTATTTTTAAACGGACAAAGATGGTCTATAATACAGTGATTAGGTAATCTAACATGCTTGGAACTGCTCGAATGTTTTACAAAGGTAATGAATTAAAAACATTCCAGTACTTTATTTCATATCAAATTCGTAAAAATCGTTGATGGTTTAATAAAATAATAACATACTAAATTATAGAAAACTTTAATTATAAAAAATATATTGAAAGGTGGTAATATTCAGAAAAATGGATTACACTCAAAATATATTTATTTCTGTTGATAAAGTCTTATAAAATAATTATAAATTTTCAGAAAAAATTCTATTGTACGTTTACTTTTAATATATCTTACAATATCTATATGTTATACACGTAAAAAATTGCAATTTTAGTGATGGTATCAAAAGCTCACATAGTTGCCTTTTTTTTAAAAAAGAATTATAAGCCAAGGATAATTAAAATACAAATGCAGTACTTTTTCAGTCAGAAAAATCTAAAAGAACGAAATTGGTTAACAATTTAAATTAGCACTAAGATAATCGACGTTTTTATTCATCTGCCATCATCAGTCAAAACTTCATTCTCTTCGACATCCCTCCAACACCTTCTCGAATTCTTACATTTGCACTCAACCCTGAAGGATTATGTGTACCTTTTCTTATAAGTGAAGAAAGTTCAATAGTCTCGCTTGTTTAAAAAAGGTATTGAATGGAATTATATACAATTTTCTGAAATTGAATAATCACTAGATGTCTTTAATATTAAGCTAGAAAAATAATTTAATCACTTTACTACGTTAAAGTTTTTTTGAATTATAATAATAAAAATTAATAATGATCATTTATATACTAATATTACTTTGTTTATTATGTAATGAAAAAATGAAACTAACATTATAATAAAAAATTTTTAATCATTCATAAAAATAAAATTGCGAAAATCAAGAAATTATTAGTTTACACATAAACTATAAATAATAAACTATTTATTTTATAAAAATATAAAATAATAGAGAAGCAGATAACTCGATCAATATTTAATAAAATTAATACGGAGTTTATTTACTCTCTATTAAATATGAATTAACATTCTACTGTTTTATTTTTTAGCATTTTTATATATTACTTTTTAAGATAATAGAATGTATACAATTAACAATTTTGTTGTTTATGTAAATATATTATAATTATTATTATTGTTTCAAAATATTTTGAGTTCAAATAAAATAAATAATAATAAGACTAAATACGTATATATTCTATATATATATTAAAATTATCTGTATAATAAATATATAAATTCTTGTTAAAATAATATTTAAATCCTATTTATTTTAAACAAAAGGCACATTTTATTTTTTTATTGCAATTTTGTAAAAAAAATAATTCTTTTTCCTTATATATTCTATATAAATTATATATTATTTCATGTTTTTTCTTTTCTTAGATTATAAAATTATGTTTTACATGATTCATCTATTAATTTCATATATAAATTTGATTTTATTTTGATTCAAAAAAATTAATTTAAATCTAGTTTTATATCAATATTAGTTTTTTTTATCATTTTCTTATTTTTATGTAAACTTTATATAAATTTTAATTGTTTCATATGAATATTTTTTATAAAAAGAGCTAAAAATATTTGAATTGAAAATCGATGTCTCATTTTAAATTTTTACTAAATTATTAAATGTATTAAAAAATTAATGAGATTTTAATTATATGAGTAAGGATATTATATTGATTCATGAAACATCTCATTTACACCTAACATATAGATAATAATAAAACTTAACGGAACGTGTAGGACAATCCGCTGTCGCCGCTCCTTGTCCAATCTCCCGAGCTGAGGATATACGGCTGCGATATTAGAATCCGTAAAAGAGTGTTTTTTCGGTTTCCTTTTTTTCAACAGTATATATTCAAATAATATAAAAGATAAGACTCCTTCATTACTAATTGATTTTTATTGTTATCATAAATTAATTTTTATAAATATATAAATGACTAAATATTTGTAACTCTGATTCTTTAATTGTAATAAAATTTTTCTGAATCTGTACAGTTATATACGTAATTGATTTATGCTTAATTTTAATTGTATTTTTATATATATACATACACACACACGTGTGTTTATAATATAAATACACATGCATATGTATATCTATGTCTAATAGACATATTTTCAAAAAGTACAAAATATAAAATAATAGTTTTGTATCAAAATTTTAAAAAGTTTCAATATTTTGTTTGTAATAGATATTTATGTTATTTTTAGATGATTGATACAAAAATTTTAAGTCTTTTTTTGATTATTTAAAACTATTATCTGATACAATAATAATAAATATTTTTTTAAATTTTAGACATTTTATTAATATTTTAATTTTAAAAAATATTTGAGTGTTAAGATTAAGAATAAAAAATTTCATTATATTATTCGAACATTTATTTCTAAATAATAATCTATATTTGTGTTTCTTATTATATACATGATATTGAAATAATATAAATAATTTTTTCAAAAAATAAAATATAACTTATTCAATTCTATTTTATTTAGTACGCGACCATTTGACACTCAAAAACGAGATTGAAATACGTTTTTGTACTTTCATGCATTTGTTCAATTTAACGATTACTATTACAGGAATAATAATTATGAATAAAGACTTTTAAAAAATACGGAAATATAAGTAATTAAATACTCTGGATAAAGTACGTCTAATCTAGTATTTAAATAAAAAAGAAATATTTGAACATTTTTTTATTCATCTGACTAAAAAGGAAAAAGAAAAAAAGATTTTCATGTAATACTGCAAAAAAGGAGGACTTAAATATTTACATATAAAGTACCTGAATTAATCGTTAATAGTCAACTGATAGAAATTGTTTTATCACTTTTATTATTTTTCATATCTGCTGTGTATACTAAATTTAAAATTGTTTCGATTAATGCAACAGGAATTCATATTTCTATTTTAAGAGAAAAATCTAGTTATCTTGTTGCTTTTATGATTTTTTTTATAAGGCTTATGAATTGAATAAAATTATAATTTGAAAACTATAAACTTGTAATTAAATTCGATAAAGGTTTAAATCAAAGCTTTTTAATATAATCATACAGTTTTATGCTTCAATGACACTAAATTATCCATTATCAAGCCAGCACCAAAGAGATTTTATGTATTCGTACAATGAACCAATATAGTCATTATATTTTAATTCAAAGATTTGACTATAACTCATACTAAATAATTTTAATTATAATTTTCTTATTTTTATTTATGATCTAAACCATAGGTATAATAAATTTCTTAAAACGCCTCTTAAAAACTCTTAAAGATCATCATTTTGTATCTTAAAAAAAACTATAAATATTTCAATTAAGTTAATTTCTTAGAAATACTTATATTAAAAAAATCTATTTTAAATCTTTCTTGTTTCACATAAATATTACTAAAAACTATTATTGGAAATTTTTCAGAATTAAATAATATAATATTGTACTTTTTTGAGAGAATTAAAAAAATGCTTGAAAACAACACTAATTATCATTTTAAAAATTAATATCTCGAAGACTAATTTCTGCAATATATCTGACAACATATTTTGTAAAAGTAATTAATTATTTAATAAACTAATCAAATTAAATGCAACGTGATTTGAGTTTTGCCAAAACATAATTTCTGTTAGTTATATTAATATTAATATACTAATATTGATTATTATTTAAGTATTATTTATTACAGATTTATTTATAAATTAAAAATTTTTTTTCAATGAATAAGATTTCTAAGCTTACCTTCTAATTTTGTCACGATATTTTTTTTTATTCAAATGGCTTAGTACAAATAAATAAGATCCTTACTAGTTATATAATGGTTATATAACTAGTTATATAATCCTTACTAGTTATATAATATAATTAGAGATTTGAACAGAATTATTAAATACTCTTAATTAAATAAAATATAATTTATGACACTTGATGATACAAAACATAGTCCTATTATATTTGTATTCTAGTTTAGTACAAATCAAGTTTTCCAATTTATGTAGATACTCACGGTTCAAAGCAACGTGTAATTCTCAACGGTATAATAAAAGATGTAAGCTTTGGTTACCATAAATACATTGTTAACTTAACAGCCAGTCTTCAGATTCCCTTCTTGTTTACTTCGTTTAAATGATTATTGAATTAACTCACAGTTGCTATTGTAAGTACGGCTATAAATTATAGACCGAACGTTCATCATTCGAAAAAAAATAAAATCAGAAAAAAAATTTAAATAACGAGGAATGTATATTTTATGAGTCAATTTCGTTTTAAAACTTGTCATCCAAATTTTATAATCAATTATATGTATATATATTTACAATATTTATTATGCGCAATTAATCACAAACCATGAATATTATAAAATATATTTCATAAATATTGAATAAAAATTCTGAATTACATCTTCACAAACTACTTACCATTCTGTTATGCATTGTATTTTTCAACTTTTTTTTTTTAAATATATGCAAGATTTCTTTATAACAGATACTTCACAATATTTTCAATACATAATATATATTTATCTTTTGATATGTAACTATTATGAAATCTATGAAAATTATAAAAATACCATTTACATATTTATTATTTATTAAAGTTTCTATCAGGTAATATAAATCAAAAAAGTGAAAATAAAGTCACATAAAAAGTAATAGAACATACATGAAATAAATAATATAAGGAGGAAATGTGCTAATTAAATATCGAATAAGTGACGGGTGGTCGTTATTATATTACTATTGTTTACGAAATTTAAGCATTTTGATTTGTATTTTTTAAATTCATTACTCATACTTAATATTTATCAGCTATTTTTTGCAATTAGTGGATTTATATTATATGCAAACTTTTTTTAAATATTAGTTAAGAGATCGAAAATAAATAATAACTGAAGAATTTAGTTCCTATAGTTAAATTTATTTTTGATGTAAGAAACTTTTATTTATTATTCATATATATACATATAATTCTATACAAAATAAATATTTAACAACATAAAAATCATTTATGAAAAATTCAATATATTTTTAGTATGTAAAAATACAGGAAATTATTAAGTCGAGATTATGAAATTAAACTTTAATTTATTCATACTTTTAATAGTTTTTAATTTGTATTATTTAGCAAGTTTAGACAAAAAATTGCTATTAGCAAAAATACTATATTTTTTGCTAAAATTCATCTATTAGTAACACTTTTTCTATAATAATTAATGTAAAATAAAATACTATTAAACTATTTAATTTTTGTATATAAATCATATAAACGACATTATATTATTCTTCCAAAACATTAAAGAATTATAAAATAATTTGAAAAAATACATTTAAAAATATATGCTGGGTTACTAAAGTTCTATGCTCTTATTTTATACTTTTTAAGCTTCATTTTAAAGATAATTTTCATACTCCAATAGAATAGTGTATAATTTTAAATTTAGGATTAAATTCGTTAACATTTATCAATATTGAAAAATATCTACGTAATTAAAATTCATAAAAATTTGACTATCTTTGAACTTTTTACTTTTATTTATTGTATTAGATATAATTTTTTTCAATAAATATATGAGGTATTTGAATTTATGCAAAATATATACAGGTTTAGCTGTTATCTTGAACTCTCAGAATTAAATAAAAAATTTGGGATATATAATAAGACTTTATTTTTCTAAATTACATTTTAATACTTTTTAATTTTTCAAATTAAACGTTTAAAATTATATGACTTTTAACTAAATAAATCAAATATGTATTAAAATCTATATATTTAGAGTATATAATATTTAAAAATCTTTCTTTTAAAAAAATTATCAGCTTTCATGCATCAATAGAAAATTTGAATATATGTATTTTTTCTAATAATTATTTCAAAGTTTTAATTTTTCTTTTTTGTTTCATTGGATATATTTGAGAATATTAAAAGATTAATAAAATATTTTAATATCACAAATTTATTTTTTAATAGTTTTTAATTAAAAACTATGTTAATTTGTATATTTTATTAAATGAGATAATTAATCAGACCATTCATAAAATTTGCAATTTATATAATATTTATTTACATATTAATTACTAAATTACTTGTTTTAATAAAAGAATGCAATTTAATAAAATTATTTTTACATTAAAAAAAATAAAATTTTTTTTTATTCATATGAAATTTGTTAGTTGTTATTCATAACTTTAATAATAGAATATATATATAATTCTAGATATTAACATTGAGATGAAATTTCATCAAAAGCATAATAAGTCTTTTTCGTTTTATCAATTAGATCAATATATAATTGACAAAAATAACTCTTGATATTAATATTAGTATAAAAAAACTAATTATTAATTCAAAATTGGAATTACATGTATTTATATGAAGCCATACTTGAAATAATATATTCATTAAATAGTATAAGAATTTAATGCCATTTGTATATCATTAAGCACATTTTATTTAACTAATAATAATGTAATATTTATTCTATTATATTTGGAATTGAAAGTACTCTAGAAAAACTACTTATCGAAATTTAAAAATTGTGGCTTAAGTTAAAATACATATGTATTGCTGAAAAATTATTTTATATAAAATCAGGAAATAATTATGAAATGAAACATATAAGAATATCTAAAAAAAATTTAATTATAAACAAGAAATCAATACATTCAACAATTTCATACATTATTAAACCATTAAGTTTAAAATCAGTGATATAATAGATTTATAACATACAGATAATTCAGTGATTCAATGTCATTTAAATACAAAAATTGAATTCTAAATTGAATAATTAAATTATTCAGTATTAAGAAGTATTAATAGAATGAGAGACGTTCGAATCACATGAAAAATAGATTTTCATATCGAGGAATCTTTTTTCCTGAATATTGACTTCCCAAGGCAAAGGAAAACTGTTATTAATTTAATTTGAAAAGTCATATTCTTCTATTAGTCCGTATGAAACTTTACTTGTTTTTCGAATCCAATTCGTATTTAGATCTTATTTCATATTTTGTTCGATGTCTAATCCGTAGAAGACAAACTCCATAAAATTTTCAATTAGAATTTATTTTACTAGTTTATAATTATAGTAAAAGAATTATTTGTGACACTATAGGAAAAATATATTTTTGAATCATACTGTTAAATTTTCTCGAATAAAATTTCTACTCTAATTTTTCTAATTTCTACTGATGCTAACAATTTTCTTTCCACGAGAGCCAACTGTAATATTACATAAAGGTATTATGAAATGCTTATCATCAGAAAAACAGATTAAAAATATTTTTTATGAACATAAAAAAGTTATTGAAGTACAACTTTTAAGATCAGTACGTTTTAATTTCATTTGAAAGTTGATGAACTCAAATTTTATATTAAATCTGTATTGATAAATTTATTACTTTCATTCATCTTACTTTTAAAATAGTTTTTTCTCGTTACATATTTTCATATCATATATTTGGATATGAAAAAAATTTAATATGCATTTTATATACACCTATATTGTAATATTCTTACAAGTTGCAATGTATTTAAAAATGTTTGTAAATATAATATCTTTCATAAATTTAATGATTTATATCATTATTTATACATCATTCTGTATTATTTATATTCAACACTGCGTATTCAAAAATTATTTATATCCTTGATGTTATCATTTAAAATAAAATAGTACATAAAATTTTATATAATAAAATTTATATCATATATATATAGTGTTAAGGATGAAAAATAATTAATTTGTGAAATGTCGGTTTTCTGTTACTCGTTTTCCTTTACTCGTTAATTTGAGACCTTTGGTTTTTTCTCGGAAGTCGAGCCCCAACAAGGAAATCATTGTCTTCAATACCGGACCCCTTGAGTCTTTACGATTTCTCGTGTAATTGTCATGTAAATAGTTCTTCGAATTCATGATGTGGTCGCGAATTTGCAAGAAAGCAAAATTACATAAATCGTTTAAAAGACAAATCCATTTTTTTTAATTAAGTTTATTGTTATTATTGTTATTATTATTATTATTACTGTTATTATTGTATAATTGAAAATATAAATAAAATTAATTATATATCTAGTATTATATTTTTTAAATAATATAATTATTTTCAATTTACTTAGCTATCGATATATAAGTGTATTGAATAAGAATTTCTAGATTAAATTATCTCTGTATTATAAAAAGCAAAATATGATTTTAAGTTTCTCTTTAGAATATTTAGAATCACAAAAATTTCATAAATATGTAATTAAAACTTTAAAAATAATCTGTTTTAATATTATTATCATACTAGTATATTATAATCCTTAATAAATATATTCTTTTTTATAGTAAAAAAAACTAAAATGTAAATAATTATATGTAAAATTTTGTCAAATTAATTTGATAGTCATTTAATAGTCAAATTTGTATTTATTTTTTTTTATTAAAAATTTCTAAAAATTTATTTTATTTATATATATTTTTTATAATAAAGGATTACGATATTTGCAAATGCTTATAAGATGTTTTTTATCTGTACAATGTCCAAATTTATAAATACTGATAAATAAATTATTTATCAAATCAGAATACAGATTAACATATTACTAAGCATATACTATTATGTTTTAACTCATAAAACTAATGTATTAAAAATATTATAAATATTTATACGAAACAAATATTTTTATTTCTAATTTTTGTACCATGATAATTACTAAATATCTCTGCATGATATTTATTCTAATAATTATGAAAAATCATTCATTTCATATGTTTTATTTGAATTGTGTGATAAAACTTAAAATGACGTTTCAGATACCTATTTATGATAGTTAAATTTATAAATTAATTTTTTTTCCAATATATCTAATTTTATTACATCTTATAATAGTACTATAATAAGTTTTACAATGAAAAATAATGCTTAAAATTATAATATATAGAGTATTTATATTCGTAGATGATGATCGGAAATTTTTACTTACCAACATGAAATAAATTAATAATAATACTTACCAATGTATTACAAGATTATCTACATATTCTGTGACATATTGTTTATTAATACATATAATGAGTATTTATACAAATAGGTGAAAAGATTTTATTGAAAGAAGTAGAAAAGAATTTGCATTAAATAATTTAAATCAAGTAAAATGCTAGTATTCCCATAGGCATTGCTGAATTCTGTCAAAGTTTTGAAGTTAGTCAGTGCTCTTCTATCCCTGAACCATCTGTCATTGACAAGCTTATTCTTGTTGACTTTTCGCCACCCATTTTTCGAAAAAACCTCTGCCAACTAGCTTTGTATCTTTTATTTATTACTTTTTTGCACGAGACATCCGAATGAAAAAGGGATTCGCCGTTGAACTTTTACTTCAATGGAATGTATCATACTTGACAGAAATAGAAATTCTTTCGATTGCATTGCTATATTCTTGATTTATAATCATACATATACCCAATAATTGGAACTTTTTTTAATTACCTATTTTCTTTATTTTTCTAAGGTCATACTTCATCGATAATTACGAAGGGTTCGAGGGCTCTTATTATTGTATTAAATACTACATCTCCGTAATTATTATAGTCTTCTTTTTGTCAATTCATACGTTATTTAAATGACTAAGGTACTTAATATAATCTTTGAAATAATAAAGGTGATGACAAACATTTTCAATTATTATAATATACTACAGTTAAAATAGAATTATATTAAATGAGAATTATTATATTAAACGAGAGCTTGTATTTATTATTAAATAAAAATGACAATGTTTTTAATACAATAAATATATAATCAAAATTATTCTCTCTTTATAATTTTAAATGAATTGGTAATATATTTAAACATTTTTTTATTTACTATTATATACTAAAAATTATTGTGTAAATAGTAATTAATAATTTCAATAAATTCGATAAGATGAACAATACTGCTTGGAGTAAAATAAATTAAATATTTCTAATTGACTACATGGTTTCGAAAAAAAATTAAATTTGCAATATTTTTTATTTTAAATAATTGAAATACTACAATTTATTCGAATTAACTTATAAGCTTATTATTTCTCTACTATATATAATAGTAATAATAATAATAATAATAATAATAATAATAATAATAATAATAATAATAATAATAATAATAATATGAATTTGAAATAATCCGATCTTGTATTATATCATTTAAGCAAAAAACCATTGAACAATTAGTTTAAAATGAGTTTTGAATAATGTCTTTAATTGATAGAAATTATCTTGAGCATGCATTATACATACACAATATATAAATACAATAACAATTAAGCTACTTTCATTTAATAATGTACTGAAATTATTAGGTTAATATTTACTTGATAAACTTATTTCATAAACAAATTTTATTCACTCTAAAATAACTTAGTATGAATATATCTATGTTATAATTTAAAATCTAAATTTTAGTATCATTCTTTTCAATTTTATAACATCAATTTAAGATCATAAATGTTATCTATATAACAAACAATATGCAATTAAGTATCTTTTAATTTTCGGTAAATTTGGTATGAATAAAAAACTAACATAACGACATTTATAATTCAATTTTTTGAAAGTGGAGCAATTACTAACCAGAGTATCATTCTTCATACTTTATAGTGAGAGACCTAGTCGACTACTGACTAGTGAACCTTAAACATCGGAAAACTGTTAGCACTATTAAATATCTATATGCCTTCACAAGGAATAAAGAATATTAATTCAGTATAAAATCATGTAAAAATAACATTATAAATTAACATAATTGAAAAACTAATTAGTGTATTAATAAATAATTTTATCTAAAATAATACTTTATAGAAATAACAAAAATTTATAAATAAATAAATGAAAAAAGTTTTAAAGGCAAAGCCAGTTTTTAAATAATTTATGTGTATTGTATTACTAAGGAAACTTGATTACAAGAATAGGTGAACTCGTAGAACAATATTTGTTCATGATTTGGGGATCAAGGTAAAATCCTATTAACAAAAATGCTCTCGAATTTTTGTTCTACTGAAACAATTGGATCGAGTTATTCGATAAGTTTAAAAACAATTACTGCATATGTCTTTTTTCACTTTCAAACTACATACTATAGTGATTTATTTTTTTAATAAATATGTTCAGTTTTTTATTATATTTGAAATAGCTTGCTCTATGATTATCATAGCTTTGATTTGTAAGATGCCTCAAAACAAAAAAGACTTCTGTAAATATTTATTATTGAAGTAGTTCTACGTATATCTTACTATGAGTGTATATTTTTTATTTTTAAATAGAAATATTTAAGTTAAATATAAATAAAACCTTTGAAAAATGAAGAAAAAAATCTCGATTAATTTCTGGATTATATATAAGTTAGTATGAAAATTTGTTAGGTAAGTTTAATACATCAATACATTATCATTCTTAAATCTTATAAAAAAAGCTATAGTTTATGATTAAAAATATTAGACAAAGAAAAATAAAATCTTATATTTACCGTTTTTCGTATTCTAAGCATACATTTTCAAAAATTTGATTTTATAATATAATAAATTAAGAAATTTTGTACAATTAGAAGAAAGATAAAAACTAAGTTAAACTTCAGAAATAAAATTTATATATTTTTTCAAAATAAAAATAAAAAAGATAATATTGATATATCAATATCAATGGAATATTTTTGTTAAATTGAATTAAAGTATTATATTAGAAGATTATAAATTATAAATAAAGAAGCATTTTACTAGAAAAACTATATGATTGTTTTCTCTTTATCTTATGTTTTTTATCTTATAATTTTAAATAGTTGAGTTGAAAATATTATTTACCTGCGGTACATGGTTGTTTATATATTTTTTGTACATTTTTATCTACAAATATTAATATCTTTTAGATAACTACATTAAAAGTAATTGATATTCAATCGCAGTGATCGACACCATTGTATAATATTAAATTTATATTATCAACATCAATTCACTATAGTATAAAGTATTATTCTTTTGTATACATTTCTGATAAATATATATATTTTAATTATGAAGGAAATATTTATAACATTATAATAATCAATTTGTAATCATTCTATAAAAAAAAATTATAATTAATTAAATTTTCTTTTTGCGTAATCTATAGTTGTCTATAAGTCATTTAAAACAAATTTTGTAAAAAATATATATACAATTGTTATATATAATTAAATATATAAACAATTGTTTTACATTATTCAAATTTATATAATAATTAAAACTCAATTTACCTATTGATTTTTTAATATTTTAATTGTATAATAAAGAATTTATTGTTATTATAATGTTTTAAAACGGATAATAAAATACCTATATATATATATATATATATATATGCAGACCTATGGAAAGTATATGTTAAATACCTGATATGAAATAATTAATGTTACATTAAAAAGGATAACATGAATTTTGAGATTGCTTCCAGAGAATATTGTATTACTAATACTATGAATAAAGTCTTAATTTTGTGGAAACTATAAGCTTGAAATAAATCTCAGGCTAAAGACTTTCAATAATTAATAAGTATTATTATATAGATAATCATTCATTATTCAAAATTTCAACAAATAATTTTTTTAATTAATTAATGCAACTGTTGAAGATAAAAATGTACATTCTTTCTTTCTTTTAATCAATTTATTTATTTCACAATTTCTTTAGTAATCAGTTTCCGTTTTAGTTCACATAGTTCCCAGTTGTGCGTCAATCATCATTCATTTCAGCAAAGTAGCGAATTGAAAATCCTGTCAATTTTTTTTTTCGCTTATTTAATCTTAGTACGTTTAGAAAATATTCGGACTCATCGGACCCCATTCCGTACTCTACCGAGTTACTTGCGTTATCTCATCTTTCTTTCTATCACAAACTTCGACTTCTCGCGATACTGCTTCGGTTCTCCTTCTCTTTGGAGTTTACAGATAATCTTCATACGCAAAATAGAATTTAAAAAATTTAAAAATTATTGACAGATCAAACTCAATACAAGGAGAAGGAACAGCCATTTTAATAAAAAATGAATACAATATGAGGGATTATAATAAAATTATGATATATGTATTAATTAAGATTTTTGAAATTCAAAAATTTGTATATATTCGATGAATTTTCTTATTATTTTGTAGAATTAAATACTTTTGTCATATAACTATTTTGTAGAATTAAATATTTTTGTCATATATCTTACTATACATAAATTTTTATAATTATGTGTTATCAAAATCGTATGTTTATAACGATTAAATTTACAATACAATGTTTTCATTAAATTTTAAAATTAAAAAAAGATAAATTTTAAGATTTGTTTACTTATAACTTTAGCAACAGTAATGTCATCAAAAGATTAAAATTATAGCTTATTCTATTTACAATTGAATGTCAATCCAGAAACTTTTATAGTTAGTTACTAAATAGCTTACATTTATCACATAATATATTTTATTAATATTTATAATTTATATTTTCAATTCTATCATCTATTCTAAGTGTTAATAATATACTTAAAGTTAAATTTATTTACGACATTAATAAATTAAAGACACGTGAATATATATATATATATCGAAAATAATAAAATATAAATTTTAATCTATTATATAAGTTCAAAACAATTATTATTTTTAAACACATGGGCATTATAATATGAATGTTCTATTTCTTTATTTGATCTGATGTAATATTTAATAAATTTATTCAAAAAATTTTATAGACTTAATATTTTAAGTATTTATACAGCATACATGATTCATACATTGTATGTGAAACCGAATCCTTTCTTATATATACCTCTAACCAATTCAATTCCCTCACAACCTAGTCGTATGTATTATCGTTTTTGTCTATCGAAATTTTACTCTAAACGTTTTTTTCGGTACACTTATACTTTCGTGCTTCTTTTTATCTTTGCAATAAATTTTTTATATATATTAATTTCATCTGCTCTGAATAAAGAATCTGATAAATTAAAAGAAAAAAAAGAAATGATAAAACACAAGATATTACAATAACAACTTTTTGAATAGAAAACATATCGAATAATCTAAAACAAGCCGATAAAGAAATTGATTACTTTATTAATGACAGTCAGGTAAATAATATTGTTGATAAATTAAACAACAACAAAATCATCAGGATTCGACAACATACCAAATATATTATTCAAACATAGTCCAAAACAAATCAAACATTATTATACAATAATATTTA
The DNA here is from genome assembly GCA_018907195.1 of Dolichoris vasculosae. NCBI lineage: Eukaryota > Metazoa > Arthropoda > Insecta > Hymenoptera > Agaonidae > Dolichoris > Dolichoris vasculosae. The sequence goes on from JACCHY010000019.1 coordinate 1,613,062, forward strand.
ACAACGTATTAAATAATATGTACTTTCCGACAAAATGGAAAAAAGGAAAAGTAATATCAATCCAGAAAAAAAAATATAAATAATACATCAGTATTCAATTTTCGTTCTATATCCAACACAGGTAAAATATACGAAAAAATAATTAATCGAACCTTAATAAAATACTGTAATAAAAATATTATAATACCGGAAAATCAATTTGGATTTTAACATAAACAATTGACAATAAATGCAATTAATAAATTAATATTGCATATATGATAGGCAATAAACGATAGTCAAAGATTATCGAGCTTGTTTAATCGACATAGAAAAAGCATTCTACAAAAATTGGACCGACGGCATAATTTATAAACTAATAAAAAAAAATTTCCTAAATATCTAATAAAATTAATATGGAACACGATCATGGATAAGTCATTTATAACAATAGAAGGAAACAACGAATCAAGCCTAGAATTTATAGTAGAAAACGGTTTCAAGGCACAGTAAATTCTCCTATACTCTTTAATGTATACAATAGTGACATTCATAATTTATTTGATCTTAACAAATCATTACAAAAATAATTGATATCTTTTGCAGATGATTTAATAATTTACGTTTGGTAAAAACACCAAAAAATTAAAAACACAATTATAAGTTATTATTCACCAAAAGAAATGTATATTATAATCCATGGAAACTAAATATTAATATAAATAAATGCGAAACTATTTTATTACGAAATAACTTATCCCAAATAAGCGTTTCAGAAAGAAAAGTTTGTAAAAACTTTCATATAATTGGCAGTCCCACCAAGAAAAAGACTATTTCCCATAAACCAATAATCAAATATTTAGGATTACATCTAGAAACAAAATTAAAATATAATTATCAGATAAAAATTCAATTGGAAAAAATAAAAACAGCATTTTGGCGATTCAAAAAATTATTGTATTCAAAACAGTTAAACGGTAAAATAAAAATATCATGTTATCAAGGACTTATCAGATCAATCCTAACATACGACTGCCCCATCTGGTACAATATAAAAGTTCAAAAAATGGAAAAAATGAGAATTTTTGAAAAAAAATTTATCAGAGCCTGTCTAATTATAAAATTGTACAAAATTGAGGCAAGCTTTTATAAAAAATATGTAAAAAACAAAATATTATCAAAAAAGCAAATTTAAAAAAAATCGATTGCGATATATTAAAATTAAATAGAAACCATTTTTTTAAATTATACTGCATCGCAGAAAATAGTCTAATTTCAAACACAATATATCTAATCCCAAATTACTTTTCAAAATGTTTAAAAACAGGATTTATCGCTCCAGAAAAATTAACATTTCTAGATAATAAACAGTATATACAATTTAACAACTACATACCCATTTTTTTACCACATTAGTAGAAAAACACTTAATACAAAAATAACCTATGAAGCAAATTTAAATAGCAATGATAAAAACTTTGTATACAATACGGATATATCACAAAAAGATAAAAAAGAGAAACACCGAATAAAAATAAAAAAATATTTGTGTCTAACATAATTATATAACAATAATGATATAACAAAACTCTTGATTAAATGGACATATAACACAAAATTTTATAAGTAATTATATAAATAAAAATAAAACCCAAATCCTTGAATCGTTTAAAATTTTAATAATTGAATATTTTCACATGTAAATAAATATAAGTAAATGTAAATAAATATAAATTCCTAATTTTCCATATTTATTACAATATTCCTGTTTTCTCTTCCACACTCAGACACATATACATAAAAAATTCATAAGTAAATCGAATGTACAATTTTTTAGATTACTCATTTTCTGTATATAAATAAAACTGCAAAATTTTTAACAAAAAATTTGTTCTTCCGTAACAAATTCTCACATGAGATAAAAAATTCTAATTAAAACAAATAAAATAAAACAAATAACGTGTTATATTGTGATCACTGTATATATCAGCATATTGTTATAAGAAATTGATTATATGTAAGATAATTGTTTATTATGTTTGAAAAAAAAACTTATTATTTAAATATTGTATTTGAGTATATAAACAAACAATATTAAATGAAATAAAAAATAATAAACAGGGTATAGTCTATGGAGTTCAAAGTGTAATTCTATATAACCGAAATATGTTCTTAAAGTTATTTGTGTATTTCAATCTATGCATAAAGCAATACTTTTTCCAGAATATTTTTGAAAGAAATACTTTGATATTTTCCGAGACGAATATACATAATATCTTGAAATTTTAAAGTTTCTTTGAAAGAACTAATTATTAGATTAAAATTTTCAGTCGAACATAAAAAATGTAAGAAATTAAGAATAAATTATAACTCGATTTTTTATTTTTAATGAATCGCAATTATTGTATAGTTTTTTTTAGATACAGGTTTAAAAATTGTTTGATATAGTAATTGAAAATATATGACATTTCGAAAATAATATGATGATAGAGACAATAAACCTAGATCACTTACTGTTTATATAATAAAAATACAAGTTTTTAATAATCAAATGCCAATTCAGCTTTTCTCAAAAGGTTCAAGAAAAAAAACTGAATAAATAAAATGAATTTAAAATTTGATCACAATATTTATATTTGAATAGAGCTATTTTTATATATAAATTTAAATATCATAATACTTTTCTAATGAGTTTATTATTTATCATTATTATAAATATTATTTTCTATATATTTTAATCTAATCACTTTTAAATAAAATATATGCTAAATTTGTTCCATAAGAATCGAAAATATTAATAAATATATGTATTTCGTTAAATTTATTGAAAAAGTTTTCTTTTTTATTAATATAAAAGATTTTAGAAAGGAGAAAAGATCATGATTATGCTGAATGCATTAAATTAATTAAAAAAATATATTCAGAAATTTAATTGAAATAAATTATAAATCTAGATATCCAAAAAATTGATAATAAAATCAATTTATTAGAAAAATGCTTAAACACAAATACCATTAATTCTATATTTTAATTATACATATATATACTTTTTATATAAGAAATATATTATTAATTTTTATACCATTAAGTTTATTTTAAGATTTAACATATTGAGAAATATAAATAATTTAATTTAATTATTATATTTAGTATAGATTAATGATTGACTGAACTTAACATGCACGTTTATAAGCTCAAAAGTATAAATTTATATAGTATATAATATAACTATATGCGTATGTAATTAAAAATGTATTTATGGTGAAAAGAGGAGTCATGTTCTAATCGATTATTTTAGTTCAATCTAAGTTTAAATTGTACAATTAGAAATTTAATTATATTCAAATTACATTAAAAAGTTTAAAATAAATTGAATATAAAAATTGACTAAATTATAATTTATTATAATATTGAAATTTTTAATTTTACAAAATGATTAAAGAACTCAAAAAAAACTAAAAAATATGTGTACATAATTTTTCAATGTCATCATAAATTTTAGAATAGAATTATTTTTTCTTGTGTTTTATAATGTAGAAAATAATTTTTTGCATTTTGCATTTTATTTTTATATTGACTATCAAATAAAAAATTTAGAAATAAAAAATAATAATTAAATATTTTTACCTTTATTTTTTATTTTTAGTGTTTTTATAAATAGTGTATCAATAGATCATTTAATGTGAAACTTAATTATTAAATTATGCAAATTTTTTAAATTTTTTATATATTATTTGAAACATATAATATCAATGATATCATTTTACTTTTCGAATTTTTTAAAATTTTATGTAAGTAATAGATGTAAGTGTCTATACTTGCGTATTTACGTACATATGATTGATTATAATTACATACACTCCAAATGTCTTTTAATATTTCATATCAAGTAGTTTTATATATGATTGAAAATCATAAAACTTCTTAAGTACTATCTAAAATTTATAAAAAATTTTATTATAAATCATAGACTCACGAAATAATTTAATGGAACTGCGATAGGACAATCACGTACTGATGCTTCAACACCATTTTCTCTGAGTAAATATGATGATGGTATATTTTGTATTTGTCATGTGCAAGCTCTCCAACCCATGTACTATAAAATTATAATATAAATATAAAAAAAGACTGACACTCATATACCAACATCATTTTTCTGATAATCGAGACATGAACCGAACTTCTGGTCATGAAAATACTATATAAGTTCAAAAGCTTCTATTCTAGCTTCTTGTAGAATTTCTGTATTAGATCAGTAAACTATCTTATCGATCATTGAAAATATTCAGGAAATTTAAAGTTTTCATTCTGATTTTTACAATATTTCGATCTTTTAAAAATATATAATCTATAGTTGTCACTGTGATCGTAAATTTTCAAAGAATAAAATAAAAATAGGTAAATCCAATTTTGTTATAAGTAATACTCACTGTGCCACTTTCCTTAAAAATTTATAGTACAACAACTTTAATTATGTCTATGTATGTATAAGTAATAAGATGAAGAGATATATTACCTAGTCTAAAAATATGTCTGTAATTCGTTAAAATTAGATCAATTACCTTTTATGCATCGTGTATCTATAGATTTTTATTATGAACTGTTTTATGCATAAACTTACTTGCATGTTTTTAATACAATATAACTTTAATTTTGTTCGTGGATGAATACATCTTGGCTCTTTATTCGACTATTATCAAACTCTAATCTTAGAATAGTAAATTAATATACTAATTAATATATAAATCTTATAATAGTATTAAAAAATCAATAGTAACTGATAAAATAAAAAATGTATATATAACGTTTCGACATTTCTAGGATATCCACTATGAATTGCAGAAAAGATCCTTGATAAAAATTCATCCTCGAATCAAAGAATAAAATAATTCTATTATTCAATTTTTTTCTTATTATAATTTTCTAAGTTTTCAATTAAAAATCTGTATTTTTTTATTTATAAAAATAAATAAAATTTTTATATTAAATTTTTTACATTATAAAATTTTTTTTCAAAAAAGAAATAAATTTGTAAAAAACACTAATACTAAATTTATTGATGAGTGCTAACGCAAAAATCGCACGGTAATGTTAAATTAGTATTCAATATTTAATTTAGAAATATTAAGGTTAAAAATTGATTTTAATATAATATAACTTTTCTTTAACATATTATAAGACCATTTCTTTTCTTTGACATTGATTAATTCATTAGACTAAATTCATAAAACTAGGGAAACGAATTCTATTTTCAATATAATATGAGAGAATTTTATTGGATAATATTATAAAGTATATAAAATAAATAAAGTATTTATTTTGACAAAAGCTTACTAATGTTCACTAAAACATCTATCGCGGTTTACTATTTTTCATATAATATCATTGTTCTATCAGCTAAGTATATTTTTTTATTACTCGTATTGTTATCGTATATCGTGTAATGTATGCTCATTTCCCTTACTTTACGTGACACATAATCGTAGCCTATGCATAATTTCCCTTACTTTATGTGATAACTCAGTTTTGTACTCCACAATATTTGAATAAACATCTTGTTTCGAAAACAACGAACAAAGAACAGAGCTAGCAAAATAAATAAGAAAGAACAAAGAATAGAGTTACCATAACTAGAGAATACAAGCAGAGTAGAAGCAGACATTAAATCAGACCATACTATGTCTCCGTCATGAACGTTACTATTTCAATGCCAAGTCACTGTATCTTTAATATATAATTTATATTAATCAATAAATTACTATTAATAAATAATATACAAAATGAGTAACTCATTTGTCCGACATTAACCCATTACAATGGTATAAAACAATAGCTTATGAAATTACAACAAATGTTATTGCAATTTTTTTGTAATTAATATAGATTTTTTTGACGGAGAAAATTTTAAATTTAAGTGAAACTTCACGTTTATTATTTTAACCAATGGTACTCAAATTTAAAAGTTTTAATGTAATCAAAAACTTACATACGTCATTGTTAGCGGTGAAATTGGCATAATGTACTAATCCTAGTATTCTATTTATATGAATGAATTTGAAATGAATATAATATTTATATTCTAAAACTTTTAAATTTAAATACATTATTCTTTTAAATAATAATAATTTTATTAAATATCGACTAAATTTTATATAAACATTAATATAAAAAAATGCAATTTTAAAACTGATAATCAAATTAGTTTTCTAATAAAGGATACCTTAAAATTCTTATATAATTTATTTTCTTTCGTACATTAAAAAATTTCAAATTCATCAATAGCAATTACGTTTTTTATTTTTATCTTAAAAGTAATCAGAAATGCTCACATCTTGTTCAATAAAAATAGGATAGAATATATTGAAAATAAGAAATAATTTATAAAGTAATTATAACGAAAATAAATCTACGTGGAATAAAAAAAGTCAGATCTTATTTCTGTATATACATAGTAGTTTTTAAGTGTAGAGGGAGATTTATCTGAAATAAATATGTTTTTTTTTATCCACTCAATTATTTTATATTAATTATTAAAGTCATCCAAATAGTTGAATCATTTTCTACTTTTTATTAAATGCAATATTTTTATTTTATTTTAAATTTATAGAGATCAATATATTCAATAAAGAAATAAAATTTTCAGTAAATAAAATAAAGTTGATGAAAGTTAGAAATAATCCTCCAATTTACCTCAAGCGAAATACAAATTTTTAATTTCTGTTTTCTAAGTAAGGAAATAATTCTATCAAAGCAAATAATGTAGATAATAATAAAAGTAACAAAATTTTGTATCAAGATTAATTAAAATGACTATACTTAAACTATTAAAGCTATTAGTGAATAATTTTTCGTTAATATGTATAAATTTGGGAAAATTATCAATTTTTATTATCATAAATTCTAGTGCTTTAAAATTTATTGATTTTTCATATAAAAAGTATAAGAAGTATTAAATTTTTAGTTGATTTAGAAATTTAAAAAAATATTTCAATATACATTATCACAAACCACGTTATATTTATGACTAAAAATGATTTTCATAAATAATCAAAATTATAGAGAAAAATTATTGATTAAAATATTGACTTCTTAAAGAATATAATATGAATTATTTCTTTCTAAAAATGACTAAAAATTAAAATATCAAATAAAATAGATTCTTTTTTAATTTTAATATTACATTTTAAATTAAAATAAAAATATTTTATACCATAAATTGATTAGTTAAATAAAAAAATATAAGTTTTAAAGTTTGTAAGTTATAAAATTCTTAAAAAAATTGTAAAATTTCAAATATTTTCATTAAATATTACGACATAAAAATAATTTTCTTAAATGACTATAAAAATTGTGTCAATGATGTAACTGAACTTTAAAAAAATGCTACCAGAAGTTAGATATAAAAGTAATGGAAAGCGAAAATGCTTATTTTATCCAATAGTAGTTAATTTCTAAAATAATTACTGAAATTATTAAAATGATTTAATTTTAATTATACTTAAAAGAGTAAAAAATTTTATATTAATGTAAAGCTATATTAAATATAAGTGTATAAAATTTTTAATGTCTTAAAAACAAATTTAAGAAAAAATTAAGAAAAAAATATAAAATATTTTTAATAATTAGCAATTTTTTATACTTTTACAATATTACAATTATATAGATGATTTATATAAAATACATAAAAGGATTTGAAATAAGTAAAAAATTAAAGAGTTAATTATTAAATCTATCTAATAAATTTTGTAAAAGAGAAAAGAATATATATTAGTATACTTTGATAAAATGTAATACATTTTATTTTTAATAAATACAATAATGAATTAAAATTAAGAAAAGTAATTGAAAACTAAGAAGGTTTTTAACAAACTTTAAAAATATAAGGAAGGAATTATAACATTAATCGAATTGAATATAACGAAATTTTAAACATTAAATAATTTTAATCTTGTATTTTGTAACAAATATTCATATGAAATAAATAATTAAAATATTTTTTATAAAAACTTTATTGGAAAAAAAATTTATATTGTTTATATGATAGAATATACTTGAGTATTTTAATGATAATTTAAAAGCATTCTTATATATGTTATGTTTAATATTTATCTTATTAATAACTTTAAATTTTATATATAATGAGATTTCAAAAAAACATTATTTTGTGTAAAATTATGCTATTGTAATATCAATCATCGTAAATTCAAGTAATTTTAAAAATAAAAATTATAAATTAAGTAAATAATTGGAATAAATTTTTCGAATATTCCTCTTTTATAAACTTTACTATAAATAAAAAATAAAAAAATTTCAAAAGAATAATTTATTTTTGCTAAAGACGATTAAAATGTCGGTATAAAAGAGCTTTCTCTCAAAGAGTTCATGCATACATATATGCGCTCAATGACTTACTAATTTGCTCACTGCCTTCTCACTTATTTTTTCATGTAGGCACTCTTTCACTACTCAATTGACATTTAATACATTTATAATATGCTTTATTTATAAAATTGTTCTCCTAATTGCGTATAAGATATTTTTACTACTTATTACTATTTGTGTTGTTTCGCTAGTTGTTACTATTATTACCAGTGAGAATTCAATATTTTTATTTTATAGATTTTTATAACATAATATGGCTAGTTAGTTACAAAATAGAGGATAAATAAATAACCATAAGATTTTCTTGTCTTTTTTTAAAATTAACAGATTTTATTGGTTGATTTTACTAAATAGATTTCCTTAAATACTATAAACTACTAGCTACAATAAACAATTTTTTTTAAATAATAAGGAAATATGTTTCCAACCTTACAAATTACTTTACTCTAAGATATCACTTTTTATCTTTATCATGAATTATACTTTTATAATTACAGAAAACTAATTATTTATATTTAAAATAATAACTAATTTCATGAATTCATACTAAATCTTACGATTCAGATTAATTCGAGCATAATATAATGTATAATTATAAAATTAATTTTTATATTTGAATTTATTCATCTCTGTTTTGTAATGAATTAACGCGCATAGATATATAAACATTAGATAAGTTTCAGTTACTTTATGGATGAAGTATTTTAGGTCAATATAATATATTTTTATCCTTATTTAACTGTACGTTATATAATTGAATACTGATTAGTAGCAATATAGAATTTATGTAGTACAATATCAAATGTACTTAAATTAAAAAAAGTATACATTATTATATATATGTAAATATATATAAACAAATAATGAAAAAGCAAAATTTTATTTTATTTTTATTACTTATTAATTTATTATTCGGAATAAAATAAAAAAATTATGTATTATAATTATGACATTGTATTTACATATATAAGTATATTTTTCTTAATAATTTCATAATATTTGACTTGTTACAATAGTTAATTTCATTCTTTATGAATTCTTTTCTTTACAATACTTGATAAAGTATACAATGTTAAGATCATTAAGTATGATTATTTTTGTTAATTAATGTTAATAGTTTATCGAATGAAAAATTATTAAAGTCGATTTTTTAATTTGCTCAAAAGTTACGAATTATTCCTCCAAGATAAAATTCACAAATCTTGTGAACGAATAGAAAATTACTTTTATTTTGTTTCTTGTATATCAAAAAAGCATTTATGACATTTATAAATTTAATTTGAAACAAATTGTTTTATATAAATTATTAAATAAGCTACTATCAGAACTATCAGACTCATTTGAAAAAAAATTTATAGAAAATAAAGTCAATATACCACGTTTTCCGATTGTTTTCTCTTTATTTTTCCATACTTGCTATTTTCTGTTTTCTCGTTCGTGGATAATGACTCTTGAGGGAGGCACAGTTGGTCTTGGCTTTTCTAACGCTTTATTCCGAGCAATTTTACTAGTATTTTCAAACGAGTGAATGGATACATAAATGTATATTTACTCGTTTTCAAGAAGTTTGCCAGAAGATAAAGGATCTGAATAAACTAACTCGCAAATCCGGTACTTGTATTTTTTAAAGGAGATGACTGCTTTCTTTGGTGTCTTTATTCTACTTTCAGCGCTTGGTAAAAATTGAAACAAAAGGATATAAGTTTGCTTATTTTTTTCCTTCATTCGATTCAAATAAAAGATATCATTCTTTCAGTTTTCAAAAAATTTTCGATACATTTTCAATAAAATAAATATTCTAAAAAGGATATGTAAGAATGAAACATTAAATTGACAAATATATGATTATGTAATAGCATTCATCAATTAAATAGGATTCTTTTATTGCAAAATTTGACAAAAAATAAATATTTAAAAATTAATTTGATAAAATAATTTAGAAGTTTTTGTATGTACAAAAAAAACAGTTTAAATATTTTTATACGAAAAAAATGAACTATGTAAATATATTTTTTATTAGATTAGATCCGTTGAATATTTAACTTTACTTTATTTATATAAAAATTTTTATTAGGTATATTATTTTTTAAAATATAAGCTTTTTTTAAACAGAATTTTAAATTTTTAAATATTTTAAACAGATATATTTAGTATAGTTCTAAGATTGTACAATCTTAGAAATTAAATCGATGAATTTAAGTTAAATCTATAGTCAATATATTTCATTCCTAAATGTCTTTTTTAATTTTATAATGTGTTTTTTGACATTCTATTAAAAAATTTCATATGTTATTTTTGTTATTTTTATAACTTTAATGCTAATTTTTTATTTATAGCTTATCAATTTATCTATAAAATATTAGTATGAAAAAACATAAACCAAATTCATTAAATAATATTATACAAGTATAAATTAATATACAAAAATAAATGTCTTAATCTAAATTTATTAATATTATGTATATAATATTTTTTAAATGTATATTTGATATAATAGCTATAAAATTATTATATAATAATAGAAATAGAAATATAAAAAAATATTACTAAAACTTATTCATCAACTAATATTAATTAAATTTTTGCCGAGAAATGACAAGACTTCAAAATAAATATACAATTATCATTGAAAATAATGGTTTTTAAAGAAACTGGTTAAACTGAGTAATTGAATTCAAAGATATTTTAATATCTATAAGAGTAATTTTTACATAATTTCAATTTTATTTTTGTCGAAAATTTTTATTCGGAAAAATTTTCAATCAATTCTTCAGTATTTTTACAGTATTTTTATGTTATTCTTAATTTTTTTAAATTATATATATTAAAAATATATCCATTTTATAATTTTATATATTATTTTTTATAATATATATATGTTAGAAATATATAATAATAATTTTTAATGGGTAAAATTTTTTTCAATATTAGAAAACTATGTTTACTGTACAAATAATAAGTATTTAAAAAATAGTACTCTCAGTTTTGGTTGAAATTACAAAATAACCCTTTGTTTGATAGTTTAGTGAAAAAAGTTTATAGTTTTTCGAAATTTTGAAAGTAATTGACGAAAATCAGTTAATATATCAATCATTATTATATAATTAAATATTTTTTTGCATTAATAATAAAATTTTTAGAAAATTTAACTCTTTTTATTAAAAAAATAAAATATTTTAATAAATTTGCATTTTACAATAATAATTTTTTAATTATAAAGAATTATAATTTTTTACTGTATTTATATTATTTAAACTGAAGCTTTATAAAGCACAAGAATTAATAATGAACTGTACTTTCATCAAAATTAGCGTTTTTAGTAATTAAGTAAAATATGCATTCATTTAAAATACAGATTCTTATAAAATGTTGGTATTATTTTATATGATTAAATATTAATAATCATGTAATTTTTTGAGAACTTAAAACATTTATTAAATATTTCATATTTCATATGAATATTTGAAATAAGACAATTATTCATTAAGATCCCCAAATATATTGTTTTAATAGATTTCGAACAAATATATGCTTTTTATAAAATTATGATTAAAGTTTCCATCTTCAATATATAATTCCGGAAAGTAATTTAGCTTATGAATAAATTTGAAACAAACTTGCATATATATACACAGTAAGAGGGAGAGAGACAGAGACATAAACAGAGAGAGAGGGAGAGAGAGGGAGAGAGAGGGAGGGGGAGGGGGAGATGAGAGAGAGAGAGAGAGAGAGAGAGAGAGAGAGAGAGAGAGAGAGAGAGAGAGAGAGAGAGAGAGGACAAAGAAGCGTCTATATAGAAACCAAAGTCAGTTGATTTTCTTTGTTCTAATAAAAGATATAGAAGAAGTATATTTGTAAATAGATATACATTATATTTTTGAAGTCATATAACGATTATTAATGCTATATAATTCAGTATATAATTGATATATATTTGATGTACGTTCAATTGTCCGTTGTCAGCATAGTCCCCATGAATCTTTGTTAATACATTATGGAACTATATTCCTTTTACTTTCCAATGCATGATTCGATTAATCAATGTATTTATACGTAATTTAATGCATTGTGTTATTGCACTATTGCAGATAATCTAGTTTAAAAAAATCAAGTATTTATAATGTTCTTATAAGTACGTTTCTCCATTAATAAATAATCTTTTTCTTCTTTTCTTTCTTGAAGATAATAATGTTATTTTTATACTATATAATTAAATTTTCATTAAATTATTTTAAAAATTTCATTAAAGTTTATTTGAATCTATATAATCGTTTAGACTTGTTTGTTAAAAAAATAATGTTTATGTTTGGTAGCAATAAAAATAATTGAAACCTTCAAGCATAAATACCTTACGTAATCTAAGTGTTATTGCCAAAATCAGCTAATTTTCGATACCTATAATTTTTAATATTTTTAATACTTATAATATTACATTTATATTGAAAAAACAGTATATTGTCACGTACATTATTTGACATCTCACAAATATGTAAAATAAGACTTCACAGAAAATATTGCTTATTGTATTTTACTCTACAAGATGTATAGAAATTGTGATTATAAATAAATGCTATTCTAAATATATTGCAACATAAAATAAATCTGAAATATTAATAATTTGTAATCTCAATGCTATATATAATAATGTTACAATCAGCATAATGTTTCAAAAGTCGAGAAATTATAATATAAGAAAATCGCAAGAAATATCGATCAAAAATGAAAGAAAATCGATAAGTCAAAAAAAATAGATTCGAAAAATCGTACTCTATAATAGAAAAAAATATTATATCAGTTCTTCGTTAAACTATTTTTTAGTTAATATTGAAATTAAAAAACTTAAATGTAAAAAAATTATAAATATTTTAAGTAAATTAAAACATATACATATAAAATATATGCAAAAAATAACAGTTTTAGAACCATTTATTATTTTATAAATTTAAAAATATGTTTATCCTGTACAGAAGTTAATTTTAATATAAAAAACAATGAAATGAATAAAATACAATCTATATAAAGTTTTTATTGAAACAACATTTTCAATAAATCTATATTTCGCTCAATAGGTTGAAAAAAAAAAATAAAACTTAAAAAGTGAATAAACTCATTAACAAATTGATTTGTCAAAATTTATATTTTCTTGAAATGTTTTCTATTATTCTTTAAGACTAACATTAATTAAGTTCTCTGCTCATTCAGAAATACATTGCAGAAAAAAGAAATATGTATTTCACATTTACACAAAACTTATTTCTTGTAAGGGTTACAATGATATTTAAAAATTGTCCTCCAAGGTATCAATGAATTGATTAAAATAAAAATTGATTTAATTAAAAAAAACTTCAATCACGTTTTAATAAAAAGTTTAAATCATATTCAATTAAAAAAATCATCAATTACATATGTTAAAAATAATTATTATTCTAAATAAAAACATATTTTTATACTTTCCAATTATGGAAATTTAAATTAACTATATATTATGAGATAAATTATTTTCAAACAATTTGAATCTTTATTAAACTCAAACAACATTATCAAAATGATAGAATAAATATGTTCTATTTAAAAATCCTCAAGGTAAATAAAATATTTAATGGCTTTAATCAAAATTAAATAATATAAAGTTGTATTTTAACATAGTTTTAAATATATTCATAAATTATAAAATCATGATAAATTTGAGAAGATATATAAATATATATAAAGAAGCTATTACATAAAAATTAAAAAATACGATTATATATAATTATGTATTTTATTAAATATTTAATGAATTTAAATTTAATAAAATTGTAATTATTTTGAATATTACAAAAATAAATGTAAATAATGCTCAATTATCTTTTCAAAAACACTTTTATTTTGTATTTTATTAGATATGTATTTTGATGCAAATTTTATATATCAAACTCATAATATAAAGTTCATTTTTCTAAAATATATTAAATAGAGATTTATACATACATATATCATTCTTACTTTATCTATGAGTGATTTAAATTATGTTCAATAATACTTATCAAAATAGCTATAAATAAAAATTTTAATTAAAATTTTTTTTATTAAAGCACAATATTAATTTCACTTTATCTCATTTTTTATACGCAATCGTTTCTGAACTTCCATTTTATAGACAGGTACTAAATCAAACTAAAAAGTTAGATAAGGTAATAAGTGAAAATCATTTACGAGTTGACATTTTCTATTTTTTTAATAAACTTTATGATTCTTTTTTAGCAAAAAAATTAATATGAAGTCTTATAAAAAAAGAAACAATCCTCATTTTTTAATTTCAATTACTTTGTATTTAGGCTTGCATAATTTTAATAGATAAGTAATTTATTTTAGTATATTTTATTATTAAATCAATACTCATATTCAAAAACTTTTCATACATTGTAAGTATATATTATACATGAATTTAAATGTTACATTTTTACTTTCTTTGTATAGTATCTAATATTAGCTTTATTTAGAGTTTGATCCTAAATATTGTGAACAAAGTTTATAAATACATTAAATTCGAAAATAAATTATTGAACATTAACTATCAATGAAAAATTGTTAGCGCAATCTCGCGGATATTTAATGAGTTTGATTATGACTTGTTAGGAAAATTTATAAATAAATCAGATGATTACATGAAGTTATTTTTACATAAAGTAATACATGGAAATGGAAGACGAACGAAATACAAATTGTAAAAGAATTTGACTAAAACAAATATATTTGTGAAATTTAAATTACATGTGAATAATTAATATGCTGTTATACATGTATATATTAATTTTGATAAATCTTTTCATTATAAACTAAACTATTAACATATGTAATCATTGACGTATTTATTAATGAGAGTTCCGAATATATAATTTCATATTTCTTTAATATTTTGAATAATATTTTCTTAAAGAGAATTATGCATTTCAATTCAATTATAATAATGTTGCTTAATATATCTATGTTAATGTAATACTGATATAATTGATAAACAATATAGCAAAATTCTGGTTTTATTTACGAAATTTAAATAATTATATTATTTGCTACGTTATAATCAATGTTAAACGAATATAAATTTATTTGATAAATCCATTCTGTATCCCATGATAAATAATATTATATAATTTGATATTGTATCATTAAAAATTGAGATATTAACATTAACGTAAAATATTTTTAAACATTTAAAAAAAGAGAGAATTTAAATTCTTTTAATTTTTAAGATTTATTTAGTCATTAAATTAAACGAATTTTGAGAATTTATGAAACCCATAATATTAATATAAAAGAATTATTTTTATTAACATAAAAGATGATTAACAAAAATCGAAATAATTTCATAAAAGAATCCTATATTATATTTTATTGAAAACTTGTAGAACTATTTCGAATCTTTACAAATCCTGATAAAATTATAAAGATACCATATTTTATAATCTTCGATCTATAATTCTTGAACTTTTAAATTTTTGAAAATAGAAAATTGAAGTGTTTATAATATCACAGTTTTATAACAATAAAATTTTTTATTTCATATTTAATAATTCAAACAAACATGTATAACTTATAGTGTAAAAATGTTTAGTTTTCAATTATTTATATATTTATATTCATTTATTTACCAGTCGTCAACTGACCGTTGAACCATAAACATTAGAACGCTGTTAGCGCAAATACAAATTTACAAATGTAAAAATCTAAATAGTGCATTAATAAATAATTATTTTAATAAATAAATTATTAATAAATTATTATCTAAAATAATAGTTAATAAAAATCACAAAAATTACATAATAATAAATAGTGAAAAAAATATAATACAAATAAATAATAAGTTACTAAAAAAAAATAATAATAAAACTGAAACTGCCATAGCATGTACAAGAGGAACACGATAAAAGAGACCACAAAAAATAAAAAGAACAAAATTATTATTATCATCAAATACTAATAAAATGAAATAAGCATTTGAAAGTTCACAAGATGAAATAATAAATACAAATTATTATGAAAACCTTATTAAAAATTTAAATGAAGAAAACAATAAATTAAAAGTAATAATTAATGAAATCAGAAAAAAATAATAATACAAACGATGAAGACTAAATATATAATATACATATAAAAACAAATTTAGAATATTAAACTAGAAGATTTACAAACTGATGACAATGAAATCAGACACAATATTGGATGAAGTAGGAAAAAAGAATGAAAATATAAAAAAAATTACAAAAAAATAAGTACCGCCGAAACGAACAATATAAATAAACAGAAGACCAAGAAACTATTATTCAAGGAAATAGAAGCGAACATTGCAATTACGGTAATTCCAGCGAGACGATCGCAATACACAAAACAACAAAAACCTCCACCTATAATATCATATTTCAAGATTCAAAAAACATGGTAAAACTCTTACAATCTAGCACAAAAATCACGATTACAGTATAAAACACATACAAAACAACATATATTTTATATCTTAAATCAATTGATGACTTTAATAATACCATAAAAATATTAAAAAACACAAAAACAAACTACTACACATTCATTCCAAAAGCGGAAAAAAATCATATTTATTTATTAAAAGGATTTAATAAAAATTACAATGGAATGGAAATTTTAAATGAATTAAATAACTTGTAAATAGAAGAAATTCGATTCATTAAAATAAAACACAGAACTCAACAAAAAATAATATTTTACTACCGATTTTTGTAGTAAAAATTGCAACAAACAGTAAAATAAACAAATTATAAAATATAAAATATCACAAAATAAAATGGGAAAAAATAATTTAAAAAAAATTTTATTCAATGACGTAACTGTCAACTTCTGGGCCACATGTCACAAAACTGCAATATACAATACAAACTTGTTAAATGCATTCGCCATCGTATTCCTGGTGAATGTAAAATAAATAATGAAATAAAAATTGACAACAAAGAATTATAATGTGTTAATTGTAAAAAAATATGGACATTCCGCGTCGTATATGGGTTGTCCAAAAATATTAGAAATTCAAAATAAAATGAAAGCAAAAAATTTTGAAATAAAAAAACAGAAAATAAATATAGTGAAGAAATAGCCAAAGAGTTATACTATCAATATCCTACTCAGACATAATAAAAAAGTGAAATAATAACCATTATTAACAAACAATAAATAAATATTACTTAATCGAAAGACACAAATACACATACAAACAATGGTAACAGCCAAATATTCAATAATATAATGTAAACAAAACAAGAATTAGAAGAAAATGTAAATAATACTCAAATTAACAAATCCAATCAAAAAATGTTATAAACACTTAAAATTATATCAATAAACATCAATTCATTAATATCAAACCAAAAATGATATAAACCTATTAAACTTAACAGAGAAACAAAAGTAAATAAAAAAGCAAAATAGTATTAAAAAAATTTTTAAATTATTAGATATGACAGACTAAACTCAATTCAAGGAGGAAGAACAGCCATATTAATAAAAAATAAATACAAGTACAACGTAATTTCGAATAATGAAATATCTAACTTCAAAATTCGAAACATCAATAATAAAACCACAAATGATCAATAAAAATAATTTATTTAAAATATCAGCATACGCAAATATGGTAATAAATTTAACACAGAATTAAAAAAACTATTGCAAAAACTAGAACTAGACAAATGAGAAAAATATTAGGTAACAGCAGGTGATCTGAATGAAAAACACGTTGACTGGAAAAACAACAAAAATAATACAAGAGGATCATTTATCAAAAATTGGTTGAATAGCCATGACAAAATATACAAAACAAAATTGTACAATTCAGAATACCCTTTTTATTCCAAAGGACAATCATATATAGATTTATGTTAAATAGATGCTAGAATTAAAATAAATAACAAATGTAGAAAAAATACAATCGATACAATAGAATATGATAGTTATCATAATGCACTACTTATAGAAGTAAAATTATCGATACAAAACTTTACTAATGATGAATTTAATAACGTATACTGTAACTTTAACTATAAAAAACCAAACTAAAATAAATTTAAGAAAGTTTTAACAAAAAATTGTAAACTGGATATACAAAATAATAAAAATTTAACAAATAACGAAATCGATAACTATATCGATAAAATAGATAATCAAACCATTAAGAACTAAGTACCAAAAATAACATAAAAATCTAGTGAATGCTATATACACAATAAAATAAAAAAACAAAAAAAAATAAAAGTTATATATTATGACTAATAAACAGAACATCACAAAGTTATAACGCTAGTAAAAAACAAGAATTAAAATTCTATAAATACTGACTTACTTTAATAAAAAATAACTGCAACAAACTTCAGAATCAATAAATAATTTTTGGAATAACAAAATAAAAGCATCTCATAAAATGATCCAATAATAATGTTCTTCAAAATTAATTCAGTTTTTAAAACGAAAGAAAATATGATTATTCCTCTACTAACAATATCATATAATGATATTACAACATTAAGAAAAACTGGAATAGATATAACAAATACAAATAAAAACAAAAATAATAACTATATAATAAAGAACACCAAAGAGAAACTCAATTTGCTAGGATTACGTTATTCTAAAGTAAACAAACTAAACTCTACACTTGATAAACCGAGACTCAACAATATAATTATGGAAGAAACGTATAAATTAAAAGAAAAAATATAAAACGATAAAACGGATAAAAGTCATTTATTACAATAGAAGGAAATAACAAATCAAGCCTAAAATTCACAGTAGAAAATGGTTTACAACAAGACACAGTAAATTCTCCTATACTCTTTAATGTATACAATAGTGACATTCATCATTTATTTGATCTTAACAAATCATTATAAAAACAATCGATATCTTTTGCAGATGATTTAATAATTTATATTTCTGGGAAAACACCACAAAATTAGAATCACATTTACAAGAGTTATTCGAATTTATTTTATTTCGAAATAACATATCTCAAATAAATGTATCAGAAAGAAAAGTTTGTAAATATTTTCAAATAATGGGCAATTCCACCAAGAAAAAGGCAATTCCTCACAAACAAATAATCAAATATTTAGGATTACATGTAAATGCAAAATTAATATAATTTTCATATTAACACTCAATTGGAAAAAAACAAACAGCATTTAGGCTCTATAAAAAATTATATTATTCAAAGCATTTAAATAGTAAAATAAAAGTATTAAGCTATCAAGGACCTATCAGATCAAGCCTAACATACGATTGCCCCATCTGGTACAGTATAACGACACATCAAATTGAAAATAATAGAATTATCGAATGAAATTGTATAAGAGCATGTCTTCAATTGTACAGAACTGAGGCAAGCTCTTATAAAAAATATGTAAAAAACAAAATATTATATAATAAAGATAATTTACAAAGAATCCATTGTCACGTATTAAAATTAAATATAAATCATTATTCAAAATTAGACTGCAGCACAGAAAACATTCTAATTTTTAAGATATAATATGGACATATCACAAAAGGTTAGAAAAGAGAAACACCGAAAAAATACGAAAAAATATTGGTGACTTATATAATTATATAATAATAATGATATAAAAAAAATTCCTGAATGTATAACATATAACAAACAAATATTAATTGATAGTTATATAATTAAAAAAAACTCATAAATTAAACGACTTTTTAATTAATCCTTAAATATGATTAACATACTAATAATTATTCATATGCAAATTAATATAAATTCCTAATCCCATATTTATTACATCATTCTTGTTTCCTCTCCCACGCCCACATACATATACATAATATATTATAAAGAAATCGTATGTACAGTTTTGAATTCTTCCTATTTTCTGTATTAAATAAAACCCAAAAATTGTTATGAAAAAAATTTTATTCTCCTATAAAAAATTCTCATAAACAATAAAAAATCCTATTTAAAACAAATAAAAAAAAAAAAACCTGTAATACTGCCAATGCTGTATATAACATCATATTAGTTATAAGTAATTTATAAGTAATTTATAATATAATTTATTAGGTATAAATAAATTAACAATAAAAAAATGAAATAAATAAATTCAGATATTTGCCTTTTTAAAAACTTTTATAAAAATTATGATTTAAACATTAACTTATTATTTCAAAGTTTTCAAAAAATTGTTTAATTATATAACAAAGTATTTATCTGGGTGTTGTAGGTATGACAAAACCAAGTGTAGTAGCATCGGAAGATACATCCTCTCCAAGACTAATAGTAGCAGCTTCTCATACGGCCTTGTCTGGGGATCTGGGAGTTCTCATCATAGAATTGCCAACAGTATTTCGTACAACATCCGGTAGTCCGTTAATCACGGTAACCGAACATGTCGACATTAATTTGGAGGAGGATGATGAAGATTATAGTATTGAAAATGAACAAATTCCACTTCAGGATCCTTTTGTTTTACGGTTTGTTTATTTTTTATTTAATTAAAGCTTTTAAGTTGCAATTATTAAAATACTGTATTTACAAATACTATGTATTACAAAGTTTTATCATGTTTCGTTTTTTATAGTATTTTCATATATATATATATATATTCAATCATTTTAGCTAATTTGATAATTGACTAAATAAATTATTACATTTAATTATAAAATACTTAAAATATGACAGATTAGCTTATAATTTTAATCCTATTCTATACTTGTCTATTTCGTGCAAATATTTATTGTGAAAATGTCGATATTTTGTATACATTGAACAAGTTTTGTCAAGCCATATATGTTATTATTAAAAATAAGGTATTATTCTGACTTTAAATTCAAGTTTTTATCATTTCATACGTATTGAAATAGTAAATTGATCTATACTTTTGATAGCATATCTGTTTTTAATATATGGTAATAAAAGTGAAATTTTCAAAGAAAAAAAATATAATTCTTTCATATTTTAAATCAATATTTTGGTTTATTACAATCTAATTGACTATTTCTTTTAATTTATTTTTTAATAATTTGTAGTTTGAGCCAAAATACTTGTAATTATTATAATTTCTAAACAATTAAAAAGAATTTACAAGTATAAGTTAGGGATAATATGAAAGATAAGCATGTAATCTTGAAAAATGCTTTATATATATATGATTATTGTATAGCCTTAATAGAAAATAAATTTTAGCAAAGGTACTAAAATCTTTTTAAATTTTCTTTTTATATTTATTTATAAGAATTTTATATATATGATTAGAAGTATTAATTATTTGAGAGAATATTCTTCTGAGTAAGCTTAATCGATAAAAACTAATCTGTATATTAATTCATCAATAGTTTCGTATTTAGAAGTTTAATTACAAGCATTTATTAAAATCAGCTGGAATTACATCTTATTTTATTTGAAAACATTCAATCGATGTACATATATGGGATATCAAACTAAAGTTTTATACTAAATTAATTTCATTATTAATTTAACCAGAAAACATTAAAATTTACCCTGATAAACTAGTTTTTAAGTTCAGATTTTTTAAGGATCGATAGAGTTTCAGCTTATATATACAGAAAACAATCGAAAATAAGCAAATTCGCACTTTAGTTAAATCAGTTGTAAGTTAATTCAATTTTCGACCAAGTTCAAAATCTATTATTATCAAATAGACTTAAATTAAATTTAGCAGTTATTATAATACAAAAAAGTGTGAAGATTTAATTTGTACAAAATTTTTATTTTAAAGAAATTGAATATATTATTAGTGCAGGATTAATATAAAAATCTTAATTATGATCTAACTATCAAAATATGACACTAACTTATGTCGTCACAATTCTCTGCCCAATTAAAAAAGTTCGATTAGAAAAGTTGAAATTGATTATTTTGGAAAATAAAAAGATAAACGATTACAAACGATGATCTCCGTTGTAAGGTTAAAAAATAGTACCTAGTATTAAATAGCAAAATAAATAAAAATTATTGATGACGTGTGGAATTTCAGAGTCTTACGCTTAGATGGTTTCACTTCGGAGTTAGTTGGTGAAGTCGCCGTTGACGTGCCGAATGTCGCTGGAGTGAATGTATCATTGATGATACCTTGCGGGTTTTTCTCACGCGGTGGCTCATACTCCCTGCAACTTCAGCATAAGTCTTCATCGATGCCCAATCGTTTCACCGATACTGCCAGCCTTCACGATACACAGGTATAATTAGCTTATAAGGATTAACGTTAAGCGAGTTGTAATTTCAAAATATAAACAATAAGTAATAAGTATATAAATAGTGAGCCATGTAAAAGATACTTCGCTTAAAAGACACCATAGAATAATAAAACATTTAAGTTCAACATAATGATTCTTTATCATTTAGTATGATCGAATTTTAATTGTTTTGCAGTGATATGAGTAATTTTAATAAGAATTTATAAGCTAATTTATACCATGAATATGGGATTTCGTGATTAAAAATAATTTATAGCAAAAAAAATAAAATAGTAATTATCAAGAAGTAAATAAAATAATATATTAATAGTTAGAAAGTGATAATTATAACTTAAAACATTGTAAAAATTTTAAGCAGGCATATTAATTTCTATTTTATTAATATTTATTTTTAAAATAATATAATTAACTATATATATGTGTATGTACATGTGTTGTATTTTAAAACTAAAATATTTTAATTATTTAATACTGTAACGTAAGATTAAGAGAGTACATAACTAAATATATAGATATATATTATAGAACTTACGAATAAAATAAAAGATTTTCTTTTTAATTATTTATTATTGTATGAATAAATTAGAAAAAACTATAAATTGTTAAGTTCGATATAAATCAATAATATCAAAATCATTTCTTTAAATTATATTCTATGATGAAATGTCGAAGTACATAATTAATCATAAATAAAAACTTGTTGCAACATTATTTAATTCTATAAAATACAAATTTAATTGTCACAAGAAATAGAAACATAATAGAATGTTTATTCTCATATAAAATATAAAAACATAAGCTAAATAAAAAAATCAAAATACTTTTTCTTTTTTTAAATAATTTGAATTCAATTATTTATAAAAATGCATAGTATGAAAGTTCTTTAATAGTAATATCCTTCGATCAAGGGTATTATTTTAGAAAGTTAACTTTTGATATTTATATATATATTTTGTTCAAAAACAATTTTTATTAGAATCTTCTGATAATCAAATATTTTTTATTAAAAATATTCTACAAAAGTATAAAATTGGTCCACAAAATGAATGATAATATTAATATTCAAGATATTCAATATCATTTTAGATACAGATTATTTAGCACTCAATTTAATTTTTTATTACTGTTATATGATAGTTAATAATTATATAATACTAAAATTCCTATTTTTAAATATTGTAATACATAATTTTCCTATATCAACTTAGCTTTCGTAGTTAAAATTAAAAATCATATCGATAAAATATATAGTAATTAACTAGTAGTTAATGTGCCAAATGTATTTTTTGAAATCGTTAATACTCAGTATCATCTATACAACAATGGTATATAAGGTATTGTCGCATATTTGAAAAGAAATTTTTAATTATTTTTTAGATAAATAGTAATAAAACATAATAGTAAGTTATTAATTTATTTGAATGTTAAACTTTAGTAAATATTTATAATAAATATATTAATTGAAATTTAGGGAGGTGTTATTGGGTGTGGGCTGGTGTGTGGGTGGGGGGGCGGGGTTTCTTGTGGGGGTTTGGGCGGGGGGGGCTGGCGGGGGGGGGGCTGGGCTTGGGGGTTGGGGGGGGGGTAGGATGCCGGGTTGGTGGGGGGTGTGACGGTGGGGGTTGGTGGGGCGGTGGGGGGTGTGGGAGCTGGGGGAGGGGTGGCGGGGCGGCGGGGTTCGTGCCGGGCGGCACGTTGAGGAGTGGAGGGGAAGAGATAAGAGGGTCGAGGGTGGGTGACAGATGGTAGATGGCACTAGAGGGCCGGAAGAAAAAGAGGAGGTAGACAACGGGGGGAGGGGGGGGAAAGAGAGTGAAGTGGGAGGGAAGGAAGGCCAGAGCGCGGAGGGATAGAAAGGGACGGAATGAAGGGGAGGGCTATCGGAGAGCAAAGCTAAAAGGGGGGGGAAGGGATGAGAAAAAGTGGAAAAGAAAACGGGGGGAAAACGGGGGGGACATATGTGGAGGGGATTAATGTATATTTTTAAAACTTCGGTATCTAAACATTTTAACAAAAATTTTATTGTCTATTTCAAATAAAATTTCAAATTTATTTGTCAACTATATAAAATACTGATATATTTTTTTAATTAAGTTATAAGTATTTATAATTTTATTTAATAAATCTATTCTATGTTGTTGATAATTTGAAATATAATGATAAAACTTCGAATATAAATCAAAAATATATCTTTTTGATGTGTGGAAATTTGAATTTAAGGATCAAATTAAGAAGAATATATATATATACTTATTAATAAAAAAAGTGTATTTAAAATATACATCCTATATTATGAAAAAAAAGTTTAATTAAAGCAATATTTATATTCCTGTATATTCAAATTTTTAGTACTTACTTACAATCCATTTTTTGCAGATAAAAATAAAATTTTTCTGTTTAAAAATAATTGGAAAAAATTTATTATCAAAAAGGATAAGTATTATAATTATTAACAATTAATACAAAATATTTTTTTTTTATCTTTAAAAAATAATAAGCATCGCTCGTGTCTTTCGAATTAATCTTAAATGAAATTTTTAAAATTGAATATTTGTATTGAAAAATTTGTTTCAACTACGATTATGTTTTTTTTCTGAAGTTTGAATTTTGAAGAACATAATTCCAACGAATCCTTTGAATTCTTTTCAAGCATTTATGAATTTTAAAGGCATAATTATTATATATACTTAAATAGACACTGATAATAAATCAATAATTTATAACGTTATAATTAAGTAATAGTAGAAAATAATATTATGTTCAATAGTTTTCTCACTTCTAAATTCCATGAATTATAATGAAAGTTGAGAGGATAAGTAGAAAGCAATAATCAGATTATAAATTAATTAATAAAGCATCTACACAAAAATTTGTAATATACTTATTGGATTTTTTTTGCAAGCTGCGCACGACTTTGGATGTACGATGGCCAACACCATCGCTCGCCTTAGAGCCCCAGCACTTCGACACTTATCCGAGCCAACCTGTATTAGCAACCCTTGAGTACACAGGAATATCCTGCAATCCATCGTTAGGTATCCCTATGCCTACCTATACAGTACAGCTCATCTACTGTGGCACGAGTGTATTATCCTGTGACCCGCGTAATAGAAGTCATATTCAGGTAAATTATATTTTTCAACAATCAAATCATGAAATCTCTTTATAATATTGAAATTTTTAATTAAAAAAAATATTAGTTGAATGTAACTTTTAAATGCAAAGTATTTTAAAGTATCAAATATTTTTAGTAAATTGTATTTAAAATTAGAATTTTGATATATTTCCAAAGTTAATTAAAATAATATTCAAAAAATAAAGCAAATATCTACAAAAGATGTTTAACTATTTTTCATCTCATTTATTCAATACTGAATAGATATTTACTAATTGATTATTTATTTATCATATCTCTATTTTATATATTTTCATATAATTTTGTTTAATATTGCATAAAAATGATTTTATAAATCAACTAAATTTAAGGGTTTGGTTTTTATATAATATGTGAAAATTAAAAATTACAGAAGATTCAAATTATAATTATATATTCAAGAAAATATAACCATTTATAATTTTTCTTTGTAATCATATTATTATAAAATTTAATTTTTTAAAATGAAATTGGTTTATTTGATTATTTGAAAGAAATAAACAAATTAATACAATATTTTTATTTATACAGTATCGAGCATAAAATTTATGTCGAAGTAAAAAATATATTATTTAAAGAACTGAGAAATATACTTCAATACTACCATTATTGACTATTTACCAATAATTTTTAACTTTTAATTTTTAATTAAAATATTTCTACATTTATAAATAAAAAATATTGAAAGAATCAACTAATTTTCTTAACAGAATAATATAAGCGTAGTTTAAAAATGAATACCCATATAATAAAATAAACTTATAATTGCATTTTGTCAATTAACATTTATTTAGCTATATATTATCCTAAATGCTTAATAAAAAGTTAGATACCTTTTTCTTTTTCGTCTCTTATTATATATTTTTCTTTTCAAAGTCACATTAATCTCAACCTCAAAAAAAGAAAGTGTTTTGTTGCACATTTTTCTTACGTTACAGATGCTATACTCAGAGGAAGTAAAGGGATTTCCCACGCAGAGAGTCTTTACTCTTAGGTGCGAGTTTTTCGGTTTGGCTGGACATTATGCCCTGAGACTAAAACCCTCCGATGATAATCCCAGCGCCCCCACTACCAGCGCTTATATCAAGGTAATATATAGATTTTAAACGACAAAGATTGATTATGTTCACGCAAACATTAAATCTTTTACTTGTACCAAAAATATTCATTTACCTTATTTTTAAGCATATAAATATGTTTAAATTATTTATGTATATATGCAAATACAAAAAAAAATACAATAACAAATATTAATATTATTTTGGATAAAAAATAATAAAATAATCCATTTGATTAATAAAAATAAAATTTGCGAGAATTATATTATGTAATGTGTTATAAAAAACTAGGAATTAAATGAATTTAAATTTTTTATTTGTAAATTCGATTAAATTTTTATGATACATTTCTTTGTAACATTAAATTATCGTTATATTTATTATATACTAATAATAATTAAAGTCAATATTACTTTACTATTTATTAAATAACTATAAACATTTAAAGATAAAGTGAGTAAGCTTGACATAAAATGATATAAAAAAAAAACTGATATATAATTTAAATTTCAATTGTCAATCTTAAATTTCAGAAACTTGAACTTTAATTTTTAAATTGCTTCTTATAGTTTTATATAATTTAGCACAATTCTCATTCAGAATAAAAATAAAAACTTAACCATACCAATATTAACAAATTGATAATTATATGTGATTTCGGTTTATTGTAAAACACATTTCTTTAATAAATTATGCTATTAATTTTCTTACATTCCTGTATTTGTTGGATGATGAAAAATAATAGTTTATGAATTTTTCGAATTATTCAACAATATATTAAAATGAGAATTTAAAAAAATATATTTAGTATTTTTCAATAACTAGAATTTTTAATTTTTTTAATTTTTAATTATTATGAAATTAATGATATTTTATATTACTTATTATTATTAATATTTAAAAAATAATCAATAACTTATACTTCGATACTTATTTGAAAAATTATTCAATTCAAATATTTTATAATTGATGTATAATATTAATTTAAAAATTGAAAGTAAAGTCACATAAAAGTCGTTTAGCAGTTGCAACTGTAACGGTAAATGAAGTAAAAATATTAATAATTTAGTATATACAAAAATATAGATGGTTTTTCAGAATCATAAAATAGATATATTAAAAATTTTAACACATAGGTTTCTAAAAAATATTATCAATAAAAAGATATATTGATATTTATTGGTACGGAAAATTGGAATAGAAATAAAACTAAACGTATAAAATTTCTTCTCTTTCATATAAATATATGTAAATAAAGCAAATATTTAAATGTTTAATTTCGAATGCATAGAGCAATTTCATCTGTTTTACGATCTGTTAACGATCCTATATCGTACATTATCCGATATTTAGGAATCGTATGGGAATAGGATTATCAGAAGCTCCTAAAATATTTTGATTTAATAATTGAATCAACAAAAGAAAAGAAAAATAATTAGTGTAAATATCTAATTATAATTATCTGAATATCTTAGGTGGAGTGGTCCGATCTATTTGTGTTCAACGTACATGCGCGTTCGATTTATCCTTGTGACGGTGAAGGTGGTACCGGTGATGGGGTGTCAGTGCTTTTTGAGTATCCAGCATGTCGACTTGGAGGTGATCGTGTGCGTGTCTACGGTCGACTCCGAGCAGACGTAGACTCTTTGGTACCGCCTTCGAGTCTTCACTATATAGCGGAACTCAAGGCTCCGGCTGGTGTACACACTCTCACCTTCGATTGCGATCTCTTCACTGAACGCTATGTTGAGTACTGCTTTGTCTACATTAGCCAAGCGTACAACGGTGCTATGTCCGAAGTTCGCGTCGATTGCATACCTACTTTTCCGCTTCAAGGTTAGTGTATTTATTCTTTTATTTTGATGCATCGCTGATATCTATTTATAAATGAAACCATTTTATTTCATACTAATAACCTGGTGGATTTTTATTTTTATTATTATTTAAGTATGAAAAATAGAGTATAATGGATTTCATAATATAATATAAACATACATAAGATAATCACGAACCCATTGAAAGTATTTCCAGAAAAACATAAACCAAGTAAAATATATCCTTTTTTGATTAAAATTTAGGTATTGGTAAGTTGTAGATTGAGTAGTTTCAATTTAGTCTTAATTACGATACAATTTTGTTTAAAAAGCGAAATTGCTCATGTCCACTTGAATGCACTGATTTAAATATAGATATATTATTGAAAAGGGTCTTCACAATTATTTTTTTTCTTATATCTATAACACATTTTACTGAATAACATATTTTAATCAAATCCTTGATATTCATATTTATAAAACAACAATTATTTAATACAGTTTGAACAAATTTTTCTTATTTAGTGGATTTGGACGATATAGAAAAATGCGATAAAGCAATGCAATTCTCTTAAAAATGAAGGGACATAGTTATAGTTTATAATTTATTACACTAAAATAGTGAATCTATTAAATTAAATTTATCTGTTATAATATAAATAAAGTAATGAAAATTATAATTTTATATATTAAATACATATTTTTCAAAGCTTTAGGAAGAAATGAAAATAATTGATATAATTTATAATGAAATTATTTGGCGAATTCTAAATTAAACTTTCAATGTTATGGAGTATGAAATAATGTGCAAAAATGAGTTATATGATCATTAGTCTTACTATTATAGGTTTATTTTAATGAAATTATTTAATGAATATTTCATATATTCTATTACATCTAAAAATTAAAAGTAATATAATTTTAATGTATTGAATATTGAAAGCAATATTATACAATTGGGTTTAAAATGCTTAAACTTTAATTAAATTACAATCCTTAAATTTAAATTAAATATTTATGAAATTAATTGTTGGAATTCAAACACTTAATATTTCAATTTAAATAAGATAAGTTTAATGAAACTTATTGTCAAATAAAATATTTTTAGACTATTTATTTATTTTAATAAAAAACCCTTTTTTGCACGGTTCCTTGATTTATATTCATATTTTACAGATGTTAGTTTGATATTTGCATCTTTGTCTTATTTTTTGTTTAGTATGATATGATTCATAGCTACAATGAAAGTAATTCAATAGGTATTATATAAAAAAATTTCATAATTTTTTCCAATTTTTATAAACCCATTTATGCTTTAAAATCTGCTTTCCATTTAAATAAAGATTAACGTGTCTAACGTTCGTTAATTCTAGCATAAATTTATTTATTCAAAATATAATAAATTCAATTAAATTAAAAAATGTTAATATCATTGAAAAAAATTAATATTAGATTAATAAATAGACAATAAAAATTAATAAATATAATTAAAATTAAATCATATTTAAAATATAATTATTTTCATAATATTAATTAATCTCTTTTACAATGCACAAAAATTGAAAAGATACTGCGCAAACTTTCTCCATTATTAAATAAAATTTAATAATTATGTGTATAAATTATTGAGAAAATTATTTGAAGCAAAATTCAATGGATCATTTAGACAAATATCTGAAAATTAAAAGCTTTTTCTATCATGGTAATAACTTTAATTAAAATTAAAATAAAATATATTTATCTAAAATATAAAGATTTTCAAAATATTAAATTTTATGTTGAAGTTTGATTAATTTTAGTAATTATGTATATATCGTAATTTTCAGATATGCTTTAGATATCAGTATGAATTAATCGATTAAAAATATGATAGTGTTCACTTATGAAAACCAAAAATTAAAAAGTATATGTATATAGTCATGTAAAGAGTTTCATATTTTTTGTGAAATATAAATGCAAAAAAAGTTAATTCAACAAGGTTGCCGAATTCATTCCACTAAATGAAATGATATTCATTTATAAATATAAAGCATGGATACTTAGTTAAGTAATAATGTAATAAATTAATAATAATTCTTATGGTATTGACATTAATATTATTCTAATTGGATCTTGTTGAAAAGATGATAAATAATGTAGAAGAAACTGCAGCAGTATTCTATTTAATCAAGAATTTCTTTTCAATAAATTTTTCAATGAATTTATAATTTATATATTTATGAATTGAATAGCATCTATTATATTTAAAAATAAAAATAATATTTATGGAAATTATTCTCGATAATTTCTTCATAATTTAATTATTTTATATACAAGGATTGATTAATCTCATTATTCATATACATAAATTATAACTTTTGTTGAAGCGAGTCAAAAACATTGTATTTCATTTCTCAAATAAAAACAATCGAGTACTTTTATTCTATTACATCTTGTTTATTCATTAATTTACTAAAAATATAACGAATTGAAAATTCATGGTTAGCCAGAAAACACATAAGTTTTCATTAATCTCTTTTAAATATTTTTAAGATTGCTATTAAAAAGTAATTGGAATATTTAAAAACATTAAATAACTTCTAAAATAATAAATAAGTTTTGAAATAAAATTACAAAAGAGATGTTACAATTTTAGAATATTATACAATATAAATATAAATATATATAATATAAATTGATATTATTTTTTATTTATATAAAAAATTTTAATTATTTAAATATTTATGTATAATAATTATTTTAATTATTATATATTTTTTATTATAAATATAAATTTGAAAAGCAGAAAAATTAATATTTAAATATAATAATTTATAAATTAATATAATCAATAATAATATTATTTATGTATTTATAAATATTATAATAATAATCATTGAAAAATTATATTATATTAATATAAAAAATTAGTATAAAATTATTGATTGTTTAATAATAAACAAAACTCAGTATTGACAATAATCAAAAAATTTTTGTTTAAGTTTGATAACAGCTTCTAACTTTTTTTAGGTTTACTATGAGTTTAATGATATAACATTTTAAAAAACCAGTGATTCTAAGCACAAAATCCAAATATACGATGCCTTCGTCTATCTATCTAACTTTGCAGGAGTATTTCTCTTTGATTATTCGATTCGAAAATCACTTCTTCATTTACCCTTTGTCGTTTTTCAGTGTTTACTGAAACATAACATCAGCCATCATAAGAAAAACTTAATAGCTCTTATTACAATATATATATATGTATATTTAAACAAACATATATCTAAATATTAATTTTTTATAATATCTACAATTAATGCATAACTTAAACATAAATATCATTGATGATTTATAACAACAGAATATTAAATATATATATATATATAACTAGAAATTTACGTACGTAAAATATATTTTTATAATGATTATAAAATTCAAATTATAAAAAGATAATATTTATAAAAAATCTCCAATAAATCTATAATAAAATCTCTAAACAAAGTGTATTTGAATGTATAAATTGATTTTGTATATGTGTAAATAAGATTTTGTATAAATGTAGCTTTTTAGAAGCCCTATTAATAATAGCATCGATTATTCTTAAAACCAAATTAAATTTTAATTAGTATATTTTTCCTCGCTTTTTTTAGCAATAAATTAAATAATTTTTAAATTTTCAGAAAAATTTTCGAGTTGAAATAATTCATAATTTCTGCTGTGGTTGTGACTACTAGGAGTATAGGTTTCTACGTGTGCATTTGTAAATATGTGTACTAAAAAGCTTCAATTCATTTAGTAGATATAGGTTATATTTAAATTATTTACAAAAAAGTCGTTATATGTAAAAAACAATATCAAATTATTAACTGGAAATTTTGTTTCAACGTGAATAATAGGTTAGCTCATTTAACAAGTAATAAAATATATAAATTATATAAAATAAATAGAATAATAAAGAAATGTATGGTTCCGAAATATAGAATAAATATATTATTTATAGTTATTGATTTTTCTTTCAATTACTGCATAAAATATACTATCATTTTTAATATAAAAATATTGCAAATGCTTTTGAAAATACTAATGATATTTATTTAATATTATTTATTATTATAGCGAAAGATTACGAAATAGTTATAGTTTTTTTATTTTATATTTAATATATATATATAGATAAAATAAATTTCAGAAAATTCTTATTCCGAAATATTATACTAATCCCATATAATATTTTTTATAATTGTTTTATTTTATAGTAACAGTCGCTTTTATAAAATTTAAGTTAAGACTATTTAAATTGGTTCGAGAATTTGAAATTATATTATTAGTAAGTAATTAAATATAATTAAAACATAACTTTATTAAAAATAATACCTAATAATATATATTATTATGATTTTTTTCACTTATTATTAATTATTTATTATTGTTATGTTACTACATTTTATTGAAATATAAAAAACAGAAGTTTTTATTTTTTTATGTATTATTTTATTTGTAAATAATAGAAATTATATAATTAAAATATAAAGAAATACTAGAAAAAATTATAAATTAATCAGTAAATAATTGAAATCGTGAGTTAAATTTAAATAATAAAAAGTAATCAACAACAAAAATCCAGTAATAATGAAAAACAGAAAAATTCTTTGTGTTTGTAATTTGAGATATAAATAATTTTTGTATTTTAAAAGTCACGAATAAGTGAATAATTTATTCAAGGTATATAGCCAATGTTTTTTCCATTCTATTATGAAACTTTATTTATTTAGTTTTTGAAAATTCCATAATTTAATCATCATAAACTGATATAATAAATTTTAACAATATTTGATTATGATGTAAGTTAGTATTATAATTAAAACAGTTTAATATATAATTGTAGATATTCGATACATTTTATATTAGATAGATGTAGTGATATACATACCTCAAATTAGAAATACTATAGAATGTTTATATTATCGAAAAATATATATAAATATTAACATAGAAAATTTAAATCATTTATAAAAATTTTATAAACTGGATATAAAATTGCAATATGATGAGCACTGTACTACAAGATATTTTTATATCAGAAAATGTCTTTATTTATGTTGCTATTATGTTTTATGCTCACAAGTTTCATTAATATTCTCTCAAAATGTTTTTAATACTTCTAGTGTTAACTAGAATTACGCTTTTATTTCCATAGAAAAGTAAGAAAAATAATTATAATCTTTTTTATGTATTGCAATTTTTTTTATTTAGATTTTTACATTAAATTAAGAATATTCATTAAGTTTTATTGTAAAAAAAGAATCGTTTTGTTGACAATATTTATGAATATTCATAATTAATTACGAAAGTGAATTAATAATGATATAAAATAATTTATTTAATGAATTTAAGTATGTGATATTAAATAGCAGTAATATATATATATATATAACACGCCTATTTAATAAACGCGTAAGTATTTTTTAGAACAAATTTGTATTGATTTCGAAACTTTGATATAATTACTTAATTTTTAATATGCATTTCATATAGTGATTATAATGATTCAAGAATTAATTATAAAATTTTTATTCAAATTTAATTTCAAAAATATTTGTTTTCTTTTGTTTATTTAGATGAGATCTTATTTTATTAGCTTTAAAAAATTGATCAATTTCCGCAAAATTATATTGCACTTCAGTTTAATTACTAAAATTAAATGTAAACAATTTCATAAAATATATGGAGGCTTATTGTAAAATACTTAGATATGTACATTATATATAAATATAATAATATCATATATATTTTAATATTTTATATAGTTATATTTTGTTTTTATTTTATTTAAATTAAATGTATTTGATTTATCCTTGAAAAATATTTGTTAATATGTATAGATAAATAAATTTAAATAATTGTTACACATATTGCACATGTACAATATTAATAAGTTCAGGTGAATTTATTATGTAAATATTAATAGAATTTATTGAATTTATAATTATTTAAAACAATTTTAAATTTATATTTATGATAATTTATTTTAAATTATATTTTTCAAATAGATTAATGGTATTTCTATAATGAAATCTATAGTTATTAAACTATAGTAATTATAATACATTAAGTGTAAATAAGTTGAAATAAAAAAAGTGACAAACTAGTTGACAAAAAAGAAAATTTATTTAGAGGTATTTCATCATATGATTCATTTTTAGTCAAATATATATTATCTGTGTTTGAAGTTTAAATAAATTTTTATCCTTATGTAACGAGAGGAAGTCTATATAGATAATTGCATGCATATGCACATGGTATTTCTACAATATCAAACATCAGATGTCAAATTAGTGAAATTTTATTATTAGTTAATATAAGTATTAGTTACATATGATTTTTAGTCTTCTCTATGTTAACAACTAAACTATACCAAAATTTTGTTTTAATATTATTCTGGTTACGAAATAAAATTTAAAGTTATTTCTAGATAAAACTGTGTATTCAAGAATAGTTTTATAATATTAAACCTAATATTTTATAAAGTGAAAGAATTATCGAAAGTATTTATAAAGTTTTCTTTCTTAAAAAATCGTTGAAGAAAAACTATTGTAAAAACATGATATAATAATATTTGAATAGATAGTTATTTTTAATAGCCTATTTTCAATTTAAAATTTATTTCATATGATATCTTTCAACTATATATTAATTCTAATATTATACATTTAAAAATGTGTTTACATTAAAAGTAAAAAAAATTAACATTTAAGATATTTTATTGAAAAAATAAACTTGTCGATGATATGACTTACTTTAATTGTAATGAAAAATATGAGTATTTTTCCTATAAGCACATACATAATTATAAAGATTTAATAAAAAAAGGTAGTAATTTTGAAATTTGTGTGAACTGATTTGAAATTGATAGGTAAACTTCTATCTATAATATAATTCACCTTTAAACTATTTTCACCTATTTTGCTTTTTTTACGTATTTCAAAATATCTAGCACAATGGAAGTGTTTGTTGATATTCTTATACAATATGCTACTTATATTCTGCTATATACTGACTTTTTGTTTCTTTTTACTTTACGTTACAAGTAGAAATAATCTTTAAAAAAAACAACAATACTAATGAAAATAATATATAACTTTTATACTCTTTTCATTATTATAAAATAAGAAATATAATAATTTAAGAAACTAGTGAATAATAATGTATTTTTTATTCTACATGTAGCGTAATATACATTTGAGAAATATGGATAAAGAAAAAAGAAAATTCTTTTACAATACTTTTTTTTAAATCGTTAATTTATTATAGAAAATTCAGCTGAATATTTAAGAATTTTATTTATTTTATTTATTACAAGTAAAATTTTATTATTATAAAACATAATATAATTTACTTCAAAAAAAATAATTTTTAATTTTACACTTACACTTCTTTAACTTAAATGAAAATTATTTAATTTATGATGATTTTTTATATATATTTTTTATGTTTTGAAATTTTATATATATTTTTAAAAATGTGATTTTTTAATATTTCATAATTATATGAAAAATTCTCATGATGCGAATCAGTGTATTATATTACACAATTATTCGTTCGTGAAGAAATCGCTTTTCCATAAATCATTATGTAGTCTTTGAAGTCGATCTTGGAAATTATCAGATTAATGAGTAATTTTTCAGCCTCGATACTCTTCTTCACTCATCGTTTCTTTTCATTTTTTAAAGATTTTCAATTGCCTTTTTCATCTATCATATTATTTCGATTTTGTTGCACTATACTGACATTCTATTCAATCATTAATTCATTTATTATTTTCAGTATCAGTTTTTAAATATGTATCTATACACGTTACTTTGTTTTTATCTGTAAACATCTGCAAAATAAAATACTAAAAATAGTTTCAAACATGAAATATTTATTAAAATAAAAAAACAAAACAAGTTTTTATTACTAGTATGCTTGACAAAAATATTAAATGAATTATGTTAATAATAGATATATGTTTTCAAAGAATATTGAATTATATTATTCAAATATTAATTAAGCGAAAACACTAAATTGACTTTCTTGGATGGATCTTAAAAAAGTTTACAAGTTATTTTACAATACTTTTTTAACGGTATAATTTTCTGAACCATTCTTCTATTCAATGTTTTTACTCTATTTTTACGCAAAATTTCTATTTATGTGCTTTTTCAGCAACGTTATCAGCGTTAATATAAACGATGCCAATCTTACTTTTTGTCCGTTCACGATAAAGCGTTTTAACTTTATCGATTTTGTCTGCCCTACAGTGCAAGGTGAAAAATGAGAAAGAATGATTTTATCTTTTATCTTTTAACATATTTTATCACAAAAATTAAAGGCTTTCATGCCAAATATTTCATTGAAATTTATTGAAATTTATCAAAAAACTTACTTTTGTTATTTCTGATTTGATAATATATATAATATACTAGAAAACTTAAAAAATATGTGTAATAACATAAAAAAATCAATTCTATATTTCAACAGAATTCAATAGAAAAGTCTTTAAATAAAGAAGATATTTTAATAATTTCAGTTACATTTTAATTTAATGACCCATAAAATAATTTATTGTTAAATTTATAAGTTATAGTTAAAATATAAAATTTAATACTTTTATAAAAAGAATTTGTATAATTTGTAGTTATTTGTAATTATTTCATTCAGAAATATTCAGTGCGACGATATTTTATTAGAAGAAATAGAAACCAGTATATATAAATCTTCATAGTAATATTGATAGTTTAAGGTTAAAAATATTCATAAAATTTAAAGAAATAAAAGTTTCATTATTAAATATCGTTTTAGATACTTTTATTAGAAGTGTTTGGTGATAAAAATTTAAAAATACTTAATATACTACAAATCATTTTCAAATACTTTAATTACCAATTTTAATGATTATGAATGATAAAGGTTGTATTAGAAAATTAATTAAATTTCATATTATTTATAATTTATTTATTTCCATAATATTATGTCATTTTCAAGTGACTTTTTGTAATAAAATTAGACATAATTTATAAAATTTATCGAGAAAAATGTGGAGATATTTTATACATTAAAACAAGTATTATTTATATTCAGATTATGTATAAAAGTATTCAGCAGAATATTCGCATAAAGTTCTACGCGCAATTAAAATTTGTATTTACATAAATTTGAACTAATAAAACGCACATGATTCTTACCTACAGAAGAAATTGAGCTTTAAATCACAGCTTGTTCTTTTGAAAAAGACTTTTAAATTAATATGTATTAAAATCAATAATTTCTAAAAATTAAATAAAATTTAGTAACTAAAATATATATACAAATATTTATAAAAATAAGAAAATTTAGATGCAGGATTTAATGTACAAAATTAACTTAATTATAAAACTTAAGTAAAATGTGAATATATTTTCATTAAAATTATACCTTTACAGTATTTTATTTTATATATTAGCTTATATTTTGTAAATGAGAAAATAGAAAAGATATATTTATTATACTAATGATGATGATGATTTTAAGAATAATGTTCATTTCTTCTTTAAGTTTCAATTATATGCTTATAACAGACTTAATTTTAAAATTTAATAAAAAATATGAGTTTTATAAAATATATTGTATATAAAATTCTTTAAATAATTTTATTATTTTACTAAACATTATTTTCGTTATTTAATTATGATGAAAAAATGATACATGTAGGGTTAGAAATCTTTTTCCGCGATTAATTTTATAACTCAGCGTCGTTTTTGCTGAATCAATATACTTTTTCGTAGAAGCAGGGAATAGAACATATAATAAAGATAATAAAAATGTAATAGTTGAAAACCTATATATATTCTTTTACATTAAAAATGAACGGTACACAAGATAAAAAACAAAATTTGATACGAACAGAAAGCATATCGTTAAACATAGTATTTAAACTAAATATTGAAGTAGCTCGATTTACTTATATTCAATACATATAACAACAAAAAATAACGAATAATATGTAAAAGTAAAATAGAGAATACTATTAGGAAAAGACACTTTAAATTTAAGTGTCTTACAAAAAGTATAAGAATGACATAAAAACAGAAATATATAGAAAACGAATAAAATTTATAAAAAATTATACTAGAAAATTAGTGTTTTATAACTAACTAATGGAGTGTAAGAGAGTAGCAGTGAGATGCGAATGGGAAGAAGAAAAAATAAGAGAATCAGAAAAAAAGAATGAGAGAGAGACAACGATTCGTTTTAGCACTTATAGTAAATATAAACAAAAGTGAAAGAAAAAAAAAGAAAACCCGTAAAATTACGAATTTATAACATACATTAAGGGATGTGAAGAAGAGCGTGGATCAGATTGAGAAAATAGTGAAAGAAATGAAGAACTCGAATGAAAGCCTCAAAAAACCCTATGGAAGAGAATGAAAATTACTAAACAAGAAATTTTAAAGACGTTATATAGTAGATATTAAAATGGATTCGATACATTAATAGTATCCTCTTCTATTACATAAGAAAATCTTTCAAAGTTAAAAACTCTAACAAAGTTATTATTTATATTTACCATTATGCACCTTTTATATATCATTATTGTTCTCGCAACTTTTGTTAAAATACGTTCTATTATAGAAGGGGATGCAGGCGGTTGGGGTCAATGGAGTCAATGGACCCCTTGTAGCAGCTCCTGCGTCGGTGGAACGCGTACACGACACCGTTTCTGCGACACTCCACCCCCTCGTTACGGAGCAAAATTCTGTCAGGTGAGAAAACGCTACCATAATATTATATTGACCATACATTGTTGACTTCGTCTTTTTGTGCTTCATTTTTATTTAAGTTTGTTAAAGTTTGCACTGAACTAAATAGATATGTATAAAATTACTTTTTTGGTGTATTTATAATAAAATTAATATCACAAAAAAATATTTTAGAAAGCGTTCAACTTTCAAATTTTTATATTTAGCTTGTTTT
This sequence comes from Dolichoris vasculosae, assembly GCA_018907195.1. NCBI lineage: Eukaryota > Metazoa > Arthropoda > Insecta > Hymenoptera > Agaonidae > Dolichoris > Dolichoris vasculosae. The sequence goes on from JACCHY010000019.1 coordinate 1,652,652, forward strand.
CTGAATAGATTATTTTAAAAATAAATTAATGATATATGCTTAATGTTTTAAGAATAATTTTTAAAAGACTCTTATCTAATTCTGCATTCGAAAAAGAGAAGTTGAATGTGCAAAAAATATAAAAAAAAATACATTTACAAAATCAAAAATTTTCAACGAAAGAAAGAATGAAGATAAATCAGATTAACTTTTGTAAGTATGTTTGTTGGAAATAATATTACATCACAGGTACAGTTTCATAGTTTTATGGGGCTAAGTATCTCCTTGTATTCAATCTCTGCGTTTTTAAGATCTTTGATTAATATATATATATATATATTTAAGGCTATAATATATTATAATTAGAAACAATATATATTATTCAATATTTACATCATAAACCTGTAGAGACTTTATCTGAATTTCATCTATGAACTTCTACATATCCCAAAGACATCAGATATGACTTCTAAATTACATTATTTACCTTAACAATACTATTGGTGAATTTATGATTTTTCTATATATTTAATTAGAATGCTAATGTCAATATTTTTGGAATTAGTTTATGATATTAATTTGTATTACAATCTTGGAATAGGTCTGATAAAATTAATTATAACTAATTAATTAAATAATTTCTATGACCCTTCAATTTTTTTAAAAGAAACTTAATAAAATATAATGTACCTATAAATATATAAATTAAAATGTAGAATAAGTAAATATATGTTAAGAGAACCAAAAATATATAAAAGCATGTTATAACTATAAGAAATAATTCATTTGATTTTGTTATTTTTTCTTTTTTTTTTTGTTCTTTTTTTATTCTCTTAAATTAAAAAAATATAAAATGTTTAAGAATATATTCTTGTATTGAATATCTGTCCCAGAGTAAATTTTTTTTAAAATCATTGTTAATTATAAAGTTTAATATTAAATACATAATTAAATATTCTCAATTTACAAAATATGAATAAAATATCTTGAATTTTTTTATATAAATATTTTATTATGCAAGAAATTGTAAAAAGTTTAAGATACATTCTTTAATATTAATTGTACCACCTCTGATTATAAATAAACTCATAAAAGTTTTTTATATAGAAAATAATTTCTATTTTTAATAACTACTACAGAGCAAAAATACTTTTTTAGTACACTTTTATATTTAACAATTAAAATAATTAAGTCTCATAAAAAAATTAATTTAGATAAAAATTTTTGTATAAAAAGTTACATTAGATTAATTAAATAATTAATTATCTTAAATTATGAAATTAAATATTTTATAACTGAAGGAATTAATGATATTTCTGAAAGTATTATATTTTAAGATATTAAATTTCTAAAAAATTATATATAATGGAATAATACTTTATTTAAGAAAACAATAACAAAGATAAACACGATTACATATAATGTAAAATGTTAAACAATAAGCTGAAATGTAATTATTAATCTCTGTATTCTTTTATAATCTTTTGAAGCATTTACAAAACATAAAATTTTATGTAATTGTTGAGAATGGAAAGCGTCGAGGGAAAGAGTAGAGTGAAAAGAAATCGAACTTTGGCAAGGTAAGCTATAAAACAATTATAAACAAACGGATTAAATTACCCGGACCCGGTCAAAGACGGATGACGAGTCGCTCGCCACCATTCCTCAAATTACAAGTCATGGGGACGCTAGGGGCACGTAAGAAATCGTATAAACAAATTCGCCTCTCGGAGTTCAAAAAGGCGAGGAGTAATGTGATACCCTTGTAGGGCTCCGCTCGGGGCGTGGCGCAATGCTAATCAAATGCGCGTTGCCGCGGGGGTCTTTCAAGGAATGCACGCGCCACCGTAAAGTATCTTTCACGGAAGGCACGCGCTGCTAGATGAACGCGGTAACGGAAAAAATGATCAGGCGAGGAATTATTTCGAGGAAATCGCGAGCGACTCTGAGTTACGTACAGCAAAGCAAGAATCAACACGCGTGGAGGATAACGAGGGATTATCGGTTTATAGTCGGGCCTGCTATTGCGCTGGAAGGAGGAGACGCAACCCCGAAGACGAAGGTATGAGGCTTAAAGGGGCCCCGAAGCCGAGAAAAGAAGGGGTTGAGACGCGGACCCTTCCAAGCATGCGAACAGGAGACCGGGATACCGAAGGGTCATGAGATGACAGGCAAAGAGCGCACACAACGGATACATCACAAAAGTGGAATAAACAACGGTTTGACGCACTGAATTACGCGACATATAGAACAAAGGGTGCCTTGTCAGGGTTCGATTCCTAGAATACGGTAAACAAATGAAGACAGTGAGTCAGAAGGGGAAACAAGTATATATAAGAGAAGGTGACCCAGCGACGTTAGACTGATAATTTATATACGGATAAAAACATCGTAGAGAGCGCAATTATATCTTTGTCATCAAACTATTATACACGATAACTACGTACAGCATTGTAATATACGCCGAAAACGACTTATAAAAGTAATTGTAATAAATAAATAATTGTCAACAACATCAAGTGGAGTACAAATCATTTTAACCCTAACATGAACGTTTCTTTAATTTTACAATATTAAGTATTTTTATGAATTATTAATTACTTACATTTATTGAGAATTTATTTTTTATTAAATTCTACCACTTTGAATATTTAGATAATTTATATTCATTAAAAATTATTCGTTCAGATCCAAATATATTTATTTCTTCCGTAAAATTATATTTAAAATAAATGTTAAAATTACTCTATTATTTTATATATTTTTTATTATTAAGAAAAATAAGCTGATATATCAACATAATTCATAATTTTCAAATAAAGTTGAATATCTAAAATTTCTATTCTAGACTTCAAACAAATATACTTTTAAAGAGTTTGAAATAAGTGAACTTTAGAAAATATGTCTTGATCAAATAATCTAATAAAAATTTCATGCAGATTAGGAAAAAAAATCACTAAAGATACTGGCCGTTAAGGTAAAGCGAGTTATTGATTCGGTATTGGATTACTATTTATAGGGTAATCGGGTCGAGTCGGAGGCTTGTGGTGGCTCAACACAGTTGGATTTACGGGGAACTTGGAGTCCTGGTGATTGGGAATGCCGACACGGCGAGGGCTTAGCCGCTGATAGACCGGAAGTGACTGCCGAGGTCGGAATCAAGTGCCGTTGCGGTTGCTCACTTAACATCGACTTGGAGAAGCACCGTAAGATAGTTGCAGCAAGCAGTCGCGTCTGTCCAGGGCGATCTTTCTGGATCATCCAAGTATGTACCCCGGTTTCCGTGCTAGATAAGTTGTTAATACTTTTATATTTTTAATGGATCGTCTAATAAATTTAAAATTCATTGTTTTACTTTAATACAGTTAACCAATTCTTTAAAAATAAGAAAAATATTTATTTAATATCTTGAAATATTACAAACTAAATAATATTTAGAGTATTTATGTATTTATTTAATTTATTTATATCACTTTCAATTATTTACAATTTATATTTTAAATATGTTACATAAATTATATAAATTTTAGAATGAAAATACATCGATATATTATTTAATTTAAAAATTAAAATATATTTTGATAATTCATTAAAGAGATATTTTTTAAAATAAAAACTATTATAAATTTATAATACACATTATTAAAAATTTTATTTTAAATTATATATAGGAATAATTTCACACAAAACTTTGATATAATTTATAAACAAAAAAGGGTAGTGATAGTTATTTTTTTTTATGTCATGAAATTCAAATTTTAATATAATATTGCAATGATTTTTATTATGGGTTTAATTTTTATACAAGATATTAACAAATAGATTTTTATCTTTATTAATAAATTATATCTTACTGTTATATTAAATCTATTTGAATGTTTTATATTTATTATCAAAATGTATTGTGCATTACTTTTAAATCACTAATTATTTTGTGTAAACCTGAATTTTTTTAATAATGTAACTTGTATTAAATCAGTTTTAGTTATATTTTATGTAAAATACGAGAAAAAAATCTAAATAATAGTTTTATTAAAATATTTACTTTATACTAAAAAGTTCAATATGAATATAATGTCTAGAAGTATAAATCATTTTTATTTTAAGAAAGCAATTAATATATTTTTCATATTAATAAAAAATAATATTTTATGTACATATAAAGAAGTATTATGTCATATGAATTTTTAGTAAATTTCAAAAATATTTAGTACATTGATTCTGTGAACTATAATAAATAAGAAATTCTTAAATTTTGTAATAGTCATAAAGTTCTTATTATGTAGAAATACAAAATTATATTTCTTTTCAAAATATATATATTAATCTTTTATTAATATATTTTTATAAAATGTTTTATCATTTATATTGTGAGGATATTCAGTCATTCTAAAACAATGAAACATTTTGTATTTATTAACAAATTTACGGAATTTCCTAAAAGTACATATTTTACAAATAATTGCTAATTGTTTATAAGTAAATTGGGTTAATTAAAAAAAACCATGCAAATACACCTCAGTATATATCAAAATATAGAATTAGAAGGGAATATAGAAGATCAACATCAATTAGTGTTGAATGCCATCGACACAATAATGAATGATAGTTTTACAGTAAGAACTTATTAACTGATTCAAATTTATTTCTTGTCATATAAATACACTAATTTACTCTTGATTATATTTCTAATAAATATTTTATCTTTAAAGAATTAATCTACAAATTATCTTGTGATAACATTTAGAACTAGAAATAAAATATATATAAATAAACTTTGTAGAAAGATCTATAAAAAGTAAGCGAGTTCGAGTTTTGCAAAATAAAAATGAATGAAAAATTAATTTGATATGAAATAGATAGAAACTGCCGTAATAAAATATACAGTAGAATATTGTAATTCGGAAGTAAATTAATTTTTGTAAAATATTTAATGAATATCAATTCATAAAAATTAATGAAACTAATTTTTACTCAAAATAAGATAATTTTGCCATGAACTATTATGAAACGACAGGTGTTTTTTCATTCACAGACGCATTTAAGTTACGTCGTGAAGCTGCACTTGGATCAAGTGCGATTCCCTTGTCAAGGCCAGTACATGCGAATTCGAGATGGTGACTCTTTAATTGATGAGCTCCTGGCAGATTTTAGTTTTGATAAGAAAAAGTCAGTGATAGGACAGATCGTGAGCACAGGACCGCGGATGCTACTCGAGTTTTCCAGTGAAGAGAAAACTGTAGAATCCAATAGTGATGAAGTTTGCTTTGCCGGATTCATGGTACACGTTGCTATTACTCGTAAGTTTGATATTCACCTATCTTTCACATTTGAAACCAGCTCTTGAGTATTTAATTTATTAATGGTCACATCTATTAAAATTATTTTATTTAATTCGCACTTGTTACTTAATAATTAATTGTTGTCTAAATCAAGTTAATGAAACGTTTATGGACGTTTCAATATAATCTATCAAACCCTTACATTTTTACGATTTAAAAAACTTTTTAGATTGAAGTCATATATATAACATAGTACATTTAAAGTGTCAATTTCATATAAAATTATATAAAAAATGATTTACTGGATGTAGTGGTAATATATCACCCATATGTATTTGGAAGATATTATAAACTCACATGTTGTTACTCTTTTATACACATATATCTCAAAATAAACTTTATTAGAAAAAAAAATATAAATATATAATTTAGTACGAAAGATTCGTTTTGTCCAAATTATAATAATTCATAAGTTTATATAAAAATACTAACTTTGAAATTGTGAATAATAAACCATTATTTGATATCAAGAATTTAGTAATAAATAGTTAATTAATAATTTATTAATGTCGAATTTAGTAATTCAAAGATAAAAAATATTAAAAACTTTTATAAAATGATATTTTTTAAATATTAGATATAAATATTACTAAAATAACAGAGAGAAAATGTGAAATTTTATACAAATATGCAAAATACACAATACTCAGACTTAATAAAGTCATCTTTTTAATACTGTATACATTTCTATTCATTATTTATTTAATTTACAATAATATAATTCAATGCATAAATTATAAACTTTGAACATTTGCATTTATAAATTATTTAAAAGAAACGATATTAATGTAATAACCATATTAATAAAATTATATGTTAAAATAATAAATATTATTTTGTATTTATTTTTATATCAACCAAATATTATAAAACTTATAATTTTATTAATAATAAATAAATAATCTGATATAATTAATTTCGATAATTTCATTTTTTTATAAAATATATTGACATATAATGAAAACTATAAACTGTACACAAATATACATTAAATTTTACAAATTTTTAATGTGAATATTTTACAAAAGAAAAAATTTGTTCAGAATTAAATAAAAATTAATATTTAGCCTCATTTTTAAAATAAAATAACTTTTATTCAAACGTTAATTTCTACATTGAATAAACAAAAATGAATATCCAATTTATTCGTTAAATGTAATTAAAAATATTCTTTGTATTATATTCAAATTACTTTCAATGTGTTAAATTTATTTCTTAGATTAATTTAATTTTAAAAAGTTTGAGTAATACAAAAATCATCATGAATTGTGAGCAAAATTAAAGCATTTATATTTAAAAAATATGAAATGATTTTTTTCAATGAATCAACTTTATATCAATATAAAAAATTAACAAATAATCTTTTGCATAATTTAAAGTTATTATGCAATTAAAAGAGCGAATATCTTTATTTACTTTTTAAAAAGTACATTTAAAATCATTAATATAGTGAAATAGTAAAATATAAATAAACCTTAATAATTGGAAATGAAATTGTATCAGCAGATGTTTCATTTTTCGCAAATTGTAAGACTTTATAATCGAAGGTCAACTTAAATTTTCAGCAAAATCATCTAATCTGGAAAATGAAACATTGACGTCAATTCCTACAGTTTACCCAAAAGTGATGGCAGCTGTTGGTCAATGGTCATTCTGGTTGACACCTGCACATCTAGCTGCAGCTTCACTTTTAATACTAATGTTTCTTGTTTCTGTGTTTCTGGCATTACAATATATTTTCAAATATCGAAAGTACCAAGTAGCTGAAGACCTTGATAGCCTTACGGATAATTCTGGTAACATTTTATAACCTTTGTAACAATGAAATTTCCTTTTTCTATTATTTAAACTTTTGTTTCTGATTTACAAATACTTAATTCTTAATTCCCTTTTATCAATAATATAAAAGCTATCATTACTAATATGGTATATTTTTAAACGTTCAAAAATAGTACAGAAATATTAGTCTTAGTATAAAAAAAAAAAGATTTTTGTAAAAAAAATATCAAATCCTCAATGTAAATTTGTTTATAAAACTTAGCATAGTACCAATATAATTTAACTATTAATTTGATTAAATATCAACTATTATATTTGCCATATTATTTCGTAAAATTTTAATTATTTTGAATATCTGTTCACAACTATTTAGTCAAAGTTCTAACAAATATAAATATAAATAATTTTACGTAATAAACTATTATATATTTTTAAAAAACATCAATGCGAGTGGAAATTTAGAAAGGTAAAAATATTTAAAACTTTTCGTAAAGATCATCATTTATACTAAAATATTTATCTAAGTTCATAGTACGCGATTTAAGAAATTAGAGTTCCTAAAATAATATACTTTGACGAAGCAGTAGTTAAGAGTCATCCACTCGTAAAGCCAGTTCTAATATGAATATCATTTCTATTTCAGCTTGCAGTGGTTCGATGCAAGGTATCGCTCGTCGAGCGAGAGCGATATCATCTTCGACATTAATTTCTGAGGTTGTGTCTCTAGTAAGACTACCAAGGAGGACCTCGACTAGACACGCGAGACTCGACGAAATGTCTGCAGACATCGAAGAAGGATATGAAAGCAGTGAGACACATTCCGAGTGAGTAATTTTACTGAACTTCAGTTTCATGCTCAGTTTGATGACATAAAACAGTATATTATATTACTGAATGCTATTATTAGATTTGATTTATTTTTCCAAAATTTATATTCGACTTAATTTGTCTAAAATAATTTTTACACATTGTACTTCAGAGGCAATATTTAAATATACATGAAACTTAATTTTATATTTATTTGATATACTAAAAGAAATTAATTCACTTAGAAGTAGAATAAAAATTCTCGTCATAAATATGATGGTAAAATATAAAATCAATTTTTTTTTTTATTTTAAACAGACTTGAATGTATACAAAGTCATTTTCAAAACCGAATATACATTCTCAATTCTTTGCAAATATTAACTATATCAATAAATTTTTATTATTAGATACAATAAATCCTTATTTTTATTTAAATTATAATAAAAAATAATGTTTATTATAAAAGAAGATTCATACTATGGAAAGATTTGAACCAAAAATCACTTTTTATTTTTACATACAATCGCGGAGACATAAATACATTTTTCTTAACTTTTATCAATAAATTATTAAAAAACTTTATTAAAAGATAAGTATATTACCTACTAATTCTTTAAAATTATATTCGCTTGAATTGTTGATTACGGAGAGTGTGTAACTAAAATTTATAGAAAACTATAAGAGAGGTGCCTACCATTTACTGCAGAAGGAAATGTAAGATATTTTATTCCTTAAACCTCAGGATTCTAAAACGTGTAGATAATATATATATAACAAATATGTTATATTTTTCGACATTCGGTAAATCACCCCAAAAATATATCAATTTAGAGAATATAATTTAATCACAAAAATAGAATGTGTCATTATTTGAATAAATTTCCTCTTCAAAGTTTACAAATAATACAGTAATACTTAAAATAATACACAGACTGAATAATATAGAAGGTATAATCTACTTTAATTCATCATAGTTTAATTTGTTGATATTTGAATTAATATTTTTCAGGAGTCTTTTATTGTTTCTATTAAAAGAACATACTTTATTATTACAAATTGAATATATAACATAATTTTTTATTTTTGTATTATTTCACTATTTTTTAATTAAAAAATGTAAATTAAATGTAGGTTTTCTAAAGTCAATATAAGTGTATTTAAAAACAGTTCTTATTACAACAAATGATGAATTAAACTAGATTATACCTTCTAAAATTTAATATTGTATTTTCTATCGTCAAAGAGTGAATCTCCGTCAACAAAGACAAAAGAAGTTATATGTACTGAGGGACAGTAAAAAATTTTCCTACTATAAATGGTATAGAAAAACTGTGGAATCAATAAAGATTAGTGCATATATTTTCGTCAATATAAAGCGCATACAGCATCAATGTAAAACATACGCAAGAACAGCATGACACTGTGTAGCAGAATTTGACAAGCCATCCGCGCCTATCGGTGTGTTTGCTTTACATCAAATATATAATCGTAATTTTGTATTATAAAAATTATTTTTACATTTCTTTATATTGATATTAAATATTCATTCTAAACTACAATTTTTCTGTGTTTATTTTTCTAATAAATTAAAATTAATTAATTGTTGTCAGTTAAATGACTCGCGTATCACTATTGCTTAGAAACTAATATTTTATATAATAAAAAATTAGTTACGAGAGAAATAATTCTACGAATAAAGTAATGAATAAATAGAAATTTTCTTTAAAGATTTTTAATGAGATAGAGTTGAAAGAATAAATTTCCTACCATATGTACAAGCCATATTCAACTTTAACGAATTACATACACGATTTTCAATAATTCCTAAAAGTATTAATAATAATAAAATATAATTTATACCGCAGAAATAAATACAACTTCAATGTAGCCAAGTTCAAAATAAAAAACGATTATTTTCTAAAATATTTTATAATAGTCGTGAAGACGAAATGCCAGAGGAGGAGAATATTGAGGATAAAGACGAATACAGAACGTTAGGGTCTCAGGAAGAGCAGAGTAGTTACAAGAAGATACTACTAGCCAGTGGCAGTATACTGAATACTCCACTAAAGCAATCATCTACTTCGAGTACCTTGATGTCAATATCAACATCGGCCGCCGCTCCCACCTCTGCGACTGGACTTGCTGAAGTCAAATATGCTCGTCCAGTTAAGTAAGTTCTACCTAGGCATGATGACCAATTAATGTATTAAACAAGACTTAGATTTCAATGAGTTATTGTATGGCTGACAACTCATGCGCAACAATGAGGAGCATTTTTTCGCAACGCTGACAAAATTTTCAACTGTCCATTCTTAATTTAAATTTTTATTCTTCTTTTTTAACTTTAAATTATATTACCCTTTTAATTGCATACTTGTGTAAATATAATTAAGTATGAAGAAATTTATACACAAAATTTTGATTCTATTGAATAATAAAAAATATTTATATAGATATATTACATAAAATATTTCTTTAAAATTTCATAAAAATGCATGCTTTGTAGCAATAAATAAGAACAATCTTTCTTTTACCTAATATATAAGTAAACAAGTACATTTATTTAAAATAAAGGCTTATATAATCAAGCATCAATTCTCTGTATATGTGTATGTTTTACATAAATAAATAAATTTTAAATCATATTATCCTATATTTTTCTAGTTTATTTTTTAGAATTAACAGTTATATTTAATTTAAATGGCAAGCTATTTTCATTATTTACTTACTTTTATTTGATTAGTTATTATGAGTGATCGTTATAACTATTAAATAAAACAATAATCATGACTTAATTAACTTTTTCTAAAAATATTTTTATAGATAATTTTATAGATGCGCGATTTTATGTTGTCAATAGATATTTGCAATAATGAGGAAAATACATTGATCGAATTTTATACATCTGTGTATATTCATATAAAACAATAACATTTTTATACTTTTTTTCCTTCAAAGAATTTGCATGTTTCTGTTAAATAATAAACTGAACAAAATGTTTATTAATGCTTCATTTAAGCATGCAACGATGTATACAGTTTAATGTACAATACAGTATTTAAATATTAATACTATCTAATATATATTCCTTCATATTATAACATTAATAAAAACTGTTAATACATTAACATTGGTTTTATTAATTGATCCAGAAAGACTGAATAAAATTGATATGTGATTAAACTTCATAATTATTTCTTACGAGGTAATAATTATATTATACAATAAAAGATTAAAATTCTAGGTAAATATATCTAATATCTGCTTTTATTTCATAATTTTTCATCAGTCATTATTCTTCAAACATACTTTTTAGTTAAATTTTATATGTATAATATGAAAAGTATATTTAATTTCTTTTAAAAAATTATCTGGAATATTTGTAGAAGATAAATTTCAGGTTATTCCATCTTTTGTAAACCAACTTTAGTCAAGGCAATCAACAAATGTGCACCCACATTTGTTCTCATGCATACAATTACTCAAACCATACAAGCTATCACTTTGTAATTTACAGTTTTATATGTTGAAAATATTTTGACATTTCTTATATTACAATTACCATTTTAACTAAAACATGGGATTAATTTAATAATTTATTACTAGGCGCACATGTAATCTGATTAAAATAACGTATTAACTGATATTTTAGGTTACGTACGTTTGGGCTAGTAAGCCCTGTGTCAGAAGAAGCAGTTTCAACGTCAGAAGATGGAAGGCAATTCAGCGCTACGAGTGCTTCGACCAGTCTGAATAACGTAAGAGTAGTCCCTCACCCAAAACGAACTAGTAACCTTCTTCAGATCAAGGTATATCCGTCCCAACCTTTTCTAATGCAACTGCAGCATTGCTTTTGTACTAAAATCACATGCACATCGACATATTTGCACTTTTATAAGCAACTACAACACTTTAGAGAGCTTTGCAATAGTATAACATCGAATTTTTTTAATGAAATGATGAAGAGAAAGCTTTAATTTAATTCTTTTATTTTGTACTGTTTTCTGGTAATAATAAGATACTGAAACATATCAGAAACAAATAAACTTATACATGTGTAATAATAGCAAGTATATTTTGAACAAATCACTCATCGATATCTTCTTAATCAGTATTATATTATAACAGTTCATTTTTAAATAATATAAATTTTAAGAGACGAAAACAAGAAGAATTTATAAATTAAAATTTTTCTATTTTACATTTTTTAAGTTACACAATCTATAAAGTTCTGTATTGATAAAGAACTATCAACAAACTTCTTTTTTTAAGTAAGTATTGAAATAAGAGCATAAGAAAATTTAAAAACCTAGAAAAAAGTTAAATTTAAAAATGTAGTTATATGCAGAAAATTTAAATATTGCATAAAATTAGAATAATAGTTTTTTTAATTAGAATGATTATTATCATTATTCAAATAATAGTTGTTTTCTTTTGATTTTTTAATTTAATTGAAGTGTATATTGAATTGATATTATAAATTAGCATTCAAGAGTAGTCAAAGAAAATATACTACACTTTTTCTAATTATTTAAAACAATAATAATACCAAAAAAATTATATTTTAAACTTTACATGCGGTTATTTAAAATATTTATAATTATTCTATTGGATACAATTACATTGTATTTTATACTGAGCTCTTAATATTTTTCAATTTAATATAATATTTTATATATATATATATTTTATAGAATAAATTATAAACAATAAATTTAACATTTAATAAAAATTTAATAATCGGTAACTTAAAAATAATTAATAATTACTTTTAATCTACTATAATAGTTACAAAAAAGTTTCACAATCCATTCAAATGACTGTCTAATAATTGTAAATGAATATACCGATTATAAAAATATAAAAGACATATTAATAGCCCATTAGCAATATACTACAAATTATAACTGTCACTTATTCAATATTTCAGGGCTTCTCCCCAGCTAGCAGTTCATCTAATTCGACACTCCGATGCTATAATGGCAAGGAATCAAAAGATCGTCGAAATCGTGAACGTTTGCTGCAAGGTCCAGGTTCTGAATTTAGCCTAGCAAATCCAGATCTAGATCTAGAACTCGATTATTATGACTACAATGTGGTGAATGCGAGCGCCGCTCCAGGTTCTTATCTGGGTATGGATCCGGCTTTCCTCGTTTGGATTCCACCTTTTACTGAAGACGAAGCTAATACTGTCCCTGAAAAGGATGATGAGTGTCAATATGAGGAAATCCTGGAGCGCTCATTATATTTGGATACCGAAGGGGTCGCTCTAACTCCAGCCGAATATAAAAAAGCTAAGCAAACGAATCAAGAAGATTCTGATGATAATGACTCGGAAGATTTAATAAAACCCAAAAAATTACACTCAGGTGAATGCCAACTGCACGATGAAATTATTATGGAGTATAAGGCAAGACTAGGTGAAGGAAAACTTCCAATTCATAGAATATTCGATGAATCTAAAGTGAGAATTAGCGAAGATTTCAGTACTTCAGATATCATTCCTAATAGACTCAAAACAAAAACAAAATCATGTGTTAGAGGAAAATTATCGAAAAAAATTAAAAAATCAAGTCGTAAAATTCAAAACAAAAATTCAAAAACTGTTATAAGTAGTGAATTTATCACTCAATCATTGGATGCTCAGAAAACAGATTGCAAATCATGTATCATGTTAGTAAATGATTTGGATGTACGAAAGTCAAAAAAACAACTTAATGATCCTGACAGAGATTTCTGTGATGTAAATATTTCAAGTGAGATATCTACTTCGAGGACTTTGAGCTTACATTGTAGACATCCCGATATCACCGCGCTAACTGCAACTTATCAGGCAGAGAAGAAAGCATCCGGAAATATAGTAAACATTCCATTGGTTGACTTTTCAAGAAATCTTCATGAATTACCAGTTAAACTTCACAGTAAACTTGCTATTAATAGAAAAAATGCAAATCAACAAACTTACGATTATGAATTTACTATAGAGGAAAACAAAGAATCATTTTACAATATTCTTGCAAAAGATGATAATGAAATTAAGTTTGTAGATGAGGATGACGAGTATATAGACAACAAAGTTGTTAAATGAAATAATTGTTATTAATACCCAAAAAACGCATTTATTTAATAATTTTTTTTATGTTTGCAACTTAAATTAATTTAATTTTATATAACAAAATATATACCTAGAACACCCAAATCTCAGTTAATTGTAAAAAGATCATGTAAAGTAATATAGGAAAATTTTTAATAGTATTTTTCACTATGTAAAAAATTTCTTGTTCATAAATATCTACATTGATAATAAATCACAATAATACTTAATAAGTAAATATCTGAACTCACAGAAACTTTTATTCGTTTAAGATTATTAGGTATGTATAAAGTAATTAATATCTTCATTTAGAATTATTATATGAATAAATAAATTGACTTTCGTTTCATATAAAATTTTTAAGCACATATGAATAATTAATAACATATGATAGATTTTAATTTAATGAATAAATTCGACAAATATAAGGTGCATTTAATTTTACCAAGTATAAATAATTCATTTTGATGTTTAATCATCTATTATAAAATTTTCAAAATGAAATATTAAAAGCATAATTATAATTAATTATCTTGCTATATTTCGATAGATTGGAATAGAATTTTTACAAAATTATTATATGAATACTAGCCATTAATAAATATAGGTTGTATTTTTATGCTTTAAATAATTAATATGTATGTAAAAAGGTATAATAAAAAGGAATATAAAATAAACAGTGAACAAATTTAAGATGTAAAAAATTTATAAGTTTATTTGACGTAGGACGTCGAATTTTCTTAGCTAAAGGGTGAAATTAGTAAATTTTAATTTCTGTCTGACAGATAGAAGTTACGAATTTCATATTTTCTTATCTTGTAAATTATGAAAATATAAGAGTATTGGAAGAAAAAATAATGTTAAATTGACGTTATATATAGTCGGGGATTTTCAGTGCAATGTACAAGCAGATAAAGTTGAATAGAAAGAAGTATACATGATCATTTTATATAAATATAAAACTAAACAATTACACATATTAAAAAGATAATTATATTCCGACAACAATTGTCTCATATCACTTGCACATAAACCCTTGTAAATCCAAATGCCTTAATTTATTAGTTTTGATATAATGAATAAATAGTAATAAATTTATTATAAATATGAATTCACATTATTTAAATAACATTCAAACAATAAAATTTCCAAATAATTTCAATCATTTATAGTAAAAAATTACAATAATTTATAATGAATGAATTAAAGAAAATTAAGTATACTACTCGTTCAACTTTTTTTAAGCTATATGAATTAAAAAATTGTTTTAATTGTATAAGTTGATATACTAAAATTTAATTATTTGTTTACCTTTTATTGTTATTATTTATTCTTGATTAAAACAATTTAATATTTAATTTTAGTATTTAAAGGACTAAATAAAATTCTATTTTTATCTTATCAATTTACTATAACTCAGTTTGGACATAAATAAAATAGTAAATATAAAAGGAGCGAAAAAATATATTTTAACTTAAAAGTTCAAGAATACAGATAAAAATTATAAATAAGTTACGTGAAAATGAGTTATTTAATAAGACCAATCATTAATTATATACATAATATTTATTAATCGTACATCAAATTATTACATGTACATCCAGCCTAGAAGACTATTCCTTAAAGACTAAATGAACAAATTAAAAACTATGTGTATATTAAATGTATTTATTTACTAAATTGATGTATTGTTAGTCAATTACTCACTGTAAAATAATTGATATGTGTATATTTATTAAAACTGTTACCGTATGTAAAAATATTAGTTAATTAGAACTACTGATTATTGTATATGACCATATCCATAAAATAAATTAAATATAATATTCTAGTAACTAACTCATGTAAATCAATAGTCCCATTAATTTTTTATAAACGAATTAATTTAATAAACAGTATTTAATACAGGTTTACTTCTGTTTTTATTTATCTTTTCTAACATTAATAGTAGTCTTACAATATTTGAAAAACTATGTTAATGACCAAATGTTATTTAATTTACTTTCTGTAGTTATTAATAACTGCTAATAATTATTTGTTTATTTCAAATATTTTTTTTATTAAATAGTGTATTTATTATAATATTTGTGGAAAATTACATATTTAATAGTTCTAAAAAACCGCAATATATTTATAAAAATGAATAAATATTTATCAAATATTGCTTTAACGAGTAGAATTGTATTTTTCAAAATTAATACTTTAATTTATTCTATTAGTGCAACAACACATATTTTCAGAGTACTGAAAGATAGAAGCACCCGCAGACATCTGGCAAAATTTTCTTGTCCTTTAACTCTATATACGACATATTCTTATAAACTATGTTCTATTATTCTATATTATTATTTATTTGAATAATAATCAAATTCTTTTTTTCAAATCTATTTATTATTTTTCTTTTTCAGTATTAAATATTATGATATACACTCTCCTAAATGTATGTTTGAAATCAAATAAGCATAATAAATAATATAAACAAATAAAATATGTATTAAAAATAATGTGAATAAAAAAATAAAAATATATATTAAAGGAAGATTTAAAAGAATTTTGTTTAAAAAATTACATAGAAAAATAATTTTTATTTTGTGCTGAATTATTTTTGATCAGATACAAGTTTATTAAATTAAATTTACGATACAAATTTTTATAAAAGCTATCTAATAAGGGGATAATTTATAGTTGATATTACATTATCTTAATTTATAAAATAAATAAGTTTAGGAGTAGAATTATTAGAAAGTACCGAAAAAGAATACTGGGAAATTGATGTACTATATAATTACACATTGTTCACTGTATGACCACCATCATATCAATATTTGTATATCAATTTTTGTACGGTATATTTAGCAGTTTACCATCATATTATTAAAAGTTTAGTGTCAAGATGTCATAATGCCTTAATGATCCATATAAATATGTAAAACATTTCATTTATCTGTCAAAGATAGTATCGTTCATTGTTCTACTTTATCGATTACCTGTTTCAATGGTAAATAAGATACGTTACCATATGGTAAATAACGTTTTTATCCGAGATCGTCTATGTAAAATACTAAATCACAAATAATAAATTGTATACTTTAATAATATTTTTTTTAGAATATTTAATATTTTTTAAAATAAACTTAATTTATAAAGAAATCTTATAATATTTTCTATTCTTATCTAATGTAACTTATTTAATAATTCAATGAGTATTTTTATTTTATTTTATAATTTAACCAGAACATAATTTAATAATTATAATACAAACGATATATTTATTATATATACATTATGTAATTAATATCGTGATCTTATTATAAAATATAAAATAATATTAAATATTTTGTAATAGTATTAAAATATAAAAAAAATAGTTTGAACTATTAACTTTTAAATGATATTGTAATTAAATTAAAAAATACAAATTATTCATGTAGTAAACAATAATAAAATTATGACAATTAATTACTTTTTATGTGTTAATAAAAGGCTGTAATGAAATTATTTGAATTTATGATTTATAACTTTCAGAAATAGTAAAAAGAATATTTTCTGAAGTCATTCTTCAATGGATATAAAATATATTTATTATTGTGATATTCTCACCATAAGAAATTCGATTGAAATTAATGTATCATTTAAATTAGATATATTAAATTTATTTATTTATATTTAAAATATGTATATATATTATTTTAGAATGATAGATAATTGTAGAATATTCAAAAAATTTTACTAACATACAGGCATATAGTCATGTATGAATATTTAAAAAAATTTTACATAAAAAGACATCGTAATAGATAATTTCTAATTTTGTAATAAATTATATTATTTAAAGATTTTATCAATAAAAATAAATTATGAAATATTATAAATTCTGAAACAATATATAGTATATATGATATTAAGAAATAAAATTGAAAGGAAAAGTATTGTCTAAATATTTCTATTACAGTTACCTTTATAAATAATAATATGAAAAACCTTTCTTTATTTTATAATAACTTCATACAAAATTAAAAATTATTATATTTTATTAATTAATATTGATTTATGTTACCACATTAACAGTATTACTTATTATAGATACTGTCAAATTTATCTAATAATATATTTTATTCATTTTTTATAAATAATTTTATTAAATTAAAGTTAATGGAATTATAATACGTAATTTAAATTTATATATTTAATTATATAATTTTCTTTTTATAAATAAAGTACTTGCTTAATTTAGGAATAACTATTTTATATTTATCTTTAAAGAATAGCGATAGTAGAAATTATTAGATTTTGTAGAAAAAGTAAAAGAAAGTTTTTAAAACTTACTTTAGTAGCACTGAAAAATATTTCATAATTGAAGCAATTAATGGAAAAAAATTGAAAGTATTAATAAATAAATAATTTTACAATGAATATCGTTAAAAATTTAACAGCATAACTGTAACAATAAATGGCTTTATATGCTAGGTGATATTTTGCCTTGTGCATACGTAACTTATACATTAAAATTAGTAACAGTTTCGAAGTATAATTCTTTCCTAAATTGGTTGCTAAGAATGTTAAAAAGTTTTAGTTAAAAAATTTTAGTTGGAAATTAGAAAAAAATAATGATATTTGATGAAAATGATGATATTTTGGTAAATTATCAATTATTTTATATTACTTTCTCAAATTGCAAATTATGTAATTATTCAGTGAGTTTATAAACCTTAGTCAAAAGAGATTGTCTCACAAGGCATAGCGCAGTAAAACTTTTACTATCTGCATTCGTTTACCAAGCTCACTCAATCAGTACGTTAGAAATGTGAACTTTCGTCCATGGAAATGATTATTGATTTCGAAAAAAATATGAAAAGCATCGAGTCGATAAGTCTTATCGCATGATGTTCCTCAAATGGACATTCGTGACAAGGACCTCGAAGGGTAGCAAGAGAACATACGCTTTGAAGCATGTGTCCTTGGTACAGTTTTACCCGCCCCTATTATCCGGCTATACGACGGAAATTATCGGCTGTCGGATTTTTCTCAAGAAAAGAGCTAAAATCAGCATAAGCCGCTTAGTCCCGCATGGCAGCTGGAGACACCGATCCGCCGATTAATTCAGTAAACGCCAAAAATTATTCTACGATTTTTGCTAGAAAAATATCCGGATGCGTTTAGGGGATGATCAATCAATGTGCTGGTAATATATCAAGACCCGTTTTGATAGTTGTTAAGCTGGTCGCCCTATTTCACGTCGAAAAGATTTTTATATTTTATCTGAAATAAATTATTTTTTAATTACCAAATTCCTAATTTACTTCGTAATTATGGTTTTGGTTTACTACTTTAATGTTGATTACCAATAAAGGCATATTGAAGTCCATAAGGTAACACATAATTTTACTTCTATTCTTATTTGAGATTTTCATCTTTATTATCGAATTATATTCTTAAATCTTTATAATCGGCGTTCTATAAATCTAATGTTTATAAAGTACATTTGTATTATTCACATAGCTGTATTTTTATTCAGAAATATTCCAACACGATCATTATTATAAATGCAACCTTTCATAAATTTATTTATTTTCTAGAGATTTAAATATTAAAATATTTATAATTAGATTTATTTTAGAATTTTTATCTTTTATATTTGTAAATCAGACCAAATTAGATTGTTGGTAAACCTACTTATAATTTTTTTATATATATCACCATAAATTGTTTTTAATCGTACAATAATTATATCAAATAAAAAATAATATAATTCCAAAAAGTTAAAATAAATCAATAAATAATTATGGAATTTTAAATTATTATATAAAATTAGTATATAATGCATAAACCATAATCTGCCTTCTAAATAATATATATTGTATATATAGATATTAAAAATTTTGTGACCAAAGGTCAATATTTTTTATGTATAAATAATGATAATTATCATATAATATATAATCAATGATTTGGAAAATATTATTAATTTCATTTAATCATTATATTTTGTTCTATTATTATAAAATTGCATTATGATAAAAGTATTATACTATACCTAGAATTATAGGTTCCAGTACACTCATAATAGATATTTGCTTTTTTATAATAACTTCTTTCTATTAAAAATATGTACATAACTACATGTTATAGCATTTGCTATATTTACAATATACGTTTTTTATATTTATAATATATATTTATATTATAAATACTATTAAAGAATATTAAGCCTATTTTATAAAAATTTATAATATAATAAATGTGACTTATTTATATATTTAAAATGTGATTCAATTTTAAAAATTATAAACAAAGTGTACGTTTTGTACGTAATACGTCAAAAACATAAATTATTTATTTGGATTTTTTGGAATATTATTTTATGGTTTTATATAATGGAAAGTTAATAACGGAAATATTGATGACTACACTATTTTATATGTGAATGAAGTAAAGAAAGTTAATTATAAAAACAAATTCGAAAAAAAAACTTCATTCATGGAATAATAACAAAATGTAAGAATTCATCTGAATGTATTCTGAAAATTAATTTTAAGTGGCTATGTATGAGCGCACGCGCTCGTAATTGTGTATTTAAAATAAAAGTCTTAAATGCCTCATAGACAAATTATATATATAATAAGATATTAAACTACATATCTTTAAAAACAGTTTTTTGTTTCAATTTAAACAATAGTTTTAATAAAAACAGTTCTACAAACCACCGAATATTTGTTATACATTTTCTAAAATTTTAGGAATTAAAGAATAAACTAAGATTCTAGATTTGTAACGAGTTTCATTATATCAAAATGGATTTGAGTTCACATTTTTCAGGGTCTATAGATAGTATCAAAAAATGCGCGTTCGCTCAAAGGATCCCGTGTATTTGTTCAAACCATCTTAATCCCCAATTTGTAAACTCGCATAATCTCGCGCAGATCGATATAATTCAGCATTAGGACCCACAGCGCTTGTTAAACGTAAATACAATCGACATTGTTCACGACGGAAACACCGTTATCGGTCAGCTTTACATGTTTTGTCCACCGTGAGATTTATCGCACTCGCGTTCCACCATGTTTTTCAGAAATATTTTAAGTTGTTACTAATGTATCGTGTCGCTACTGCACTTGTTAATCGACCACGGGAATACAAACTATTTACAAGTTTTACTCATGTAAAATGATGTAACGATCTTTTTCTTTTTCATCTGGTGTAATTCCCTTCATTATGAATTCAAATATAATTTAGATTCGAAAAAATTGCGAATTTTAAATGTTCATCGAGTAATTACATTTATTTTTTAAGAATTATAAATTATAAATTGATTATTTCAAATACTTTTTCAGCGTATTATTATAGGAGAAAATTGAGTTTTATATTTAATTGTGTAATATTTTATGAAATAAATAATAATAGTAATTAAGGTATTATTAATTTATTCATAGTAAATATGAAGATATGAAAAAACTTAATGTCTTCTATAAAAATTATTTTTATTTTAATAATTATATAAATACACATCAACTAAAATAACTATTTAAAAATTTTTAAAACTATTGTATAATAATACATTGAAATTAGCTATGAAAATAGTAATTAATTATTTACCATTATTTTTATAATAAGTAAACAAATTTTAAAACAAAACGAAATAAAAAATTGACATTTTCATTCCCAAGAATACTGCTGGTTCCAAATTCTATTTGTTAACAAACAACTAAAATTTATGTCAACCAGCAATGATGAATTCGATTCAATTGACTTCTTCAACAATTAGATCAGCATTCATTGTATTTTTAAAAATGATTTTTAAAATTAAAAAGATGTTTAATAAAATTTTTTTACAAAATTTGTAAATAAAATATTAAATCTTATATCAATCTCGGATTAAAAAAATACGAAAAACAAATTTTGAAATATATTTTTTCTCGATATATTTTGAATTATTTAAAAAATACCGTTTAAACTCAAGTTAAAATTGAATAATTTGAATACTGCATTTTTGTAAATATATATATGACTTTATTTATTAAAAATTCTTAAGATAACCCATTGAAATGAGCGTTATTTCTTATTAGTGAATATAAAAGAGTATTCTCAGAAAAGTACAAAAGACATAGCTCGATCTGCGGTGGTGACAATTTTTCGCAAGAACCGCGTCGAATCGGGGCCTTTCGACTCGAGTGGGTCCTCGAAGGCGACCCCGGGCTTTAGTTATTTACGGGCTTCAGACACGGTAATTCAGCCACGGATGCATGAATTATGAAGTCGACTGTATCTAATGGTAGATAAATGATATAGAAATCACGTGTATCATCAGAGAAACCGTTTCACGCACTTTTCGCGATTAATATCGATACTTATGAAAATTTACAAGTACCCGATATGAACATTGTTTACCTTTGCTGGTTGCTTTATAAATATTACTATTATTTGTACATCTTTTGTAAAATTATATTGTATTAATGACTCATCGATTCTAGTAATTAAGATCGTGTAAGCATTAAAATTTTTCAAAATACTTCCTAATCTACATATATTTTATATTATTTTCAATTTATCATTCAAATTGATATTATTAATTCTACGAAAGTTAGACTTATCATAATGCTTCTTGGAATGGTTTTTCAGCAGAAAAAGAGATTTAATATAATTTTGATTAATCAAAGTATTTATATATATCCAACAAATTGTAAAATTTTATGAATACTTTTTTACTATATAAGATTGTAAAAACTAAATTAAATTTGTATATTTATAAAGTGTTTTTGATAGAAATATCTATAAGTTGCATATTATATTTACGACTAAATAAAAGAAAATGTTATATAACTAATATAATAATTTTTAAATTTTTCTTTAAATATATCATTTTTCTGCTTCGTTAAATAATTTTATATATTATTATTACATAGTTTTTGTTAAAAATAAAAAATATAAACAATATCGATAAATGTATGGACATGAAATAGAAAAAGGTTCACATATTTCATTTAAATTTTTTTTAATAGTAAATGAATTTAACTTCTAGACTATTATAACTCATAAAGTTTTAATATGTTTTATCTAATAAAATAATTTATTATATTTTAGTAAAACAATATCCAATTTGAATAGTTCAACTTAAATAATATATTCGTTATAGAGATCAAATCTAATCTCCAATCTCCAATTTTCATATATTTTGATTTTTATTGAAATATATTACTATTGATTTCACTGATTATAAATATTTATAATATGACAGGTAATACATATATTTTTTCAATATATTTTAAAATATAGAGTACACTGTAGTTTAAAAGGAACAAAATCTAAAAAGATATGGATATGTCTATATTTAATAACTAATATTATTTATATCAGCCGATTGTACTACATATGTATGTTTTGTACTTTATATACAGAATTCTTTATATAAGTACAAAATTCTTTATATATATACAAAATGCCAGATATAAAAAACAGTAAATCACATTTTATGATAAATTGCATGAGAGTACATTAGAATTTAGTGATAAACTCGAAACTCATTGAATTTACCAATTGAAAAATTGAGTAACAGTTATAAATATTATTTATTGAAATTCTTATATATATATATATATATATATATATAGATTTTAATTGTATTTTAAAATAGAACGGATTTCTATAGGTATCAATTTTTAATATCAGAAACAAATCCTGAAAATTAAAAGGTAATAAATTAAAATCCATTTATTGAGAAAATATAAATATTTGTGCACGAATAAAAATTAAAAAATTAGAATAAATATTTAAATCAATGTACTCGTATTTAATAGTTTTGACGCGTATTTTTATAGACTAAAGCAAATTAATAATTACAAAATTTCAAATAAAGATTCAAACTATTTTAGACGTGAAATTACTCATATAGAATAAATAAATTCAATTATAAAATAACAGTAATCAATATTTTTAAAAGTTCTAAAAAAATATTAAATCTATTATCATTGATAATGAAATTATATTTCTTTATTGTCATTTTATTGACTGACTTTTTGAAACATTAATTTTTTTAAATTCTTTAGATTATAGTATAATTAGATTCAGTATATAGAATTTTTTTCTGATTTTCTTACAAAAATTTTTTGATACACATGATTTTCTCGGTTCAAAGAAAAGTATGATAATTATAATAAAATAAAAAAACCATTATTCATTGAATTCATTTTAAGATTCTGTGCAATTTTATTAAATTACTTTATGAATTTAAATTTGAAGAATTAAATTTTAAATTATATTTTATAAATGTATTTGAATACATTATTAAAATTGATATAGTTTAAATTTTAAAGATTTTTTATATAAATATAGAATAATAATATTTTAAATTCGATTAAAAATTTATCAAAATATTAAATGTATTCGTTTGATA
The DNA here is from genome assembly GCA_018907195.1 of Dolichoris vasculosae. NCBI lineage: Eukaryota > Metazoa > Arthropoda > Insecta > Hymenoptera > Agaonidae > Dolichoris > Dolichoris vasculosae. Next base: position 1,677,045 of record JACCHY010000019.1, read on the forward strand.
GTCCCAAGAGTGAATATTAATTTTAAAATTAATATTGATTCTACTATATACTTTACGTAATAAATTATTATGTTTAAAATTTATAGTACAATGAAAACAAAATTATTAAAATAATTAAAAATAATTTTGAATTAACTCTACATTTTTCAAATTGCAATTTATTACATAAATTATACAGCTACTTTGATGTATATTTAATAGAATCTAGATCAGACTTGAACCCATTATCACGCCTTTACAGATTCATGAAGTTATTTGAAGATTATTCTGAACTGGACCATACAATTTAGTACCGCACCGTGAAGTATATCTTATTTGAATAATGTAAATATGGAAAGAATAAAATGCAAAAGTAGCTTGTATTTCAATTCATTTTCCCTTTTTAAAAAAACATGTGAAGTAAAGGTTAGTAATTTTGTTGATTAAAATGTTAAAAATAGACCTATTATAGTATGTATACAGTAATCAACGGAAGTATTGATACTAATTTTCACATAAACGGTTTATTTATTAATTTATTTCTTATTATATAAAGAAAATGAAATTTAACATTATATTTAAAATTAGCTTATATTGTAATAACTTATTTTTATTGTAATAAATGATTTTAGCTTACATCACTGATTAATATATACACTATTATAATATTATTATAAAATATATAATTTGAATAATAAATAAATAACGAATAAATCTAAAAAGCACTAAATCATTATTAACTACATTATATTAACTACATACACCTATATATTGTATTTAAAGATATAGCAGAATTTAAAAGTAAACCGTAGTTGTTTATTATGGCCCATATTTCTTGCTTTTTGATTAATTTTATAATATATTTTGATGCAATTTTTAATTCAATACATTATTATCTCATTAAATATTACAATTATTAATTTTAAACATTAATATTTTATTAGAAATATATTTATATTTAAATGATTTAAAGAATGTTATATAATATTATTTATATAAAAGCTTATATAAATTTGAATTATTAAATTTTTTTATTCATTAAATTATTTTGTTTTTTTAGAAATTATTATAATGTTAGAGGAAATAATCACAGATGTATATTTATACATAAATATACTATCAGAAAAAAATTGTCACACGATAGACAAATTCCGTGCAAACTTAAAAAAGATAAATAAGTATAAATTTAATAAAATAAAATTTTAAGATATAAATTTAGAACTTTTGAATATCAAAATTAGGTAATCATGAAAATCTAAATTTTTATTTGCAATTCATTGATGTTTTTTGAATACTGCAATGCAAATATGATAAAAAATAATTACATTCTTAATATGAAATCACCTTTAAAATTATGAAAAAATTTTTATATAAAAATAGTCATTATTCATAAGTATTATAAACTAATTATTAAATGAAATTTAATATATTTTTTGTTGAATATATTCAACTAAATATCTATTATTATATTTTTATCTTTGAATTCTATAACATAAATAATTACTAAAGACATATAGAATACTATATTTATTTACATTACTAATTTAATATAGAGACAAAATTATTAATAGTAATTTATTGTGCTGCATGAGCCCTTATATACGTCAAAACTTATCCGTCGCACCTTACATAGAGTCTTAAATGAAATTTAACATATTTATTAATTAAAAATAGACCTAATAGAAATTTTAATATACAATTATAAAAGTGAAATTGTCATTTTGTCTTATGCTATAAAAAATTTTAAAGTTTTTAAAATGTAACAAGTAATTTTATTTTTAATTTTATTTATAATATTAATTTCAAAGTAGGTTAAAGATGAAGAAAATATTTATAAAATGTTTAAAACCTTGAATAATACATATACTATAAAAATGAATATTTACACATCTGTATATCTTTATTCAACTAAAATTAAGTGATTTTTTATAATTTGAATAAATTATTGAACTAGGTACAAACTTAATATTTTCTTTCAGCAAGTGAAATTTACGTTAAATACTTTAGCTATTTAAAACTCACAAGACAACTTAAAAGGAAAAATTGAAATTAATCAATGAAAATCAAACCATATTCACACTAATTATTACTCGAGTCAGATCATATTGGTAAAAAGTTTTCGAAAATTCTAATCCTCGAAGCATCTACTACTATTATCAAGTGGGTAGGAGCGTCCTTTTCATTTCTTTTTTAACCATCTCTTACAATCTTTCCCGCAAACTATAAGCCATAACTTGATTTTTAAGTTTCTACACAAGTTGTATCACTTCTCAGTCTAATGCATTATTAAATCATTGTAAGTATTAAAAAAAAATTTTTGTCCATGATTACTATGAATTTTTTTGCAATTATTACCACTTTAATGTTTGTATTTTTAAAACTATCAATTTAGATAAATACATACAAACATAATACACAAATATTATAAATTAAAACAAATATAATATTTGATTGATATTCGAAAATAATGGATGAAATCAATTTTTTAAAAACTGTTTATATTTTGTAATTTTTTATCGAAAATACTATCTCGACAAGTACCTTGAGAAAGTATTTTATCAATTAAGTTCGTAAATATTTTTATAAATTCATAATTTTCATAATTTTAGCCTTATGACAATACTACCGAATGAATATATGATTTCTAAACAATTTGTTTGTTGATGTGAGAATGAATCACGAGTCATTGACCAAATACCATTTTATAAAAAAAAAATCACGTAAAGAACATATGACAATATATTTTGTATACCCATTATCTCATAGTAACAAAGAGAGAGCTAAAAAGGAAGAATAATAAGATGTATAATAAATTGAAAGACAAAATGTAAACTAAAAAATACAATAAAGAGAATGAGAAAAAGGTGAAACTTTCCGAGATAATGAGTTTTATATAACATCCAATAGGAGACATGTAATAAATATATATTTTAATTAACATTCGTGTATTAATATACTAAAATTGTTTAAATAGAAGTTCATTTATTTTCATTAAATTCCCAGATTCACTCGATAAATATGAAGTTAATTTTTTAACTACGTTCATAGAATAAACATCGACAAATTTTGCCCACCGGATAAGTCATATATAATAAAATAAGTATTTTTAAATTTTAAAATGTTAATCTATAATTTATTAATAAATTATAATTAATTTAGCTGATTTTAATTATAAATACATACTAACTTTTGTTTTTTCCTAATTTCTTAAAATTTAAAATAGATCATATATTTATTTTCCGATAAAAAATATTTTTTCTTCTAACAATAGTATCATCATATTAATATTATCTAACATTTAAAATATAATACAATTAAACTTAAATATATAAAAATTATTTGTATTATATTATTTACGTATAATAATATTTTAAATATTATATATATATATATAAACTCATTAAAAAGTAAAGTATATAAACCGCATTTTTTCATTAAAATAAGATTATCTTTGATTTTACATAAATATTGATTAATTTCATATTACTTTTATAATATAGATATATAGTATGTTATACATAATATTGAAATACAAAAATCATTAATAATTTTAATGAATCTTATTAATAATTTTATTTTACGTAAATTGCTGAGCTTTTAAATTAGATTTTATGGCAAAATATGTTTCTAACGTCTAACTTATTTACTTTAATGATTATAATAGATAAATTATGGATTATAGAGTATTGTAAATAAAACTAATTGTATATAATAAAATCTATACTTTATATTTATTATCTATTTTGAAATTTTATGCTTAAATTTTTAATTATCATTGAGAAGCTTTATACTATTTTATACAAACAACTTTATAGAAAGCTTGTTCAAATAAAATTTGTAATAATTTTTTCAAATAACTTTTAATCGAGTACTTTCAAGTTTTAATAGTACAATACTCAAGGTGATCGAGGTTCAAAAATCAAGTTTACCTATTAAAATTGAATTGAGAGCCAAAATTTACCAACAATTCAAAACACACCAAATCGCGCTGCCATAAAATCCTGTCTAAAGGTGAGGTGTTGGCAGCGAAAAACTTAACAATACAAAAAATCCAATATAATGTACTGAGAAATGGGATATGCGACAACAAGAAAGAGACACAAGAAGATACGCTCGCTTATATTACACGATGACTGCACACCTGGATTTCTTCTATCTCCGTCAGCTTACGACGTTAAAACTGGTCGATTGGAAAATTGCCGTAAAATTGCTATGAAAGCGATATTTTATTTCTTTCACAGAGAGCGGAAGAGTGAGAGAGAGAGAGAGAGAGAGAGAGAGAAAATGGGAGGGAGAAAAATTATGGATGCTCTTAAAAATCGTACAGTATATGAAATTTGCTCTTTAGGGGTATTTATGAAATTTTATGTACTGAATTACAAGCCGCTCCGCTCCCTTCGCTCCATTCTACATCACACTAAAACTCCATCTTCTTCTATTCTCTATTTTTCTTTTCTCTTTTAAATTCATGCATCAATGTATAACCACTTATTATTTTTACTACTTTTATCTACTTTTTTATTATAGTTTTCATATCTACTCGTTTATTATTTCTTTAATTCTTGTTATATATCTATTGCGTTCATTATTTGACTTCACAATCCAATTGCAAAAATATTAGCTTTTTTTAAAAAATTTACAATTTCGATAAAAAATATATATTAATTCTAAAGATTTCTTTTTTTTTTAAATAAATAGCATATGTAAATAAATGTAAAGAAAGATATAGAAAATTTTATTTGTATCTATAATTAAATAATTTTAAAAATTACAGAATAAAAAATAAAAAGATTCATATTTTTCAGACCATGCATTATTTAAAAATAATAAATTTATTTCTATACATGTATTCTCACGATACATTCATTATTTTAATTACACACTCTTAATGAATACTTTTTTCAGAAATTAGCAATATTATCAAATAGTTAATAGCGTTATTCTTAGTTTGCAAACTGCTATATTTCATACTCTTCTGATATCCTTTTATTTCGTTTCTTAACGCTAACCTTCCTCCTTCAACAAAAAATGATCTGAAATGACAACGAGGATGTCAAGATACTCTCTTGCACCTGGCTCGATTTCTTCCTACTCACCTCAACAACGCGTGCGTGCATCTTGACTCTCCTACCTATTTTCCCTTTATAAGTGCTACTCCTAAAGATTTTCTTTCATTGCAAAAATGTCAAAGAATATGCCAAGATTTTCCTTATTCGTGTATATGACACCGATGTCGTAAAGATAAATCTCAAGAACGCCTGGAATGTTACTAAAAACCGTAGATCACAAAAGATGAAGATGAAAATTAATTTTTCGAATTATGCAAGTGTATCTATTAATGTAACAAATAGATTTTACAACTTACGCGTCTTTTAACTTTTGTTTAAATTTGCGAATTACGTAACATAGTCATACACATATGTATGTACATGAAATTTATACCCTTTTACTTTATTATTGTCTTTTTTCTTTTAAACTGGTTTATCTACAAAAATATTTAATTATATATTTGATAAATTTTATTTTGAAAAATTATATAAGAAATAATTTTTTTTTAAAATAACTAATTAATTTTCAGTCTATAAAAATTTGCGATTTTATTAATTGATACTAAAAATACATTAAATGCCATCATTTTCTTGTATATATTAAGAATAAATTTTTCTAATTTTTCTTTCTATAAAAATGCTTTAGTAAAATTGGATTTTTAATTGTGAAAAAAAATAAATATTATAAATAAAATAAACAAATTAATTTTCATTATTATTTAATGTAGTGCCGTATATTTAACATACACTATAAATATTGATTTGTCTATTAAACTCAAGTAAAGAAGAAGTAAATTTTTAATTATGTATTTATAATTTAGTGTATTGTTATTATTATTATTGTCATTATTTATTATTAATAATGAAAAATCTATAATTTTAATTAATATCTACGCTGGTATAATTATTCGAAATTATATTTTATTTGATATTGAAATTCATATTACTGATTCAAAATGATAAATATTTAAAAAGTAAAAGAAGAAATATCAAGTTTTCTTTTTTATATATTATAATACACCATTAATTCCATTATATATTATACACATATTTACGTCTAAGCATGTCTGAATATCTCAAATAAAATTAATTGAATAGGTCGTTTTTTTCAAACAAATTCTAAAAATTATTAAACCAATTAACCAATTTTACAAAATTAATCTTTCATTAACAATTTATTAAACAAATTAATATTTATTTAAACTTCAACCAATGAAAAAAGATAGTATACCAAACAAATTTAATCGTATTATCTAATCAAAATTAATTTATATTTTTTTTTATCAACTAGTATAAAATAAAAAATATGCATAAAGAATAATTCATTAATTATAAACCTTATTGTATATATAATATTATTCCAAGCATTTTGTATTGTAATTTAGGGTGGATCACATGATCGGAAGGAGACGAACGACTTGATAAAAAAATATTATATTGTGATTTCTTTGCGATTGTTGGATTCTCAGAGATGATTAGAAATAAATGAACGAGACAGAACCACATTAGTGGCTCGGAATACGGAACTCGTGTCCTTTGCCGCTTCTTCCATGCCACTCAACTCACCAATTTTTTTACTCATTCACTTTATGAATATACTTCCATAAAATCTTTTTACCCAAGATTCAACAGTAAGTGATTCGATCTAATAGTATCTGTACATGCAGAATTCGAGCACCCCTAGATTTTTACTTTTATGGACTCAAAAATTTAACTTTTTAATGGCAACACAGTACGAAAACAATAGTACTTATCTTCATATTTGCATTACAATAAGGATAATTTACATATTCATTTTACTGAATTCTCAAAATTGTCGATTATCCTATTATTATTCATAGTAGCTATTTAAATAATTATAACAGTTTTCTTGTATTAATTTTTTATGTATGAATTTTATATATTGCTAATCTCACTACATACTTAAATTAAATTGAAACGTATAACTTAAAATCTTGATTATTTTATTCATTCATTCATACTTAAAACTTTTGACAACATTTTTTGGCTATTTATATTTAAGTATAAAAACTAAGAAAATTAAAGCCTCTATATTATATTATAAATAGTATATATACTCAAAAAAATTTTGAATCCTAGTTTTTTTTTCATATATAAAGTTTTAAAATCTAAAAGATTTATATAAAAATTTATATTGATTTGTAAGAGTTCAATCTGTTTATTGAAATAGTTTTACATATTAAGGATTAATTTTTAATACAAATTTATATAATTTATTTTAAGTTTCTTTATATCATTTAAATTGTACAATTAATTTTTTTATTCAATTTAAAAAAACGTATATTGTATTTTGAATTAAAATTTATAGAGTGTAAAATTTATCATTGTTTTTTATATCACAATAATATTATAATATGTTTTTTCTGACTTTATACGCTTTTTTACGGTATATATCACCCATATATTTTATTTTTATTAAATTATACATTATTAAATAATTTATCAAACATATATATATATATACAATTTATATAGTATATTAGAGTTTATTCTAAAATAAGATAATATGAAAGTTGACAATTGACAGCAATTACATATGTCAACAATAATAAGTAAATTTAATAATCGTAATTATTATAAATTGTATTTAACTTAATTATATGAATAACAAAAAATTATTGAAACATTTAAAATAGATTTATTGTAAAAAAGATCAATAATACAAACCTTAATTCATGAGTTCTTATCATATTGTATTTAATTATGCTAAAAAATATTTTTTGATTTTAAATCTTATTAATATTTTATTTTAAAAATTCAATAAAGATGCTTAATTCAAGTATATATAAAATACCATATAAAAAATTTTCGGTTTTAAATAATTTCATTATACTTTTTCAAAGTTTCTGAATAAGTATTAACAGTTTAATAATTGTACTGTCTTAAACTATAAATGAGAGAGTTATACTGTTCATGGATTTTATAATTTTTATTTGAAAAAAAATTAAATTCAACTTTAAAAATAGCTGTAACAAAATAGTTTTAAATATATCGACTATATTGAAACTAAATTTCTTATTTATATAAAAGTTTAATATTACTTTATAAGTTTAGAATATTATGATTTTGAATCGTTACTTGATATTCAATTTATTTTATCTGAAAAAAAAGTTTCAACATTCATCTATAAATTTTATATTTACCTATATTACATTAATATCTATCTGTATCAAACAGTAATTAATTTTCATGAAAAAAATTAATCGGAACACATTCAAAATAAACGTTTTTACTTTTTTCTATCACTAATAATAAATTATTAAAAATCTGATATACATATATACGTCATTAAAGCTCACAAGATTTAAGATTCTTTGACTCGATATAATATGAAGCCGGTTTAATTTAGTGATTTTTTGAAAAAATTCATGCTATATGATCGGCATGTAATAAATACTCATGAAAGATAGAAGATAGAACATTCAATAACTAATACATTAATTTTATATATACATGCATATATACATATGTAATATTTCTATTATATATATAATAATCCTATTGTATATATGAATATATTAAATTAACATTACATATAAGAAAATCAGAAAATCGACATAGAGGGAAAAAATCTAGGTTAAATTCTTAAATGTTTTTCAAAGGTTGAATTTATCAAAAAATGTAAAATGGGATTTTTTCATCCTTTCAAATTTTTAATAAATTTTTCTAGATGTTTATTATATGATGTTTAACTAATTTTTAATTAAGTAATTATTTTAATAATGATTTTTATAATTATAAAATAAAGAAATTTTTAAATATTTTACATTTAGATACTTATTTAAAATTTAATTTAATTTTAATAACGATAAGAATAGAACAGTTATACATATATTTTATATAAATTTTAATTCTATTTAGGTGACGCTGTTGTATAGTTATATAATTACAGTCCATAAAATTAAAAATGATGCAAACATTTAATTAATTTAATTATTTATTTTTATTTTAAATATTTTTTGTAATATGATGATAATTTACGGTAATTTCAAAAAAGTTATTTATAGCTATTTAAAAAGTTATGTATACAATATGTTTTAATAAATATATTAACATTAATCACTACATATATTTATTTTGTTATATTCAGTTTTACAGTCTTTAATAAAGCATTTTAAATTTATGAATTAAATTCATATCTTATCAAAAATATATATTAAATAAAATATAAATGTTAAAAAATAATGTTATATTTATAATTTTACATTCATGTAAACTCTATAAAAATTTAATTAATGAATAAATTTATCAAACTAAATCAAACAGACTGTAGTATGTTTAATAAAATTATATTACTCTACATTATTAATTTATTGATATTTATAAATTTCATACGTAATTTTAGCAATATATTTATTGTATATATAAGTTTAAATTTTAATTGTAATTCATGAAAATTCATTTTCATTATGAATACTGAATTAAATTTGAATTTATTTCAAATCTTTTATATATACGAACGTTCTAATTTTAATTTGGGTATATCATACTGTCATTCATTTTGATCTATTTATTTTTGATCAAATAATGATAAATGATTTCATAGTTTTTTTAAGATAACTATTTTATGTTGTGAAAAATTATAAATAAATTCAATTCTATTAGTTTAAAACTGAATATATTCAAGCACATAATTCCTATCTTTCTTCAGAAATAAGAAATTGGATACAATACGCAAATGGGTATATTTTACTTTTAAAAAATGAAAGAAATTTTGACTCAATTATAAATTATAAATTTTTTCTTATTTAAAATAAATAATTGTTATAAAATTTTAATTGATGTAAATATATCGATTTTATACGTAAAATTTATTGCTTCGAGTATATTTAAATAAGATCTACAGTATAATGAAAAAATAATCAAGATTTTTTTTAATAGCATTCACTTTAAAATTTGGATATTTCAAACAGATGGAGTTCAACATTAAAAATATATATTATGAACCTGCAGATGAAGAATGGATAGTTTCTCATGATGAATTTGTAAAATATAAATTAATAGTAGATACGACGAAGGGGTCGTTAAAAAGTCGACGGTATGGAACAGTGTTTTGTCATATAATGTCGAGTCATTGGATAATCATTATTTGCAATATTATTGGCTCATACTTCCTGTCGAATGTCAAATTTAAACTAATGAACTTTTTAGTTTTTATTGTATCATGTAGTTATTATGTTATATTATGATTAAAAGACTTGACCTCTTATTATTATTATTATAATGGATATCGAGAGTTATTTTTTTTGTGAAAGTATCGTTTTAGAAATATGTTTTAGAAATATTGCAATATCCAAAGATATTTGATATTTTATAATAATTCTCTTCAATTAATTTATTCTGAATTATATTTTTTCGATTTGAAGGTCATACTACTTTTATAATTTTTAATTTTATGATTGTCGATTTTCTAATACTTATTGAAAATTATAGCCATCTTTAATAATAAATTGATTTTATATTTATTAGTAGTGTTTGAAAATTCCTTTAATTGTGACCAAACTAACTTTATAGTATTTATAAAGATCGTGTTTTCTAGATTTTATTATTATTATATAAAAATATTTCGTATCAAAATTCAATAAATAACATAAATTCTTTAATGAAATAGACTAATATTTAATAATACAAACATTTTACATATAATTTTTGTGTAACTTGGTTCAAAATTATTATTTTTTTCAATGAATTTCACAATTTGAAGTGAAAATATTTTATAGGAGTTTAAATAATGGTTAATCATTTTTTTGACTATCCATTACTAACCATTACCCTTCGTATCGATTTCAAAGCTACTTTTTTATATTATTATTAGAATAAAATATCATTTAAAATAAATATTATACAATATATATATTATTTTTTTTAAAAGTAAATTTCAACCTTTTCAAAAGAAATAATTTATTTAAATCTTTGACATCATTAAATTCATATATAAAAGTAACAGTCGTAAAAATTATCCAGAAGTCATTTATATTCGAGTACAATTGTTATTAAATTTGAATTTTCTTGAGATTACAATTAATATGAATAATATTATTAATTATAAATTTGAAAGTATTTTTATTTACTTTATTTGATTTTGTATTTTAATATTTGTAAAAAATTATATAATTAAGAATCGTAAAAATCATTATATTAAATGTATAGTATTAGAAACATGGAATATAAAAAACATTTTATACTTAATTATTAAATTACTTTAATTATTTAATATCATTCTCAATAATTGCTTGGTTATAATTTAATAATAAAAAATTTATTTTATATATTATTTAATATCAATGGTAGTTAAAAATAATATTATTAATTTATCATCAAATTCTTTTTTAAATTATAATATTATATCTAGAACAGTAAGTTTCAGTATATAATGCTAGAAACTGAAAAAAAAGTTTACTAAATTAAATATAAATAGTTTGTAATGTAATTTTCAGTTGTAATTATTTGATTGCAAACAGCATTAATAAAATAAGATTTAAAGATTATTATATCATTTAAATCGAGAAATCAATTAACATAAATCTAAACGTTTTCGAAGAAATGTATAAATATTAAACAGGAACAAATGTATAATAAATATTATTGCTTTTATTATACTATGAGTTAGTTATTAATATTAGTAATTACATAATTAAATAAGTAATTGATCACAATATTTTCTAAAGATTATTTATGCTTCTAAAATCATTGTCAAAATATTATTAGATGTAAAATAAAAAAATTAGAGTTTATGAAAATAAAATTTAGACAACTATAATTAAAAGTCTAATCTGAATTTATATTTCTTACAGTGCTTATCGAAAAATACAATATAAATAAATTTATTTTTATCAGGAATATACTTACTTTTTGTAATGCATATATATATATTACCAAGAATAATGTATACAAAATTATTAAAATTTATAAATTGAAAAATAAAGTTTATATTGAGTATGAAATCCGAATAGAATATGAAATAAATATTTTAAAACTTTAAATTATCAAAATATTATTTTTTGTATGGATTTGTTTTTAAATAGAAAAATTTAAACGAGTTTTAACATATTGAGATTGATGATAATAATTTATATATACTTTTAGAAAATTCAACATTATATCTTTTGGGAAAAATTTATTTAATAGAATTCTATTTTAAAATTATACTAATGTAATCGTGTGGAAATTATTATCTAATAAATAAAAAATAAAATAAAATTATCTAATTCAGATCTATATAAAAAAGATTATGTTTCAATATAAGAAGGTCCATTTGAACATATATATATATAAAGTTTTTTTATAAGTTTTCATGGACATGGTATCGAATTTGCTAACACGTAAAAATCATTTATAATCTACAAAAGTTTTCTTTCCTATACATGTAGAGATGCGTTGAATGTTTAAGAAACACGTAAGGATTTCTTTTAAAAATCACTCGTTGATAGTAGGATATGAAAAATTGATCTCAGAACCAAAAACCATCATCCCGCATCATCCTCCAAATACGATTGCAGAACATTTTCCAAGCATCATCTTTTGGACACTCGACATTACCGCTTGGTGAATAACGTTTGTTCAACAATACTTTTTTTTAAGACACAAAAAGAAGAGCGAAACGAGCTGATCATCTCAGCATGGATGATCGGTAATTCATCAATTGAAAGCAACGATGCACATATACATCGATGGCGCGTGGGCCCTTAGCTTGGTATTTTTGTTTTGACACGCGCACAAGAGCCTCGAAGGTATTATGTAGGAATAGTCTACGGCTTGTTAGTTAGACTGAATGATCGGACACCGCGCATCAGCCTCTTTCTTTTTTTCGAGACCCCCCGATGAAATGTTGCTCCTTGGGATCCTAAAAGCCGTGAGAGAATGCATTGCGTGCCAAGATTCGCGGCCGTTCATTCGGATCTAGAGAAAGAGAGTGAGAGACAGAGACAGAAAGAAATAAAGGGGCGCTAAGCGCATGAGCCTCTTTAAGCAAACAATGGCGGACTTGTGGAGATGAACTACTTTTCCTTTTTTCTCTGATGGGAAGGAACTCGGAAATCCGATCGCTGGCCACTTTTCCCTAATATCCACCCGCGAGTATTCACTAAATTGCTGCAGTCAGAAAATGAGTCTACCGGAAGTATGGCATGATTTGACGTCTTCATTGTTTCCCTTCACCACGATATTTTTATTGTTGCTTTCTTTCTCTTGGCGCTTTTTTAAAAAATATTTTGTTATTATTATGAAAATGAAGTGAAGAAAGTTATCGCCTTGACATATGGTACATTTTTCATTATTGTATACAACTGAGTTTCTCTTTTCGCGAGCTTAATCTATTTAAAATTTTCATCAAAATAAATAAGCTTTGATTCATGAAAATATAGATTATGAATCATTCTGAGTCTTCACTCAAAATTCATTTAGCTAATTATGATTATATGAAAAATGTAAATGAAATTTACCAAATAAATTTTTAATAACAGAAATTAGAATTAGAACTCTAATGAAATCTTTAAACAAAAAATTCCTTTTTCATAATTATGAGTTATATAATAATATTTAATATTTTAGGCATTTATATTTGACAGTATAAATTAATTAAAAAAATGAAGATTAATATTATTGATAATTTATTAAATTTTATACTTTTTATAATTTTATGTTAATGCTAAAAGTATCTTTAATAGTAAAAACTTTTATATATATAATACACTTTGTATCTACAAAAAACTATGAAAATATGTTAAATAATCGTTATAATAAATCAATCTGATATGAATAATTCATTATTCTTTGACAATTATATAAGCTAATCAAATTTTTTTTTAAAAAATAATAACTTTTTCTAGATTGTACTAAAAACACGTTTTTTTAAAGCTTCAAAATAAAATCTATGGCTATATATATATACATATATTGCACAACTTTTTAACTAATAATTTTAAATAGCATAGAGAAATTCTCTTACGATAAAATTATAGATATATGATTTTAAATAATGCGCATTACATTCATGAATTTGTAAAAATGACAATTTATTTTGCAATCCATTATTAAAATTTAATTTTACATTGATTATCAATCTAACTATATTAAAATTCGTTTAAATCCTTTTATTTTTCAAACAAAATTTGCAAAATAAATCTTTAAAAAATATCATAATCTTTCATAAAATTAAGATAATATAAAGTTTTAAACCATCTATAATGTATTCTGTTCGAAGTTTCAAATATAATATTAACTTAATTTTTCATTTCATAAAGTTTTGAAGATTTAGGGTATACTAGTTATCATTAGGTATATACATATAGATGTTGCAAAAAAATAAGTATATTCGTGATTATATTATAAAAACGAGTTTATATATATATTTTATTCTTCCAAATTACCGTAAGAATAATACATCGAACCAAGACTTTCAATTAGATTTTGTTAAATTTTATTTTCATGTACATGTTTTATTTTCATATCCTGTAGTTATTTTATACTACATTTTATAATATTTTTACAATGATTATCTTTTCATAAATAAGTCTTAGAAAATATTTTAATCAATGATTTTTAAATATGTAATTTTTAATATTAAATACAATAAAAGCAATAATATTTTAGTGTATTTTATTCTAATATTTCTATTTTATTTCATGCGTTTTATCAAAAAAAGATCAAATTTGTATGTCAATTTATTTTTCGAGTTGTATTTGATTGATAGTGGTGTTATATAGATAACATTTCAATTATTAAAGAAATATTAAAATTTATAAAATTATTTGATAAAGATTAAACGAGAAATTTTAATTAATTATGAGATAAATTTTCAGTTTTAGTAAAAAAAATCGATAAAAATACTAAAAAATTATTACTATTTTAACCTTTACTTTTAATTACTATTTAAATAAATTTATATTAGAAAATTTAATAAATTTTTTCATTAAATTATTAATGTATTATTTTCTTTTGGAAAAAATACATCAATATGTAATAAAAATTATAAGCATTTTTATTTAATGTATTATGCAATTAAAAATTTTCAGATGCTTGAAACTTGTTAATAGTATTGATACAACTATTATGTTTTTGGAATGTATACTTCTATCTGTAACTAAACATCTCTTCAGTTAAAAGTAGTTTCTTATAGCCAAGCTTGAAGCATATAATAAAATTTATTTTATCTTCTATACATGAATTTATTAAAAGAAAATCAAATAAAAATAAAAATAAAAGTTTATGTACTGAAATTATATTAAAAAATTATTGATGGTACATTATTCTTATAATTTAATTTTTTAATTGTAACAAAAACAGTGCAATTCATTAAACATTATTGCTTATTTGAATAAATATTCTTCGTTTCAACATTTTTGCATTAAACTTCAATGTACTAACACACATGTGGACCTAAAATTTACTGTAAACGAATGTAAATAAATACATACATAAATTTTCTTCAAAACTAAATTGAATTGATTTCGAATTAAATTTTTATTTTATAAAATCGATATGAGTTGTTTGAAATAAAAATATAATCATTAGGTATTTGATTAAAACTTTACACATAATATAATGATATTTATTTGGAAAGATAAAAATTCACTTGAACACGTTGTTTTATATGGTATTTTTAAATCAAAATTAGTTACAGAATTAATTTTTGATAATTTACAATTTCATCATTTACTTATTGAATTTATTTTGTAAATATATTTATTTACTAAAACAAATTGTATTTCAGTGACTACTGTGTAATATAATTTTTTTTAATAAAACCCAAAAAATTGAGTAAATACAATATATATATATAATATAAAAAGTAATCGTAAAAAAATTTAAAGTTAAGTTAATGAATTTTTGAGTATAGCTGATTTTTACCTTGGATAGCTAGAAATTTATATAAGTATCAGTGTTCATTAATTTCGAATAAATTTTTAAAGAACTGAAATGAAAACGAAAGGAGAAAATTAAAATATTTAAAAATATTACGATATATTTTAATGTATTACATATTTTGTAATTTAATACTGTAAAATTTCACATTAAAAAAAATGAACATTAAAAAATACTTTGTGAATATACTAATTATAAAATAAAAAAGTAACCGTCTTGTTTTAAAATACAAAAAACGTTTGTTATTTTACATACTATGGAAAACTTATAAAGTTTTCATCTCATACTTGTTGATTAAATAAAGACATATAGGTACTTAAAAAATTATGAATACATTACAAAAAAATTGTTTAAAAGAAAAGTAAATAAATACTGAAACGAATTTTTAAAGAACCACTTTTAAAAATATTTTAACACGAGTAAATAATCATTATAATATTTAATAATCAATAAATATTTCGCAGATAAGAAAAATAATATGTAATGATATTAAAAAATTTAAAGTCCGTTATTTTACAACATGTGCAAGATTATTATTCGGTATATCATGAATTTTCTTGGATTTTAAAAGAAAAATAAGTCATACGAGAAAAAGTAAAACCGTCAATTTCTGTACAATACTTGATTCATATTTGAGCTATAAACGCATACATATACGAAATTAAGAGAGTTCAATTGTAATCCCCCTCAGGGATCATGTTTCTTTTTTCCACACTGCCATTGCAAAGTTTATCTTTTACCTCACACGCCCGCCTTTCTCGTACCGGATCCCATCGATACAATCATCAATTCTTTCTTTAGTTTAGCCACCATCACTGTCGCTGGCAAGACAAAAGCGGATGTACACGTGATTGAATCGAGGAATGCGGTGAAAGAGAAAAAGTTTGTGAAGAAAAATAGATGCGATGCGACGTCAAAGGGGTTTCTTTCTTACCACGTGGTGCTCATGAAAATCGTCACGCGTGTATTTATAATGTTTGCAATGGCTGAGAAGCATATTTTGCAAAATATCTTTTTCCATTCTTAATTATATTAGCTGGGTTTTAGGTTAAAATATTGGTAATTGCTGCCATCAATATGAAAAGAGAGAAAGAGAACAAAGTTAGTAAGAGGAAGGAAATATTGATGGGAATATGCTTGGAAAGGATTTCGCGACTTCTCTGCCTTTTCTCAATTCACGACTGTACGTATATCGTTTGCAAGAATGTTTAGAAATTTTGTGCCCGAGCGAACGTTAAAAGAGTGTCAGTAAAGGTAGAGAGGTTATATCCGAAATCGTATTTGCCATTCCCATGAATTTTGTTATTTCTTTTTCACTCTCTGTACCTCTTTCTCATTTTCTTTTTCTATCTCTTACGATTTTTTGCTTTATACGTTCTTTTATTGCTGACCGATGGTGTGGGGAATCGATGAATGAGAAGTTTCTATTGTGATGAATTGCCGCCACTGCTGCGCTTTTCCTCTCTTTTGACCCTAAAGAGGTAGAGTGAAATGAATCGAAATAATTCTTTAAACGATTTTCCTCTTTCGGCAAACCAAGTTGACTACTGCAGTTGGTATTGCAATGGTGGTTTCAATTTTTTGGAATTGTGAAAGGAGTGAGAATTTGTAAAGCCAAACTAAAATAATAATTTTATTTTATTCTTCTATACTCTAATTGTCATTTATCACAACAGCAACAAATTTTTCAATTTTCATTAAAAAAATCAAATTACTTACGTACCTTTGATTATTAAAAATGTATACAAAATTACAATTTAATTTTGAAATAAATTAAAATTTAATTTTACTTTTAAAAACATCTACAAAAATTGCTTTTAAAAAATGATATAATATTATTTGGTTTTTAATTTTGATGAATATAAGTACGAAAAGCAGTATTAATAAATCTGTTATATTTTTGTAGCTTCTATTTGTATAACATTATTTTAATAAATCTAAATAATTTTATTGTTTATAAGATATTATAATATAACGTGTATTAAAAAATATTTATTTAATGTTTATTTATTTATTAATTGATTTTGAAAATAAAATACTTAAAAGTATATTTTGATCAATGAAGAGAAATAAAATTTCTAATTTCATGTAGTTACTCAATTATGAGATATTAGAATAAAGCTTTTAAGAAAAATTAAAGTTCAAAGAGGTAGTGAATATACGTTCAACAAGAAATAAGGAAGTATGATCTAGACATTTAGTGTAAGGACTGTAAAATAAAATTTTTAAGATAAACGAAGATCAAATCATTATAATTACAGAAATCATTTATTTATCACATTGATATACTTAAACATTCTTTCACTCGTTTTACTTGTAATAATATATTTACTAATTTTAAATGTTAACAGCTTAAGCAAATATATTTATTTTACTTCTATAATATTTATAGTATATTTAAGAATAAATAAAATAATTTTTCATTATAATATGTAGATAAAAATTATATACTATGTAGATATTTACTTTTAATGTTTGAAGATATTATAGAATTATTATAGAAAATATTATAGAAGATTTTATAGAATAAATCTATTTCATAATTATACAATTTATTAAATATAGTAATCTAAGTTGTTAAATTATATTACACATACATTTTAAGAAATAAATATTAATTGATATACAAATACATTTTTCAATATAACTCACATTAATAATTTATTTATGAAAAGATATTTTTTAAAAATTAAAATAAATCGAGATGTTAAGATGAGTAGGTAAAATGAATTTACAAAATACGAATACGTAAATACGAAAAGAAGATCGAAAAGAAAGGTCGATTTAACAGCCTCTCGACAATTTTGATCACGATTTGAAACTTCCCTTCTTTGCCACTCGATCCAATGGAACTTTTGTTCGGCGGCTGTCACGCGCAAACATTTCTCGGACCGCTTCTTCGTCATCTTCCTATTGCACGCCCTTTTCTATTCGACCGCCGAACTTTGTACGGAAGGAATAAAATAACGCGTACGCGTGCCTGTATACAAAAAATTGAAAAATGTATATCATCACCTGCCAGAATGAAATTTATATCCCTTGTGTGAATTCTAATTAAATCTTATATTTGACTTTTTATACCTGATGACGGGCTTTATTACAAGATCTGATGAATATACCGATATCTTATATATTTTCAAACAACGATAATGATGATATTAAAACTTTTAATAAATTGACGTTAAAGAAAAGCGAGGCTCTGAAACTAATTTACTCTATTATATGTATGTACAAGAACTATGTTTTCACATAATTCCATGAAACAATAATTATTTATTAAATTGTGTAGAATAGTGTCAAAAATATCTTACTATTAGCTTATTAGTGAATGTTAAATTTATATATAAATATCGGCACATTTGCATACATACAATATATGTTACATATATACATAAGTACAAATTTTTACTTGAACACACTAGTAATTATATAAAAATTACCTTTCATTTATTTTTCTTTTTATTATTACGTAGACAACAGACAAAAAAGCTATGTGTGATCTATATCTAGTCTTTTTTATTCTTGTATTATGAGTTATTGATTAGTTCAATTAAGTTTATGAAATTTTGTTTATAAAATTATTTTTACCAGATTTAAAGTAAAAATAAAACCTTATTATAGTTTATACTTATAATTTATAAATAATATTTTAAATAAAACATATTAAAAATTAACAACCGAAAGAACATTAAATAAAAAAATAATTTTTATTCGTATTACATATCAATACATGTTTTTTTTAGATTGTATATATTATGAAATAATTTTATGTAATGCTTTCAGATATTTATCATTACTCTCTTTTTATTATATTATTTTTCTTCGGTATTATTTAAAAAAAAAAAGTTTTAATATTGTATATTATGTCTTATTTTTAAATTAAAACACGAATATTTTATCCATCATTATGTGCTTAAAAAAGTATAATAATTAAGAGATTATTTCTAATTAATTCTAATTTTAAAACTAGTTAAAAGTTTAGTTTTCTTTCATTTTATAAATTTTATTTTTATAAAATCATAATTATTTTTTGAAGTCAAACGAAATAAATTTATAATAAATACATTATTGATTTAACTCCATTCACTTTATATAATGGAATTGAAACTATAAATTTAAGTTAAACTTGTGCATTAAAAAATTCTAATTTTTCTTTATTTATAATTTATAATTCATACTTTTTACTCTAAATAAAAAAACCATTGAATATATTGTAGATACTCATTTCCAACATCTAATATATTGTGTTACAGAATGTTTTGATGTCAAGATCAATATAACATAAAAAAATTAAAATTAAAAATACTGCTTGATAGAAAATTAACATTTATATATATTTTAAAAAATCACTTTAAAATAACATACTATTAAATATTAATGATAGTTACATATTAAATACTTCGGAATATAAAGAATACAAATACAATATTGCTAAATTTTATTTAATAAATTATGAAATTTGTGTATGCAATCTATCCTTCGAGAACTTGACTAATGCATTCCTATAACTAGAAAAGTTTTTGCATCATAGTAATAATAGTAAAAGTATCGAATTCTATGCTGGAGTTATAATATAAAAATAGTTTCCAGAGATAAACAGAAGAATATCGATAAATTAGAAAAATAAGTTAAAAAATAAAGCTTCCTGAAAATTGAACATTTTGTACTCGAACTCAGTTTTTATTTTTAATTTCTTTTTAATTATTATAATATTTTCTCAATATTCTTAAATCATCTAGATATTTAAATACGAAAACATAATATATGATTTAATTAAAATTTTTTTGTACCTATTATGTACAAGATTAAGTTTCCAAGATTTATATAAAAGGTAAAATGTTTAAAAAGACTGTAGGTAAAGTAACGAGATTTAAAATGTAATAATATAGAATATTTAAGTATAAAAGTTTTATATATATCTTCTCTTTATACAATTCCCATGCTAAAGTTGCTTATGCACTTTTCAAACTTATTTTTTATTTTCCTTTTTGATCTGTCTCCGTGCTTTTCTATCTCTTTTTTCCCATACTTTTTCTACTCTACGTCTTAATCTCACTCTTTCAGATTAGCGATCATACAAAGAAATTTATAATTATTTTGAACATTAGATGTAGCAATATAACAAAAAACTTAAAATTAATAGTTTATATTAACTTAACATAGTAAAAAATTACCTTTTATATATTTTTTCTTTGCGAGGAGTTAGGAATGAGGAAGTGCTAAATGGAAATTTTTAATATTTTGAAAATAGAGAGTTGATTCATTTTTATATTATTTAAGTTACTTTTTTAAATGTAAAGAGAATTTAAATCAAGAAAATCTTATTAGCGAAATTTTTTAGAAATTAAAGTTGAAATAAGAAGTATAATATCAATTAATTGCTAATTAATGAAATATGATGATTATTTTATCAAAAATTGGAAATCTAACATTAACAGTTTAGTATTGTGTATTTTTTAAATACAAAAAATTAATTCATTTTTATTAATTCAATTTTGCTTTTAAATAATAACAGATTATTTTGCGCTTAGTTTCAATTTTCTATTTGTTATATAATAAAACTTAAAAATATTAGAAATATACCTATTTTACTACCTATTTTCAAAGTTTAGTTATTATTTTACATAAAAATTATTCAATAAAGATATAAATATTTGTTTGTTTTTATGAATTTTTTTATTTGCATTATACTAAGCATATCCTGCTATATATTTACATTTTTATATTCATATTGTAAAAAAACAGACAAATTTTATTGTTGATGTTTGATGAATTTCAAGTTCCATTATAACGAAAGTAAAATTCATTTATTAAAAACGTATATTTTTAATGAATTATCTACTATACACATATTCTTCTTATAAAAAATTTAAAAACGATGCTATAGACATACTACCACGAAACGTAAACTCTTAATTTTACATATTTTATATTAAATCGGCTATATTGAGCATATTATAGCCCCTTGGGATAGAAAAGGTGGAAGGGCAATGACTAGGGAAAGGTATGTATTTAAATTGAAAATAAAAAACAATCATTGTCAAGAGTGTCACAAATTAGGAAAGTCCCAATGGAGTATGTCTTCTATACTCGACAATATTGATTTCTTTTTAATTCAAATACATCAGCGTAAATCACTTCAGATATCGATAAAATTTATTTTTTTATTTTCAGGTTTGATAATAATTTAATAAAAGAGATTGTTAGCTTTTAAATATAGAAAATTTTACGATCAAGTATATTTAATATTATATAATTATGCGTATTAAATATATTATTATCAACTTTAATCCTTTCCTCAATATACTAAAAATGAAAAAATTGTAATTAATATTTAAATATTGATATCAATAATTTGAATATTGAATATTTCAAAATTGGACGATTACTTTATAAACCTTTCAAAACTTTTATGTGTTTTTTAAATAACAATAAATATTTGAATTTGTATGAGGGAAAGAGTTAGAACTTAAAATAATAATAGTTTCGTAGGTATTTAATATTTTCATTACATTCGGACAGAATACATTTTTTACTTTTGAAATTGTTTAATGTAATTTATTGTTCAAATTTATATTTGAAAAATAGTATTAGTCTTTGTTATAGGAACGATTGCAATAAATTACATAAATATTTAAATAATGATGATACTAACTTAAGAAAATTTACTTAAACTGTTAAATAAATTTTGATAAAGTTGTATAAAGTATTCATTCTTTTATAAATTTAAATTTTACATCAACATAATTATTTTTAATAAAATTAAAATTATATATAGATTATATTTTGTTAATTTTATATGTAATCTATTAAAATATTAAGTATAGAACTACAACTATTTATGCAACATTAATATTATAAATATTTGTCTTATATGCTAATAAATCGATGATATATATTAATTATTAGTTGATAAAAATTTTAAAGTAAATTTCTTAGAGTTATATATATTGTAGGTCTGTTTGTGTTTAACTTTTGATTTATAATGTCTTACATTATATTTCGCTTAATAGTAGAAATCACAGTTTAAAAAATATGCATATATTCTATTTCAAAAGTATTATATTAATAATTTAATTTTTATGTTACAGAATAAACTGTTATATTGCACTTATTTTTTACAACATATTTAATGTAAGATATACTGTCAAATAAAATCTTAAAAAGACATTATTTCTGAATATATCAAAATATAAAAACACTAATTATTGATTTATGTGTAGTAAAATATCAAATATTAATTAAATTAATAAAAAAGTCAATATAGTTATTAATTAGTTCTCTTAAATATTTTTAGATTTTACTAAGAAGCTGAACTAAAGTTTGTAAATTAAAAAATAAATAGATTTAAAAAATATTTGTTCAATATATAAATGTATAAGTACTAAATGTTATTGTTTTTTAATTTAATTAATTATTAATAATGCAAAACATAATGTTTATTATAATATATACCTTCTTATTTGATTAGCCATTTTAATAATTAATCATATAATAATTTATTTAATCATGATTTATAACATAGTTTATATCCTTGAATGTATAGATAATATCAACATTTGATAAAAATATTTAAGAACGTTATCGATATTGATTAATACTCGAAGAATAGAATTTCTTCAAATTAAAGTTTTTTTAATATTTTAAATTATTTAAAGTATTTTAATGAATTTATTTTGTAATATAATCATATATAGAATTTATGGATTGTAATTGATATTTTTTTATATTTTAATATCAACAAATCTGAACAAAATTATTTATTATAAAGAAAATTAATTTAAAATATAGTATGCTTTAAAAATTACCTTTTATTTACTAAAGTTATTCTACATTGTTAAATTATGAAATAATAAAACAATAAGAGTATTATTTATATTTTATAATACAATATATTTTTTCACTTTTAATACTATTTGAAATAAAAATCCAAGTTTTATTTTAAAAAAAATCATAAAAATACTTGAATATTAGAAAGGTTTTAATTTCATTATTTTAACAAATTTAATTTAAAATCGTGCATTACTATAACATCTCTTGCATATTATGTTTTGATTAATAGAACTTTAATCTGCCCTACGTAAATGTATAATTCTTTCAAGGACACAGATGAAAAAGTTGAAAGAAGCTAAAAATATAAAACATCATAGATACACGTAAAAATAGACATTTCGCAATCATATTACTTAACTATATGAAGTTTACAGATGTCAAAGAACCTTTAAACGCGTATTAAAAAAGATTCATTATACTCTGCATTTCATTCTAAAAATGCGCCTTTTTTCCGAAATTCAAATGTACAGTTTATAACCAATCGAGATCTCTCTTTTAAATATAAAAATATGCTCGCATACACATGTATTCAGAAATCGAGCTAAGCTTACTCAATAGTAATCGAGTTTACCTACCAAGAAAGACTTTTAAAATCATTTTCTTGCATTTTCGTCATTTGATTAATAATGGTAAAGGTAGAATTGTAGAACAAGAGCTACTATAAAAATAACGCTTAAGATGATTTTAAAAGTTCTCTTCTATTTAGTGTCAGTGTCATTACTCCGTGTCTATAATAATATTTAATCTATATATTATATTATATTATATTATATTATATTATATTATATTATATATATTATATTATATTATATTATATTATATTATATTATATTATATTATATTATATTATATTATATTATATTATATTATATTATATTATATTATATGATATTATATTATATTATATTATATTACATTATATTATATTATATTATATTATATTATATTATAGAATATTATAGAATATAACATCTATAAAATATTTCTACCTGTTCAAGTACGAGAAAATAGATAGATGTATTAATATGAAACATAACATTTTAAAGTACTCCATAACAAGAAAATGTTGTAACAAAAAATAGATATTAGTGCGAAAATTGTACCAAGGATTACTTTTTAATATAAATACAATGAGAAACTGTTTGTTTACAGTTAATAAAATATAATTTGAAATAATACTTTAGAAAATGTATATGCACTATTGATTCACTTATTACTTATGTAATCTATAAAAGTTTCAGTACGGAATGATATGCTATTTAAGAAAAGATTAAATTATAATTATAACAATTTTTGCTTTTAAAAAGAAAATTAATATTTATTCATAACTTTATACCTATTATTCCATTTTACATTAAATAATAAGAAAATTATATAATATTTAATTGTTTGATTTAAAATTATTACTTATTTCAAGTAATTGGTAGAAAAAATAATGTAATTCGTATGTTCATAAAACAAAACCTGTAAATGTAATAAATAATCAGAATTTAATTACTATTGACTTTAGTTATTATAAAAAATTAAATCTTCAAACGAAATGATAGTTGCTAAAAGGAGAAATAAATAATTACTGATTATTTACACATTATTATTATCTGAAGAGAATTGTCATTAGATACGCTGATCCAAGGAATGCCTTTGCTGTTCTATTACTAAAATTCAACAAACATTAATATTTTTACCATAAAGTAAGTTCTGAAATAAAATTAAATAGGTTAATTAACTAATTCTATTCTAAATAAAAGTATGTAAACGTGATTTTTGAAAAAAGGTAAAAACTATACCATCATCAGAGATTAAAAATCAGAAAGAAAATGATCTCCACGTGGTCCGTCCATATCTCGATCTACTATGGGCCATATAGACTCTCCAGTCGCGCTGATTCGCCGATAGTGGATTATTTGGTGGATCTTCGAATGGTGGAGTTTGGGACCGTAAGGGGATCGATGACACGCCCCTATACGATAGCCAATTGCCGAGTACAGGGGTAGCAGCGAAACATTAAAATAACTATCATCCGTACGGTGTATGGTTACAGAATTTAGACAATACCTTTGCCCGATAATGGACGTTCACCCATGGAGTTATCGATTTTTAAGGGACTATTAAATTCTACGCTCCTGCGAGTCCATAACGGATGGAGAATGCAATAAGGACTACATATAGCTTTGGTAGGAGAATTAATGCGACGTGTCTATGCAGACGCGTACGCTTGTATTGCAAATTCAGAGTTTTTATTGCAGCTGAGCCTTCATTAATTGTGTATAAAAATTGTACATATTTTTAATAATATTAATTGGTATAAATGTGAAGAATTTTTAATAAATTAAAAAAATGTAAAAAATGTATTATTAAATATTATTACAATTTGATTTTATTAGTTATTAACTGTAATGAAAATCAGAAAGTTACATTAATTACAAATTATAACATTTCTTACATATAAATAATTACAGTTCCATAAATTTATCAGGTAAGCATTTTCATATATACTTTTATACATACATAATATATTTTGAAAGTTATTACTATAATCCAAATATGATGATTTATTAATTTCTAAATACAAAATGAAATTATTAGTATTAAACATTTATTTTATTTTTGATATGTAATGGTTAAAAATTGTAACTTCATTTAATTTAAAATAATTGAAAATAATACTTTTATAGAAAAAAGTTTATTTATTAATTTCCGTTATTTTATTAGTATTTTGTAATTCAAAATATATTAAAAAATTTTTTAAATATTAATACTTGTTAAAATTTTATTCTGTATTTTTCATTTTTTTGCTTGCATTTTTCTTCTTTTTGTAATAAAGGCTTTCAAATAATCATTTATTTCACTGTTTTTGAAATAAATAGAATAAATTCATATTTAATTGATAACTATTTTAAAATTATAAATTTATATTTAAAAATAATGCTCATAAAAATCATTCTAAACAAGAGATAATTATAAGTTTATTTATTCAAATATAATTTTTCTTTTCATAGATTTTTGTAAACAAAAGATAATTAATTATAAAAAAAAGATGATTTTTCAATAAATAGTTTAAAAAAGTACTATACTTTAAAGAAATATAATCAATTCAATTATTAACTCAAGTTTTCTACGTTTTTACTTTAAAACTTGAAGCAATGAAAAAAAATTATCTAACTATTTTTTCCTTTACTTGCATATATTTGCATTCAAAATTATTTAATTTTTCTATCAAAGAAAATTTTATTTTATCAAAAATTAAAAAGTGAATAAAATAATAGTAAATTTTTCACAAGTTTAAAAAATCTAATGCTTATTGATTTTACACAATTTAATATCATAATTTAAATTTAGTAGTAAATTCAGATAATATAAATAATACATTAAAAATCGATATCATTTTTAAATAGATGTAATGAGATACTTATAATTCTTTATTATAAAAAATATTCATATAAATAGTATAGGAAAATCATATTTATATTTTTACTTATAGTTGTTTAAAAGAAATATAAATGACATTTAGCAGGCACTTATAACAGTTTAAATGAGAAAATAACATAAAGATCGTTGCAACGCATTATACAGCTTACAGAGAAATATGTGCGAATCTAACTGTAAGACGCATATGTTATATTACAGTAATTACACTTATTATGTGATAGTGAGCTCGTGCAATAATAATGACCAGTAAAATGGAGACTCGCGGACACGTATTGGTCGTTTAATATGCGCGTCCTGTTAATCCTATTAGAGGAAAACTGAAGTTATTGCCCTTGTAATGCATTACAAATCATGGTGAGGATATCTTACGATGCTTCTGAATAATACAATGGCCATCATGTCCTATCCCGGCATATGTTAGTACGATGATGCTCCCGAAGAACAGGGGGAAACCAACTCGCAACCCCTCTGCCGTTGACTTAGGGTTAAAAACGAAGAGTGGTAGAGTTTGCTGATTTTTTTTACTCTCTCTCCCTCTCTCAGTACGATTCATAACCAACAATTTTTTGACATACTAGTTTCACATGTGGATTGCGTTATCCAGAATTTTAAACGAATTCATTAAACTCAACACTACAATGTGGATTAATTTTGCGCACGAAGTATATTCATCAACATTATTTAGTATATTTAGGTGTCTGTAAATTCTATATTATTACATATTTATCAATATAGTTCATTACTGACGAAAAATATATTCTGAATTATAAAGTCACCATTTTTATTTTTTAAAGTTATTCAGAAAAATTAGTACTATAGTGGAATGCATGCGTTATTACAATTTGATTATATTAATTAATATTACAGCCTTCACTTACTAATATTGAAACCTTTTTCAGTATTATATAATACAATTAAATTTCATTTAGATCTTATTCAATTAATTACTTTAACAATATGGATTTATCTTAATTATTAATAATATAATTAATTATTTTTCAAATACATTTATAATAAGTGTCTAATATTTATGAATTCATTATAAGTTTCTGAAATTGAAAAATATAATCTGTTTAATTATATTCTAATGGACAGATATATGAGAAAACAAATATTCATAAAATTACGTTCATAAAAATTTTAACAATTAAAAAGTTTTTAATAAAAATAACAAACGTAATAAGAAATTTTATTATTTTTTAAACTTTATAGTTTATTATATGTATTCTTACATTGGTATTTTTAAGTTTTTATGTATAATCGTACTTTGAAATTATGAGTCTTTATAAAATACTTAAAATTAATAAGAAAAAAAGAAACGATTAAAAAAAGTAATTAATTGCTGTATCTAAATTTTTATTAAATATTATATATTATCTTATTATTAGAATTAAATATTATATACATATTCAAATTGTAAATGTTCTTTTTTTAATAAGATGGTTTTATAATATGAATAAAATAATAATTTTTATATATATTTAACATAAAAAAATTACATAAAAATACAACAAAGTACAACTTATTTTACGTAAATTTTATATTTTTTGATTAATTAATTTCTATTAATATTAATTAATTAACACTAAATGTAATTTTAAAGCAAAATCATTATATAATTCGTATTAATTTTTTTTCTATTGACACAAAAAGTTTCTAGAGAGAAAAATATCATATATTTTTAAATAATAAATGTTCATAAGCAATTATACATAAACAAATAAAAGATGCATTAATTACTATGTGTAATAATTAATCACCCACATGAGTTTTTCCTTCCGCATGACCTTTTTTTCATGTGGCGTTCCCCTTCGTGATATGCATCTATAAACACTGGTCTTCTCACTTGTCTCCCTATTAAAAAGAGAGTCAGAAATCATTGGATAATTTTCATTAGCATGCGTTGTATGTTTATAATATTTTAATTAGATATATTTGAGTATATCAATAAGTTAAATGCAAAGGACTGAAAATTTTTTATTAGTAAAATCATTATTTATTATTCAACTAAATGCGTGCATAATATAAAAATATAAATATAATTTTAATTGATTTTTTTCAAATGTAACTTTTGAAAAATCAATTCTAATTTTATTTTTATATAAATATTTTTTTATGGGAAATACTGTATAAAAAGAATAAATTTTGAATAAAATTATCCATCTTTTTAATCTAGATTAACATTAGTGAAAATGTTTTATCAAAATTTCTTTCATTTGCATATATATTAATTAGTATTATAAGCATAGGAATAAAATATTCTATTGTATTTTGTTAATTTTTTTATTGATATAAAGAAAAAGTCAATTTATAGTAAATTTTATGAAATAATTAAAAAAGAACACTTGTCTATTTTAATATTTGAACATGTGTATACTATATTTGTATTAATAGCAATAGTTATATTTTATCGTATTATGAAAATAAAATTGTTTTTACATAAATAAGGTTAAAATTTCAAGTTAAATTCTTTTTAAAAATTTAGTTTCTAACTATATAACAATACCTGCAATCAAATATTATTAATTGGTATAAAATAAAAGTTTATTTATTTTATTCTAAAATAAATGTTTATATTATCTTAGTAATTTCGTGTTAAAATAACAAATACAATAACTTTTATATTTTTTATATTAAAGAATTTTTTTAGAATAGAGAACAATTTAAAGAATTGTTCTGTTATTAAATTGTTTTTGGTACTTTGAAAAAAAGGGGAAAAAATTACATTTGATACAAAAAAGAAACTTTTGATATTTGAAACTGAAAGAAAAAGTAGGTAAAAATGGTACATAAGGATATAATTTTTAAACTCATTTTTCAATAAAAGAGTTCTAATTCTAGAAGCATCGTTCTTTTGAATAATCACTTTATATACTTGAAAGATAATCGAGCTTTAACACTAGTCGCGAATATAGCCGTCTATTAAAAATTATCTCATTATGTAAAAATAATTTTTAGCCATACTAAAATACATATAAACCAAAATTTCATTTAATATTTCCATTATACTATTTACATAAATGTATTAATAATTTATTATTATAATGATACGTTATATAGCAATTATTCAAGGCTCCTTTCTTTTCCATCATATATTTTCCTTTATATAATGTTGATGTTATCATGTACGGGAAAATACAAATTCTTATGTATCGTTTTAAGACAGATTTATATTATAATATAGAAAAAATAAATTTCCTAATTGAAATAAACTGTTTCAAATCTTCAAAAGATTACATTTAAAGTTCATTTGCGAAACATAAATTTATTGAAGATTTTACAGACTTTAGGTTACTGAAATTATTAATGATTGCACATTGAATAAATCAAATATATTTTAAATTTTCATAAAATTTATATAGAATTACTTTGAAAAATTTCCGTATTTTAAAAAATATATAGAATTAATATTGGATAATCGTTATATTTATGTAAAATTATTTATAGTGATATAAATTATTTATATTGAATTAAAATGAACGTTATTAGATTATTATCCATTAAAAATATTTATTTCATAAAAAATTGATATATATTAACGAAAAAATTTGAGAATAATATATAAAGAAAATAGAACTATGAAATTAAAATCATTGTAATATTAAATTCATTTGCAAAAATCGTTATAATCAAATATCGTAAATCAAATTTAGCTTAAAATAATTATTATGCATGGCACAAAATGGTTTTAGTTTTATAAATAAATTTCTACAATAAAGTTTTTTATTTTATTCTTTTCTTAAAATATTAATTTATTTTAAATATTAAACTCCTTTATATGCAAGTTATTTTAAATAAAGTTAAAATCTGATAAATATATAAATGGAATATATAATGCAAGTATTAGAGTTCTTATTATAGTTTTACAATGACTTAAAGAAAAAAAAAAGATATAATTCTCTTTATTTAATAATTATTAATTGACAAATTCCGCATTTGACTTTCAGCTAAATAAAGTTAAAAAATATTTCTAATTCTTGTTAAATTAACTTTTATTTTTAACAATTATTACTAATATACTAATTAATAAGTAGTTTATAAATTTTATTAAATTTTTATAATTCTAATCTTTTTATTTATGTTATTGTTAATTTTTTTTTAGAAAACAGAAATACATATTATATTAAAGTAAAAAATTTACTATATTATAAGCTTAATTATATAATATATATACGTACATTATGTTTTTATATTGCGTCATTAAAGACTTATAATATAAATATGAATACGTATTATTTTATGAAATATGTTATTTTTTATGAAATGTACATTTAGAAAACAGATATTACACTTCTTAGTATTTTATATGAATAATTTAATAAAAAACAATACTATATAATATTATATAAGACGAAATTTAAGCAGTTTACTAAAGTTATGACATATGAGATAAATTTCTACCAATTTAAACTAATAAAAATATATGACTATATTTACTAGTCTGTATAAGTTAAGTTTATCATTTAATAATATGCTGGAATTTATGTAAAAAACTATCAGTTTCATAATAATATTAATAATATAAATATTAATTTTTTAATTGTATTATTATTTGTAAATTTATTATTTTAAATGAAATAATTGTTAAATTAATAATATTTTCAATAAATTAGATTAATTTATTTTTAGTAAATACTAATCAATAAAAGTTAATATATTTTATTACCAATTTCATGTTTTATTATATTCAGAATTAAACAATACTTGTTTAAATTTTTCTTATTTATCATTGAACATTTATGTTTATATGTACATTATACTATGTATCATATACACTTAGAAAATAAATGAAATGATATATTTAATAAATTTTTATTTAAGTAATAGTTAAAATAATTTGAATGTGTAGGTATTCCATACACAAGGAAAATAATTTGAATAATTAATATTATATTTCTGAGCGTTGTGTTAATATTTTACACTTCCTCAAATTTAAGACCAAATTTTAATTTCCGCTAGGCAATAACTTATTGTAATCCTATTTAAATACTTTCCCACATCTTCTCCCTATCCCAATAAACTTCAAGACAAATCCTGTAAAAGGTTAATTGTAGCATTCATCAGTATGGACATAAAAGTACAGAAAGTAGAAAATAAAAGAAAAAATTAAAAGAGGACAAAGAGATATTTATAAAAGTATTTTATAAATTTGTGAGTCGAGACGTCTAAAATAACCAAACAAACAGGTGCAAATAAAGGGGGGAGGATCCATCGATCGCTCAAGCGTAAATAAAAATTGCAGCTGAATGATGCGAATGAAAAACGGCTATACGTGCGTAGTGTAAACGTTAATTTTACGCTTTGTGATTTTACACTGGCTACATATGATCACGCCTTACGCGTCGAATCAAATGCTAAAAAATTATAATTTAATAAAAATTTTTATAGTTTATTTTACACAAGAAAATTTGTGCTTTTCGAGAGTTTTTATTATATTGTTGTCTTTACATAATATATACCTAAGTTGTTTGGCCTTATTTTATTAAAACAAAATATCGAATACTTTAAAATTATTATTTACTTCAAATCAGATTTATGCATCTTGAATTAAGATTATACTTTATATAAAATTATAACTTTATTATTTTAAAGCAGATAATTATAAAAAAATTAACGAGTAAATAATTCGGTTATATATAGTTTTCAGAAAAATATTTATAAATAAACTATAAAAAAGAATTATCTTAAATTTTTTTTATTTTAATGTCTAAAGTTTTAGTGTATTATTTTTTTTAATTTTAATGTAGATGCATAATAAATCATATAAGTTTTTTGAATTAGTAATATCCGGTATAATTTACGAATAATAAATTATAAATATTTTAATTTAAATTTTACATTCAACTGTTTTTATATTTGAATTAAAAAATGTACATAATAAAGAAAGAAATAATAAAAGAAAAATTTATACTCATAAATGATAAAGTTGACGAAAATATGATTTGACATGTAAAGCAATTTATGAAGTATTTTTAAATATTAATTTTCTACTTTATACATGTATTCTTTTTTTATTTTATACAATAAATAAATATAATTTTTATACAAGAAAAATATACAAATAATTTTACAGATAATTTATTATGAATCATAAGTTTTAACTAATTAATTGATTCTTTTATTATCACGAAATACCTAAACTTATGTATTAATATGATATCGACAGTATTGACTTACAAATCCTCTTTACATTTCATTTCACGATAGCATAAGAAACCACACATGAATTCTGATAATTCAATAAACTTAGTTATATGGCTCGAATTTGCATTCAATTCAAGTTAATGATTTCTTGAAAACATTCTAAGGTATTCATTTTTATATGATTTTTTACTTTAAAACTCATTTTTAAATCATTTATAATTTAATTTGTTGAAAAATTAATATAATAATCAGAATTAAATAAAAACAAAATTTTAGGATTTATAAGTATAAAAATATTAATTAGTCTACATTATATGCAATATGGTTATAAATACTTCATATGAGTTATATAAAAATAAACTAAATATTTGATCTTAAAATTGCTGAATTTTTTATTGTATTTTTAAAAGAAATAATGATAAAATTGTATGCATTAAATTGTATGCATTAAGTTACTTTTAATCATATTTTGATTTAATATTGAACAACTTTAATGCATTTTTATCGTTTAGATTTACATTTATATATATAGATAAATAAATAAAAAAAAATTTATAAACTATTTATAATACTACAAAATAAAAAGAACTTATCTCGATTAAATTAAATTTTGCGGTATAACTTAAAAGAAAATATGATATGAAAAAGAAATAAAGAAGCCAATAAAAATAAACCAGTATATCAATAATGTAATGTCAGAGAAGTCGTAATAAGCTTCTACGGATAGCATCACATACGCAATCTATTAATGATTCTAAAGTAAAAAGACTGTGCTATTTTTATTTGAAAATGTATTTCAGCTATCTTACGGAATAATAGGATATATTTGAGGAAAGAGAAAATTTAAATTTCGGGAATGATACTGAAACGGACGAGATTCAAGCTCTTCATAGTTCGCAAACTTTTCTTTCCAAAAATTTTGAGTTCTCATCTTCTAAAGGGCAAGTAAATAAAATTATGTCCGTTTTATTTTATTTTTAATTTTATGTTTAAAAAAATTCAATTCATTAAAAAACTTTTTTTATACAACGAAAAATATAGATTTTAAGACATGTTTCATTAATTAAAAAACTAATTATAAATAAAATAAAATATTACCAAATTTAAAGTTTAAATCTAGCTCCTGTTTTTTTATTACACAAAGACATAAACTTAATTATACTATCAAATTGTTATAGTAATATATCTATTTTGTATCTAAGTTTCTCTAACTATGTATACCAAAAGTGAGTTAAATTCTGCTTCGTTTACAAGGACTATACTTCAACGCAGATTTAATTATAAATTCAGGTAAGTAACGTGTGACGTTATCCGTCGACCCTTGTATGAATTTTTAATGTTTTACTGTATGCAAGTAAAGGGGAACACCATCTCAAAATGAAATAAACTACTCCCTGGACATTTCTTTGTGATCGTACAAAGAAGCAAGGATATTCAGATGAACTTATTATAAGATTTATTAACAAAAAAAAAAAATACCACGGAATTCATGTACATGTAAATAAATTAAAATTACTTTCTTTTTATTCTTAATAATAAACTCAAAGAGAAAAAAAATTTTTAATCTTAAAAGTTATTGATCACTAAATTCGCAAACTTTTTGAATTTTTTTCAATAGATATTAATGATTCCATGCGGAAAGATGAACGAGTAAATGATTGATTCTGCACCAACGATAACAATATGAAGAAACTGTTTGTCTATTAAATATTTCAAGAAAAAGATTACGTTTACAAGTTTTCTGATATAAAGGCAATCACCAAATCGCATTATATGATAGTGATAATAAAGCAGCAAAATTTTTACTTCAAGTATAAGATGAATATTGTTTTATGTTTTAAATATTTTTAAACAACTCAATAAAATATCATAGTAACTAATACAAATTTAATCGTTATACCGTAATATCTTCTTATAACATTCTACATTATATAATTAATATCACTTTTATAAAAATAAGTTTTATTACATATATTCGTATTACATTGTTATAATTATAATAAATTGAATAAATAATACTTAAAATTTTGTAATACATAGTTCTTCAAATTTTAATTTTTTATATGAATATTTTAAAATTCATCTTATTTTGAATTTAAATTTGATTTTGAATTTTAAATGTAATATTTTAATATTGGACCTTCAACTTCAAAAATTATTTTGCCTTGTAAATTATATATATATATATAATTTTTAGGTAAGAAGCAAAAAATATTCTATAATTATTGAATTTAACTAAGTATTTAGAAACTTCTGATAATAGCATAATTAATTTTAAAGAAAATGAAATCTTTGTGTTATTATTTGATTCACTTAATAATCAACCTATATAATCAAACCATTTTAAACAATTTTATTAAAATTAATAATTGGATTAAAAGTATGTCATTAAAATAAAAAAATATTTCAGAATATTTCTTGGTACCAAAATAATTAAAAGAAAAATCATCGATAATTCAACCGTGTAGAAATCATGTAAAAATCATTAAAAATTCAACTTTAAACGAGATTATTAAAAATCCATAGTTGAATTGTGAAGTACTGTAAAAAGATAAAAAATACTTTTGCCTTGTCCAACTCTTTTTCTTCTTTTGCAAATACGCTCCTGGATAAATTTAAGGTGAGCAGTATATATTTCGTACACGTACATGTATCAGTGATCTTAAAACAAAATGAAAAGTGCTTTTTACATACTTTTGTAATTGGATTTTTTTATTTAATACGTTATTTCTTGAAATTTTCTTGTGATTTGGTACCGAAAATCTCTATAAAGAATAATTAAGGTCTAATCTTATTAACTTATTTAAATGATAATATTGAAGCTTTATATCTTATTTTACATGTCATTTGATACTGGATTTTTATTACTTTCTTATTTTAAGGAATATAAAAGATATAAAGTTGGAAATATTGATGACATTAATAAACTAAAATAAAACTATCTTAATTTATTTTATTTAACTTTTTTTATAAATTAATGAATAAGAATCTTAGAATTAACTTAAATATAACGATAAATATATCTATTTAAAATGTATATAACTTACTTATTTGAATTTCAGATTTCATTAGTAAAATTTATATTTTATTTTTATATTTATTATGTAGAATTTAAGGTTTAATTAAGAATTAGTACCACATAAAAGTATATATTTAAATTTTTACTGAAAGTAAATAAATTATAATTTTGGGTTAAATTGTTATTAAATGATTGGAGATTAAATTGATTTAAACTGAAAAAAATTAAAAAATTTAAAATACCAATTTATTTATTTAAAGATTGTAGAATATATTACCATACATCTTTTGTATATATTTTTGCATTGAAATATTCAAGCCACCAACACGAATATAATAGTCGTACTTATTAATAAATTATCTTAAGATGTGTATTATTTTAGTTATATAACATTTAACATTCTTAGTTAAATAAATTCTAAAAATGATATTAATTGATTGTAAATAATATAAAATCAACAAAATAGATGATAATCAAAGTTAATATTTTTAACATTTTTTTAAAATTTCTTTTATTTATTATAGTGTTTAGTTGGTTTTTAAAATGTATGTTAAAATATTTTGAAAGAAATATTTATATTTTATATCATGTAACTATGGAACATATTTTTTATAATTATTTATATATTTTTTATATTTATTTAAATACAATTTTTAAGAATTATTTTAATCAATTTTATATTTACAAACATATTTATATGTTAATAAATTTTTTAAATAAAAATTAATAGATATTACAATTCAATAATTTTCATTTCTTGAAAAAATTTTTCAATTAAATATGTAATAAGTAAATTTGTGTAAAAATAAATACACAAGTAGTATGTATACATTTATTTATAGTTAAAAATCCTTAAATAGAATTTTATTTGATATTCATAGATAATGTTTGATGTAATATAAAAAAATAAATATTATTTATTCTTAAACTATGTTAAAAAAGATAAAAATGCTTTAAAATCCAAAATGTAACGTCTTTTTCTAGATGTAGAAGATCACAATACATAAATAATAATAGTTTTCTCCACCTACGTATATCATCATTCATCTAATATTTGCAAATAACAGAATCAATCTTTAATTATTTTTTGCATTGAGTGTTTATTACAATATATATAAATTAGAAATATATAGAAATATTTAACGGTTTATAAAATTTTCATTTTCAAAATGGTAATTTAATATCTTTTTTTCTTATTTTGTAGATTTTGATAGTTTATGAATGACTAATTAATAGGTATGGAAAAAATATTTTTATGTATTCACTATAAATAATACTAATTTTCACTGTTTTGGAAAAATATCTATTTAATAATATTTTCATATATTTTAAACATACTTTCATATTACATAAATTATTTATTCTTATTTTAATCATAAAAAAGTCTTCTAAAATACTGAAAAATATTTTTATTATTGTAATCATGAGATCAACGACTATTTTTTATAATTATAATTATACTGAAATTATACTGCGGAAATTGAAATTATAACAACAGTTGTTCTATATTTAACATTTTGTATATTAATCAGGAATACATTAAGGTCAGCCATGGGTCATTAAATTGAATGCCGTCTTTATTACAACAGAGGTGTAGTAAACACTATAAAAATTAGTTGGTCTACACTTTCGGTTGACTTTTATGATAGTATGATCCACTTTAGGTTTTTAACACTTCTTTGTCATTTAAGATAGTGAATAATGATATAGAAATTCTACAAGAATATAAACAATATGGTCACATTTACTTATTTATGAACAAGATTCAGATGCAAAATAAATTTTAAAAATATTTTATTGTATATTTAAAAGCAATAATGATAAATTTACAGTGATATAGCACTAAATATTATAAGATTTTACATAAAATTTATTCTTAAATCATCTAATAAACTTAATGCCTAGAAAAATTGTTATTATTTGAACAGATAAAACACTAATCGAAATATGATTTTCAGAATAACTTTACCTCGTTCTAAATAAATTATTTTTAAGATACATAGAATATAGATTTTGAGTAAGCGATCCTTTTTTAAGCATTTTTATTTTTAATATTTAATAGAAAATTGAAAAAATGATATCCTTCTTATTTTAGCACATCAAGTGCATAAATCTGTGACAATTACTTATTTATATATAGTTGTACTATTATTAATATTTAAAAGTTATAAAAAATATCACAAAGAGAATAACTGAATTATTACATAATACTTTTACAATAATAAATTATTCATTTTCATTTACTTTAAAATAAATAAAAAATAAAAATAGAAAGTAAAAATGTAGAGAAATAAAATTATTTGAAAATATTGAGATAAATTTAAGTGTTATCTAATTAAAATGAAAGTTGCTATAAAGTGTAAATTATAAATAAGCTTTCACGTAAAATACAAATAATAAAATTTTTCTATTAAATATTCAAGTTTAATTACTTTATAAAATTTATTACTTTTGATATGGGTATACATATATTTTGTAAGTGGTTTTAAACTTAATAGTCATAAGTACAAATGAAATTTTTTGTTAATTTATACAATACCTATAATACTATAGGTATATTACAATTTTTCTAAGCATATATTATTATTTTTTTATAAAGATAATAAATAGAATAAAAATTTCAATATTCACAAGAAGACGAATAAACATACGCCACCAAACCGCTATTCGACGTTTTTTAAAGACAATATCATATAAAGTGGCAGAAAGATAAAAAATAAATTCTATGTTAAAAAACTATAATCTATTCGTTTAATGTATATTGGTCGATTAGAAGAAATGTTAGAAAAAGAAAACAAATATGCATTCAAGTACAAGGATAATATTAGGTGCCTCTGGCTTTATATACTTAAGAAATTACAAGAGTAGCAGTAGTATAGGAACCATGTCTCGAACAACCGACTAAAAGGCTCACCCCACCACTAGCGCATCCCCTATTATATGCTAGATGCTCCCTCGAAAA
The DNA here is from genome assembly GCA_018907195.1 of Dolichoris vasculosae. Taxonomy (NCBI): domain Eukaryota; kingdom Metazoa; phylum Arthropoda; class Insecta; order Hymenoptera; family Agaonidae; genus Dolichoris; species Dolichoris vasculosae. Next base: position 1,716,343 of record JACCHY010000019.1, read on the forward strand.
ATATTAATTTCCATTGAGTGCTAGAGATGCCCATTCACTGCCTCCCGTCGAATTAGCGCATTGGAGAAAACATCGCCGAGTCAGTTATGGGTGGGGGCAGGGGAAGTGTAAGTCTGTAACTTTCAAGAGGAAGAGAGAAAGAGAAAGTAAGAGAGAGGGCGGGGCCCCCGACACAAGAAGGCCCTTGGAGTCGAAAAACCAACCCTCGTACATGGGGTGGAGTCAAGGGCGTTTATAGATCTCCAGCAGACTCAAAACAGTTCAGAACTCGGTTCGTTGCCGAGCACGAAGGTTCTTTAGTTTTGTGCATTTAATTCTGATGCTGTATTCTTCGAAACCGGATTCGAAGTCTATGACGCACTAGTGTTGTGTCGAGTGATTACCCTTGTGCGATAAAATTTCGCATAAACAAGATGTCGCGTAGCTTCTTTGTTGATTCTCTCATTGGCAATAACTCACCACCGACATACCCATTGCCTTACTATAATGGTCAACTACCTAACTATATGTTCAATTTCTTCAATCTTGGACTTGGTGCCTATCAGCAGCAGCAGCAACATCATCTTGCAAGACCAGTGCCTCGACAACTTGGATCAGTTATTACAAACATCGGCCAGACGCAAATAAATTCGCCAACATCTATGGCCACTGTTACTGGAATATCGATACCAAAACACAGTCCACCTTTGTCTATTCAAAACTCAACTAGTCACATGTCAGGTAAGGAATTTACCACACTACGCACACTATTATTAAATTAAATAAATAAATAATAAATTTTCTATATTCAAAGCAATTATGAATTTGCATTTGCAAGTTGATTCAAAATAAAAATAGATATTATTTAAGGATAAAATTAATAAACTGTAAATTTCAACATTTAAATTTCATTGTTATAGTTTTTTCATTCCTTATTCCATCTTCATTATAACTAAAAATCTTGTAACAATATCATAGATATTATTATATAAATACATGTAAACGTATCCTTAAGATGGAATAAAAATCTTTTATATATTATAGAAAACTCAATAATGAAAGGTGATTCATCGTCGCGTAATAGTGGTAGTCCGACGCCTCCACCACCGCCACACTCACCAAATGACTCCATGCTTGGAAGCATATCCAGTAGTTCCAAACGCATCCGCACCGCTTTCACAAGCACTCAACTGTTGGAATTAGAACGAGAATTTGCGAGTAACATGTATTTGTCTCGTTTACGACGGATTGAGATTGCCACGAGTTTGCGACTTTCTGAGAAACAAGTGAAAATCTGGTTTCAGAATAGGCGGGTGAAGTATAAAAAAGAAGATGGACCTGCAGGTTCCGGAACTACTAAGTGTTGTTGTTTAAGAACTTGTGGAAAGCGTAAGGAATGTCCAAAAGAAGAGGGTGCAAAATGTATCGGCGATGAAAGAGAAAGCGACCAAGAGCAGTACCACGATGAAATAACGTCCAATATGTCTGATGATAAAACATTAGATGTTACACCCGATATCAAGCCCATCATCTGGCGGCAACCATACGAAGATTACGCTAAAAGTACGACTCCTCATGATTTGTCGCATCCTTACAAAAGGATGAGGCAGGATGAGATCCGGGAAGATAAGAGACAGAAGCTTGAGAATCAACCAATAATTACGGGATTGAGGACACTTACATGTACCAAATATACGGTTGAACACATTGTTAACTCGTGATCACTTATCAGAACTTCTACCTTTGCATCTTTCTATTTGGGACGAATAGAAAGATGGTGCTATAGTGTGGGTGTATCGAACCTTTCGTGTAGATCATTTTTGTTGATAGAACACTGCAAAGAATCTCGTTAGATAAACTTGGTAGTTACTTGAAATTTATAGTTTATTTAAATACCATACTTTAAAGGTATTCATTTATCAATTGTAACTTCTTATAGAAGCGAAAATGAACCTTGCTATGACTTATCATTTATTCATTTACTGTTTATTATTTTATAAAGGTTGTTATGTCTACAGCAAGAGTTTTAATGTTTAATAATATAATCAGCGGGTGCCATTTTTATAAAAATATATCGTAAGTTACATTAGTTCTAATATGAAAATATATGATTCATACATAAAAATATTTTATTGTATTTCATTATTTTAAGAATCGTGAACGTAAATTGATGTATAAAAATTTCATGAAATACTGTTACGAATGTTACCTTGTAAATATGTATATGAGAAAAACAAGAGTGGTTGATAGGAAAATGTGAGGTTGCTTCATTTTAATGTAATATATTGTATATAACTTTTATATCAAATAATGCCGTATATTTTTCTAGAGAATATTATACAAAATGACAATTAAAGTGATTTTACATCAATAAAATATTTTTTAATGAGCACGTTTTTTTTATTAGCTTAAGTCCCTCCATAAATTTTATATGATTATTAAATTATTCTTTATAAAAAAATTCGATAAAATAATTATTAAAATATACTAAATTCTTTTAAATAATACATAAAATCGAGAAACATTTTATAATCAAAAATTAAATTCTGAATAACATTAAGAATAATAAGTTACATATTTTTAAGAAAATGTAAAGATAGATACTTGCTTTATTTTTAATTATCGAATTATTAAATTTTTGAACTAAAAATATTATGTATATTTTCAAAATATAAAATCTTTAAGGAAATCATTTAAAATAAATTCATTTTAATAAAATAATGAGTGAGAGGAATTAAGTTTAAATTAAATATGTAATTCTTTTTAGTTTAATTTTAAATCAATTGATAAAATCTAAAAATATCAAAACGAAAAAAAAGTTTAATCAAATATATTAGTTAAATAATTTATGTTTTAAAATAGTTCATTGATTAAAATAATGTACGTTACATTAAAATCTTAAGTATATATTTTAAATTATAAGAAATGATCCAAATCATTAAAATATGTTTAATGAAACATATTATTTACACTGCAAAAAGAAGATAATTGTGATTTATTAAATTTAGAATTAATTTTTTTATTTTAATATTTATAAAATAAGAATTACTTATATATAATGAAATAATTGAAATATAGAAAAAATGTTCATAATAAAATTATAGAAAGAAAAATCATTTATTGGTAGAAATGTATAATGGTGTATGATGTAATAAACTAAAAATTATCATATTAACCTATACTATATTAACCTCTGATAAAACTTATATTTCATAATAATTATATCTCTGCGGTACATTAGTGTATATTATAGTTATTATATGTAACTGAAGTTTAAATTAATAAAAATAAAAAATGTTAAATATCATAGTTTTTAAATTAAAGTTAAATATTTAAAAAACTAAATTAGTATTTGAAAATAGTTTAGAATTTTTAACAATTTAAATACATTTTTTATTTTAGAGTAGATGATATCAAGACTTAAAATAAAACTTTTTATTTTAAGTAATACAATTGGTATTATAATATTCAAATAAAATTAAATATGTATTTTTAAAAATTGTTTAGAAATAAAATATTGTCGAATTTTTAAGGAAATATTGATTGTGAACAAATAAATTAAAATTATAAATTACTAAAATAAAATTCTGTGATTTTATTTCTTTAAATAAATATAAATGTATTAAGAATTTATATTCTTCTTCAATATTAATTATATTTTTATATTATAAATTTTATACTATGTATTTGCCTTCTGTATACATAAGTACTTTATTTTAGAACGATAGTCAATCTTTAAATAGCTCATTAATTCCAAATAAAATGATTATCATTAAAGGTTTAACGAAGAAAATCACATTGAAAAGTCCATAAAATGATGATTTAAGTATCTTATGTAAAAATGTGAAGTTTTAACTAACCTCTGAATTATTAGTAATTGATCGAGTAGATTTTACAATCTAATAAATAATAATAATCGTAAATTTAAAGCATTAAAAGTTGTGATTCATCTAAATACACACCTCCTTTTAGTTAGCATACAAAATTGTTCATGTTTGAAATAAATATTTATATACGGATGAAAATTCTTGAAAAAAAGAATAAAAGGTGGGGTATAAAAATCACGCGGTTCATTGGAATTCGCTTTATATCACAGAGCCAACGATGGATACAGCACGTATCCTCTACAAATTCCAGCGTTTATGCGTATGAATGAAGAAGCAACGGAACGATTGAATGAAGGAAAGATCGGAATGTATGCCGTATTTCTAGCAGACAGCGCGACGCCCGAAGCAACTTTTCTTACTCGCATACTCCGACGGTAATGATCAGAATCACATGCGTGTGACGCCCACTTTCCCATCCTTGGCGCGCGCTACTCGAAAATTGACAAAGCTTACTCGTCAACTGGTCGCGCTAAACGTCCTTTAAACGGCATGGCGAATGGGTCAGCTTTCCTTGTCCCTCGAAGTCCTCGGGTTTTTCGCCGAACTCAAGCATTTCATTCAAATTGTATCGGGCCTTGTATGAATGAAAAACCGTCCGTCTATGTAGAGACGACGAAGCTTCTTGCATTGTTAGCGGCAGCGTCGAGAAGTCTAGCCTGAAAAAGGAAGAGAGAGGAAGGGATCCACCCGCTGGGTCTTTTGCGACACAAGTGTGCTATTGTCACAGGAGAGCATGGATCCGATCCACTCGCTAGATCAATGCCATTAACTACGTTTTACCTTAAATTTGACCGAAAGTGGGGGCCCTCTTGACAAATTTTTAAAAATTTATGGAAGTCAAGTCCCATAACATTGTTGACCAAATTCTAATACTGCTACTACCGAGTGGGATGCATTATTCTATCTATCTTTTTCTCTTTTTCTTCTTTATTTTCTCTCATAGAGGTCCTGCTCAATGTATCTTTTCATCAAGATTCATCTAAGAAATATCGCGGATTCTAAAGGTAATGCCTTTAGTTAATATAATCCAAAGCAACCGAGAGAGGGATAAAAGAAATGGAAAGATGCTCTTCTATGCACACTCATTACGATCAACGTTTTCGTTTACGATCAATATACAGTGTCTCCTAGGATTTTGTTGTACTCTACAATTCATGTTGCTCTTTGCACTTTAAATATAATATCGAAAGATAATAATTAGATTCTTAGAAATGTTTATTTCTCATAAAATTGAAAGTTTGTCTATACATTACTACACAAATTTTTTTAATTTAACAGTTGGATGTCTTTCAAATCAGCATTTTTGTACACAGTCAATATCGATATAAATTGCTGCTACTTGTCTTTTACAATATTATAAATGAATGCACTAAACCTGATAAACTTATATTTTGAATAGAGTATTATTTCAGCATCAAATATTTTTTAAATTTAGATATTTTATTGAAGTATATGTTAATAATAAAATATTTTTGTAAGAAAAAATTATATTTGTTCTTATTAAATTGTAGATTATACATACATATTATATTGTATATAATAGAGATTACAACTCGTATTGAAAACGTTTTATACTTTTTATCTCATAATGTAACTCAGTTATATATAGTATCATTATAGTAATTATGAGTATTTATATTATTACTTATATTACTATTAATAATTATATTAAATTAATACTATTAACATTTATCGATACAAATATTTTCAGATATTGATACATTAAAAAGATTTTTACGGTAAACTAATCTTAATTAATAAAAGTGTACTAATTTTTCATGTGTAAATTGAGTGCTTGACAATCTATCATCTAAAAATAGATTTGGAAAATGACTTAAATAAAAGATTATTTTATTATAGAGCTTCTTTAAGAGTTAAATTGCACAAGCAAATATTTTATTTTAGCTTACCTATTTTAATCCGTACATGCCGTTACACATTATGATTACTTATTTGTTTATTTTAAATTTAATATAAATATTTTTATTTTATTTCATTGTATATTCATAATTTTATTTTTCTACTTCGAAAAATACCTAGTGTTTTGTATACTAATTAACTGTAACACACTTTTGCATAATAGTTTGCCTAAAAATAAATTGAGTAAAAATAGAGACTGCGAAGTACTTTCAGTAAGTTACAGTTATTCTGTTACATCTATAAAAAGGGAAAATTTTTGTATCATTGATGATACAATATTGTAGGCTAATCTTATAGTAAGAATAAAATTAGTAAATTTTCATATAATACTATATTAAACTGCCTTAATTCATTATATTTAGTAACTTTAATTTCTCATTATTAATTAATCTTTTTTTTTATAAATAAATATAATTAAAATTCCGATACAGAAATAAAAAATATTTTTAATGTATATATGTATATTTATATTACATAAGTAATATTTTATGGAAAATAATATTAGTTAAATAGCATAACTATCCTATATAACATAAATGAAAAAATTTTATAAATAATAATTTTACAATACTGATGAAAATTATAAATTGTACAAAAATAAAAAAAATTATTATTTAGTTAACAATAATTTTTTTAAGTTTTTAAAAATTATTAACTACGTAATGTATTAAATAAAAATTTCGTTTATAATTATATCCAAAATAAAATACTATTTAACTCAATTACTTTTTCATTTATTATTTATTAATTATTTATATAAATTATTTAAGAAAATTACATAATTTCTTTCTCAAAAGAATACATTAATAATAATATTAAATATATTCATCTCTTCTAGAAATGGTGACCTTTTGAATATCATTTAATATAGTAGAAGAATAAATAATATTTTTATCGCGATTTTTATTCGTTTATAATTGCTCATAAGATTTATATTTTCTGTTTTATTTATAATAAAACTCTTACAGCATTCTTCAATATTTTTGCAGCATTTTAATTTTTTTTAAAAATATGTGAGAATAAAATTTGAAAGTATTACGAAAGAAATGTTTTATTAAATAATTTGTGTACTGGTCCATTTATACTACTTTTATTATAAAATTAGAGATAGACGTTGTATCTTGACAATAACAATAACGTAAAAATAATGTTGTTCATTATTCTTAAACTATAGGCTTAAAAATTTTATATGGATTATAAAGATTTAAATATATATAATTCAAATAAAATATATTTTATGAGATTTAAAATGTTATTTTAAATTTAAATTTATACAAGTATAAAATTTGTATTCTGTTTTGCATTTTATTTATTATGATTTGAAATTTTAAAAGCATTTCAAATTTCTTTACAATAAAATTTTCTCTTTTAATAACTACTGCAGTTAATTACTATTCTCATAGAAAATATTTATATATATTATTATTAGTTATGTAGTTATAAATATAATTTTTGTAATTTAATATATGATTTAAAATTAGAATAACAACATTTTCTTAATTGAAAATTATAAAAATTTTTAAAAACATTTATTTATATATTCATTTATTTAATATCATATTTATATTTCATTTAAAATAATTATTCTTTCTAAACTGTAGATTTTTTAAAATTTTCTAAATCGATGAATATGCTTCTAGTATATTCTCCTTACTAGTATTATATTTATAGTACAAATATCATATGGATTCGTCTATTAATTAAAGGTAAAATACAAAATTGCTATATAAATATTCTTAAGAAAATTGGTTTATGAATAATAAAAGTTATCTTAATTTGTTTATGATTTTGATCATATTTACATTACATATTTTAAGGTACTACTATATACAAAATTTAAAAAAGTATTGAAATAATTTTAGAAAAACTTTATATATATTTTTGAATGTTGGATAATTATTTTAATTAAAAAATAAATCTACATTTTTCGGAAAGCAAAATTATATCGGTTTATTGTATCTTACATAAATAGATTTTAAATGAAAAACACTATAAATTTTAAATAAATAAATACTGGACTTAACGTAATAAAAATGAATTTAAACACGTGTTTAAACACGTGTTTACGTGTTTCATACATATTAAATATTCTTTTAATTATTTATCCATACATATATGTTTGTAGAAATTGTTTTTTTATATAAATGTTTATTGAATGTACTTAGAGAAAATATTTTTATATACAATTCAAAAGTAATTGATTATTCAAATAAAATATAAATTATAAAATTTTAACACAGTATTATGCACCATTATAAAAGACATTTATTTAAATTTTAAGGAATTTAGAATATGATGGATTTAGATAAAATTTAATTTAAATAAAATAAAATTTTATAAAATTTTATAAAATATATTTAATTGTACTTATTCTTATACATAAATATTAGATTATATATTATAAAGTGAGTGATTTATAACAGGTATAACATAAAATTTCCCGGTTATAGAAATGTAAGCTTCATCGAAATTTCAAGTATTTTTGATAACAATTAATTAATCTCTAAGACAATTCTAAATAAAGACGTGATCTCAACAAGAACGTACAGAAAAGTAAACATTAATGAAGGAGAAAAACAATCCACATGCTATATAACCTTCATAAAGTAGCCGCCAATGGAAGTCACTTAAATACTTGAAGCAAAATCTGGAAGCTAAAAGGAGTTTCGTTTATAATGCTGGCATTCCGATTTGTCATCCTTTTCTTCTTTTTTCGTCCGATTAACCTCAAAAGGAGTTTAATACATTAGTATACTCAAAGAATTAAGTGGAGTGGAAAATTTTCGGATAGATTTATGCAAGCAAATATCTTAGTACATGAACCACGAAATATATTGTTCGAAGAAATTAAATTAAACCGTTCTTGTAAAGTTTTCATGTGTATCAACGTTCTAGTTATCCGCAGAATTTCTGCTTACTTATGCTGTTGAGATGCTTCAAGTGATTATACTTATATGTTCGTATTTAAACACTAGATCTATAAAAATTATTTTCTGATCTTTTCTAATATTCCAAAAATTTTTCACAAATTTTGATTTTAAGTATGAAGAATTGCTATTTTTTAACTATTATCCGATGAAGATTATTTAACAGTGATTTATTAATAATTTTCATTAACTTTTTGATTAATAATTTTATGCGCAGATCATTAAATTTTGACATTAAATAGAAAGCTAATGTAAGCATTAAAAGAATCCTATAATTATTTAATATATTTGAACATAGTATATGCAATATATATGGATATTGATATTTTGATAATTTTTTTACTAAAATATTCGAAGAACATATTTATAAAGAACATGTGTTCTTTATAAGTTTATACATTAATTAATATCTCTAATATTATAAGTATTTATTTTTTTCTAGTAAAAAATATGTGCAAACTCATAAATATAAAAATTTAAGTTTATTTAAGACCAATTGATGCAAAAGCCTCTCTAAATATATTATACAAGAATAGGAAAGAAATTTAATTTCTTATATGTTTATATGAATGTAATTTCTTTGGAAAATAATAAGATATTGTATAATTCATTTTATACTTTATAATTTATAAATTATTATAATGTATATTTGTTTAAAAAATAAGATAATTAAATACGTGAAAAATTAATTGTAAAATCGTTTTTCTTAATTTTATACAAAAAAATTTAAGTTTTATTTTAAAACTCTAAAAGTTTTACATCTACATTCTCTGTGGTATTTCATCTTATAAATGCATCATTTAATGTATAAATAAAAGACATTTAAATATTTCTTTTCATACACAATGAAAATTTGTAAAATAGTTATATAAGTTGCTGCTTCAAAATGGTTGAATCCTCGAATAAATTCGAGGTCGTTCACGTAGAAATTTGCAGGAGCGCGAAAAAATGCATGAAAGTCGTTTGAGTAGCGCTGGATCAAAAGCCGTCCGTAAGAACTCTGACATATTCGAGTACAACAGGACCACTCGAAGTCCCAGAATTTGCCCCGGTCCTGTCCTCAGTTTTAGATGATCAAATTGCAGAAAGGAGAGGCTCGAGGTGACGAGAAAGAACCACTCGTTGAATTTCGATTTTTTTTTCATCACGCGTTCAATATTTCGCGAGCTGACATGTCACCGTGTCAAAGTTGATGGTTTCGAGTATTGTAATGAAAAGCTCTTTATCTTGCTGAGTCGTTACAAGCAACCGTTTTTAATCTTCTATTTCTCTATTCTAGATGGAGTTAGAGAATTGCATGTGCGTGAGTTCGCCTGCAAACCTAATGTTGATTTTTATCGAACTTTGTGTTATCCATCGCCTTAAATAATACATCTCATATTTGAAATTATTATTTATTATTATTAACGTTCAATGTTTCATGATAAAAGAATTACGAAATGATTACAATATATTAATTGTTTTACATTCTTTAATTCTATTTATAGCTTGTTTTATGGAATATCTTTACTTAACGGTAGTTTATATTTTATATTTTCGAATTTCAATAAGAGAAATCCACATGTAAATATAAATAATCTGTTTAGCTATTTGTTTCTGATCAAGTAATTCGCAATTTACCACTTGTTGGAAATTACTGAAGTACCTACTTTTCTATAAGATATAAACGTTCTATTTTATTTATCTTGAAAATATTATAAAATAGTATGATAGATAGTTTTAGCAATGCATCAATTATTATTATGATTTGATTCAAATGTTGTTGAATTATGATATATTTAATATGACTTAATTTAGATATCAATTTTAATATTAATCATGTTTCAATTTTCAATTATTTATATAATCATTTATTATGTATAACAAATAATATTTAATGACATTTGAACATTTAACTATCGCTAAAAATATGTAGCATTATTCATATTAAAAATACGTAATGCAATTTATTTTTTAATAATTATTAGTTTAATTACATTTTATGTTTAAATCTAAGTTAATACTTAATATTTATATTTAAAATTTATTAAATTGATTAAAAAATTATAATTAAAAACGGTTAAAAAAATTTATAGAAAATAATCAATTAAAATGAAATATATATTATCCTTGTTAAATTATAATCAAATAATATAATACAACAATAATTTTTTCAGAAGTATATTTTTCACAATTGTATTATATTATTATCATGTTTGTAGATTGTTATAAAAATAACTGTAAAAATATTTAGTACTAATAATAATACAAAAAGTTTGTAGATTAAAGTTTTATATGGAAATAAAATAGATTAAGATGATTAAGGAAATACCAACAGTAACAAAGTATGTGCTATTTAAACAAAATATTTACCGAGATTATTTATGTTAAAAGTACTATAACATCTTCTGTATTCGCTGTAAAAACGTATTTTTGTTTTATTTCAGCAATAAAATTTATTTATCCTAATGACTTTTTATGTTAATTAAAATTATTTAAAAATTCCAGAAATATTGTTTTAGCAAAATGTTGACAAATATGTTTTAAAATCAAATAAGCCCTAAATATTTTTATAGTATTTTTATAATATATTTATTCACGGTTTCTTAAATTTAAATTAATTAAATTAAAAAGTTTAATTGATGAAATAATTGAAAATTTACTATGTTAAAGCCACTTATTTTTTAAATAACAAATTACAGATTGTTAAAACTATATTAAAAGGATGTAAACATTAAAATTTCAGCCACAATTTTTTAAAAAATATTATTTATATATAAAATAAAAGCTTATTTATTATATAACATTTAACTTTCGTTAAAATAATTAGATAAACCGCAAGAACAGATTATTTTCTTAGTATACATGAGTCTTGATAGATACCACAATTACATAACCTTAATATATATTATTTACATAAAATTATATACAGTTAATGCATGTAAAGCGTAATTTCTTTATCTGTATTATGAATAGTTAATCGCAAAGACAAATATTTATTCTGTTGATTAAGAAATATAAAATTGCAAAACTAAAATCTTTTCTGAAATTTATTGAGTTCTAATTTTCTTTCTCATTGATTTACATAGTAATATTTTATTTTTTTACAGATATGAGATTATTTTTTATAGTATAATTGAGTGTTTTGAATAAGACAGTATATAATATTTATTTTATACAGGATTAGGAATTAATTACAAAAATAAAAATATGCAAGTGATAATGATGAATAAAGCAATATGAAGATAGCAAATAAGATTATGATTCTCTTACAATAGCTGAGTGTACTGAATTAAGACATTTTAGAAAATATACATGATACTACATTGTATAAGATGACTTATTATTGTATAAATAAAATAATGCTTGGTAACTTTTAGATGAGTTACAGATTGATCAAATTATTCGATTAGGACTACTCGGTTGGTTGGTGAGTTATGGAGATTATCCGAGACACTTTACGGGTTCAGTGCCCGCTTTAACTTCTGATCATGGACCTGTTATGGAAAGTAAAATGACTGAACAAAAAAAAAACAATTTTTTAATCGTAAACTATTAGAATATTAAACATTGTTGATTATCCATATCAACCTATTTATTTATTTTAACCGACTTCTGTATATTTAAAAATGATGTCTCTTAAATCAGTGTATTAATCAAATTAAAATATAATTACACACATAATATAAAAATATTATTTTAGCTTTTTATTATTAATAATTAGATTTCTAAATAAAAATAAAATAGTTGATTCAACCTAGTTTAGCTCGATTTTAAGCTTGATATTTAATTTTACAAATACATTTTACTCGAAAAATAAAAATCTTACTTTGATTTCCATTATACGTGTAATAAAAAATATAAATATAAATAATTAAAATATTTATTTTGAAAGATTTATAAAGTTTACTTGTCTTCATATACATTTTTAAATCTCATTTTTTCTACTTCTATATTTCACGCTTCATATCAATTAAATGCATCGATTGGATTATGTCATCAATTGACAAAAGAACTTGCCCTTTATTCGAATTTTAAGCATAAGAATAAACATCCTGATTGAAATGTTAACTGCAGACTAAACTGAACTTAAAATTTGATAACCTTGTCATTTAATGTATATATCAAGATGAAAGTAACTTTTCAGAAAAAAGATTTTCTTAGAAATTTTATTTTTTAATTTTATTGGCAATAGTGATTATATCTCAAAAAAATTTATGCATAAAATTTTTAATGAAAGAAAATAAAAAAGACTCATTGAATTTTCTAAAAATCAAACTAGATGGGCATAAAATGCATCATCTGTACAGGAAATTCTCTCGAAATTGAAACTTGAAGCTATCGAAATATTCCTATAGTAACGAAAATTATTTAACTAATCGTACACAAGGTCTTTTCCGGGGAGAATAAGGAAAAAGAAGGGCTCGATTATTGTGCTGTTTTTGAACAAACGAATGCGCGGTCGATGCATCAAATCGGCCAATGGCAGAGATTGCGGCGGCGGCAGTAATAGTAATAATAACGAGAAAGAATGTCCTGGAAAAAATAGTGATTTTCTGGAAAAAGCCGTTGTACAACCAACAATAACATGCGCGCTATATCTTTGTGTCGTCAACACGTGAAATCGGATTTTTGTCTCGTTTCCTCGTTTCGTATGCAGCGGCATTTTTGTGACAATGTCGGCCTGGACAGTGACACTTATAAAGGCAGTTCAGCTTTGGCTTTTGTACCTATTAGTCAAACGAATCTTCAGAGCATGTTAACGTTATTTTATAAATGAATGAGACACGATACTTATTATTTTGAGATATGGTTGATTCTGCTTCAATTGCAGCTTCTTCATTGGTATTTTTGTTTCGTAAATTTAACTTCTTTTGCTTAAAGGTATGTTTTAAATAACATTTTCAACTATTAATGCAACATTTAACTGTTATATTTTTTAATATAAATAAATTAGAATTTTAATAATGAAATCATGTATTTAACTGTTATGGAATAATTGTGATTATTAAAAAATGATGAATACTTATTTATAAAGAATGTAACGAAACGCGAACGGATTCAATGGTTTATTGAAATAATACTTTATTAAAAAAATGTTTTCAAATCGTATAAATATAATGGAAATATTAATGCTTTACATTCACATATTATTAGTTTTAATTAGTTTTAATTAAATAATTTAAAATTATAATTGTAATTATAAAATACCAATATAGTAAATCTTAAATATTTTTAATATTTTTAATATTCATATAAGTATGTTATAAATTTTATATTTTAATACTTCTATTATTTATTGCTTAAAAAAATTAAAAGAAAAGATTTATCTAACTTTCGAATGCATATGTAGAATAATTACGAAAACAAATATTATAACGAATATCTAAATGTAATTTAAAAAATTTAGTGTAAAATTATTGTATATTATATATATATATATATTATATATTTTGTATTTGTTTTATTATTTTATTATGTTAAAAGCTTTATTATATTAAAATGTATATTATACACAAATTATATATATTATATATTATATATATTTTGTAGATATTTTGAAAGTAAGCATGGAAGCTTTTATTAAGTAGAGAAACTAATCCTAAAATTTTTTAATATTTTTAATATATATGATATGATATTTATATGTCAAAAAAACACATGAAGAAATTAAGAAATTTAATACATTTAAAAATTCCTTGTTAAAAATTTTTTGTAAAATAAGAATAAATGGAAGAAATACAAAAGATTAAAGTGACTATTATTTTCTACAAAAAATCAGTATATAAATAATAAATATTGATTTTATAAATAGTCGATTGTTTTCAAATTTTATTTATGTAACTTTTTCTTTTAATAACTCATTCTACAAGTATTATATAAGAACATTTAAATCCAATGAAATGCAGTGTTAAATAATAAATTCTATTAAATTATAATCATGGATTATTAAACTTATGAATTAGTAAATATAGTATAAAACTTAAATAAATTAACAAGTGATTATTATAAACTGTAGTTTAGACTATTAAATATTGTATAAATACAAAATAGATCAAACGATATAAAAGGCTAACTATTGGATGTACATGATATTAAATATATTTACATAATTTTAAATGGCATAAACTGTACATTCACAGTTTTTGATACATTTAAGCGTAAAATAAAAAGTTAAAAGAATATATGTATATAATTTATATTTATAATTTATTAATATTTATTAATATAAATAAATCTATAATTATATCCAAACATAAAATTATATATAAATTTAATAAAGAAAATTATATATATAAACTGATTTAAAATAAATATAAGAGTGATTGATAGAATTTTATATAAATATCACATATATTATTTTATTTGAAATATATATCTCGTAAACACTTTAATTACGTAGCCAAATAAACACTTCACTCGATAAATATTTATTCAATAATTTTTACAATTTAAAAGGAGAATAATTAATTTAAGCAATGGAAGTAGTAGTAAATAGTGAATATATAAATCGAAGCTCACTGAGAATTACTGAAGTAAATTTCCAACCACTCACAATATTCGTCACTAAAGCGCCGACGCGATTTTATCACCAAATCCAGCGTCTAAAGAAAGAATTATGCAAACGTCCAGCATCTTCCTGGCACACCTTGCTTGCCTAACTCATTTTTCATAAATCGATCCGCTAGTCATCATCAACCGATTTTCCTTTGGTCTTGCTCTTGCTGTTCGACAGGTGGCGAAGGTCAACACCTGTGAACGTCCCAGATTACAGAGGTGGATAAACCCACGAAACGATCCAGTCATTCTTAGCAATTTTTCTTTTGTTTCCATGTTTTGCTTTTATCCTTTAGCTAACGTGTAAATAATTCATATACTTACTATTACTATGGCTTTACATATTTGTTTCCAATCTTTGATCTATAATGCATCACTAGTAGGATATCGCTTATTGTGCTACAGTTCCAATGTATTCATTTCTAATTTTGCTACTTACGCATGTAATATTTAGATTACGAAATTTTAGACTTTCTGAATCAATGTCATCTTAAACATAATTCATTATATTTCAAATTATAATTAATATAAATAATTTTATAAATTAAAAATTTTCAAACGAATAAAAATATATCTTGTTTAAATAGTAAACCACATATAGTATTTCATTTTTTTATATAAAATAATAATATTTATAAATCATTAATAGCTTTGCTATTTTTATTTTATACTCTCTAATTGCCCCTCCCCTTTCTCTCTTCCTTTCTTGTCTCTTCTTTATGAAATCGCATGTGGACATTTTTACTTAATTGAAAAACTGATCGAGCATGTTATAATTGACGATAGATTATTGCAAGACAGCAAGTTCCAATGTAAATAGCGTAAGAGTTTCAATGTGTGCATCAGACTGTTTAAGCATTAAGAGTGATAAGCGATTGTCAGAATTAAATTTCTTGCATACCTGATGCACTAATATTTAGCTTCTATACTGATATTTAGCTTCGATGCTAATTACCAATTATGTTTGATCTGAATCAGTAACTGGATGGTTTTCATATTTCATGCAAAGTGATTTTTACTAGTGATTTAAACCTTTTTAACTAATCAATCATGTGAAAATTTGTTAAATTAACTCGGTTAATGAAATCGATAAGTTGATTCTTACATATATTTTAATCTCAAGAAAAACTTTAAATAAGTTTTTTAGTTTTTTTTATAAATTCATTAAGTTACATTTTAAGACTAACTTTTAATAGTAATCAAAAATATCTATAATATAAATATTTTTCGTTTTCACTTATTAAAAATATTTTGAAGTTAATATCCTATGAAACAATTTACATACAAATAAATGATCGGCAAACTTACAAATAAATATGAATATAAGCATTAATTTAAAAAACTTTATTTTTTTATTTACAAGATATACCAACCACTAAATAAAAATTTGAATATATTATTTAAAATATCAAAACAACTTTTTACGAATATTTATCATAATTTTTTTACGATTTTATGTTAAATTAATATAGTTTGTTCTATATTATTTATTAATTAACAAACTTTTTATAAGAAGAAATACTTAATTTATTTTCCTTGTAATGATTGAATATTATCGATACATAATTTAATTTTTAAAACGCATGCTTACATAAAAAATAACTTTTTTATTTTATATTATTTCAATTATTTAAAAAAAAATTAAATACTTTTGAACATAATTTTGAAAATTGCGTAAAAGTAACTGTAGAAAAAAATATATTTTTTTATAATAAGTACATATACTTAATAATTTTATAGTTTAATAATTAAAATATAAGAAAAAAATTAAAATACAAATTTTAATGAAAACCGAATGACAGAAATATGAATAAAAAAGTTTAATGAACTAGATTTTCAATGTCAATTTTCAACAATTGAATATTTAATCTCATAATACATAATAGTGTATTATGTATACATTAATATTAATATATTAATAGATATAGTATATGTGATTGCATATATTTATATAGTACATATTCATAAATTGTTATTTCTTAAGTATTTTTAATATTTAACTTAAAAATTTTATTTTTTTTATTGTAAAATATATAGAAAAAAATTTGAATAAAAAAGTTTTATTTTCTCTGACTATCTATAGAATGTATTTATCAAATCTTTACAAAAGTATTAATAAAAACGCATTAGAATCAATTTTAATCGGTACAAAAATTGACTCAATCGGGATTTGAATCCAGGACCTCTCAGAACCATTGAAAGAATCATAGCACTAAAAAACTGAGCCACGTATTTATTAATTATTGTACTATAAATTTTAATAAACTTTATGCAAATTTAATTTTTATAATTTGGAGAATTAAAAATGATTGAATATATACGATTTCTATTATATTAGCATATAATATATCGAATATTGGCCTACTACTATTTGTTTTTAATTAGCATACACAAGCCTATTTCATATAACATTACTTATCAATATTAATTTTACCTTATCAGTAAATGAAATTAAATTTCATTTTATTTGTTTAAAAATTCTTTTAGCAAATGATACTGTATTAAAGTAATTATTTTTTATTTAACTTAATGATATCAAGTTAAAATTTTTATAACTAATCTACAATTAATATATTTCTCATAAAATAAATACTATAGACATTTAAATTATATTTGTTTTTATTATTTTATTTTTCTATGTGTATAGTAAAATTTCTATTCTTTATTCTTTAATTATTTTATAAATTTGTTTTTAAAAACTTTAAATAATTATAGCTTTAATATTTATGGAACAATTACTCTGTAATTTAATATAGACGATATTAATAAAAATGATCCTGTTTATAAGGAAGTTCAGCTTTTTTTTTAGTAAGATAACACAATTTTTTTTTAAGTTTTTTAACTTTTTTTATTAAGATAATACAATTTAATATTTTTAAAATTAAATTATACAAAAATCATTCATTTTATAGTTAAATTGAATAACGTAAGATTCATATTTTTATAAGGAAATCATTAAATTTTATCCAATCTTTTTTTTATTTCTTTAAATATTTGAGTAATGTTTGACGAAAAATTGAATTAATAAATACAGTAACTTTTAATTTTTAGATTTTTAAAAGTTATATCGTACAGCTTATTTTTAGATTAAAATTTTCTATTACATTAAAGCATAATGTAAAATTTATAATAAGGTTTTTGTTATGTATAAATATATAAATATTATACAAACATTAGACGAAAAAATATTACATTGCTGAAAGTATCAATGTATTAATTTGTTGTATTCAATTTATTTTTTGTATTTAACTTATATAGTAATTCATGTACTATATTAATAATATAAGCTTATTATGGATCCATGTAATTTCATTCTATATGAAATGCATTTTAATCATATTGTAATTATATATATAAATATATAAATCGTAATAAATATATAAATTAAAATTTCAAAAATAATAGACCAAAATTGGAACAAAATACATTTTATATAAATCTATAATAAACTTATTTAAAATATTTGCCTTTATACCGTTATTCAACTTTTTGAATGATAATAACTTTTATATATTTTCAATTTAATTATTACTAATTGCATCATACAAAATTATAATGATTATCCTATATAATATACATAAAATTAAATTAAACTATCATCTTTGAAAGAATAAATTTTACATTAGGGTATTATTTCTTAATTTCTATCAATTTATATATAATATATTGATATTACTTTGGAAAAAGATGATTCAGTTTAATTGTCCTTTGAAGCAATCGAATATATTAAAATTTTGTATAAAAATTATATTGTTATTGATAATTTTAATATATATAGTAATTAAATAATATTAATGCACGTTACAAGTAATAAAAAGTTCTAAGCATTATGATACTAATCTTACTATGAAAAAAAATATCATATGGGGCTCAGCCGGGATTTGAACCCGGGACCTCTCGCACCCGAAGCGAGAATCATACCCCTAGACCACTGAGCCTTACAAAAATTTAATTTTTAAATTTAATGAACATTTTTAATAATATTGAATAATTAAAATTATAATTTATAAAATTTTTCAAAAACATTAAATTTTTCTTATAATGGTTAATCGCAAAAGAGAAAGAGATTCATCGATCTAAATTATTTTATAAATGGATTATTTTAAACAATTTTGGCTTAAAAAAACCATAAAGGTTCAATTTATATTAGATTATTGAGAATTGACTTTTTGTACGTTAATCTTCAAAGTTCTATCATAATTTATGAAGATTTTGTATATTATTATATAACTTCTGTCATTTAATTTGTATTTGTTCAACTACAGTATATTCTAAAAAAACGATTGACCTAAAACAAATGACTTTTATTTGACGTTTGACCTACTGAATAATTAAAATTAAAAATATTTAATTATATATTATGATTGTATGAACTTCCACATTGTAATAATAATAATTTCTATTTTCCATTTGTTTAATAGAAAAATATGTAAATACAAATGTTATATATATATATATATATTTTAATTTGTAAAAAGTCAATTTTTATATCATGATATGCCTTTAAAACGTACTTTATGGGTTTTTCATCAATACTTCTAATCAGCTGAATACTTCTATCTAATATGAATATTCTTTAAAAATTTGTAATTAAGAACCTGATTAGATAAAAATTTACTAACCTAGACTATATATCTTTAAATAATATATCAGGTTCCGAACATATAGATGCTGCAGACATTGTTTAAGTTATCTTTAATATACATTGTATTAATTTTGTATATTAAATAAATTTCTTCAAATATAATAATATTGTAAACATGCATTACATAAATTCTATGTTTAATATTTATAAAAACTGATGTATTATATTTGTATTTCATACATTTCTATTTAAATTTTATTGTTAAGTACTAAATACTCATATATATATATATATATATATATATATAAAGCATTTTATGTTAAATAAAAACTATTCATTATTTTAATAAAATATGATAAAATTCATTAAAAATATAAGATGAAACAAAAAATTGGGCTCAGCCGGGATTTGAACCCGGGACCTCTCGCACCCAAAGCGAGAATCATACCCCTAGACCACTGAGCCTTATATTGTTAATATTAATTATTTATGACTCATTTTTTAATTTTGTTATATGCATAATTATTTGTCTTATAATTAGACTATAAATGTAAGAAAGATACTCAAAAATTAAAAAATTGAATATATTCTGTTTTTTCGTTGTTTCAAGTTGTTTCAATTACACTTTGTTAATCGGTTAATTACTTTTATGATACTAATACCACTAAAACGTTAAAAAAAATTGACAACCATAAAAAATTATAATTCTCATAATTTCAAATTTTCTAATTAGTTAAGAAATAGTAAAATAGATAAAATATTGTTAAGTTATAATATTAACAAAAAGATATTTTTATATAGAATTTCAAAAATTTAAACTTATATAAACGACTGATGTTTGATATCAAGAATAATAATGGCTAGTTAAAAAAATTATTAATTATATGAATACTAAATCGCAATTCTATCACAATTTAAACAAAATCACTAGCTACGATGCTAATCTCTGTATTATTAATTTATAATATTTATTTTGTTTATTTTGTTAATAAAAAAATTTTTTAAAGAAATTTATATAATAGAAACTATAAAATTAATGATATTGTATGATGTAAAAAATGAAAACTTTTTTGATAACTTGTAAAAATAACAATTTGAAAACTATAATAACTTTAATATTTTATGCAATAGAACAAAAAGGAAATATTAAATATATTTGTTATTTTATATATGAATCGATTTAAAGTATAAAATAAATAATTAAGATTAGACACAGACTTTTAGGAAAAACGTTAAACTTATAAAGTAAATTTGAATTCTGATAATCCTACAGCATAATTTAAATAAAGAAATTTAAATACTCATATCATGGAAATATTATATTTATTTTATTAAGTGGTCTTCAATAAAAGTTCTAGGTTTCTTCATAAAAAATATAAACTTCTAGTTAAACTTATAAAATTATAATAAAAATTATATTCAAACGGAGAACATTCATAGGTATCTATTATAATTTTTTAATCAATATAAATATGATTAAATTTTACCTGTATAAAATTCCTATATTCATATTAGGCAGAGATGATTTTGAATGTTTGTTAATTTAAAAAATTTATTAATTTATACTTTTATTAAATAAAAATTTATGTCTATATATATATTTCAATCAAGAATATGTACACACAAGATTCTCATCAGAAACTTATGTATTGTTATCAAATAACTATTGCAACACTGTAAATTTATAAAAAATATTCTTGAAATGAAGTTATTTTTAATTATAATTTAAATTATTTCATTTACATTAATGAAACCTCCCATTAAAGGAAAAATTATATATTGCCTCAGAACTGTTAAATAATATGTCATAAAGAAAAAAAGAAAAAAATTTGGGTTCAGCCGGGATTTGAACCCGGGACCTCTCGCACCCTAAGCGAGAATCATACCCCTAGACCACTGAACCATCTGTTTAAAATTTATTCATTTTTATATTATATTCTTATAATTTATATATATCTATACAATTTCAATTAAAAAATATTACCTTTCACTTCTAGAAGTTCACATCTTCTTATATTTAATTCTATTTTTTTATCTAGTAAGCCTGCACTCAATTTATTAAACACTTTCATATATGTTTAGAGACACAATTAATTTTATTCTTAACTTTTTATTTAAATATACTTTAAAATATTTCTATTATATTATTATTAAATTCAAATTCATTATAAAGTTGCATTTATTGAAACTTGATTTTCTGAATTCAAATGTAGTTAATATAAAAAACACTGTAAATTAGAATAAGATTATAAAATATATCTATTAATAATAATTTTTAAATATATTAATAAGTACAATATATTATTAATGTTTTGCCATTATCTTAAAATACTGAATATTATATTATTATTTCAAGGTAACTATTGCCTTAAATTATTTTTCCTACTGTTATACCTAATAATTTAATAATATAGAATAGTGCTGCTTTGTAATTGAAAACATATTTAAAAATAAAAGTTGCAGATATAGTTTAAATAATATTATTATTATAAAGTTACAATTTATAAATGATTGATAAAAATTTCATTTCACATTAATTATAAATAAAATTCAATTAAAATATTTTGCATGTTACTTTTTTATATTAGATAATAATTTTTATTAGATTTTTCTATTTTATATTTTTCTAACTCAAAAATTATTTCACAAGTAATCACTATTTAATTTTAAGATAAATTTATATATAGTATTCTTTTGATACATAATATTTTGAGTATATTACTCCTGCATATGTTATTAAGCATATGTTTAGTATAATTTTAATTTAATATATAACAGACACACTTCCATTTAAAAAATTAAAAAAATTAATCTAAGCCTTTGACTCAAAGAAAATAGTAAATATGAAATTGAAATCTCTGAATGTAAATAATATATTGGGAAGAAAGAAAAGCATATCAGAATATTTGTGAAAATTCGAAAAAAATACAGTTACATTTATAAGTCTCGATGGCGCTTAAAACAAAAAGCTCATTGTCAAACCATTAAATTCACGGTATTGAGTAAATCCTGAAACTGCTTGAAGACAATGTATTCGCCAGTGTGAGATTCACTAGGCTCGGAACAAAAGAAAAGGTGCTTATTAAATATAGAATTGCTTGACTCGGTACTATAAATCAATTACTCGATCCAATCAAAACAATAAAATCTGTTGAGTATATTAGATAATAACAGTTTGGCCAAAGAAGTTAATGTACTACTACAAAATCAAAATTGAAATGATTGTTGTAATACTCAGAAACTTTTGTCTATTATTTACTTTTCAGGTTGAAAATGAAAAATGTATGAGAATTTTGAAACGAAAATAATTGAATCCATCTGTATTTATACTATTATTTTATATAATAGAATTTATTTTAATATATACATATAAAAAAGGAAGTATTTCTGGCAAAAAGATAAAACGGATTATTGAATGAATTCATTTAGTTGATATCTTTTTTTTGATATTTTTGCTAAATTGACTTTAAAAATTCAAATAAAAAATCTTTACAATTATGCCCTCTCAGTTGTATAAATATATATTTGATATTATATATTATATATGATATAATAAATAAAAAATATAAAAATGTATTCATTAAATTTAAACTTATATAAAATATTATAAATTAAAAATTCTTAAAGGATTATATTTTATTAAAATAGAGGAAACTCTATTTTTCATGGTATATTTATTTTACATTCATTAAAGCATTTTTTAGAATAATTCTATTATATTTGTTTTAAAAAATTAAATAATTTTCTGTTTATTTTACAATGATTTTTTGAAATTTATAAAACAGTTTTTTTTATATTTAAAAAAATATCAGAAAATTAATTTTTACTTGAATAAACTTTGAAATTAATTAGGAAAATTATTCACAATTTTATAAAAGAAATTCTGAATCATTTTTTTATAATGTATTTTATAAATTTAATAATATTATTTCGTTTATAATATTATTCACAAAGAAGTATTATAAAAATATGGTTCATATACAGTAATATTATATAATTTCATTTAAAGCTACGTTACATATATATTACGCGTTATACTCATTACTAATGACTTGTTTGCAAGATAGGAATTAAGGATCACATGCAATTTCGGTAAATTATAAATGTAATTTTAAAATATTTATTATAAAATGGTGGTTGTATATTGTAAGGCTGGTTCTTGCATTATTTTTAAAAAAGTTTATCTCAAATTTAGTTCGGGAATATAATTATGATACATATCTAATATGAGATGCTTCTCTCTTAATAGCTTCTTATTGTTATTTTTAATAATAGTGAGGGAAAAATTTTATTGCATACCTAAAATAAATTATAAAATAAATTGTTTTATGAATTTTTAAGAGAACTTTTTTTTAGATTGCAATTATTTATTTTAAAACAATTTTTATTGTTTTTCTAATTTATGGTAGCATTTTTTAATTTAACATTTAAACTTTTCGTTTTATATTCATAAGAGAAAAAGTTATTTTACATACGATAAAATAATGAGCTTATTCATTAAATAAAATTATGATTTCAATTTTATAAATAAAATGTCATTGAGGAGTAAATATATTTTATTATATTTAGCTTGTCTTTTAATTCATATAAAGTAAATAATCAAGTGTACAAAAATGGAATATTGCATAATATTAATGAAAATTTGATAACTTCTATTGAAAATAATCATAAATTTTTTATTTACGACATATTACACAACAGATTAGTTTTCTGTAAGTATTAAATCGAAAATAATATTACTACATTTCCTCAAATTATTTAAAATTCTTTACAAAGATAATATATTATTCATGTAATAAATTATATTAAGATTATTAAATAATTTGCTATAGAATAATTTTACAAAATCAAGATTATATAAGATTAGACTTCTATATATTAATACTTTGTAAGTTCAAATATCCATAAAGTGATATTTCAGTAAAATAGCAAGAAGTGAAAAGCTTAAAGGCAAGCAAATGTAACCAATCTATTATTCAATAAGTACAAACGATTAGCGTCAGGCTTAAGTAAAATACTTGCAGCTGAAGATCAGTCAGAAAATGCGTCACTCAGTGCATAGAGGTTTATCTGAGCATGAAATCAGACCTTGACCAATTGCTCTAGATCGCGTCAAACGAGGATCTTACAAACTTTCAGAAAACAATGAAAAAGAATAGAAAAAGAAGAAACATAAAGAGAGATAAAGATAAAAGAAGATAATAAGAGATAATAAGCAAGCAATTAAACAATTGAATCTTTTTATTCGAATTTTATTTCATCACATTTCGTGTTTTTTACTATACTTAAATTGAAATACATGGAAAATATGAAAGTTTACGTTATTATATTATAAATAGAGAAAAATATTAGATATTTTTTGTGTATTGATACATATTTAAAACAAACAATTTTTATTATATTATTAAAAAAACACTGATAAAAAATAATAATAATATTTATAATCTATCAAGTATTATAGTAAAAAGAAAAAAGTAAGATACTGGTTTTAATTTATTTATTTAACCTTTTTTCGTAATACATGAACTGATTTTATATATTTCAATAAAGTTTATTTTTAATATATTAAAGACGCTAATTTTATTTGATATACTTTTAAATAAAATTATTTCAAGAGAAATTATAAATAGATAAATTCAAATATTCCTTAAACTTCATTAAATGAAAATAACAATGTGAAGAATTTACAATTTCGCTTTGAGTATTTAAAAAAATCATGCAATCTTATTTTGAAGATATTACTTTAGAATGATTTTTATGTTATATAGTTATTAAAAATAAATGACACGAATCCAGATTAACTTCTAATTCCGTAAAGAAAATATTATATATAAAAAATATTTATTTTGTTTTTTGACTTTCAAAATATTAGATAAAATACAAATATTAAGATACATATAAATCAAAGTTGAATTCATTTTGTAATAATATAATTTTAATAATTTTTTGAATATTAATCATTCATCTTTTTACTCTTGTTTAGATAGGTACTAAAAAATAAACAATTTCTTATTAAAATTTTTATATTTTATATTAAGGCTATTGAATTTCGAACCTAGTAATTAGTATTAAAAATTTATTGAAATAAAAATTGGTATATTTTCCTTATGAATGATTCATATACTATTATTTGTAGTCATTCTAGTCATTCTAATTATAATTATTATATATAGTTGCTGTAATGAATTTCTTACAAATATTTATGAATGTAAAAACTGACTTACAAATATTCGATAAATTTGACGAATAAACTAAAATAATCGACTATTTTTATAATCGTTTATTGACTTTA
The DNA here is from genome assembly GCA_018907195.1 of Dolichoris vasculosae. Classification (NCBI taxonomy): domain Eukaryota; kingdom Metazoa; phylum Arthropoda; class Insecta; order Hymenoptera; family Agaonidae; genus Dolichoris; species Dolichoris vasculosae. The sequence continues at coordinate 1,742,470 of JACCHY010000019.1, forward strand.
GATAAAAAAGATGTCAATAAAATTATTATAATGCATTTTCTTCAAACTAATTATAATTAAAAAAATGAAAATAATAATTGATTCACTGCATGAATTTTGCTGAATATGTATTTTGCTGAATGAATATGAATAGTATCAATTATCCAAGTAAAGTTTGCCTAAGCAAATTCGCTTGACCTCGAATGTATATTATTCAAATAATAATAGTAAACAATCTCTCAAAATTATAAAGGAAAGCAAAAATTTCATTGGTGTCGTCAAAAGTATCAGTCAAAATATCGTTTCCCTTTCTTAGAACCAGTTTAATAATTTGCGCTGTGTATATATATGTATATGTTTATTTTGAGCAGAGGAAGCAGAAATTTTATTTGTCTTTCGAAGACGAATCGATTGGCATTTATGCTTTCCAATATTGTCATTCGACAGCAAAGTTTATTGAGCCATGTATTTCTCGATTTGATGAAATTACGAGTTCTAATATGAATGGAAATCACACAAAAATATATTGTATTGTCTGCAATATCAATGAACTTCAAATCACCAATGGAGTCTTGAATAATTTCTCAATATCTTTTGAATTTCATATAGTAAAGTTATATGTTTATTTTTAATTACTATTGTTTTTTTCTTTTACAGTCTTTCAATATGAGTTGCTATTTTTAACCTTTGATACATTTGAATAAATTATTTTAAAGGCATGTATTGTTCATTTATTTTAGGAATATTTGTCTAATTAATCTTCGCATAAAAATTTTTATATTTTGCAAGTCAATTATAAACTAAACTGTAAGTACATAGAATTACAATTATATAAAATATTATATGATTTATAGATAAACTACATAAAAAAGAGCTTTACATGAAATAATTCGAATTATTTTTTCAAATATAACATTACATTATATTTATCTAAAAAAAATTGTAGGTATATATATCAGTTTGTAGTTTCATACATAATTTAAATAACGTAAATAAAATAATAAATTTGATTTCTAGTTTCATGCATGTTATTTAAATAAAAATAATAAATAAGAAATACAGAAATTATTATTATTAAATAATAATTAAATAGTATTAAATTAAATAATTTATTATTGTGACTTTTTCCTGAAGAAAAAATAAATTCTACATAGTAACTTTTCTAATTTTAACTAAAAAATTCATGAAAATTTCTAATTTTCTGTTTTAAAAAACAACTATTTTTAAGAAAAATAGTTTTCATTATAACTTTTTATACAATTAAAAAAATAAAACAAATCATATAACATTTTTAAAGTTTCGTATTTACGAAGATATTTTTAATGTCATAGATAGAATAAATTTATAATAACTGTTAATTATTTTATCGAAAAAAAGTTTACAAAATGGAATTTAACGAAGATAATACTTCTTTAATCTATTATAAATTAATTTTTTTATTTATTGGTTTTTACTTGTAAGATATCATTAAACTTACTTGAGAATATCATGTCTATTTTAATCGAGTGATTTCTCATTCGATTTACTACTAAATAATAAATTCATAAATAAATAATACAGACATTATTGGAATATTTGAATTATAAATTTCATAAAATATAGAAATATTTAATAAAAATTATTTTTGAGTAATACATTTAAAGTGCTTTTTAGATTCATTCAGTAAAGTTAGTTTTAATATTGATTATATGGAATACCAAATTGAATGAAGTACTAAGCCTTTCATGATGTGAAAAGAAGTTGGATAAAAATAATATTTTACGTTTAAATACATTTATATATATATAAATTTAATTTTATATATTTAATTTTATATAATGCCAACAATGTATTTTATTAACATAATTGTACAAATAGAATCTGAAGCTTATAGAAGATATTATCAAGCTAATTAATAGAAATTATATTAGAGTCCAAATATATTAAAAAATTAAATAGGTACAAAATTAGTAATTTCATTCTATGAATTCAAAAGTTTTTCCAATAAAGCAAGAAATAAGAAGAAATGTCTGTTCGGTTCATTAATTAATGAATGAATAAGAAAAAAAGCTAAATAAAAATGTGTATTGTGAGCTTCCCTTTTTTCTGTCTAAAATATACAAAAATGGGGGACGATTTGCTCTTTGAGTTAATGAGATATTTGCATATAATATTGTCTAGTTACAATGTATCGCTGGCGAATTAATGATAAATGGCAGTGGAACAATGCAATGTATATTAACGATACTCGACCGCGCCTTATGTTAAACAGTACACGCATTTTATCTTATAAGCTAATTTTTAACGCAATCTCGTGACTAATCGGTTGCATATACTAAATCAAGCTTTTTTTCTAGGCATCCTTTTCCCTTTTTAAACTTATGTTTTTGAACATTTGTTACTATGTCATTTTGCTTAGATAATAATTCTTCTCTGCTGGTTTCTATTTTTCTGTGCGTTGTCATGGTAATCACATTTATATCCTGAGTGAATTAATGAAACAAGCGTGCAGATATGTAAATAATTTGAAACAGAGGTAAATCATAATGTGCTTCAGTGTATCTTGAGAATATCTTACTTTTTGAAACTATTTGAATCATTTTAGAATAAAGTAGTAAAATTTATATGAATAAAAGTAGCTATTTCCTTATTTTATGAAGAATTTCATTATTTTATAAACTCGTTGAAATGAAATTTTCAAATTTTGGGATTTTTTTCCATTATTTTAAGGAAAGATTTTTAACTTAAAAAAAGTTATGTTAAAATCACAATAGATATATTTTCGAATTTTCTCTATACGTGTGTTTATATAATTTGATCATTAATCATATTTTCATAAAGTGTTATCTGATGCATGTGTTTATATGATTTACAAAGAGAATTTCATTTATTTTATACAAATTGTATAAAATAAAATATTATTCTATTTTTATCAATTTTTTTAACATCTATGGAAATATGATTTAAGATGTCAAGCATTTAACAATAATATTTACAAAAAATCAATTTGCTAACAAGTAATGTTTTAAAAAATTAATAATTAATTTATGAAAACTACAAATTTGTTTGAAACAATTAAATTAAAAATTTGAAGAATTTTGATTATTTATTTTTAATTTTTCTTTTAGATTGATATATATGATATATCTGCAGTAATAATTTATTTAATTTATTATTATGTTTCCTTCTTATCGTACTAAAATCGTTCAATAAATGTATAAATTCATAAAAATATATTTTGAAAATTTGCAGTTACAATCATCCACATTTTTATATCGCAACCAAGTGCTATTAGCTATTAGTTTTCGAGATAGTTATTCATATGACAGGAAAATTAAAGATGTACATCGAGTCAACAGTTGGTGGCTTCTTATACGCGGCAAGGAGAGAGAGAGAGAGAGAGAGAGAGAGAGAGAGAGAGAGAGAGAGAGAGAGAGAGAGAGAGAGAGAGAGAGAGATATGAATTATGCCTATTGAGTACAAAATGTATAATTTTTGAGGGGTGATGATGATAACAAAAGATCAGTGTTGCATGCCGAAGTTTTTAAAACCAATTAAGGGTGAATCAAAGGTAGAAAGTTAATTGTCAAAAGGCACAAAAAATTATAATAAAAGCTACATTAGTTTCGTATATTCTGTTGAAGCCATGTGTGATGTATATTTCAGTTTTTTTTATATTTGTATAACATAAAAACAATGTGCAATTAATAATATTTTGTAAGTTTGATAAAAAAATTTATTAACTTATAACATTTTCGAATAAATTTTTTATTTCTTTTTTATTAATCTTTTCGTTATAGTATTGTAATTGTATACAAAATAGTATATGCTAAATACATATAATTTTTATATTCAAAAATATCTACAATTAAAAATTATATGGAATTCAATTAAACTAAAACTAAATTAAATTGAAATAAACAGTAAATTTTTATAATATAAAAATGAAATAATACATTTTGCACTATTATATGAAATCAACTTAAATTCCCTAAATTTAAATAACAATAATAATAATATCAATAGTTGTATTCATTTTAAAATTTGGTACATTATTTTTCTTTAAAAAATATATTTTATTAGTAATTTCTGTAAATACTTGAAAGTACTCAATATACAATATTATAAATATAAGCGTATATTATAAATATAATGTTATATACATTGAATTAAAATTATATTTATTTAGTCATTAGGAAACTATATTTGTTATAAAGAAATATGTATTTTATTGAATTACTTAATAATATTATAATTTTCATTTTTTAAATAAGAGATGTCTCTTGAATTTGTATGCATCAGTAAAAATTTTTATGTGTTGAAAATACTCTTAAGAAGTTCCATTTCCAATTAATTTATTGTAAAGTAGAAGGAAATGAAAGGTGATTGAGAACGACGGTCGAGACAAATTTGATTGCAATAGAAAATCTAATTGGTTGCTCATAATAGTATGATGCATCTATCCATTCTTGTCCCTAAAGTCCGAGAAAAGTAACCAACTAATCGAAGTCATTCTAAATCTCGTGCAATAAATTATATCTAGACAGTGATTTTCTTTGTGAACCCCATCTAATTCAATTAGTGGATAAAGGCTTCCTTCTACCCCTCGGCATCTTCTTTCTTATCAGCTTTAGAATATTAGCTGCGAACGCATCTTTTCCAGTGCGCCTCTTGACAATATTGTTGTTGGAAATTAATATTTCATTCTACGCTTAATCCTATACCAAAAAGTTATTGAGCTTCTATTTTCTATTTATTATTATTAAATAACTATTTTTTTTAGCTTATCAGAAATTACGTAATAATTCAAAGATTACAATAGATTCAACTATACCAAAAAATGCGTATTTTATTCTACTTCCCGAAAAAGCAATAAATATGTTTTTGTTATTACAAACAGTTATTTTTGTCTCAATGAGGTTTAAAATTGAACCAATATAAATAGCTTCCAAGAATATTCAATTATAGCAAGAAAGTTATTTAATATTTATTTAACAGTAAATCAAATTAGTTTTTTCAATTTATCATTAGTCAAAATAATTTTGATGAATGCATGTTTCACTTAATAAATATAAAAATCAAAAACTATTAATTAGTTTATACATGAATTTATTTATTAACTGTAGTGTAACAAGAAACTTTAAGTCTTATACCTGTGAAATTTTATTATTTCAAAAATAATTCATATTTTAGAAGCAATAATAGCCAACGATAATAATAGAATCGGGAAATGGAAATATAAGAAGTGATTCTTTTTTTCGAGTAGTGGTTATCTAATTTTATAGCTTATTTAAAAAAGTAACGTAATTTATATTTTACATAAATAACTTTTAAATAATATTTAAGAATTATAAGAAAGATTTTGTTGTTTGAAGGTATAAAAGTTTCATAAATCTTTTAATAATTAATCAATAATTCTAGTATAAGATACATAAATTGTATTAATTTTAGGTTTCAATAAAAATTATAGATATATGAAATTAAAATAAAAGAATTATTCTGTTTACAGATTTTCTGATAAGATAAAATACAATTTAGTTTGTTCTAAAAATTAATTCTTAATTAAATATCTAAACATAAGAGTTTTAAATAGTAATTGATGAAATACGTAGTACTTACATTATTCGCTTAATATAAGTTTTAACTTATTTACTATGTTTCATTATAAATAATGAACCTATATTCATGATGAATTATGAATATAAATGAATAAACTATGAAATTTTTAAAAAATTATTTAGATAAATTGCTTTAACTGTATCGTATGTAGGTAGCATATACAAAATAAATTGGATTGTTTATAGTTTGAATTAATTCAAAATTTGTACGCTTTACTTTTTAATCAATAAATAACAATGAGCGCAGTTTATAAATAGCGATATCAAGTCAAACGAAATGTATTTTTATTGTTTTGCAAACATGTAGTATACATTTATATGGATTTCAATCGTATTTTTATGCATTTTATGTATTCTAAATAAGGAACTTCATTTGCCCTGCTTTATTTAACATTCAATATTAATATATTTAATATATATACTTAAGGTTTTAATTAAATTTCCTACATTAGTTTAAATTATATTCTGATTTATGTATATATACTTATGTATTTATTTTAACTTTTATTAATACTAAATTTATTTATAATATTTAATGTATATATATATTATTTATTTATAAAATAGTATAATAAATAATATCTTTATATCCTTATATTTTTTCAATGTCATGTGATATATTTTTATCACCCACTATAAATTGATGATGCATTAATTTAAAATATTTTTAACTAACACTTGCAAAAATGAGAATTTTTAGTAAAATTATTTAATAAATTTATGTAAATTATAATATTCTGCAAGTTACATTGCAGCTTATTATACATTGATAGTTAATTAAACTTTGATAATTTTAATACAAACAATATAAAATGAATGTTTTATAAAATTATATTTTTATTACCATGATTTTCGTAATCCAGATTTTTAACAATATACCTGAATAAAATTATTTTCAATATTTTTATATTGGTATCTATATAGCATGAACATATTTAATAATTTTATATATTTCTAGCATAAACTTTTTCATTAATAAATTTAGTATTTGATTCTACAATAGTATTAGTTTTTTTTATAAACATTAATAATAAATAATTTTTTAATGACAGAATTTTTAATGGATTCATAACTACAGGTCTATTTTTATATTTACAACAAATTCATTCGGAAGAAGAGGCATAAAACAAGAAATAATATATATATATTCAACTCTATATTTTTGTCAATAAATATATCTATTTGTTATTAAACATAAAAATTAAATTTTCAGAATTTATTTTTTATTATTTCAAATAGAAATATTCACTGATTATATATTAATTAGTTTCCTACTGTATTTATATAATATGATTAATTCAAAATTGATTCATATGGGTAAAAGTTTGATTCTCAATCAATATAAATAAATAAAGAAAACACAATTTTAATAAAACATTATTACTTACATCGGATTATATATTTATTATTTTAAAAACAAAAAATAATTCTTAATATTCTATACTATTTTTTATTTTTTCAATGCTTTATAAAGTATTATTATAATTTCTCCTCAATAAGTACAAGTAATTTACAATAATTTCTCTAATTATTTTTTACATTGAAATTAAAATAAACTATTTTGTTTTATTTAATTAAAAGAAGTCCAGTTAAAACACTATTATAAATGGGGTGAAAAAGTGATTTCATGATATTTGAAATTCGCTTTTATTATTTACAGTTTTTATATTTTACTTATTAACAAGTTTTAAGAATATAACAGTTTAAAGTATATTTAGAAAAAATTTTGAAACTGAAAATATATAATATTTTTATATCTTTTAACTCAATTTTAAATTTTTCTTATAGAAATTTTATTTTAGAAAACAAAATTTATAAAATTAAATGTATTCATTAACATAATCTATTTTCTTTATAAATATTTTAAATAAATTAAAATAGAAACATTTATTTTAGAAATAATTTAAAAATTAGTAATTATGTCTAATATAACTAGACGTTGATGTTTTTTTTTAAGAATTATCTCGTTTAAAGAAAGAAGTAATATTGTAAAAAATATAAATATAATTAAATGTACGAATTTTATAAAATTTTTTTAAATTAATTAAATTTTTTATGAATTTAGTATTGATTAAAAGGCTAAAATTTTTAGAAAAATAGATATTAAAAATAAAATTTCTTTAACTTTGATAAAGAATATTCATTTAAACATATTTCTAAAAATATCGTTATTATAAAAACGTTTTATTTTTGTTTAAACAAATATATATTTCTAAAAATAATTTCTTTCGTATTCAGCAGTGATTTTAAGAAATTAAATAAAAGCTAAATAAATTTTTAGTATGATTTAAATAAAAAATTGTATTTTTAAAAAGAACTATATTTTTATAAAATTAAGTTTTATAATTTAGTTAAGTTTAAATCCTTATATTTATTTAAATAAATCTCAAAACAACAATAAAAAAAATTAGGACTTGAAATTTCGTACATAAAAATTATGGCCTAGAGCAACTTATTTTCAAAAAATGATATAGTAAACTATAATTTCCCTTATGTTTATATTATTTTATATAAAATTTAAATAATTGTTACTAAATATTAAGTATTACTGAAGTTTATGAAACTAGATTTTTTGAGTTAAACACTTATATTATTCAATAAAAATAATATGTTTCTAAAGAGTATAAGAATCTATTATTTAATGTATTATTTAATCTATTATAGTTAATGTATAAGATTAAATTATTAATAAATAAATATGTAAATTATTTTAAGATAATATTGTGGGTAATTATTTTTAATAGGCATTGGTAGAGAAAAAAGAGAAAAGACGTCATATCAAAAGGTTTAATTAGTTCTTAGTTTTAGCTTTTTTAGAGACTCATTTTAGGAGTATTTGCTTAAAATTTTTTTAATTTAAATGAAAATTTTCTTCTAACTAAATATTATTCTACTTTTTTCGTTCGTTAAAGTACTTTTCGAATTTCTACTAACTCATGGTTGTTTAGAATTCTTAAAAATTAAAATAAAGTAGTTTTTTTTATTTTTCGAAAATAAAAAAAGGACTAAATTAAATTATAATTTAAATCATGTTTTTAATATTACAATTGGTATTAAATTACATTTATTTCCTATATGTACAAAAATGTATATACAAATAACATGAAATTAGTAAGAAATGTATAATTACTAAATACAAATATACTAATAATAATTCATATACATTAAAAAAAGAAAAGAAACTTTTCTATATCTTAAATTGTAATTTCATTTTAAATCTTAATAGAAATAATTTTTATTTATAAAGAATTTAATATCAATTTAAAGTAATACAATGTACAGTTATTGTTTACCATAAATAATATTTTTTGATAAGATAGGAGACAATATATACTTTTTAAGAAATATCAATAAAATTAAAGCTTGACTATAACATTTTCGATTAAAAAATTTGGTAAAAATATATAAAAGTAAATAAAAATATAAGTTAGTGGTAATATTATCAATTTTTTAAATATATATATATATATAATTAAAAATGAATTTAAAAATATCTAAATTTAAATGAATCCTTTATACATATTTTCAATTATAACATAAATATTCTTAAAATAATTTCTTAAAATTTTAATATGTTTTCCTAACAAAAAAAAAAGAATAATTTGTATATCAAGATTTCAGATCCACAGTATTTTATTTATCATCCTGATTTTTAATTTGACATGAAACTCAAAATCAGAATTTATCAAGTCATATCTTTGTCAAATCATATAATAAAATTGAAAACATTTATTACTACATTATAGAATCAGATCTTTTATTGATTCAATTTTATTAGCAAATTCTATAATCCTCAATTAAATTCATAATGGAATTGATTAATGTTTTAATCATAAAAAATACATTAATAAAAATATAAGATTAAAAACTAAATCATTATTGATATAATAATAAAATTATAATACATTAGATCTATTTTGAAATTTTTTCCCAAAGAGTAACAAAATAATTTAGTTTTTTAAGTACAAGAACGTATTCTATAAACTTTATGAATATTTAAATTTAAGATACAAAAATTAAAAACAAAGTACGCAATTTCAAAAATCTAAAATTGATTAGTTTCTACTTATGTATAAATTATTTATATTTGCTATAAACCCTTTTATTATTTAAAATAATGAATTACAATAGAGAATTATAATAATTACAACAAATATTATATTTAGTTTTGAATAACTTTTATGTGTATAAATTATAAGGTGCTCTTTAAATAATTATTGTTTTTAATTTAGTTAAAGGCATAAATACTCAAATCAATAATTCACTGAGTTGACATGACTCTTCATACGTACATTGCATATAAAGTACGTCTTCAGAAAATACTAGGTACTAATAAGAAATATATTGATAAGTTTCCATATAAAGTAATCCAATGTATTCACAATGTATTTTTTTTTCTTCATTTTGACCATATTTAATAGTTTTTTAATATAAAATTTAAAAAATTATAAGATACACTTTTTCTATAAATATAAATCTTATATTTTCTATAAATATTAAATATATTACAATATTATACAGAATCATATCAATCCAAATCTGAATAAACATTCATTATATTATATATGTTTAAATTATATTTAAAGTGATAATAACCATAACTTAATATTGAAATATTTTATAAATGTACGTATGAAACTATATTATAAAATATATATAATAAAATATTTTAATGAATTTTCTAAAATATTTACAGTAAATATTATTTGTATAAATAACGTTAAAAGTTTAAGCAAATATAGAACTTAATTTAATTAATTTAATATAGGGTCTAGTATTATTTATTGAATTAACTAATTTGTATGATTTATATTGATACTAGATAATTATTTCATGTTCTTTTTATATTTTAATTAATTAATACAATAAATAAAATTTTTAATATATAAAATATTTCTCATGATTTACTTTTTCTTTTTATCAAAATAATATATTAATTCAGAAAATAATATAATTTGAAAATTCAAATGATGTATTTACTTCTTATTTTTTGATTCTTTATATGCTTTATTTCATATTCATTATTTTTTCTAAAAATAAATCTATAAAAATAATTTTTTTATAATATTTGTTCTATCAGTTACAATTTCTAAAATATTCACAATGTATCAGAAAATATGAATCTCATTTAAATTCAGTTATTTAAATACTAGTATATTTAAGAATATTTATTCAATAAAATTTTCGTGGATATATATTTAAAAGTAAAAAAAATAATTAAATATAGACAAAAAAAATAATAAAATACACGTTTTAATGACATTTTGGAAACTAAAATATAAATATGTACCGATCAATTTATGTCATTATATTTCCTCAATGTTAAGTATAAAAAACAAAAATATAATGAATATTTTTATTTTGACTGTTCTTATAATTTTAATCCTATAATTATAATGCTATACAATGTTCTTCATATAAAATTTTGTATATATATACAATTTATATTTAATTTCATAAGTTTTTTAATTTAAACATAAATTATATAGTACTTTATACATAATTTCATAAGTTACTTAATTAGAATAAAAATTATAACTATTTTCCAATCAGTAGGCTACAATTTGCTAAAATTGAAAATTTTAAACTTTTTTTAGATTCTTTAACTTTATTTTATAATAATTAAAAAGATTTACATGACAGGTATATTATGCTGAAAATTTAATTAATATGAAAGTAAAAATATAAAATCAACTCATCTATTGCATATACGAGGTAGAATTAAATTTTAAAATGAAACTAGAATCAATTTTATTTTCTTATATCTGTCAAAATTTTCAATATAAAAATATTCGTATAAATAGCTGATAGCATCTAGTGTATATAATAATAGAACACTGCCAAAAAGATATGCAATTATTTTATTGTATGTTGGAATATAAAAAACTCGTCGACTTAATTTCTTGCTAATATTAAGAATTTTCAATTTAATATTGTCAATATAAATTGCAATTAAATAATTACCTCTATATAAAGAATAAAGAAAATTATTTATTTTAAATTCATTTTACTAATGTGTTTTAAATATTGTTGGAATGTATTTTTTCAGTACTCTGAAATTCTTCTGTAATTGTATTTTTTAAAATTTGTTCCCAAAATATTTCTAAAGTATTTTTTATATGTAATTCATTTTTAAACGATAATTTAATGAAATATATGAATAAATGTGATTATATAGCATGATATTGATAATTCACTATCCTGCAAGATTTAAATATTTCATTACAACATCAAAGATTTGCACAGGAAATTTAATAAATATCAAGTCAACGTACTTGAAATTGTTATGTGATTTTGTAATCGGGCGAACTGGATCTTGCTGACACATTTTGTAAATTTGATGATGCACTATTGCATTATTCACATTCATCCACGGATATCATATCGATAAGATTTAATTTTCCCGTGTTCTTTTGTTCCATTTCCAAGCATTAGAAATCCTAAGGATGCGCATGCATAAGCTTTCATATGCATATACCCATGTCCATTAGTAGGATCAAAGCCTCTATCTCATAACGTGCATGTAGCTACTAGACATTGCAAGACACATTACATCAAACGAACGTATGATTTTTACATAAATTTTTATCGCTGGAGATTGGAATTGAGATTGAACTACTTCATTTTGTAAATATTTGAGAAATTGTTAATAACGAAACGCTTACTAGTATTGTTTTATTTTTTGTTAATAATTAGAATTTTCTCATTTGGAAATATTTTTTCATACAATATATTGTCATTGATAAATATACATATTTTTATATGTATATCTAAAGATTACTATGGTAAATTATTCTATTAAAATGAAATAAAATATCGATTTATAAATGTTTAACATAAAAATAAATAGTAAATTAAAAATTTATCTCTTATTATTTCTAATCAATAATTTAAATTTAATAATTAAACTGTTTAAATTCACTACTAAAATAGAAATTACAAGATATTATATATAGTAACAAAATTGAGGCGCTAAAAATCTTATAATTGAAATTTCAAAGTTATTATACAGGAAATAATAATTCAGATATTAATCACATAAAATTATATAAAAAATTTTTTTATTCTCATAATTTATTTTTCACTAATAATTAAAATAATTTTTCTATATTCTTTATACATTAATTACCTATTTATACATATATATAAGTGATAAACTTTTAAATTTACGTAAGTAAAATCTGTTGTTACATATTTATGTGATTTCATATCATTTTCATAATTGAATATATTAAAAATATAAAATAATGTGTAACATTAAATAATAGTAACTTAATATAATAGATAATGACTTAATACATAATAGACCAAATATTCTATCAGCTGCAATAATAATATGGATTGCAGTATATGAATAAAAGTAAAAGAATGATCTTATTTACTATTTGCAGTTATTTGTACTATTACCAGCTATATTACGTAGCTTGTAATTCAATTTTTCCTTTTTTCTATTTATTTATTTTTATCTTTGGTATTACTATTTTCTGGACAAATTACTTTCATATAATTTTATACACAAAAGATATGATATTTTTGATGAAATTATTAATTGATTTAGTCCTGTATTTTTTTTTATTAAAGAAATATTAATTAATTCAGTTTACAAATAATTAGATATTTTAACTAATAAATATTTTCTCAATTAAATTAAAATTATAATAAATCTCATTAAAATATATAAGTTGTTCATTAAATGCTTTACGATATTTATATTTTATAGAAGATTAATTATGAATAAAAGCATTTGTTTGGCATATAACCTTATTTATATATAGTTACTAAAGCTTAATTCATTTCACAAAAATCTAATACCTTTTACAGTAGAATTAGAAATATAAGATAAATAAATAATCAAATCATGTGAAATATAATTAATTTTATTAAATATTAAATAGTGTAATATAAAAACTCTTAATATAATTCTCAAAATAATAGCTTATTGAATAATAATTTATTAGTTAAAGTAATAATATTTAAATAAACATTTTACTATGAATAATTTCTGAAATACCAATTATGAGTAGTAATATTTTTCTCTTTTCTTTTGCGCATATTTTATAATAAAAAATTTTAATAAGAAAATTTTGTTACGAAATTGCATATCTTGCAAATATTGATTGGTATAAATGTAGTCACGTGAATTCTTGGAAGCCAAAGTCGCTTTATATAATAGTCCGAGCGTATATCGAATCACAACTTATTTTGAAATAGAAAAGAGTATATTTTATTTGTGAAAACATTCTCAAATGTTAATAAAATTTCATACAGGATATGCTCTAATTTAGAATATATGATTTTATTAAATGTATGAAGTAATGAAAAAGAAATATATCCAATGCATTTTTTGTGTACTTACGATATATATATAGTTTATGTTTATTATAATGAATTTATTGTTGTAATTAATAAATTTATTATTAAAAGTTTATTATAAGGAAAATTCAATAAAAATTATGTATGCAACAGTAACAAATAATAAAGTAAATTAATTTTCTTGACTTAATCGATATTATTAATCTTTATACGTTAAATTATTGTAAAAACTGTAATAATTTACTATATAGATAACGAAATGGCATATTTTATTTTATGAGTAAGGAAATAATTTGTATTATTTTTAGACAAAATAAATTGTATTCTAATAAAATATTATTATAAAATTTTGTTATATATCACAAAAATCTATTTAAATTTTATTTCATAATAATCAGTATACTTTCAATGGTTAAAAGTATATTTATTTCTTAATGCATCATTTAAAAACCTAATTTCATTATTGCTTTATATATATAATTAACCATAAATATTATTTTATTATGTAAACATATAATATATAATAAAATGCTTCAAAATTGATTAAAGTAATACTAATTCAATTAAAACATATTAATTTATAATATTATCCATTTTTTCATTTAAAAATAGCCGTTAAATAGAATAGTACTAGAATTATATTTTATTTAACAACTTGAACAGTTTATTATATTAAAATAAAAATTTTCAAATAAAATATTTATCAAATAACAATTATAGATTTCTGAATAAATATATTAAGTTTCGAGAAATGTAAACATTTTTTAAAATTTAATTATAATGATAATTATTTCATATTATAAATTTATTTGAAAAGAATACATAAAAAATAATTATATTTTTTAAATTGTGATATTTTTTGTATTCATACGTGCTTAATATGATCTTAAACTTTATACTAATAATATTATTATTCACACATATATATTTATTAAATATGATTTATAATAAATCGTATTTGTATCAAATTATTAATATAGAAAATCATTAAATACACATAATAAATCTTTGAATTTATTTTATTTTTATATTTTTTAAACTAAGTTTATTAAATTTTTCTTTGAAAATTATTAGCCTTAGATTATATGATATCTAAAATAAATTCAAGATTTACGATTTTACTATTCAATCAGTATTATATAATTTTATTATAAAATTTTATTATATAACTTTTACAGTACTTCGGTAAATTCAATTTTCTTCTTGAAAAGAAAAACAGAAATGTATTTATTTTTCTTATGTTAGGAAAACTACATATATTAAAAGACTTTAATATTATAAAATAATGATACGTCATGTTATAAAATATCTTTTTGTTTATTTGAAATTTATAATTCTTTCGATGAAAAATTATATTTATATGTGCGATCATATTTTTTTTCTTATCGTAAAAATAAATGTAAGTAAGTTTAAAAAATTTATGTTTGAATAAAACAAAGGTGTAATTTTTACATATATATGAAATTTCATTTCCTTTTTTGTATTTCAAAATATTACAAAGAAGTTTAATTTCTGTTAGAATCTATAAGCTATTATTATTATTCTTAATAATTTTTGTAGTGCGGTCATTATTTTCTTTAATTTTTAGGTCTATACAAGTTGAAATCATTAAAATTTGCAAATTATAATATTTAAACTATCAATACTATATATTCCTTATTTTATTTTAAACGAATTTATAAATTAGTTACTGAATTTATTTTTTCATATTATATATTCTCTACATTACTTGTAGAGAATAATATATAAATTTATTATTAAAACTTATGCATTCATGTTACATTTATATTTATAGTATATTATTATGTACATAGTTTTTAGAATAATGTAGTGTATTATTATGTATATAGTTTTTAGAATAATGTAGTATATTATTACGTATATAGTTTTTAGAATAATATAGTATATTATTATATAATATAGTTATATATGAATATTATATTCATAAAATGTTTACATTATTATTTAAAAACATAAATATAATCATTTATTTAAAAATAAGAATTATATAGTATTAATTTTTTATCATATTTTTAAAAATATTTAAATTGTATTTTTTCATATTATTTTAACTATAAATTATTATAAAAAATGTTAAAATAAAAAAAATTATAATCATACAACATTTATAAAGTATTTACGCAATTTAAAATTGATTAAAACACCATGAAATAATGTAATTTATCAAAAAAAATTTCTTTTAATATTTTCAATATATAATCAATATAAATACTATTGGTTTAGGTAAACATTTATTATATAGATATTATGAAAAAAGAAATATAGATATAATAACAAATAAAAATATGTTGATATTATCATAAAAAATCTTTTTCATATGAAAATAATAGTATTTTTATACAAGTAAATATTCTGTATTACAATCAATACTATACAGAGTGTAAGCATTAGTAAAATTAGTGAATTCTTATTTTTAAAATTCGGTTATTCGATTAATAAAATAAACATATAAAACTCTTATAAATTGAGAATTTTAATTAAGTAAATATCTCATAAAATGAAAAATATTATAAAATAATTTTAAATGCTAATATTTTTATAAAAAAAAGTTTAGTTAAGGATTATTTTTAAAAAAGTTTGTGATTCATCATTTCTCAGAAAAGAAGACAAAACCGATTTTAAAAGCTTGTATTAATCGCAATTGTACCCTTTTATATTCTACAATGCAAATTGTAACAATCAAGTTGAACAAATAGAAAAGTGCTATTACAAATGAAAATAAAACGTACAATAAACATAATATTACACAAAAAGGAAAAGAGACGATGGTCTTTGTTTCTATTTCTCAGGTCAAAGATTGCGATTAGCCAATAAAAAGAATGAAGAGACAAGGTCTACATCTCGAAATCCTATCTTCGGGCAGATGAATATAAGAGTTGATTGAGGACGAGTTAAAGGAAAAATGGACGTTCTTTGTATCGATTTACCCCTAATCTCATGAGTGTTACACATTGCTTTGTGAAGCTGACATCACGAATACCAATGACAAACATGTTTTAGACCAGAACGACACACATTCTATATACCAATATTGATGACTGTGCCGAATAGCGGTGACCCGAAATCCTAATAATTGAAGAGTTATATTCAAGAATAATAATAGAAAATGGTTGCAAAAATTTTGTATTTTTAAAATTAAAATATATTGTACAAGACTTCTTTTAATCTCAATATAACTTTAGACGGAAAAAAGCCACGAATAAAACATTTTGAGTAGATATTTTAATTATGAATTTTATTTTATTTATGTATGTATGAGCGAATCTATATTATAATTGTGAAAAATGTACTATTTTCAAAATAGTTCATTATTACAATATCATCTGATTAATATAAAAATTAATTTTGTAAAAGATTATGGTATATGGATATATATACGAGTTTAATTAAATACATTTTGTATAAGGTTCAGGTACTTATAATTTATAGAAAAAAAAATGTTTACCTGTAATAAGAATATAAGAAAAATGATCATATTTATTTTCTTTAAAAATATATAATTACATTTGATTATAAGATTTTTATTAGAAATCATAAAAGTATTTTTTGATGTGCGTAAAACTTGATTATTTATATTAAATTTTACGTTATTAATATAATATTTGAATATTTTTGTATTTCATTAAATTGCTGCCAAATAATGAATAGAAACATTTATAGTCTTTCAAATAATCAATTACAATATTTAATTTTTCACATAGTAATAAGACAAATTTTTTTCAAAAGTAATATTGTATATTTGTATATGAACTACAAGATAAAAGAAATGATTATAGTTTTCTTCTCATTCCTTATTATTCAGTAAATATTCGTAAATTTTGTACCAGAGAAACAAAAATGTTATAAAAATTATAAAACTGCCGTTAAATCTATATTAAAAAATTAATAATTATATCCATATAAGACTTTCTTATAAGTATTTTGTACTCTCAACTCCTTTGAAGTAATATAAAATTAAAAGTATATATTTCTAAAATTATTGCCATCTTAATATTTTGTTGTAAGAATTTTTTCAAATTTACATAAAATGCGTTTTAACTGAACATTTTACGAAATGGCGAGAAGTTTATTAAAAACTATATAAAAATTATTAGCATATAATAATTTTTCTCTTCAAAATTATAAATTAATAGTTTTTTTAACAATATTACAATCTTTGATATTATCTTTAATTATATACAATCGTTGTTAGTAATAATTAATTATTTAATACAAATCAACAAAACTCAGTATTTTAGTTTAATTAAAGTAGTAAGAAAAAGCACATCTTTAAAATCATATATATTTAAATCTGAAAAATTATTCATTTAAATAAACATATTTCATACTACACTGCAATCATACTATTTATATAATTTCATACCGTTGACTTATGACATTTATTATTTATTTATTTTTCATTAATAATATGCAACAATTTATAAAAATATTTTTTGAGATAATAAATATAAAAATTATTTAAAAATAGATTTTCTAAGAAAAAAATTTAAAAGAAGACTATTAATATTATTAAATTTCTTATAAATTTATTAGTTACTAAAATAAAACATAAAATAAAAATAACACAATATTTGATATTAATATTTACCCTTATGACTATAATCAGGTAAATACCAATAATGGTATTTTAATATTTTTGGTATTATTATTTATATTAATATATACATAAACATAATTTTCTAAACAGAATTAATTAAAATAATTGAATTAAAATTTAGAGCTTTATTTATTGAACATTTACTTTGAAAAATTGCATAATCAATATATGTGTAATGTTAATTATATCGTTAATTTTATTTTAAAAAATAGTAAATTATATTTTTAGACATATAATTATGTATTATTTATCATTATTGAAAATTAAGCATTTACAAGTTCTAGATCTGTGATTATATAATTGCTACTATTTAAAAGTCAATAAACATATCAATTTATATGATTATGTATATTTATAAATTATATAACCCACAAAAAATTTTTTGCTTAAATATACCTAACATAAAATATTAGAAAAATTATACAAAAATTTAAATGAAAATGTGTAAAATTGATAATGTGCGAAATATTCTAAATATTAAATATAAATATATAAAATGAACCATCATTCACAGATAATTTTGTTACAGCTTTAAACATTAGTCTTATAATATAAAGATTTATAATGAGAGAAGATGCTCTCTATTCTTTTAGATAATATCATATATATAATACAGTTCATTGTGGATTTTTTAACATCGAAAAAGATTTAAGGAAAATATTTTTTTGATTTCATCTGACAGATTCTTCTTTAATGATACTTTTTAGTAGAAGTTTAATATTTTAGTAATAATTTACTCAGTAGATTATATTTAAATTTATAATTTAATTGTATGAATTCATATATATATAATATAGACTACACTGTATTTTATTTCATATATATATATAGATAAATTTTATAGTTTGCATTATTATATTTTTATAGCTGAATATATTTAAAATGATTTTCAATAAGTTGTACTTATTAGAAATATTTCTAATTTTTTTTTTACTATGTCGAAAAATTTATTTGAAAAGTTATAAATTAAGAATTTAGTGCATTTCAATTTATTTCATATCTACTTTATATGGTTATAATCGGATATCTTAATTAATTATCGTCACATATTTGCTTCGTTTTATTTTTATATCTTCAAGTATATAATTAAAATTATATATAAAATTGGAATAAACAGTTGTAAATATTTAAACTTTTTAAACATTTTTTTCACTTTAATTTAATTTTAGGTACCAAATCTTTTAAATTTTTATTCTTTTGAAAATTTGAAATAATCATTTTCAATGTAGAATTATATATACATTCAAATATTTATTTTTAAATTAACCAAATAATTAAATTATATTTACAGTCTTTCAATATAATTATAATTTATTACTTAAACATTTACAATACATATTGAGAAATAGTTAACTAATTAAAAATAATTTTAATTATTATGGTATTTCTAAGATAAATAAAAAAAATTAGAACCCACTTGTTCACCCACAAATTAATTGAATAAAAGACTTTACGATATAGTTTTCTCTCTTCAAAACTTGTGTGGCTTCTATCAGCAGAAGAGATTTTAATAATTACTACCAAAAACAATCCTTTTCTCCTCATCTACGATCATCAAAGGAAGTAATTAAACTATAACACAGAATTCTAAATTACTGATGTCATAAAGCAAACATGTCATAAAGCAACATAAATTGCGTGTGGGGTTGAGAAAATGCAGTATATGTGACACGAGGTTGCGCATATATATGCACGATTTTAACAAGTTTCGTATTCGATGAATATTTGTTTGATAACTTGTAACATGAATGATAGTAATTGTGTAAAGGGATATATTAAATAGAAGATTAAAAAGATGATATATATGATAAATGTATAACTTATCTGATTATCAAATCTGACGGCAACTTTATGCTATCGTTCTTATTTGGAACACGTTCTAACAATGGTTAAATAACCGATGAATTGTTATGTATAACTAAGAAACAATTTAAATATGAGGACATTGTTTAATTATCTGTCGAGATATAACATAAGATAGTAAAAGAAATTTGAGAACAAGCATCCCATAATAATGTAATGTATAGAATCCGTATAATTCATTCCATCGAAATACAAAATCAGCGATTCAGCCCAGGTGTCGAGATGCCGAAGACGCTGGAGCATCAAAATCGATGTGCAAGGCCCCCGCGCGTGTAGAAACAGTGTTTGATCAGGGCCACCCTCCCGTATTGTACCAGGGAAAGATAATACTTGCGTGTACTACTGTCGATTCTGCCCAGGATGTGTCTGTGTGCCCAAGTACTTAACGCAATAATGCAATATAAAGATTCCGTCGGGACGTACGCGGGGATGAGAGAATCAGTTTTACAGCCGGCGGTGGGTTATGCCGTGGCGATATTATTGGCCGCGCACGTTATGCCCATCGCCCCCGGCTCTATGCCTCTTTATGTATGGTTTTATCCGCGCGCATGCTTTCATCGCGATTATCGTTATTAAATGCTGCGCCAACCAACGCTTTTCTTTCCTCCTAATTTTTCGGCTGGGGATTGCGCCATGAAAGTTTTATTACGTTAATCGATCATTGTATGCTCAAGAATCCGGGGAACCGATGCAGAAGGGGAAATTTCTTGTTTGAATTCGCGTCCGCCGCTGGGAATATAATCATAAACAGGCTGAGTTTGTGAACTTTTGCGATCAATGCATGCTCAACATCTACTCGTCTTTCTATTCATTTTTATAATTTTCTTTGAGAATTGAATACTGCGTAAAAATGATGTCTTTATTTTTCAATATCTATTTTTTTCCTATCTATACAAAATATTTATTTTGTATACGTTTAATATTAAAAATTATATTCACAACTGTTTCAATAAGAATTGAATTTTCCGAAAATATAATGTTTCAAATAGACTTCCTTCTCTTACTTAGACTCCTATTCAATTAATAATAATATAAATTATCACAAGAAAAATTAATTTAGTTTTAAATTTACTTATAATTAGGTCTAGAATATTAAAATCAAATATTTCTCTAAAATCTATAAATACTTTATTATACTTACAAATTTCAATTGTAATACAATTCGAAGTTTGATTTGTATTTAATTATAATATCTATAAAATTATCAATTAATGAATATTATTATTGTTTAATACAATACATTTATTGAATTAAAATTTATAATTATTCAAAGAAAATGACTACTATTTCTACAGTTTTTATTTATAATAAGTATATAAAGCGTAAGTTCTATTAGTTTTGTGTTTTAAATAAATTAATATATTAATAGTATTAAATAATGACAGAAAAATGTAATTAGAAATTATGATTGTAAAAAAATGAAATTAAATTATGGAAGTAAAAAATTAATTTCTTAATTTATATTGTTAGTTTAATAAAAATGTAAAATTTCCTCTTGAAAAATTGTCAATTATATATTTACTTATATATTTACTTATATTTACTCTCAATTTAGAATTATTACATAGAAACTCGTATTTTTGTTGTGAATTACTACCGCTTAACGATTTTTCACTTTTAGTAAGTTTTTGTATTGAATTTCTTTTTGGTAGTATTCAGATAATTATACAGTTAAAATAATTAATTTGAAATGTTTTTTTGCTACTAGATAAATATAAATTGAAATTGTATTATGCGAGTATAATAATCGTAGTCAGTAGCTTTTCAAACGAAAATTATAAAATAAATTAAAATTTTCCAAAAATATTTGATTATGTAGTTAAAAACTAAAACTTCTTTATTCTAATCTTGCAAAGCCGCAAAAGTATTATTATATATTAAAAACTACCTTAGCGTGTATACATATATAAGGATAACAAGTATAATAAAGGAAATAAATCTTTAAATAATTTCCTTAAATCTGAAAATTATTGTTATTTTCAAAAACTATAACGTCAGGAAATATATAATTAAAATATATATAATATTTAAGTATTTATGAATATATGAAACATGAATATATACACTGTATTATTGAACTAAAATTATATTATATTAATGATTGTAGTTTGTAGATATTTGAAAAATAAATATTTTTTGATAACAATATTTAAATATTTTTGTATACTATACAAATTTTATTGATATATTTAAGTTTAAAATTTTGTATAATGTATCTAATTTCTTTATATAAATATTTTTAGAAAGCATTAAAAAAATGTATAAAATAAAATCTATACATGTATTATATATTATACACATAAAAAAGAAAAATTTTTTGATTAAATTTGTTTTTTCTTTATTTTTGTATTTATAAATTTTTTAATAGTTAATTTTTTAATTAACTTAAAAAAATTAAAAACTTTATCAAATATAAAGTATATTGAAATTATAAAATGTAAAAATAATTATATTTTTTAAGTATTAATAAACATTTTTAACTTCAACTTTAATTTTAATCATAGAAAAGATAAGAAAAAACATAATAAAATATATCTTGATATGATATTGTCGGTTTTTCGTAAAAATGTTTCGTTTTATTTAATTATTTATTTACCTTCTTCAAAGTTTTGATTCACTATGTTATAGAGGTTTATTTAAAATTTTTTTTTCAAATGCACAATGAATTATATGTTAAATTATAATTGATATATTTGTTTGAAACTTTCTAAAATTATAGATAAAAACATTGTTGATGAAGAGCATTAATGACAAACATAAACCAATGATTTTTTTAAATAGAACCTATTATGCAGTAAAACATTGACGTAGTTATACATGTAATTACTGTCAACAGTTTTACTTATCACTTTCTATTCGATAATGATATATCACACCATTTTTTAAATATTATTACTTAATTTAAAAAAATTTAATATAGTTGTAATAAAAATCTTTTAAAAATATTCAATTCTATTATTCCTACGATGTTATATTATTTTAAATATTATAAATTTATAAGAATAAATAAAATTCTGTTTTTAACTACGTTAAATATTTATTTATTTATTATTATATGGATTTAAAAATATTTTTCTAAATTTCAAATATATAAATGTAACAAATTATATGGTTAATTAAAACAAAACTTGCTAAAATATAATATATGAAACTACCAATTAATAAAGAGTTATTATGTTTGTATGTATGAGTGCGTTTGGAGAGGGGTACGTCTGTATATAATTATTATATATATTTGACAGTTTGAATCAAACATACTACAGAAGCATATTTATCACTAAAATTCTAAAAAAATCATTTCATATCAATCAATTATGTTTTGAATCTTTCATTATTAGTTTTTACAATAAATTAAAATAAAGATTCAAAGGATTTTATATAATTTTACTCTAAATTTTTATTATTAAACTATCTTATTATTTTATTATTTAAAAATTAAAAGAACATAGTATAATAAATTAATCAAAAATAAAACCTTGGGTGATAGATATTTCTCAAAAGGTGTACTATAACACTACTGTTGATCTTAGTCGTTGAAAAAAATTTCACGTGAATCACAATATATCAAATACTATTTGAATATAGAATGTATCATAAAACTATCAAGAAGAAAACATAAATAATAAGAAAGCAAGTTTTGAAGCATCAAGACCAAAACATTTGCTAAGCTGCGCTGTGTAATTATCAACGGATCCTCCGTCGCTCGCAATTTTTCAGTGACTTTATTAGTCTTATATAAAGTTTAAATTAAGTATGTCACAGAATGTGATGTAAGATCCTTAATGCATTGTGTCGACTTCTATAAAATGCAATTTCCTAGGCAACTAATGTGGCGAATAAAAAATAAAAAATATACGTCCTCCTAATAGTGGATTATTTACGAAGAGCCGTGGGGTGCTCATATACGCATGAGCCGTTTTATCTCTGTTCGATGATCAGTGTACCACATCGTGTTAACGGGTCCGCATTGGACTTTCGGTTTCGGTGCTGTATATACAGGCTGTGCTCGTTCGTCTTTGTCCAATTTGTCAGAATGACAATGAGACCATGGTCAGAAGTTCAACATCGGATTGCCTGTAGGATCCTCAAAACATGACCCTATTTTTCTCCGTTTCTCTCTTGACTCCTTTATTTAATTTCAATTCTAAGTCTTTATCTCTGTTGTTCTCTCATATTCTATTTTCATGTACGATTTAATCTCATATTTTCGGTCTCGATTCCACTCGTAATATTAATTTTATATGTTTTCTTTTCATTGATTAATATAATATAACTATATATATTGCACTACATATGAGTACGATTATATGTTATATATGTGACAAACTTGTTTAAAGTAATTTTGAATATTCTAATTTAACTTTACAATCTACTCGAAATCTAAATACAAACAACTTTTGTAATTAAAAAATATATCATTTAAATACATAACGGTGCATATTTATGTTCACTTTTTTCTAGTTTTTTTATATAAATTCGTTGTCTCGTTTACAGTTTATAAGAACTTATAATAGGGAAAGTATTTTATATAAAAATAAATTTCAGAACGTCGAATTTATTACCCCTAAAATATACATATATACTTTTTTAATTAATTTCCTTAATATTTTTAATTTAATATTAATAGTTATTTAGAGTTATCAAAATATTTTGATATAAATTTATTAAATCACTACATTAATCATTTATATTAATATATAAATTTTAAATATATTTATAAAATTTCTATGTATTTTAATGGTATTTTTAGTCTGTTTTTATTTACACAACAAAAAAAATATCGTTTAACTTAAAAAGGATAAAAATATTATTCATATGCAAAATGAAGATTTTTTTCTAGCATTATGCTTAAGGTATTCATGAATAATTTATTATATAAATAAAGGGATTTAATACATGTTAGATCCATAAAAAATTTGATATGTATAAATCATGAATAGAAATACATATAAATTATATAAACTTGTATATATACATTACAACTTATACAAGTGGTATTTTATCGTCCTTCAACTTACTAAATTAAGTTAGTAAAATAAAAAACTATATAAATTTATATCTATATAAATATTTCATTAAAATTTGCTAATTAAAGAAAAATATACAAATTAAATTTATTAAATAAAAATTATAATATGTATATATAAGATGGTAGATTCAAGAAATTCTCAACATAATTCTATTAATGTTATTGAATATACCACAATAAATAATTATATATCATTACCGATTAGTTTTCAGTTAAATTTTCTTGTTCAGAACGTAATGAAATACTGTAAGAAAATATTGGTGTAATACTAAAATCATACAGATAAAATAAGGAAAATCGTAAAAGAGAGGTTAAAGGAATTATCAATATTAACTGTCTTTCTCTTTCTTGCCATAAAACTTTACTAGCAGAACAAGACAAAAGGTGTCGGATAAAGTGACCTGTTTTTTGAACCCGAAATACAAACATATATACTTATGTAGTATTGGTAACATCTGGAATCACAATTCTACCTGAACGTGGGCGTGACGTAATTTGGAAAGGAGATGCTTGCCTCTTGTAAAAGGGACGGATAGGAAGGAAAGCGAGAGAAAGGCCGATGCCAACTGATAATTAAAAAAGATAGGTCATGTGGTATACCAAACGGTGTAGGGATATGAAGAAAAGTTTATTGGTGTTAATTTCAATCCAGAAATCAATCTCTACTCCTTAATTAATCCTAACTGTAATAAATAATTATTGATTTGTATTATTCTTTTCAGTTCTAATGTAATGCAATCTTTTGAACGTTTTTTTAGATAAGACTAAATCAGGAATCGATACTGAACGTTATTAAACTGCAATCTAGATGCACAAATTTTTCTTTTATTGATCATACGTCAATTATTCTTATTTTAACTATTTAAAAATAATTAAATCATTATAATGTACATATTTAAATAATAATTTATGATAATTTTCTCAATTTTTTTTCATTAATATTTAAACAATAAACTATTATAAATATTTTGTAATTTTCATAATTTTTTAACAAGAATGAAATTTTAATTATTATTTTTGTATATTTTATTATAAATAAATAAAAATTACAAAATAACTATTTTCCTTATAATATTTGTTTTTTATATTTATGTGTAATTAAACTAATATAATAAAACATAATAAAATTTTGTAATATAATGGTATAAATTTTTTCTTAAAAATATAAAATTTGTCTTTAAAAGATTATGATGATCATAATAATTTTTTTAATTTTTTTTTAAATTATAAAACTTATAATCTTGAATAAATTAAAAAACCTGATTTTTAAACTTGAAATAATTATATATTAAAAATATATATTTACAAAATTTTAAATACACATATAAAAAATACTTTTAAAATTGACAATGAAAATAAAAATCTTAATAAATTTTAATAATTCTTTAAATTAATTTTTAGTATTAAATAAAATGAATGTCCAATTTTTTAATTTAAACTAAATATTTTGTAAAAACCAATTGATAAAATTTTAACTAATATTAATTTAAAAAATATATAATTTTATATTGATTTATGATATTTTAATGTGAAATTTTAAGTATCTTTTTCTATTTTTTAAATAAAAAAAATTGAATCACAACGTTTATTTTAAGATTTAATATATTTTAACAGCCATTAATCATATTCATAATTTTTAGATTAGAAACAGTTCAAATAACTATATAAAATGGTTTCATGTAATTAAACTATCAACACTCTTAAATATATAATTTTATTAAAATAAAAGAGCTTTATTAATATCATTTTTATATAGCATTTTAAATGTCTTTCATAACTCTAAATTTACGTGAATTAATATTGTGTTTATATTAAAAAATATTTAGAATTACAAAAATTGAAAATTTTTCAATTCTAAAATGGATAATTGATTCTTTTAAATAACTTTAGATTTTTTATGTAATTCAAAAAGTGTGTATATTTATCAAATCCTGATAGTATTTAAAAATATTGTAATTTCGCTACTTTTTAACCTATTTCAACAATATTACGAAAACTTGTATTTAAGGTTGTATTCAACATTGCGAAAGGTCTCAAATGTTTAGTTGCGTTCAACTACAATATATAAGCATTAGAGTTCTTTTTTGAGTGGCAAATTATCAATTCTTTTCGAAATATTACAATAATGAACAACTGTATTTTATGTAACTTTATATAGTAACACAAATTTTAATAGTCATTTAATAATAATTTCATTCATATCAATTATAAAAATATGTTTTCATTAATCATTAAAAATTGAACTTTATCAACTAATTTTCATTTATACTGTAATTTCAATATCTAAATTTACATTTTTATATATTATATTATATTAAATGTATAATATGAGAAATTTATATTGATTTAATATTTTCTTTTATTCTTTATTAACCTAAGAAACTGGTTTCAATAAACGTTCTTTATCTATTAAAATTCAAATACATGCTTATTATTATATTTTTATATTTTATTTTTTGTAAGGATTTAAATATAAATAAACATTTCTTGATTTATTAAAGAGAATTCTAATGAAAAATAATAATTTTATTGAAAGCACTAATAGAATATATAATTCATTTTTCATAAATAGGAATTTATTTTTAATTTTTTATAAAGTAATAAATAATACATATGGTAATAATTGATAAAATCTTAAATATTAAAAGAAAATCTTAAATCTTGAAAACAAATGTTTACTATTCATAAAAAAGAAACAAATAAAAGCAAATCAAACTTATTTTCTATTAAAATTAAATTTCTCTTGAAAATTGTTAGATATATAAAAATGATGTTCATTTTATCCTGAACGCTTTTTCTTTAATGTAAAAAAGAAATGTATTACAAATTTCGTTAATATTCTATAGAATATTAATTCCTTCCTATAGAATTAAATCTATTCCTATAGAATTCTTACCACTTTCTTTTTTTGCAACTATGGTATTTTGCCTATACACCGATGCGTGTATGACAGGTTGTATTAATGGATCTTGTATGAGTATGAAGATATCGTCAAAATGTTATTTATAAAAGCGTTCACGTAAAAAGCGCTTTCTACTATAGTGATACAGACTAACATTTGTATAAAAATTAATTTTGTGACAAAATTCATCAAAGATTTTGATTTTTAATTAAGGGTAACTTTATATAAAAATGTAAGAATTTTATTTTGCTTTGTGAAAAAATTATTTTTAAACAATTTTTTAGAAAAATTTACAATATACTTTTATTGCAAACTTTCAATTTTTTTCGATAAAAATAGCATTCAATTTAAATTTTTATTCGCAATCTCAATATTTAAAACAATTTATTATTTTTTTACTTTATATTAGTGCTTTAACATTATATCTTATATTATATTTTTTATACAAAATTTAATTTTGTACATTTTTGTAATTATAAAAATGTATTATTTCTTTAAACTTTAATAAACATATTTTTTAATTTATTAATCTGTTTATTGTTTTTATTAAATTCTTAACCAATTTGAAAAATATTAACAAGAGAAAAGTAGTTTCAATATTATATTTTAATACATTTTTTTCTTTACGGTTTCTAATAACCATGGATATTATTATATAATCTACTGTTTCTTAAATTAAAATTCTTCGGAGAAAATTACATATATATTTTGTAAAGGATTTTTAATAAAATATTTACACGGAAAAAAATACATATCTATGCTTTGTAAAGAAAAAAAAAATCAAATTTACAGTTATTTATCTCACAGTATATATCTTCTTTTATATTAAAGAAAGATTGAAACATAGAATTAAACTTAAAAATGTTAATTTTTCTCAAATAAAATACATTAAAAAATAAATATATATACACATGAATATATATATATATATATATATATCAGCATAAATTAAAAAATTTCTTATTTATGATTTATAACGATATAAATTTGATTTTTTGATAAATTGCTCGATTCAAACTTATGCGCCGATGCTAATGATTTTTCTATTTAAAGTATCCTTCCTCATTTAAAGCAAATTTTTAAAAAAGTTGTTGATTTGCATATAGTCTTTTATCTTTCTAAATTGATAGATGAAAAAAACTAATTTCATAGAATCATATAGTTCTTAATATAGATGAAATCATATTTTTCACGTAGTAACATAACATTATTCATGTGCGTTTGTATACATAGTACTTTTATAATTAAAAACTCAAAAATATTATTTACAATTTTTTAGAAGCTGAACCTACTCATTAATTATAAGTTATATAAAAATATTTTATTAACTATTCATTAAAGTATTTCATTATATTTATTTATGTGTTGTAACTTTGTAAGGTTATGCAATTTTTATAGTTATTATGGTTTCATTCTTTATTTTTCCAATCTGGTATTAAAAATTTAGATAAAAGTACATTATAATAATGATTCAAAAAGTATATTTACAAAAAAATTATATGAATGAATATATATTTAAGAACTATTTATATCTCCAATAAGAAATCGGTTATAATATAACAGAAAAAAGAAAAATGATAGGAAGCTAAATAGAACTTCATATCTAATTTATTAATAATGTATATTATATTATAATTCAAATCAAATTTAATCTACACTTTTGACGTAGAATTTATAAAGATCGTTTAAAGAATAAATTCTAAATTAATTTTTACCTTTGAATCATAATTTTCTTTTTCATAATTAAGGACATCGAAAATTTAAAAAAATTTTAAATCAATTCTCAATTGCGACTCAAGCTATTGTACTTTATAACATTTATTTAAAAATCTTCTGTTTTTATTTTTTAGTATATTTGAAACATTAAATTCTTTAAATTAAAAAAAAAAATTAAAAAAATTTTAAATATAAATTATAAAAAATATGAAAATTAGAATATGAAAATTGTAAAACAAAATGTGTATAATTTTCAATTTATATATAATTTATATAAAATCAATTATTAAATTAAATTAATTAAAATCAATTTATATAAAATCGTGTTTCTGTGCGTATTAATTATAGTATTGTTATCAATTATTTTTATTATAGAAATTATATAAAACATTTTTAACTTATAATGTTTTAATTTTCTAATCATATTTTATACTATAATTTGGAAATTTTATTTTTAAAAAATATTATTAAATCTAGAAAAATTTCATATTATTTCTATTTCGAACTTTATTGTTACTTTTTATAAAATAATTAACTTTTTTATTTAAATAGCGTTCTTATATATGTATAAATACCTTTTTTTAAAGTTTTATATAAATTGAATATTTAAATATAATTGATTAATGAATTCACAATGCTCATTATGACTGTAGATTTTTTAATTATTTAATTTTTTATAATAACTAGTGAGTTTCAAACTTCAAATTTATTATAACTGTTTTTTATTATTATCTGCTTATAATTCTATAAATTTTTTATACCTAAAATGTTAAAAGATTCAATCATTTATAAACATATTATGTATATATATGTATATAAACATTTGCTACATAAAGACTTTATCAAAGTATTTTATATTTTCAGAGTTAAAATCTCTGTTTGTTAAAAAACTATGTTATAATGTTAATATGAGAGTATACTAAAAAAAAACTTATCGTAAAAATATTAAATGAAAAATTGTTATTTTATATATGATAAATTTAATTCAAATAAATTTCTTGTATATTTATAACTTAACTTTTTTATAAATAATATTACATTCTTAGTATGAATGATTATGAGTAGTCCTTTTTCTATTCTATAATCATTTATAAATTAGAACAATTATAATATTTGAAAAAAATTTAGATTGTATCTATTGTATTTTTATATTTTAATTGAAGTCTAATTAGTGAAATCAATGGAGCTTTTGTAATTTTCTAAAAATATTTGAAAAGTTTATGGAAATTTTATAATGTTATGTTTATAACGTTTGTAAACGTTATGATGATTTTTATGATGATCATAAAAATTTTATCAAACAGTTTTTTAAAAATTATAACATGAATCATAACATAATAAATTTTATGCGTTAAATGTATAATTTGTTTATACTTCCATTAATAATTTAAATAAAAGTTAACACATTCATAATATAAATATAACATACGAAAATATTCTTGAATGAATCACTCAACAATTCTCATTTATAACCATCAGTATTAATTTTTTAAACTAACACAATTATACTATGCAGTTCCAAAAACTCACATTTCCCAAAATATTCTCAAATAAATCTCATACATCTCCAAAAATGCAGCTAGTAATGAAAATACTCGAAAGCGAAGTATCCACCTGAAAATTCGTATGCAGGGCATAGAAAAATGTTGTAGCAGACAAATAATAAAGGAAAGCACTCGGATAATTTTCTTAGCTCACATAAAAGACTCCAGTTACATATAATTACAATTGATCCCGGTGAGAGCGTCATTACAAAGTCTGCGATGTCCCCTACCGACCGTAGTCTCCCATTCAAGCAGGATTTTCGCGCTGAGGCCTCAATGATACTTGGAAACGCGAATGGAGAAGAGTATAAGTGCGAAAGACATGTAAAGAGGAAGGAAGAAGCCATTGCGCATCGATCGAGTGCTATGACAATAATGTCCCTTAGTCCCTTAACGCCTCCCGCTGCGGGCCTCGACGAACGCCCACTACGACGAACATTCATTCACAAAATTTTTCCCCTCCTAATGGGAATGCTTGACCTTCGCACTCTTCCTCATTCTCTCTCTGTTTCTATCTCTCTTTCTTTCTCTTTGGTAGTAGTTCTTTTTCGGTCAATAGTTGATGAAAAAAAGAGAAGAAAAAACGAAAATTTGAATTTTCACCAAGTAGGTTACAGGTACTCGAGGCCTACAATGGCTTAACGTTAGTGAATGAAACTCATACTAGCGTGGGTTAGAGCACATAGCGTACCCCGGTTGTACGGTGTTGTATGATTTGAACGAGCGGTTACTTTTTATTGTCGTTCTTCGACTGTTTGACTATTGTAAACCTTTATGACTTCCCATCTCTTTCTTAACTCACTGATTCTTCCTGCGACTCGAGTGCCTTCTTGGACTTTGTGAATGCACCTTTGCTCGTTCCTTCTTGGATTCGTTAATAATTGACTCTATCTCTCCCTTTCTCTCTCCTGAAGAAAAGTAAATGGTGAGGTGCTTGGAATTTTTTTCTTCTCCTTTGACAGGACCTCCGTATTTCCGGTATGCGGATCCTTTCAAGTCGGAAATAAGAACAGCGTTATTGAAAATAAATGCGCTTTAAATACGTCTATAGTACAGCGAGTTAAATGTCGTGGGAGTTCCATTGGTTCTGTTTATGAATGTGTTACTTTGCAATTACTTAGGCCGAAACATACATACATGTTATAAGAGTCTTTTTGATTCACTCGGTACTAATACATATAATTTCTTTCTTACAGTGTGTTTAAAGATTCTCTTATAAACTTTACACATACTAAATCTTTGTCATTTTACTGGTTTATCATTTTATTGAATTATGTTATTATGTCTTTATTTATTTACATGTATTTATATTACTTAGAAAACTTATTTATTTACTTTACTTTACATACATGTACAACATTGTATCTGATAAAAATAAATAATTATCAGATACAATGTAAATAGTAAATTTTTATATAGTCGAAATCATTTATATTTCAATTGATTATTTTATAATTTACAGGCAATAGTTTGTCAGTGTATCTTTATACTTATCCATCTAATTGTTGTAACTGTTAATATTTTTTGTGTTTATAATGTTAGTGATACATAAATTAATAAATTATTTATCATTAATATTTGATTATTGTTATCAATATTTATAATATTTTAAATTTTTATTTCTATAATATCTATTTTTAGAATTTTTAATGTTTTATGACTAATAGATCATGATTTTTACATACAACATATTGAATTAAAAATTTGCAATTAATTTAAAGCTTTAGTCAATTTAATATTAATTATGAAATGTTATAACTTCAAATTACAAATTGTATTTAACTTATTTGTTAAAATAATAATTATTAATTTTATGTTTTGAAAATCCAATATTACTTGAAATATAATATACTAAGTAAGAATATCAATTGCAGTAGTACATTATGATTTTTGTATGCAAATATTATAATTTTTTAGTACTATATAGTTAAAAATAATCCATTTATTTTTTTTTCTTTATTTTTACACATTTACTTATAATTTATTAATCTTTTATTTTAATTTAATTTAAATATATATTAATACATAAAGTAGTTTATTATGTTTCTAATAAAGAGTAAAATGCTTGTAAAATAAATCTTTATATATTTTTACTGTAATCATTTAATTTAATTTAATTTCAATTCAATTATAAAATTTGCTTAGTTTGATCTAAATTATTTGGTAGAATTATTTAAGTTGAACTCTAATTTTTTTCTTTATTTTTTGAAATATTTTATTTTTAATTTGAAATTCTAGTGACTAAAGATATTTTATAATTTATTGTTATATTTTAATATAAAATAAAATTTTATTTTACTGACTATTATAATCTTTTTCATTTGATTAACTTTTCAATTTATCTTTAAGGAATTATGTATGTTACATTTTCAACATGTATAATATTAACATTTAATTATTTCAAAATCATATTGATTTATAAATTGATTACACATAAATTTATATATAATTAGGTTACAATTTAAAATTTTCCTTTTTTAGTAGCATTATATATTTTTACTAAATTATGTATCAAGAATACGTTTAAAGTATTAAGTATCATTATATTATATATTATACATATCGATCTTTTATCATTTGAAATAATAGTATATTCTTTGCAATTTCTCTTTATAAAACACAGACTCACGTACAAGCATATTTCATCTTTTTATCTGCATAAAATCCTCGGATTTCAAATCGTATTTATTTTTAAATTATTGTAAATTAATTTTTTTTATATCAATAAAACATTTTAATTAGAAACATTTTGAAATTGATTTTATTTCAATTCTATCTATTTCATATTACTATATATCTATTAGTAATTCTAAAATTCTGTTTAAAACATTTTGGTTAAATTTGGTATAGAATAATATAAAAATCTAAATTTTGTTGATCATCGTTATAAATTAAATGTATTAGTATATAATACTTTATTAAATGAACTGTATCAATCAAGTTTTTTTTATTACAACTTTTTCATAAAATATTTTGCTCCTTCATCTTACATCATATAAGATCGAAAAAAATGTATATATTTGTATTTTATACACTATATCCTATATATAATTTACGAGTTTTATGATATCATCATATTTATATTTTAAAATGAGATAATTAATTTTATGTATTTTAATATATATCATATTTTATTATAATACTATTATTATACAATTATAAATTGATAAAATTTTTAACATTTTCTTTTAACAAAATTATATTGAAATTCATTTTAAGGATAGTATTCAAATTTTTTTAATATTATGTTTTTATAATATATATAAATATTTTAATCTTCATATTAGATTTTTATGAATAAATAAAAATAAAATAAATTGTATATTTTAAATAATTCTGATGTTCTAATAAAAAGTTATATTCTTATTAAAGTTGGAATCCAAAATATGTGTTTGATGAAAAGCCTAAATTACAACACTGTTTAAACCATTGTAATATAATTAAAATTAAAATTTTGAAAATTACACATAATATTTTATATAAAACATGAAAATATAATATGTAATTTAGTTTTTATTATTAAAATCTCAATATTCGTTTCTAAAATAATAGTCACATTTTTTTAAATTAAGCATAAAATTTAATAGTCAAGAGTCATAATTTTGAGTAATATATACTTTTGTCAGTAAAAATAATATAGAGGAAATTAAAACAGAACTATTACTTTTACAGATTACTTTATTTTTTCTTTATAATTATTAATCATTATTATATTTAATAATTTGATATTTTTATCACACTTTTTTTAGAAAATTATGAATATAACTCATTCTTCATAATATATTATTTTAAAAATTTATATAAAATATTATAATATTATTCCAGTTTCAATTTATAAAAATTTCTTATATAAATTTTACTCATTTTTTCCATAAATTTTGGTTTATCATGTCAATCTATTTCCCATAAATATTACAGTAAAAATTTTATAATTATTATTATACAATTACAATATTAAAATTTTCAATATCTTATATTATCAAAAAATACTTTATTACACAAAATAAATTAATTTAATTCATGAATTATAAAATTAAAAATATCTTATGCATGTAACAATATTTTATTTATCATAAAAAAAATTGTATAAAATTCAAATTTTTTTAATGTTCAATTACAAAAGTAAAATACAAATAATGTTTAGTTTCAAGGATACTTATAATTGTTAGTATTTAATAGTATAAGTATGAATAAAAACTTAAATTAATCCCAATTTTAATTATAATGTCTTAATTTTTTTAAATAATAGTTATGAAAAATTTGTATTATCCATGCACGCATAATTTTTTTTCTAATCTTATTTGAAAGCAAAATAATTTGTATATTTCTTTAATCAGAAACAGTTTATTTTTAAATATTATTCACACTAAATGTGCATTTTTTTCATTTAAACAAGTCGTTGTAATTTTTTAATATTATGTTAATAATGAATATTCATTTAAATTCGATTTTTTAGATAAAGTAAAAAAAAAATTTTATAATCAATTTGTATATTAGGATAAAATGATTTTATAAAATATGGATATGTTTATTATAATTTACATAATAAAATTAGTATACTCTAGTATTATTTATATTTAAATTTAGTAACTTAAAAAAAGTTAATTATATTAGTTTGCAATTATAATATTAAAAATTTATGATTAGAGATGAGGAAAAAATAATATTTACATATTTTTTCTAATTTTAATAATTTTTAATAAAAATGAATTAAAATAGAAGATTACTACTTAAATGAACTTACTTATTCAAATGAAATCTATTATTAAATTTGAGTATGAAATTTGAAATAATGTATTAGTTCTCCATAAATACACGTGTAAATTTTGTAATAATTGAATAAATCTCAGTGTAGTAACCCAGATGTAGTAATTATTGTTAAATATTGCATGACAAAGCCAATTAAATATAAGAGAAGAGGTTACTAGCTATCCATTTATTTGTTGTAGAGATCTTCAGGTTGAACATATTGAATATATCAAAACATATATTACCGGTTTTCATTGAAACTCATATGTTTTTTATTTAATTCTTGTTGGTTTTTAACGCAAATTTCGAATGTGAATTCACACCAATACGTTATACCTAATGTGTACGTGATCATATAGATATGGAAAGAACATTTTCAACTTTTTTTTTTAGTCGCTTGAGTTAAAAAAAGGGGCTAATTTTTTATTGTCTTTCATAGATTACTTTGACTATAAATCTGATCTATTTCTTTACCATTTAACGACAATATTCAGATGGCTGATTTTTTCTACATGAAATTTTTAATTCATGCCTATAATATAATGAAAACAAACACACTTCTGTGGTGCTAAATAGTTTGTTTGTCACTAATACTAAAATCTCAAATACAAATTTCAGTTATTTTTATAATCAATTAGTATATAGATTATCAATTAAATAATTTTAGATGACATATTAATTATTAGAATAAAATTATACAATAATTGTATTTATAAATTGGATTTGTAAGAAATTTTAGATTTTTTCTTTTAAGTTTTGTTTATATATGTAATTTATTGATGTAATCGATTTATTATTTTCATTTTAATTCCATGGATTTACATATATATTTTAAAGCATATTTCTTTTATAAATTTATATTGAATAATATTTTTCTAAAGCTTTAGAAAATAAAAGAATAATTATATTCACACTTTCAAACGAAATATATTATATCCATAAATTATAAATGGAAACAATAAGCGTGAAAGTTATATATATTACATTTTTGTATCAATTTTCTAATTTTTAGGAATTTTTTTGTTTTCAATTTATAAGAAATAGGAGGAAAGTGCAAGTTTCAGCTGCCTTCCACACAGTAGCAATGTGTGACCTTTTACATGCATGTTATTTATACTAAAAAAACAGCGAATTATTCACCTTTTTATCTAAAAAGTATATATGATTGGTTTAAACATGTTTTTTTTATTCAGTGAATTATGATAATTAATTTAAGGGGCCGTCATCGTCGGGATATCCCGATAATTTTCCCGAATAGAAATACCGCTGATCCATGTTGCGAGGTTGTATATGAATGACAATTTCTCGTTCTTAATTACGTTTTTCCTTGTATAATTTATGATTTGATAGCCATTTCTTACTTTCTAATAAGTAAGATAACTTTTACATTTAAAAATACCTTTATTGGCAGTCGCAATCTGTGAAATGTAGTAATTAATAACATCTCTACTCTTCTACTGTTTTTGCCTTTTTTGTGAATTTTACCTGAGATCTTATAATTAAGCGATATTCTTTGATATTTATTATATCTTTGAAATAATTGAATTAACAGTGATAAATATTAATTCTTTCCTTATAAATTAGAGATAAAAGAAAATGTAGACTAGAACAAAGTAGACTATATAATAACCAAGATAAGTGTAGAAATTGATAGAATGATGAAAAATACACGAAAAATCATTCCACTATGGATGAAAAGAATATATTATGTCTAAAAGAAGAGTACTTTCAAAAAATTTTGAAGGAAGGCAGAATAATTATTTTATTATAAGGAAATAATAAGGATAAAAGAGACCTCGGGTTGTGATCAACAATTTGTTTGTTTGTCAACTTCAATAGGATTTAAAAAATGACGAATAAAACTCATCAAAAAAGAAAATAGATGATAAATTACTATATTATAAAATTACATTATAAATTAGGAGATGCTTTGAATTTGCTATTCAGGGTTGAAGGATACAAGAGATTAATAAGATAGAAGTACTAAACATCTTTATGGATTTTAAAGACGCATTGATAATCTCCTTTATTTTTATATTAAATTTTGATTAAGATAAATTATAATCTGCCTGAAATGTATATTTCTTGTGTAATTATAATTTATATATAATAATTAATCAATATTTAAATATCTTAAATAACGACGCTGATGACTGGTATTAAGAATAATATAATTATATTAAATAAATAATTCAAAACCTTGTAATAAAGTATTTTCAATTTATATTTCTTAAACTTATTATTTAATAGTAAGAAGATTAAATACTTCTATTTTTTTAATCATTTTTTAGATTGATTTCTAGAATCAGCTGAAGCAAAAGCTGTTTATTGATAACAGCTCTAAGTCTTAAGGAATAACCTATTAATTAGAAAACATGAAGAGGAAGAGGCAAGTACACCTTTAATATATTTTGAATAGATTATCAGAAGTGATCAGAAAGTCAAGGTCTTAAGAGACAGAGTGAGCGAAGATTTGAGGGATCTTATAAAAGTATTAGAGTGATCTGCAAAACAGAAGGTTTTGGCGAGAGTATTGGTAGCTTTAGAAATGCTCCCTTTTATTTCAGATCTATATATTTATAGTAAAACATGGGATTTTTAAGGTATTGCTGAAAAGACATTTGCAGATATTATAAATATGTGATATTATTTAAAGTTTGGCAGTTCAACACATATAAATAACATAAGTAGTACAATGAATATAGGCATATAGCTTAATATTGGGATCATGTTATTATTTTTGAATAAATATTGTAGAAAGATAAAAGATTCTATTTTTTTATTACGGATGGTAGCAATATGTTGGAAGCGAACTAAGTTTCTTATTAAATTGTGGACTTAAATCTGGTTCTAATATTTTAGAATAACCATGAGAAATTCTGCGATTTGATGCATAAATGTAAGGAAAAACTATCAAACGCGAATAAATATAAGTAAAAAAAAAATAATCAAAAGTAAATACGAGCAATCGCGAAAAAGTTCAAAGAAATACTAAATAGGTACGAGTTGATTATATAGCATGGAATGTAGCGAGTAATTGGTCAGTATTAGTGGCTACGAGTGGTTTCAAAGGAATCTTGTTAAAATGCTAAAAGTTCAAAAAATATAAAGGAATTAGAAACTATATATAAGAAGGAGCACTATGGAATATTTGATAATGTATAAGATAGTTTTAAGACATTAATATAGAAACTATTGGTAAAAGAGATATAGTATAGAGAAGATACTGTGGAGAATGATCTGTGAGAGTACAAGGCAAATTTTATCAATGATTTGTAATCTTTAACAGCAAAAAATGTATAAATATAGAGATATGTATATACATTTGAATATATTGTTTTTAAGTAAATAAATATATTTTATTATTGTGTTAATGCGATACTTACTTTTTTCATTATTTTATCGTCATTATCTACAGTATAATTTTTAGCTAGATTTTATAAAAAACATAATTCATCTTATTTACAACACTTTCATCTTCTATAACTTAGCAGATCTATAATATGACAATATATACATGTGTTTATGTTTATATGCATTTGTCAAAATATTTAACCTTTATTATTAATTTTTAATTTATTTTGCTTCAGAATAACCAATACCAAGACGATATTATTTATTTTTTTTCTTTAATAGTCATGAAATAGAGTTTATAATAATTATTATTCTTTAGACTAAGAAAACTTATAAATAATAAAATTGATTTTTAAAGCAAAATTAATCTATATTTTATCTTCTAGAGTTACATAAAATAATAATTAACGCTATGATTATTAAATTCTGATAGTCTAAACAACTAAAAAGATTAATGTTGGTACATGTACATATGATATAGACATTAAAAATTTTAGATTTATTTATATTAAAAACTATTAAAATACAAATATTTTTATTAAATTATGTTTGAATATTTTTTAGATATAAATATTTAAAACAAATGTATTCGATAACGAAATTAGTAATTAGATCTTATTTATCACACTAGAGTATTATTTTTACTGAATCAGATATATTTATTTAATTTCTCTTATTTATTTATTCGTTTATTTCTTTACAGATTGAGATGTATATACATAGCTATTATTAAAGTTTATGTATATTGATATAGATTGTAATATAGTTTTTTCTTTAAGTAAAGTTTATTTTGAGTATTTTACTTAGTAATATTAATATTAAAAGCAGGTATTATTTTTATTATTAAGAAATATTGATTTAATGACTTTCATATGTTTTAAATAAGTAATATCTTTTGCTTCGTACTAATGCTGAAAAAATTTTAGTTATAAATAAGTATATTTATAACTAGTTTTATACATTGTTATATATTATCTAATATATCGTACCGGATTCATTTTGTAACAACTAAAAATATATATAAGGAGTTAAAAAAAGGTGGGTGCTTCACATCCATTTAATAAAATATAAGGTTTTTTCACCAAGTCAAACGATACATCATGTTTCACTACATGTATACTTGCATAAAGGCTGTGTGCACATACTAATAATACATTTTTCGTATTCATAAAATTACAATAGGCTAGTCAAGTAAAATGAAGAGGCTGGTTAGTCAGGCATCAGGCGACGCTGACGAGAATTTTGAATCGAGAGTTAGCTATATCTATTATTTTCGGGTCATGATGCTGTTATTGCAATCGTTTGCATTATTGATGATCCCCATAGTCGAATAAAAGATTTCTTCTAGAGCTTTCCGCCTTTGATAGTGTGTATACACTGATCACAATAGAAATATTAGAGGGAGAGAGAGAGAGAGAGAGAGAATAAGAAAAAACAAAAAAAGAGAAAAAATAAGATAACGATATTGAGCCAAGATCGATCGATGCAATTTCTTCTTAACTATCTTATTTTTACCGATTCCTTTTTTCTTCTTCACGTATGTTTCTTTTTATTTACAAACTATTGACAATAATATTTTATAGAAGCTGAAGATGAAAGAAGCAGATATAGTGCGAACGTTACCTATAAGATACAAAACGATAGTTTCTTCAATGATTTCGATCGAAATAGTTTCATTGTGAACAACGATGTGTCATCGATTCTCCTTTATCAATGTTATCGAATTTAATCATTTCTTAAGATTCTTAAGTATTATAACAAAAATTTATTTATTGTATATATTTATCATTATATATCATATTAACATTTATCGTATATTCCTATAAAAAAGTAACCCGTCATTTGAGATTAAGTATAGCATCTCCTGTTTTTATAAATTTAAACCTACTTTTATTATGTGAATATTTTTGGTGGCTTAACTTGATTAGGCAAATTTTCACATGGATTCATGTTGTATCCTTAATGCATCACTAATCAGTAATTGGATGGCTCATTACACCTTTATAATCATATATTTTAAGCATAATTAGAATTAGTAAATGCGAAGGGTGATATGATATTTAAATGAACAGTTTACGTAGTTAATAATATTTAGAACTCTAACTTTATTTTATAATTCATAAAATAAGTTATTGAGACATGCTGTATTTTTATTGATAAATTAAAACTATCAAAATTATTAGTTTTATCATGAAAATGAATATAAATATATTATTTTTGAATATTTTAAATATTTAATTTTATTATAAAATTATAAAAAAATTAGAACGGTTTTATTAGATTAAATTTTATTTAGACATACATTACAAATACTTTTATAATAGTAATGTTACAATCACTTTTATGTTATAAATATTAATGGGAATAAAAAAAATAGAATAAAGTCGTTCTTTTTCTTTATTTATAAAATTTTTATTTGAAAATAATGAACAAATAGATAATTGAGAATATAGCTTTCTTAATAGCATAATAAAATCTAATAAGCAGAAAAAGAAGTCAGCAACCATTTTGATAAAAATCCATCCTCAACAATTTGTGAGCGTGTAAATTAACACTTGCTTCATATCGTTGATCAAAAATAGTAGCACCAGCCTCTAATCCTACATTCTTTCCTACTCTTGTGAGCTCTGTACCATTTTCCATCGAAAAATAAATAGCTACAAAAGGTCGCTTAATCACGACTTTAATTAAAAAATCGCCGAAACGGAGCATGCGAGGAATTTCTTTTCCTCCCCTCATCTTTTATCATATCAACTAGTTTTACGCGCAATTTGTCGCATTCAAAACATACCCAGCACACCTGCGCACCATTCTATAAGTACTGAAGGATCTGCAGCGACATTAGTTGCGCATACAAAACAAATACGCGTCACTCGATGCACATGGACGACCCTTGACATCTAATGTACGATCGATGAATGGGGGTTTTGTGATGAGCAGTTGTCCCTTCAAAGAACACGTGTATTTCACACATTATGTGTTATTTGCTTCGTATATTTTAGATAACTCGTAGGGAAATCTTGTTTTTCAATTTAAAAATATTACTAAAACATCTCTTTAATTCATTCAGTAATTTAATTAGACAAGAGATTTTAAAAATAGTATGAATTTTAAAAATTTTACGTATTATCTTCATTTTGTATCATATCTATACCGACTATATAATTTGCATTAGTAATATGCAAATTTTTATGGAATCCATATTGGGTAAGTATTTTAAAAAAAATATTATTTTTTTAGTGCCTTGACTTTTTATTGTTAATAAGAATATTAAAATATAATTTGTGTAAACTAGTTTTATGTCCAAAATATAAATAGTTACTATCTTTATTGTAGTAAGATAGATGTAATCGTAATTACAATTTATAATACAAATACAAAATATTCGTTA
Source organism: Dolichoris vasculosae (assembly GCA_018907195.1). Lineage (NCBI taxonomy): Eukaryota > Metazoa > Arthropoda > Insecta > Hymenoptera > Agaonidae > Dolichoris > Dolichoris vasculosae. The sequence goes on from JACCHY010000019.1 coordinate 1,785,525, forward strand.
AAATAAATTATTAATAACAATTGAATTTAAAATAAATTTTTGAGTCTACTTCGATAAGATAAAAAATATAGTAATTATATTAATTTCCATATGTTAACATAGTAAGTTGATTATAGAATATTCATGTTGAGTGTTTTCAATTTATAAAATAATTGCTTCTCAACAAACAACGCATTTTTTTCCTTACGTTCAAATATTGTAAAATCTAAATTATCTAGACCTTTTTAAAACAGAACGTTCGATATATATATACTCATATGAGTAGGAAGAAGAAGACTTGGGTTAAAAAAGATTTGGATTCATTTAGAATTGTTGAGAATGATGAACATCGCGGATTGAGTGCTTAGCCTTTGTAACTCCTTATACTTTTTTATTTTTTTTAAATTTTATTATTTTACTACTTTTAGTTTTTTTTCGGTATCTAAAACTACTATTTATTTTTCTAGTCTCATTAGTTTAATGTTCCATGTATTTGAGTAGACAAAATTTAGGAAAATTCAATTGGAAATTCATATGGAAAAATGAAAACTTATTTGGAGTAATACTTATTAGTTGTTTTCTGATAGTAATTATTCATATGAATTAGGATAATTTATTTCGGTACAGCTTATCATACATAAAAATCATATTCCATAATCTTTTGTTATGTATTAATTAATAATAGTAAAATAAATTATTAAATTTATTAATATTTTATTAATACGAAATAGCTAAATCTTTGTTTTATATAAACTAATTCAAAATATTTCACGAATAAAGAAAATATCGATGAAATATTATGAAATGTGTATTATTAGTAAAAAATAATATTAAATAGCTATTTTTTATTAAAAAAATATAATTAATTTTAAAAATAAAAATGAATCGTTACTTTTAATTATAAAATATTTAAAATACATTTTTCAACTTTCTATAATATGTTATGCATATAATGTTTTATAATGCAAAAATTTAAGTTCAATCTCAATTGCTTGAAAATGAATATGGTAAACTAATTACATGTTTTAACAACAGTAGGATAATAAATTCAACAGCTCTTTTTTTAGGTATATACAGTAATATTTAATTTATGATCATTCTTATTATTTTTTGTGTAATGCTAAAATTTATAAATAATTTTTTTAATTTTGTATAAATTATGGAAATAATTTTTTATTCTAATTTATATTATTTCAAACATATCTTTATACTGTTTTAAATATCAAAGGCTTGATTTATGTCTTCAATATTTATCAAATTACAGAATTATTAAATAATAATTGAATTATTTTTAATAGATGATATATATAGCTAAACCAAGATCTTTTTTTAAATTTTTCTTATAATTATCTCTGCTTATAATTCTGAATTTATAAAAGATGAACTCTACGAATTATCTAAAATATATTGATTGTAATTCTATTTATAAAATATTCTATTCTGAAAATAATATTTTTAAACATAACTTAAATATATATATATTAATAAAAATAATTTTAATGAAATTAGCCATTCATTAATTCCAAATATCATTTATTATTTATCATAATAAAAATTAAAAGAAAAAATTCTTCATTTTATTCTTTTATTCATATGTCTTTTTATTTAATAAAAAAGTGAATAAAAACAAAATTGATTAATTTATATCTTATATATAAAATTCTTTTACAGTAATTAAATTAAATTTCTTATTTTTGTATATAGCCTCATTTAGAAAAATTGTTTTTATGTGTGAAAATATATTTATTTTTTTATTTATTTCCTAAAAATGAGATACAAGATAATATAAAGCTGAGTAGAAAATAATTGTGTTAAAAACTGATATATTTATTAAATACTTATATTAGTTACATAAATGATTTTTATCTTTATTATTTTTATACAAAAGATAACATATTATAAACATTCTGTATTTGTATACTGTCTATACAAAAATGCACGACTACATGTATATTACGTATAGGTTTTATGCATACAAAGGAATATTAAAAGTTTTTAAAATTTTAAATAAAATAAAGAAACCAGGAAGTTTTGAAAATTAAATGTGTAATATTACAATTGTAATTTAATCAATATAATTTAAATTATATGAGATACAATTAAAATAAGTATATCAAGGAGATTTAAACAGTTTATTGAAGAAGAATTGGGGTCAAATTTTGAAAATAAAATAAAAAAGTATAAAATATCTGATAAGATAATATTTTTTTAATTATACTCTTCTTAAACACTTATGCTTTATTTGCTTTAATATAAATAAACATTAATTATTCTTTAATATTATATAAGTTTTTATGAAAAGTATTATAAATAAAAAGCTATAGAATTTATTTTTATTTATTCATGTCAAATTTGTACTTAGAGTTTGAAATATATACTTATAAACAAATACATGTACACTTTTCATTACGTACAGAACTATTTAATAAAAATATCATTGACTTTATTGAAGATAATAGTATTGATTGCGTTCATATAAATTATTCTTATAAAATATTTATATACTTTTTCTATGGCAGTAAAGATTGCGAAATATATAAGTTTAAATATATTATTATTTTACAAATGTAGAAATTTAATTATATTTTTAAAAAATTTTCAAACTAAACATTCATATAAAAATATTTTTAAATCTATATAAATTGATTTATTCACATATGAATACTTATAATCTTATTGCATCTAAGTGAATAAAATCACTTCTTCCAAAAATATTACTTATTTCGTTCGAATATGTATATTTTAATATTACATAAAAATTTAAATTATGAAATATAAAAAATACTAAATAGCAGGTTATTGTTGATATTTTATAACAATGTCTCATGATCAAAATATTAATTCAAAATATAAGTATATAATTAAATATTAGATACTATTGAAAATTGTCGAGAATAAAATTCATGAAACTTGTTAACTTGTCATAAAATAAGTAGAAATATTAAACGAAAAGTTATTATAAGTATACGTTTTTAAAATACTTCATGAAGATAAAAAGATTCAAGCGTTATATTAAAACAACTTGTTAATTAGTTATTTTTATGAAGTTGGTTTGAAAATTTTAAAGTTAATTCGTTTTCATATTTAATAAATTTTTATATTTTGAAATACCAAATATTTAAGTAATTACAGAAATTATAAAATATAATTTATATTATTAAAAAGTGTTTATTTGATAGACTTATCCTACATAATAGTGAAAATAAATTTACAAATTTAAATTACATATAATTTGAATTTAAATAAAAAAATTTGTAAATAGAGTATTTAATTTTTTTTTTCATTATATGAGAAGTTAACTTTATCGGTATCGTTATATTTTTTAAAATATATTTTTATAGATACATTAATTCATTTTATGCATATATACATATATATATGTATATTGAATTCAATTTATTATTATAAAACCGATCTTACAGTATTATTTTAAAAGATTTATTGAAAAAAGCTTGATATATTTAATTCAACGTTTATTTTTTTAAATTATATGATTATTATGATAAATAAATGATTGTATAAAATATTTCATAAATTTATTCTTATTTCAAATTCATTCTTATTTATATTTATAAACATATATATACCTGAATATATATATATGAAAATTCACATTTTAAAGTATATATTACCAAATAATTATTCAAAATTTTTTAAAAAGAAATATAATATTAATTACAATTTCATCGATAATTATTTCTATGAATGAATATAGCTAGCGCAAATATACGGAAATCAAAGAATTTCATATCATTACATAAAATACAAGTTTGTTAACCACTCATCGATATATTATATTTATTTCAACTTTAATCATACCTTTTCATAATAAAATTATTAATTAAATTGGAATAAAAATGTAATATGAATAAATACAAATATAGTACTACAGTATTCCAATAAGTAAGTAAGAAACAACCATTTAACAATGCACATTAAGCATTAGTGACAAGTTTTTAAACACTGGTTGGGAAAATTAGAAAGTTAATGAAATAATCCTTGCGCAGAAAATCAGGGAGGATAGGGAATAACAGTTGTATGATGCTTTATAAGTGTCACCCTTGCATAATAATGAGTGCACGTGCATAGTCTTGGGCAGTTCGCCATGGTTCTGGTCTCTAAATACCAGAGAAATACTGACAAGCGTTAACAGGCGTTATATATCAATATTGTATTTTCGTTAGTTACGCCATGGAATTCACAGTGGGGTCTAGATATTATCGTTTACTGGACTTGCTGCACAGTATTGCATTTGACGTTAATCGTATTTACTAACATTAGTCACGCAACTTTGTGCAAACAGCGATCCGTAAGTTGAAATTAGTGTAGTCAATAAAAACACTCGATATGAGTATTTTGTAAATTAATGAAAAAGGGAAGTAAATCGAAATACCTAGCGCACAGTTTGTACTTGTTTCATTTCAATATGTTTTAATCATTAACTTTATGTGATATATTTTAATTATCAAATAATATTTAGTACTATATAATAAAATATTTTTATTCTTTTTTAAAGTAAAAAAATCAGCATTGATTCAATTTTTTCATAATAATTTTTTATTTAACAAAATTAATTATAATAAAGATAACTAATTACCATGCTAAATATTTTTATAATAATAAGGTATGTATTATTATAATGTATAAAATAATTTTCAAATAAACAAGCAAAATTTAAGAAAAAATTGTAATCGATATGTTTTATAAATTAAATATATATAATTTCAAAATATAAATAACAAACAACATAAAAATCAACATAAAAACCTTTATTAAGTATTAATTCAAATCGTATATAAAGATTTCATAAATTATCAATAATTCATGATATATAAATAATTATCATTTAAATATATTTATACATGAATATGTTTTATAAATTTTTATTTCTATCATCGTATTTAAAATTTATTTTAATATTAAAAATATATTTTTTTAAGCAAATAATAACAGATTTTATATTTTTTAAAATCATAGTAAAATTTCTTGACAAATATTGTTTAAAAAACAAAAATACTTTTAAATTTCTAGTCATATTCCTATCTTAAGTAATTGTAATTGCATTAGAAGCTATAAACATTTTACTGGTATATATGTATATAATTACTTTTATATCAAATTTTTTTAATTTTTTGTATTTTTATTGTACTTATCAAAAAGGTTATAAATTATTTCACTTTGATACTTACAGATTAAAAAGAAATTTAGAAATATGGGACGAATAAATTATTCATTTCTTATTTTTAAGTGCTTCATCGAATTCTAATAGCTATACAATTTATGATTCCATGTAAAATTGGAAAACATTCCAATGATTAGACAAAAAAGCTATAAAACTATTTTCTCTCCTACATGTATGTATATCAATAATAATAAATTTTATTATTTTAAAGAGAGATCTTCTCTATTGTGATGAATGAATAATAAAAAATTTCATATAAAAATTATTGGAATACGAATTTAAAATTTTTTAAGTTACAATCAATGATTAAATTTGATTTATATATATAAGAATATGAAAAAACATATTTTGAATATTTGAAGTAAATAATTTATCGTTTTATGTAAAAATTTTTAAGCAGTAAAAAAATTGAAAAAAATAAAACTTGAATAATTTTTCTCACAATAAGTTTTTATTCAATATATTTGTGATCCTGAATTATTTGGGAGAATAAATGCAGATAAATAGAATAATAAACTAACTGGATAATAATAAATTCATGGAGTCATTATAGAATCATTAAATCTGGAAATTTTTTAAAAAATTTAACTATTTTATATAATATTTTTAATATTTTGTAATAATAAATTTTTAAAAATAACTAAATAAATTAAAAATAAAATAGATAGATTTTATGTAATTTCTTTATTCTAAGATATTTTTGCGGGAATATTTTAAATAAATTTATATTAAAAATTATAAATAATTGTTTTTTATCAATAATTCTAATTTATAATTTTAATAAAAAGAAATTATTAAATATGTTTAATTTTTTCATAATATGTAATTAAAATACCTTTAAATTTTAATAAATTTTAACATTTTTTTATAATGAAATTGAATTAAAATATTTAGACATTTACACATTATAAAATATTGTTTTCGTTAATTAAATTACTTTATTATTTTATATATTTCCCATATATATATAACCAAAATGTATTTAATTTGAAATAAGTTTATTTTATTTATTTATTTTGTTATCAAATAGAATAGTATATATCTATCTATATTATTGATTTTCTGACGCAGCTATATTGTATTTTTAACATAGTTGAATTATTAGATATTTCATTAATGAGCCAGTTAAAAAAATTGAAAAGATTTATTAATATAAATTATATAAAGTATATTAACTAAAAATAATTTATTCCAAAGAATTTCAAAAATTTTTGAAAATAATTCTACTTATGAATAAGTAATAATTACATTATTTTTTCTCAAAATAATCATGAATAGTAAAGTCATTAAATGAAAAAGTAAATTTTTATATTTAACATAAAATATCCCATTTTTTAATTATTTCAATTATTGTGGTATAAATTTCTAAATTAGCTCTAGCTGATCATTAAATGTTATACCTACAAACATAACTATTTCTCTTTTTTTTGTTTATCTCTCGTCTTACTTATAAGTAAATTACATTATGGCAATATGATTTTAAAACAGTATACAGTAATAATACATTTCGATGTTATATATATAATACAATAGAAAGTAGAAAAAAAAGAAGCAATATGTCATTGTGGTTTCAAATGTAAAAGAAGTTTATGAAAGAAATTAAAATTGCGTTCCATTTTACTATTCATTTATTCAATTTAATTTTAAATCGAATCCTTTGTACAGTGACAAATTCATATTAATGAGCCAGCAGTTTTTTTCTTTTTTTGAAATTTCTTTGCAAACTCATGCGACTAAAACCTTACAATAATGATGAACAGTTGGACTAAAGTACTATAGCTTTTTCAAGTGTTAGTGAGATGGGAAGATCGAGAATTAGTAATGAAAAAATTCATCCAATAATAGTCATCATTATGTCTTTAGTATTGACGAGGACAACAATTGGATAATGAAACTTTTATCATCTAAATATATTAATGTTATTGAATTTTTTATTACGTAAACTGTTAAAACTGATGAATTCTAAAATTACTTAAAATAATTTTTAAAAAATCTGAATAACATAAGATAATTAATAATTTTATAATAAAATATTCATTATTATAAATATTATGTATAATTAAAGATACAAATTGTTTCAGTAAAAAAACTCAAGATAAATGCTACTCGGTTAAAAATCGAAACCTACATCCTTCATCTTAGTAATTCATCATCTATTCTCTAATAATTTATTGATATTATCCTTTTATTCTTTAAGTTCTCGTTATATTCTCATTATATAAGAATTATATTGTAGAATATATTTTTTTAATATCTGTAAAATAAATTTTTTAGGTAATTATGTTTCAAATAACATTTAATTTATCACTATTTAGATATTCTTAATGATGTACAATATTTTAAGATAACTAAGAATAAAATTTTTCACTGTAAGATATATTTATAATATAAAACTTCATTGTAGTTATTATTATTTATTGTAAATTTTCTTATATGAATTAAATACTTAATGAATACGCAATTTTTTTAAATTTAATAAATTTCAATTTCAAAATTAATGAAGCCTATGACTCTACCATATTAAACGATAAAGAATTTTTATAAATATTTTATGATACTAGATTAAAATTTAATTAAGAATCAATTCTGACAATCTTTAGCAATATTTTATATCTACACGTATAAGTATCAAATAAAATTTTTATGTAGCAATAGCTTTTAGAAAAATTTATTGATCGAGTAGAATCAAATATTCAAAATACTTATTTAAATAAAACAAATATTTTAAACTGAAATTCACGGTATATAACCTAATATATATTTTTAATTTACTAAAGTATACTAGAATATTTTATATAGTTTTAGTTTAATTTAAAATGCCTTTCATATGATAAATTATTAAAAAATATATATTCTTCTTTAGTAATTTTATGTTTAAACTTTATATATTAAAATATAGTAGGATATATATCTATATATATATACTGTAGTATAAAATTTGAAGTAATAATATAAATAAATAGTTTAATATTAAATCTTTATTTTATTTTCAATTTTCTTTTACTTATATTATGTCGACTTCTGATATTCAAATATTTAATATAAGTACTATCTATGTTAAATAATTATTTCAACTAGAAATTACTTTTAAAACAATATTTTATATATCAAGTCTTCTTCCAATATATATAGACTAATCTTAAAGTAAAAAACTGCTTTAAATAAAAAATCATACAACTAAATAGAAAATTTCTTTAAGATATAAAAACTAATTTTTATTTCGTTTAATATCAGAATCACTTATTAAACTTATATTAAATAAATTTTAAGTTTATTAAAAAAAAAAATGTCGGTTGAGTTTCGACAATATAATTACTAAAATACAAAAATATTTGCAAAAAACGATTTTGGATCATACATTTTCTTAATTTAAATTATAAAAGAATTTATCTAAATTTTATATAAAATTTAAATTTTCGTAGAATTATTAATTATGTATATAGAATTCCGGTACTACTATTTTATAATTAATCATAAATATCAATGGTATTCTGTGAATTCATTCACTGTAGAATAATACAAGAGATATGTTATTGATGAATTGATCTCAATCTGCTATTCGAGTTAGATAAATATTCAATTTTGGATAAATCAGCTATTTATTACTTTAGGTGGTTAATGATTCTCCTTTTATTATCAAATATAATATGCCTTTTTACTTAGATTATTGAACTATGCTTTCTATCATTCAATTAGAGCTATAAATCTGCGATTAAAAAAAATTAATATTTGAATTTTGTAATTTTATATTTGATGTTATAATATAGTAATTATTACTAATAAAAATATTACTTTAAACTAATAAAAATATCAACGATTTATGTTTTACGACATTAATTATAAAAAAATAAACATAGTTTGACCGTGCAATACAACAATGATAATGAATATCCCTCGAGTAAACAAAGTCCATTACAAAACTAATATAGTTAAGGTAGAGCACGAAGTTACCCCTCTAATACAACCACTTTGAGTCGTACTTATTGACAATTCTTTTTAGTAACGAGCGCTCTTGTAAATTAAGCGCATGTAACTTATCAGGATCACGATGTTATTGTTGAACATTGTATTGGTACTATAAATCGATTATTAGAACCATTAATTCGCGCGGGATAATTTAAACCGTCTAACGGGGCACCGTAGATACCCGCGGGAGTTTAGTTAAGGACTTGTGTCTTCACCCCTCAGCGCACAATCAAGTATCTTACATCATTGTACGCTGAGTTGCTTTCGCAAATAAGAAGCATATTGCTAACGACTCGAGCCGAGCGTGTATTTTCTGAACGCAACAGTGAATTTGCTTTAAGGCAATGGAACGTAATCCAAAGCCGTTACAAAGAATGTTAGATTTCAAATAGAAAGGGAAGCTCTCGAGCATTTGACCATAAAGTATTTGCAATCTGAGTCAAAATGCGAACTGCATTGGTCTTAACCTTAGGTGTCACAGATTTGTGCAATATAACTTGACTATATTATATTTCGAAGACCATACGATCCCTCATGTAACTACTTTGTAATTCACTTTCATTTACAAACGCCTTAGTAAATATTTAATATTAGATACGGAGAGTTTATTCTAATAAGTGATTAGTCACTCAACTACTAAACACTATTTTAGAATACGAATTAAAATATTTTTACATGGAACATAATCAGAATATAAAATTTATTTATAAATAAATTTTGCAAAATTACCATTATTAAATTTATAATAAAATAAAAAAAACTAATAAAATTAATACTTTACTTGATTTTATTTAAATAGTTATTTAACATAAAAAAATTACCTGTATTAATTTAATAGTATTTAAGAAAGATTTAGATATTATAATAATAAAAGTCCATAACTTTTATAAAAAGTTTTCTATTATGAATAACATGTAATTTTTTTCAATTTATAATAACTTTTAACACAGCTATAGAAGCGAAAAAAGAATTATCTAAAATTTTTCTACGGTTGATATGATTAATTATCATTATTTTAGTAATTTAATGTAATTTACGTTAGTTAAACTTGAAAGCTTTACTTTTATAGATACGTAATATATATAAATATAATAAAAGATCTGTCCAAATTTAATTTCACTCAAGAATTAGAATTATAAAATTTTTGTATGTTTAAATGATTAATATTTATTTATAAAAATTAGATAATTCAATATAAAAATGAGACTTTAATTAAAAAAATGTTTAATTATAATCTACTATTTAATGGTAATTTTTTTCTAAAATAAAAATTTCAATGAATAAATTATTTTTAAATTTTTTATAAAACCTAACATATCAATATAATAATATATTTCTATAAAAATACATCTTATAAATTTGAAATTGTACACAAAAGTGTATGATTCATAAAGTTTATCATTAGTATATAAAATTTAATTCAAAATAACTTTACCCAAAATTTTCAATAAATAAATGTTTCATTAACATTTGCAATTGATTTTTGCAAATTTTTTAAAATATTAATATGTTTGTGAAAGAAATTGAAAAATTCGACAATAATGTGAAATTACGTATCATGATTCAAACTATTAAAATGAATTTAAAACATTATTTTTCGTTAAGTTAACTTTAATCGAAAAATAATTATTTTAATAATTAATATTTATTCTTTAAGGACCATTACAAATCCTATATTCGATTAAATAATTAATAACATACAAATATTATTAATTCGTTTAAAAGTACAATTATGAATGGATTTTTCTACAATTAATGTTTAAAAATGTGTTGATTAGTACTTGATACACTATTGGAATATTTAGAAAGATTTTGTTACAAGGTAGTAAATTTGTCAGATTCTAAATAGTATTTTAGAATAGTTATATTCATGAGAGCTTAAGAATAAAAAGGCAAGACTTGGCGACTAAATAAAATTTACAGCTGTCCGTTAACGATTGCTACGCTGACGTTGTTATACGCCACTCGTAGCTTAAGTAGACAAATAAAAATGGAAAGAAAGAAAAGAAAAAAAACTACTGAACTTATGTCCTACCTTTTGATGAATATAAAGTCACCTTCGTCGAGGGACTATAATTCACGCGACGTAAAATTCGGCAGGCAATCTAAGGAAGAATATGTGTTGGGAGAGTAAGAAAAAACTCGGGCCTCGAATTGCGGTGAAAAACGAGACAAATGACAAGACGTATTAGACATGGCTTTTCTATCGCCTAACTTTACGCATGCGTATAATACAGAAACATTAGTACACCGTCATAAAGGTTTCCTAGACTTTACAAACTTCTGCTACTTCAGCAGTGTCTTTTTCTTTGCATGTATGTACACTTATGTCTACATATACCTACGCTTTCGCCTTCATACCGCTAACCTGACAATTTTCCAGAACATTGATTTTTTTTCTTCGTTAAAAAGAAAGAGAAGAAAAATTTCTTCATCCTCATGTCTCTCTAATCCTCATCGTTTTCTTCTTCTTCTCTTTTCTGTTCTAAGAACAGAGAAACGAGCGTTGCTGGCATTATAAAACGGAAGCGGCTGCAACTGTATAAGGAGCTCGAGGAGTGGACGCGTGTAGTGACGATTTTTTTTCTATAAATTATGTTTTTATTAGTATATTTATTGTAGTTGTCTGTTCTTGAAACATAATTTATAGAATATTTTTAGGTTCTTTACACATGGAAGTAGAATTTTAACATATGAGTTTCTCTTCAAAAACGAAATTGTTTATAGACTATTGTACTCTACGTTAAAGAAAATCCAATTTATTAAGCATAATTTACCTTAACATTTAATCCCATAATAATATTAATATGTATCTTAAAATGAATAAATTATTTAACAGAAAATATATTTATATTTTATAAAACCAAGCTTAATTCTTTTATCATTGAATAGAGTACTATTTCGTATTATTATTTTATATAAAATTTTATTGAGAGTTTATTAGTTTAGAATATTTAAAATTTTCAAACCAATTTATTTTTTCTTAGCATTTAATTAAATAGAAAAAAAATTTTGACTAAATTTTTTTAAAAATTAATCTTCTAAATATTTATTTTATATATATATATATATACATTAATTAAGATAATTAATTAATAAATATAATATATATATATATATATATTCATAATTATGATCATAATATTAATGTTCACCCAGCGATATTGGTGAATAAAATTAACGAATGTAAAAATTTCCTAATTATTAAAAAATATTGATAAGATATTAATGTTTTTATCTTAACTTATACATCTTTTATATTTTAAAGTTTAATAAATAAACTTCAAATACACATAGAATTATGAAAAATAAAAGATAGTTCTCTTATAAATTAAAGTAGATTCTAAATTCAAAGTCAGTTTACATAAATTTGCTTTTGAAGAAGTTTATAATAAGTAAACTTATAAACTATATAAAAAATATTTAATGCTGGATATACAATTATCAGAAAATTTAAATATTATAGTTTAAAATAATTTACTATGTTACAAAAAATTTTTAATTTGTTCACATATATTTATAGTTATTATTAAATTGAAAATAAATTTGATAAGTATAATTTGAATGTTCAATTTAATCGATTATATTTATATATTTATTTAAGTCAAAGAAAAGTAGAAAATAATAAACAATAATATTATGAAAACTTTCTTTTTAGCATGATGTTGAATTTTATCTTTTATTTGTAAATGACAATAGATCTTAATTAGATACAATATTAAAGCAATTATTTTGTTGCTTGTCATGTATCAATAATACAAAGATACAATTAATTAATTTTATCGATTAATTTTTTAATTTGATTATTAATTAGTTTTTTTTTAATTGTGTATTTTATTTTAGAACTTGTATAATTACAATTACAAAATATTCAAATTTTTTTCTATAAAAAATCTTAACATATTTATGGAAATAGAATTATTTAAACGAATCAATGAATTTAATTAAATTATTCATTCTAATAATAAAATTGAAATTTTATATTTTTTTATATTTTTAATTATTTTTAACAATATTGATACGTATTCAGTATATATTTATTTAATAAAATAAAGATATATGTAAATTGTGTAGTTATTCACAAAAATAATTTACATTTAATTTTCTTTAATACAGTCATGAATTGTTTAATGGCTATATTAATTAAAAATTTGTCACACATATTTTATATAGTTAAAGTTTTTATTTTAAAAGTTTATACACACATATGTTGGTAATAATTGTAATGAATTATAAAGTGAAATTTTGTAAATTTATATAACTACATCTAAAACTTATATACGCTATAAATAGATTCGATTAATTTGACTTTTGTTTTCGAGATTCAAATTAATAAGCATTTAAAATATTGATAATATTCAAGAAGCTTTTGCAGTTAACACAACATAAATAATTACAAATAATTATATATTTTGCACAGAAATGAAGTTCAATATTATTATTTCTAAGTACGTTTATTTATTTTTCAAATAGAAAAATTTTAATCGATGAAATTAAACATTTTTAAATATAAGATATTTTATTCTATTATTTTATATATTATTTATTTTATTTTATAATCATAGTAGGATTTATTATTGTATAGACGATAAATGTACTTATACTTTTGTTATTACGAAATCGAGGGTTAATCTTTATATTTACTTTAATAACAACTGATGGCGTATGCTCGATCATTATTAACGAGCTAATTGATATGGGCCATTTGAAAGATTGTCCATATATTGTTATTATATATAGGTGCATCACCTTCGAAGGAGCTGGAGATTCTTGAAAGAAACATTTTTTTAAATGATTAATTGATGTCATCCGACTAAACTACCTGGAATACCTCTTTTTATAGAGGCGTTGAAAGCATATGAGATTGTTTTATTCTTCCGAAAGAAAAACCTACTTTATAAATTTTTTAAATACATATATTTATACGTAATGATTATTTACCTTACATATATCTTTAAAATCAAATATATAAATATATAAAGTATAATTTACAGTATTATAAAATAAATATAATTAATTTCCGTATTACATTTAATATTAGGAATAGTATAAATTTTAAAGGAAACGATAATTCCTTTAATTTTAAATAAATACATTTGCATATTAAATTAGATTTTTTAAATTATCACCATGTAATTTTTCTAAAAAATTCAAGTAATCAAATACGTGGTCGAATTGATATAAACAAAAATAAATAAAATTACTTTTTTTGATAAATATTTTTCTCGATACTTTTGATGAGATCAGTTATACATCTATATTATTCAATTATAACTATCTTAATTTTCTTGCTACAATATAAATAGTAACGTTTAAAAAGAAAAAGTTTTGCATACATTAATAATAAATAAAAAAAAATTCATTTGCGATTTATTTGAAAAATTAATTTTCTTTAATTTATGAACACTGATAATATCTAAGTTAATGATCATATAAGATACATAACTAATCTTATATGTTTATAAAAGATTTATCTAACGTATAACAATCCATCAGTTCAAATAGGACGATACTGTAGGAGTGTCTTCAAAGAGCTGCTCAGCAAGCGTCTCTATTCTTTGTTTAGGACACAGAGACCATTGTAGAACATTAGTCGATCTATTTGTAAACTACTAAAATTATAATTATTAATATAAATTATTGTTAATGAATTTTATAATAAGACCTAAAAAATAAATGATAGCTTAAGAACCAAGATTTTAATCAATAAATATTGTTTGGAACCTTTTTCCATCTTTTATACTCACAGTGATTAATTGACATTAACTAGCAATAAATATTAAAATAAAGTAAGTATAGCGTTATTATAGGTTTTCCTGCATAGGTTCTGTAATTGTATAAAAAGAATAATTTCGTCATGAGTCTTAAAGGTTAAGAGGTAGCTAGATAGATGAATGGATAGTAAGATGGATTTATGGATATATAAATGATTAGATGAATAGATAGTTGATTTATATATATATATATATATATATAGTTAGATATTAAGATACGACAGTTAAGTGGATGTATTAAGAGAGATAAAAGAGAATGAGAGGGCATGAGAGAGTAATATAAATACAGTAAGATAATTGCAATTAATGTAAATGATTACTCCAACTATTGTAACTATTTCAAAAAATTTAGGTGCAACTAATAAAATCAGAAATTTACTTTTATTGTGTGTCGTATTAATACTTTTTATTTAAAAAAATTCATATTCATATTCTTCTTTATATATTGATTTAAAAAATCTAGAATGCTAAAATACAAAAAAAATGTGTTGAATATATTTATTAATAAGAGAAAAATGTAATTAATCTAAGTATGATATTACATAGAATTATTTTTTCATTATATTTTTTTGCACTTCTATTGAATAATACATTTTTAATTAATTTTATTGAATATACGATGAAATATGTAATGTATAATTAATATTTATAATTATTCTATTAAATTTATCATTTATATAAATTTAAGAATTTTTTCAGTTAGCATTTATTTAGTTGATAAAAATTTATCTGAAATATGGTAAAATATTTATTTATTAATTATAAATTATTTTACAATTTTAAATAAATTTTAATATTACATACGAAACATTCAGATTTCTGATTTGGATTTGATAGTTGATGGCAGAGTTTGAAAGCTTTCTCAACGCAACGTTTAGATACTAACTGAATCACAAAATAAAATGAAATAAACAGTTACTTACTTTTATAATAAACGCCATAATTGATTTATAGTAAAAATCAACTATTTTCTTAAATTATTTTGTGTTACAAAAAATAAAACCAATAAAATGTTTAAAGAAATTTTACTCATATTAAATAAAGCTAATAAATAAAGCTAATAATTTTTTTTTCATAAAACTAAGAATTTCTACACTTATATCTCTTGTTTAGAATCATTTATTAAAAATACATCATTCTACAAAAATATATCTTACATTTAGAAAAACAAGAACTCTAATTTTGTTATTACTAGAAATAAAAAACAGTGTGTGCTATATATACATTAAAAGTACAATATTAAATATTATTATAAAAGTTCAGTGATATTAATGCATTTTTTAAAATAAATAAAAAGTAAGCAAAAATAACATTATATGTCATGAATACTGTAGGTACTAAATAAATATTAATAGATATTTTTTATGTGATATTGATTCTATTTGAAAATCAAATTATATATTTACAGAGATATTTTTGAAAATTATTGATTATTTGAATATCAAACAAATAGTCTTATACGTTATTTATAGTTTATTTTAAAGCTTTTTAAAATTTTACAATCCAACCCGTTTATTCATAAATAACGCATAATATGTTACTCATATCTATATAAGTACTAATTGATAAAACTAAATAATCATAATTTTAACAAACGAATTAAGAAATTCGATTCAGCTCCCATCAATAATTTGTATCAAGAATTAATACAGCATAAATTAAGTTTAAAATAAACTTTTGCAAATGATTGTAAACTAAAATGCAGCAATTCTAATTCTGAAAATTATTCCAATAAGGATTAATTGTTTATGACGAGTTTCAATTTCAGTTATTCAGCTTGAAATTTGTTTTTAGTCATAAGAAATATAGTTAAAATTATCTACATAATTTATTCTTCAATTTTATTTATCAAATCTATTATATTTATGAGAAGCTATATTTGTGTTAATTTTATTTAAACATATTATATCACTTACAATAAATTTTTTATTTTAAGAGAAATTATGTTTATAAATCATAATGTAAATATAGTGAAAGTAATATATTCTAAAATATATGAATATTTTGTGTTTAAATACTTACGCTTACAATTTTATTTATACATAATAAGCTATAAATAATAATACAAATATATACATTATATCGAAGCATTCTAACAACAAAAGAAAATAAACCATTTTAGATTTTCTTTTGTTGAGGAAATTTTTTCTTTGATATCTTTACTATTTTAAATTCATATAAAAAGAATGTTTTTAAATTTAATGCCTTACATAAATTTTTTATGAAGAGTTGTATCTGCAATATAATTGGTTAAAAACCTGCTATATGACATTTATTTCGCTTGAGTATATACTAATACAATAATTTTATATTTATAGATAAGATTTACACAAATATTTTTTCTTAATCAACTGCAATTTCATAAATTTTGGAATTATTCAAAAGTGATTAATATTTTTACTTATATCAAATTATTTCTAAATTATATTAAATTTATAATTTATATACGTATAAAAATTTATATTAACATTTCAAGTAACATTCCCATAATAATAGACGTTCCTATTGAAACACCATTTAAATTAGTAACTCCATCCTTCATATCCCATAAAAGTTAAATATCAAAGTAAATATCTCCTATTTGTTGAACGAAATCATGATATTTATATAGAAGTATTGTAGTATCACATAACTAGAAGTGGTATACATAAAAATAATTACTATAATAATCTATGAGTATAATTTAATTGTTTTATTACGTGTACTTTTTTGTAAATTTTGTATAGAAATTTAAAATATATGATCTGGACATTGTGAATATATTAATATAATTAATGTACTTAAAATAATGTATAATTAATATTAAATTGTCGAATATAAAACAAACTTGTATTGATAATTTCATAATGTAGAATATTTAAAATAATTTATCGAAAAAATTATTATATGTTAACATGATTAATTATGTTCTAAATTAATTGTTATAATGTAATTTTCGTTTAAAGTGAAATTATAAAACAGTAAAAATACTGTTATGGTTCGCATAAAACATTTTATTTCTATGTGAGTTCTCGATCAACAGTTTTCTCGAGCAATCGCACAAAACTTTTCACACTGATGAGAGATAAGCACTATTTTCACGTAGTACAGTTCTCAACCGAAAAAATTTTTCTGGTTTTAATCGATCATATTCTATCATACACTTGCTCACTTTTTGCACCTCTAACTCCGTCTCCCTTATACACACTCGATTTCTTTTTTTCGCTTATTTTCTTTTTTAATAATCTCAAAATATTTGTTTTAAATATAAAATAGTTCTCATTCTAAGGATATGAAAAAACTTATCTTCAAAACGAATCTTTTCGAATAAGCGTAGTTCTACTATACTATATAAAGTTTAAATCCACGTGTGTAATATTATAGATAGAAAAAAATTTTCCATATTTCTGGAAATTAAAATGAAGTAACTTTAAAAAATCCTGTAACATCTTCATACATTTTTTAACAATACTAATAGTTAATTATCGGTAACAGCTATGACAAAATATTGCTTTAATATAAGAAAAAAGTATATTCAACACCAATTTCAATTTGCTCTTGTTACCTATCAAAGCTTAAAATATACCGAAATTAGATAATTTTTTTATGAATTTGATGTGAAATAGTTTTAGTTTAATACAAATCATACCAATGTGCAAATATATATGTATCAGATTTGAAATAAAAGTATGGTAGTATCATTATCTATAAGGTTTATCTAGTCAGATTTTTTGCTTTTAAATTACTTCACGTGTTTGATCTATTGAGAGAGTAATATGTAAGTAATTTTTTACGAAAAGTCATTCTTAGTTAATAAGTTAATTAGCTTTAAATAATGAGAAAACAAATAATAATAATTAATGTTATTCTTTCATTTTATTTATTCAACATTAAACATAAATAATTATATCAAATTAGTTATTATATAATAGAAAAAAATTTAAAAATAAATAATAAAAATACTATCACATAATAAAATATTATAGCAAAAAATAAATTATACACTCTAGTAAAAAATAAAAGAAATAAATAAAATTAAAGAAAGAGTAAATATATCTAACTATTCCGTAATATAATAAACTATACTTTAAAAAATAAAAAACTAGAAAAACAGAACTAGATTATCATAGTTTTATTGTTTTAGAAATGAATATATAATTGAGATTTAAAGTAATTTTTAAAAGGTTTAAAGTAAAGAAAGTATTTATTTCATAAAATTTTGTAAACTTTCTTTAAAAAAATTTAAATTTTATAATAAATATTAAATTATATTTAAGAAATTAGATTTTCTGAATTTTTAAAAAAATTCACAAGGTATTTGAAACATAAATATTAGTTTATTCATATTATTATAATTATTTATTAATAGCAATTTTTTAAATATATATATATAACTTTGTATTTCAATTCATTATAATTTAAAAAAATATTGTTTAAAATGTAATGTAAAATACAGATTATAAATCTCTTTTATAAAACATATCCATTTTTCTTATAATTTAAGTACTTTTAAAATTCAAATACCGTGTGAAAAGCTCGTTTTATCATTGTTATTTCACTTAATTTCATACTACAACAAAAAGAGCTCTTTTTGATATTTCATTTAATAATACAATTATTTAATTTTATGAATAATATGAAAGAAATTTAAAAATAGACCATACGATTATATTTTATACAATTTGTACATTTAAAATTATGTAATAAATCGTGTAGAAAAATTATTGAATCCTATGAATTTTTATTATAGTTTTTTTAAACTAAATATTTAATATAAATGCATACTAATCTGCATAATATTTTATATATTTTTATTTTACTTGTAAATATAAATATTTTTTTATTCCTTTTTTTTTATTTTAATAATTTAGAAATAAAAAGTTTTTTTCATATTAAATAATGCACATATAAGAAGACACATAAATAATTATATACTGAAAATTATAAGAAACATTTTACTGCATCCATAACTGTATTTGTTTACTTAAGTAATGCAATTATGATCTTTGTGGTATTTTGTCTGAAAGTGCATAATAAAAATTTATATAATAAAATATAGCAACAGCAACAAAAGATTAAGCTTAATATTTTACATACAAAACACTTAGCTCGATCCTCATAATGGACTACTCCACCACATGCAAGTAAAGCGTTAGCGAGACATTTTTGAGTGAGTACCTGATATTTATAAAATTATAGTATATAAATACATAATTTATAATCGTTAAATATATTGATTTATTCAGTCATTTTTTAATTATATTATTATTTATAAAATGTAATTTATTAAAATAAATATAATACTTTATAAAATTTAATAAAAATATAATGCATTAGCTTATGTAAATAAGAACTATTGTTTTATTAATTTACTATAAATTTTCAGATTTCTAAATAATTATTTTATTATAAAGTATAATGTATTGTTATTTTTTTATTGTTGTAGTTTCAAAACTTAAATAAAATACAATAAATACTATCTGAAATTAAACTGTATAAAATAATTATAGTTATTCAACAAAAAAAGAATTCATTAGCATAGGATTTTGTTTATTTATTTAAAGATTATAAAGTGTAAATAATGAATAAAAAGAAACATTATTTATTTTATTACTTATACTTTTAATAAATTTATTTACATTTTGAGATAAAAATAACAGATTAAATATCATAATATAAATATAAAAGCACACATATATTTAAATACAAAAAGAAATGTTTTAATTTTTTTATATATTCAATATTTACTTTTATTGTTATTATATTTTCGAAATTTGATGTTTGAAAATTATTCATCAATTATGTCAAATATTTTGTATTTTGTTTTTACTTACGAATTTTACATTTCGAAAAAGCAGTATGATCAATGTTATAATTTTATTATTTAAATAGTATTTGGTAGAAAATAAGTTTTTATAAATTAAACATTTTTAAAATACAAATATTTGATCTATTTTAAAATAAAGAGCGCCCGTAAAATATTATCATATTTTACTACTTGCATACTTGTTATTGTAGAGAAACATATAGTTCTGATGAATCAACATTTTTAATCTTATATGTATCTTACAATAGAATTTCAGCAATTGCAGAAAAAAACATTAAATTAAATCATTATTCAGAATTCGTCAATCAATTATTTAATTTTAATTTCAACATTTTCGCAAAATCTTATTTAGAAAGAATCGTATTGATACATTTAATTATTTATTTTTATTAACTTATCGTTGTTATATTTATTATATTTAAGGAATAGAATATTTTAATTTATTTTTACAGCAAAATACCAAAGAATAATTCTTAATATATCAAAAATATTCTATAATATGGTATATTTATTAAATATTTATATTTTATTAATTATAAATGCTTAACACTTTGATATGCTTTGAATTTTAATAATATATTGATATACATTTGTTTTAGCAATATTAATTAATTAAATGAAAGTTTTGTTTAACTTTAGAATTCAAGCATCGCTTTAATTAATTACAATTAATTTTACATTACAATTAATTTTTATTTTAAATATTACTTTCTCTTTATAAGTATTTGAATACTTACCCCTTCAGCTATATATATATGTATTAAAAAGATAAATCCAATAAAGCTACAGAAATATAAAATATTATAAGACATAGTGGCATTGCAGTTGTTTCATGACAGAATTGAAATTTATATTTAACTTCCACTAATTTTAATTATCTAACAACATTTTATGAGTCATTACGTTTTCAGTTGTGATTGGTTAATACATTATTATGAAGTGTTATTGTATGATAAATTCTTATTAAATAAGTGGATATTAAAATCAAAAATAGTATTTTTAGTTTTTGTATGGATAATATTAAGTAGTTACAGCTCAAATATTATTTATATAAATTTATTGTATTGGAAATCAAGTTTATTGTAATAAAACATATTTTATTAGTTGTATAATTCATAATTTATATTTATATTTAATATTTTATGTAGTAATATATTCACTAATTTTTGTACTTATTGTATAACTATTTATTGATTTTGTAGAGATAAATTATCATTTATACTTATATTTTTACATAAATTTATAAAGAAATCTAATTACTAGTTACTGTTAGGTATAGTAAAACATAAATATGTAAATTAATATGAAAAAATATTACAGATAAATTGTTTAATTACTTAATTTGATTTACTATTTACAGGACGAAATTATAAAATGTCATGATTGTTAATATTTATACAATTTATTGATTTTATAACGTTTCGTTTAATATATTTATTTCACATTAAAATTTTATAATCAACTTAAACGAGTTTTTAATGGTGAACAGATTAAGATATATATACATAAACAAAATTTAAATATGTTTCTACATTATTAAGAATATTTTATTATTAATATTAAAATTAATAATGATTAATATTTTATTTGTATTACAAATTCTTAATTTTATATCATTTTAATAATAATCTGAATACAAAATTTAAACAGATAAATACGTTTTAATGCACATTCTAGTAATTTAAGTTTCGTTATGAAATAATTAACATTTTTATTTAAAGTATATACTTTTTTTAAACTAACATAATTCTTCTCGAATTTTTAAATTTATTTATTTTTTTATAATTGAAAGCATTCAAGAATAATAATTCTATAAAATTTTTGTATTATTTAATAATGTAATAAAAATTCATAAATTCTTGTTAAATAATAGAATATTAAATATTTTTACTATTAAAAAAAATAATTAAAATTTACTAATCGTGATACTTTGAACATAAAATTTTTCTTTACTTAATTGATATAAAAACAATCAATATATTCGGTATATATTATAACTTATAAAAATTTAGAAGATTTATCAGATGTTACGAATTCAATAATGAATAAAAAATGAAAGAATATTATAAAAGTATAACATTTTTATAAATACCATAAATATTTATATAATTAAACACAATAAATATAATAAAAGATGTAGTATTTATAATTCTTAATTCTAGTTCAGCATAAAAGGTTAACGTATCTCAAAATGAGAAATCCTGTCACAAGTTTTTTTTCATCCTTAGCTCATATGCACCACCACACAGGTTGAGCAGGAAAATTATGTTAAGAAATCGAGATTAGGGAAAATAAAGGTATTATAAAATATTTTACAAAGTTTATTGTACATTGTCCGCATATAATTATATTGAGTTTGAAAGTTACAAAAATTACATGTAATCTTCGATATGTGATTATTCGTAATTATTCAATACAAAATTATGATTTTTAATATATATAGAATAAATCTAAATTAAAAACCATCCAAACTTGATAGAATCTTTATAAAAATGATTAGTTATAAAAAAGCGGTAAAGATGAAGATTCGCAATCCAGTAAAAAAAATGAATACAAAGGTAACTTCATATCCTACGGAGCTTAATTGAAAGTTCCACGGAGGTATTTTAGATACCATGGCTGGGTATTACATCCTTCCCCTTTGAATGTCAAGAATCTACCTTTTCTAGACTATTTATGTCTACCCTCTCTATTCATGTAAACGCCTTCTATTTTGGAAGATTGGATATTTTTTAAATTTAAATTAATTATTTAATTTTTAGTTTAAGATCTATTAAAATTAACAGCACAACTATTTTTAAACTACTCACAATCTTATGTTCATGAATTGTAAGTGTGAATAAAATAGGTATAAATAGCTTTGAATAATACAAATTCTAAATTAATTATAAAATATATGTTCTAAATTTTATTTTTTGTGAATTTAGTTTATAAAAAAAATATAACTATTATTTCTTATCTAGAATATATTCTCCTATAATTTAATACACAAAGTGATATAACCATTGATATAAATAGGTATACAGAAGAAAGTGAAAAATCATATTTATAAAGTGAAGATATAATACAAATCCTATAGTTATTACTAAAATTATTATTATTATTGATTCATATGATTGGAATTAAATCATTTTTAAGTATTATATATATATTAGATATCTTAGTAATAATATTACAATAATGTTAAATAATAATGGTAAATCAATATCTTGAAGAGAGATTGACTTGAAATCGATCATAGAAGCCTATATTTACTGATTGAAAAATAAGGCTATCAACATTTTATTTTTAATAAGACTCTGAAAAAATGAATGCAATCTATGGTCCTTTAAGATTTTTAATATAATATTTATTAAATCTATTATATATAAAATTTAATAGAAATTTGCATATTACGGCATGTAATCTTGTTAATAATCAAATGAAAATATACGTGGATTTTTAAATAGGAATTTACGGGCAAGAAAGTTTACGCGTTATGACTACTATGAAAATAAGTAAAATATATAATTTTAAATTGATTCAATTATTAAAATGTAAACTAGTTATCTTTATAAAAATATAACAAGAAAGAAAGAGAAGATAATGATAAGAAATAGTTATGAGTTAAAAAATGAAAGACAGCATTAACATAATAAATTTATTATTTTGAAAGGGTAATTTCTTCTAATACATTACATAAAGTATAAATATTTCAAATTAGTACTCCCACATTGTATAATGAAGTAAAATAATCAATTCATCATATAAACAGTTTCCATATTATTTATGTTTTCGTAATGCTATTACGAGTAACTGACAAATTGTTCTTGATGTATATTAAAGTTCAGCTAATATATGTTTACCTCTTGAGAAGAATGATTTTTCCAATACACACTGAAAGTTTATTTCAGTAAGAAAAATTTTTTATGTATTACATGATATACATAAATAGATAGTATGTAAAAGTTACCTTATACAGAATAAAAAAAGATTTAGTAGCAATAATAAGAATACAATTAATCAAATCATACTTTAATTCATAATTATTTGTTTATCATTATATTGTTTCAATTTTTATTTATTATTTTCCAAAATATTAACTAATTTTTAGTTACAGTAAAATAAGAAATTGTAATAATTAGAAGTAATTTCAAAGATTATAATTATATTTTCGTCTTTTTAAATCAATATTAAATGAATTTTATATCAGCACTCTTATTATAAATTATTGATTATATGTTACAAATAATAAATGTTAAGATAATTTTCAATTTTTCTAGTTTACAAAAGAATAGTTTGAAAAAAATATTAACGAAAGGTAACGCTTTTATTTTTTAGTATATTACTTACATCCTTCACTTTTTTTAATTATGCACAGATCATTTGAATCGATGACATTTTCTAATATATTAAATAATATAACTATGCGTGGATATAAGATACTATATAAATATTGAGAAAGAACGGAATTTTTTCTTGAAACAGGATTTATGATTTAATAACAGAATCGAACAAAGAATTTAGAAAAAAGGCCTGTAGCGTAAAACATAAAATAAAACTGATAGTATTTATATAAACGCAAAAAAGTGGTTGTGGTGTCTGAATATGATTTTGACGAAAAATATTCTCTTCTGTATCCTATCGTTCAGTTCACATATATCTAGAACAACAGCAACCTATATGTATGCAAAGAAAAAGTTACCCTTGTGTGGCAAAATAAAGTCCAATTTTAAGTGCGAAAAGACAGCAAAATGATAAGGAGGATGTCAATCGAATGCATGCTGAACCCACGCATGAGATTAATTGAAAACGTCACAGAGCTTCGCACCCTGGCTATGTAGAAGATGACAATTTATAGTAAAGTTAGCGCAAAAGAAAATTCTAACAAATAATGAAGTCATGCACAATACATTAGTTATAAATAATTATATTTTTGTAATTTACTTGCACCATTTTTTTCTCTTTAAAGCAAGCACATATTTTTATACTTTTACAATGACTGTAAAACATAGCAATAAAATATTACAAATAATAATTGAAAAATGGATAATCAAACTTTTATTAAATATTTATTTATTCTCTCTACTCATTTTAGGTCAAATTTAACAATAATTAAATGAGAAAATTTGTTTCTGTATATAATGTTATTTTATTAATAATCGATACACAAATTATTAAAATACTGTTTTGTAGCTTATCGAAATAGCTTGTAGCACGTTATATCGGATATTTACAAGCTAAATAGACCCACAGAGTATATATTAATGTATACGAAAATATATTTTTAAGTTATAATCAATTATTTTCAATAAAAAATAAAAAAAAATTATTAAAATTTAAAATTAAATTATTTTATTAATAATGCAATAAATTTTTTAAATTTCACTACAAGTTAAATAAACAAAGTAGAATTTTCAGCAAAAAATGTATGGAAAATTTTTTATGTATAATACTTTTGTTTCTCCAAATTTTCAACAATAAATATGATATCTAAGTGAATTATAAAATAATTATTGAAAATAAATAATAATTATGTAAACTACAATAATTATTCCAATAAAACAGCGTAAATATTTTTTAGTACAGTAATTTAATTTAATTGTGAAACATTAAATATATAAAAGTAATATTATGCTAAAAAATTCTATACATTTGAAAAATTTATATCAACTTATAAAAACTAATATTTGATTGAATAAATATATTTATATAGTTTTAAATATTATTTATACGATACTACATTAAATTATAAAATTGGTTAACAACTATTAACCCTTAAATAAAATTATTTTATTATATTAGGTTTGTATTGTGAAATCTATGACTGCATAATGTATTCATGTAAAAAAAATAGTTGCTGTTTTTTTAAAGCTCTAGGCAGAAGAAATATTATAGTGCAATAGAAATTTTATATTTAGTAACTACAAGATTGTGACAAAAGAAAGAAATTATGAAAAAAATTATTTAATTAGTTGTTTGTTAGAGATAAACTTTGTATCATCACTTTGTATATTATTAGCTTTTCTAATATTTGGCCTAAAAAGTTTTATAATTAATAAAACACAATTAATCTTTTAATCTTAAAAATCGTAATAAATATACAACAATAATTTAATAATATTAAATTTCATTTTCGAAAAAATCTTTGATAGCATCAATTAATTACACATTGATAAACCAATAAAAAATGAAATTTTTGTATGAAAATATATAAATATCTCATATTATTTTTACATTTTATTTCTATTTTTATTTTTTTCGTCTATTTCCTTAATTTTTTAAATTAAATAATAATTATATTTATACATTTAAAGTTAACATATGTATATAGTACTTAAAATACAATCAATAATAGTAAACAATGAATTCAAAGATTTGATAAAATGAATTGATTTGATTTATGTATCAGATTATGAATATTTATTTGGTATTTAAGAGATCTGAAAATATTGACATATTTAATTATAAATAAATTTTGTAAATAAATGAATTTAATGATAGTTTTGAAATAAAAATAAATATGCTTAATTCATAAACTGAAAATTTTTCTATTTACGTATATATGATAAGAAATATAAAATTTTATTTAAAAATATTTTATTGTATCTTGATGATAAAAAATATATAAAAATATATATGAAAAATGGAATTAATTATTTTATTGGCTTTATATAAATATTCATATTTTCTTCGTTTAAAATTTTTTTTATGACTTTTTAAAACAATATATTTAAACTTTAAATAATTTTCTATTTTGTTATTTTATAATAAAATAATCAGAGAAATTTTTTATATTAATTTTAAAGTAACAAACTATTTTAATCAAATTATTTAATAACTATGACTTATAAGTAGTAAAATATGAATAAATAAAGAAATTTACTTTATTTTAAAAATGATTAATAATATATCAAAAATGTGTTCATAAATACTATATATATAATCTTATTGTTGTTTTTTATATAATATTTATGTTGTATTATATAATATTTTCATAATATACATATTATTTTAATTTTGAGCAGATTATGCTTCAATATGTAATGAGGTATTTATTTATATAAAACTAATTTATTTTTACATTTTTTTACATAATATAAAAATCAATTATTTTCAAATTTGACGTAAATAAATTTATGTTATGTTATTTGTCTTTCATACAGTATTAATAATGTGGTCGTGCTTTTTTTTTATTACATATATTAAATAGTATATGTTTTTTAAGTAAATTAGTTTACATAATAAATAATGATTGAACAATTTCTTTTTAAACTAAATTCTCAGATTTTCTGCGAAATTATTTTATGATATTTTGATATTTGCAATATTTATAAATTATAAATTAACATAATTTTAATATATAATAAAATTTTTCAATGTTTTTTAAGTTTTGTTTATTTTTCCCTTATATGCATACCCACGTTGTGGCTCATATACACTCATATGGCATTCGCGTATCATGTAAAATTATGTTTCACTTATTTAGGTGCCTCAAATACCATTGCTGTTAATACAAGGTATACTATCCTTTTGTACTTGTTATATCGTATGTTGATAATAGAAATATAGATATATAATATTTTTAGCAAAATACTTTGTAAAAATTAGGAATTACAAAATATGAAAGCTTAAAGGTAGTTTTAACTTCAACTATTTAAAGTGAAGAAAAAAATTTAAAAGAAAATAGCAATAAAATAAAAATAATTGAATTTCTTTAGTAAACATATTCTTTAAAATATTATATTAAGGAATAATTAAATAAATTACTTAGACAATTTATGTTTCATAACATACGTATAGTACTTATTTATATTAGATAAGTTAAATAAAATAATATTATATAAATATACATTAAATTATACTTTAGAATATTTATAATTGCAGTACTCAATGATTTTAGTAAATATGAAAAACTCTACTATTTAATAGCCCTTTATAATTTTTGAAATTCGGTTACAGTAAATGCATATATAATAGTTTCATTACATGAAAATAGTATTGTTTATTAAAAACGTTATTTCAGTTTATTAATTAATTCATATCTTATCAATGTTTTTTTGTAGCAATAAATTGCGTAAAATAATAAGTTATTATATTATATTTGTAGATATATTTTTAATAATATAAAGTACTAATAATTTTTATTCGTTCAAATATCATTTAATTAAATTATAAAATTTTAATAATATATTTGTTACTATTAAATAATATTAAAAATTTATAAATCATAATATTCTAATATATTTAAATTAAACATTAGAAATTTAAACTATATGAATAAATAGTCTGAATAAATATTAAAACAAAATCGTTTATACATAAATTTCAAATAAAAAAATTTACTTATAAATGAATAAACTGCGAGGTTTTTAGATCATCAAAAATTGAGTTTTTTTAAATGAGGAAATAAAATGATACTATGCTATATTGTATAATCAAGTTTGATTTAACTTAAATTGAGAATTTTGACTAAATGACAAGTATACGTGTAAACAAGTTGTCAATATAAATTTATTTATGTAGTCATAAACTTTATTTGGTTATCGTTAATTTCCACTAGTTCAAGTCTTATATGAAACTTTATGATGTAATAATAGATGGAGATTTTTTGTTCCCATTATCTACAGATAACTATTTATGACCATTTACAGATAGTTATAAATAGTAGTTTTTTTTATTGTTAAATATAAAATTTTAAATTAAAATAAAACTTAAAATAATTTTCATTGAATATTGAACAAAAACTATCGTAATACATAATTTTTAAATTATATTGTTATTAATAAATTTTCTTTAAAAAATAAGCTTTTAATAATTGTTTTTTATTAAAATAAACAATATCATTATTTTTAATACAATTTTATATAAAGTTTTATAAATGTCCATAAAAAATTTCAATAAATATTTAGAAATATTTGAAAATAGAAAGCTATTATATTTAAAATAGAGACTTATATATAAAATATTGATTATTTTATTGTTGCTCTCTAATGATTAAGAATGTATACCCAATATTTGGTTAAAATAATATTTTTTTAATTTATAGTTTAATAGTATATTTAATATTAGCAAATAGACATTTTCTTATAATTGTGTAATTTTATACAAAGTTTACATGAATAGTTACATAACAAAACATTTTAATTAAGAAAAGTAGCAAAATAAAATTTATAAAGTATAGTAAAATTTATAAAATAGACTAGTTAGTAAGTAGTAATGTTTATTTTATCTCAAAAAGCACATAAACTGAACTCATTAATATAACTATAATAATAAGCACTTCAATACTGGCCAATATATACATTTTTAGTTTATGGAATAACTATACTTTTACTTTCAATTTTAAAGTTTTAGATTTTACTTATATTGCAAATATATTTGAACATTAATTTTTCATATTTTGATCATTTCGATTAGAATTTAAATAAAATTCAACATTTCAATTAAATATTATGAATATGCAAATATATTTATCAATGGATAATTTTTCAAAAATATAATTAATAGTATACATATGTGCCTGTGTGTGTGTGTGTAGAGTTAAATGTAAGAAAGGGAGAGTATATAAATAAAAGAATGATAAAGTTTTAATGGTAATCTGAAACACTATTTAAGTAATTAATAATTTAT
Source organism: Dolichoris vasculosae (assembly GCA_018907195.1). Lineage (NCBI taxonomy): Eukaryota > Metazoa > Arthropoda > Insecta > Hymenoptera > Agaonidae > Dolichoris > Dolichoris vasculosae. The sequence continues at coordinate 1,815,844 of JACCHY010000019.1, forward strand.
TTTAATAATTATTAAATAGCATACTAATATTTCCAATAAATATGTTTAAATAAATTTTAAATAAGTAATATTAAATAGCGAATAAATTATTTTAATTTTTATTATATATCAATTTTTATTTCTATTTATTTTGCTTGAGAATGATTTGGCTTTTTGTTAAATTTGAAAATATTTTATTTTATTGCTAAATCGTAGTACATAAAATTTTCTTTATAAGTTTTAACATTTTTTTACGTACATTTACTTTCTTCTCATAGTAACTCAAAGAACAAAGCTACCTCGAGTCATATATTGGGATTAGAAATTCGATGAGTGTATTTTTTTTAATTTAAGTGAATGTTTTATAATGCTGTCTTTTAGTTCTCGATTACTACACGTATCTCGTCACATTTATTTCTGTTAGTAACTCCGCTTTTTAATATATGATTAATACAGATATAAATTCCTCCACATATTAAATTCTAGAAAAAGTATCTAATACATATCTTTATAAATATAATTTTTGCTTAAAAAAATATATAATGTAATAAAATGAATACGTAAGTCATAATTAATATTACATATAGAACTTACCAATTTTAAGTTTATTTTAGTTTTATACTCATAAACATCTCAAATATTACAATTACAGCTTCCAAAATGACTTATTTAATCATCGTTAATATAGATTAAAATAATACTATAAATTAGAAAATTGTCTGCTACTAAAAATTAAAACTATAAACATTCTTCAAGTACATTCAATGTCATTTTAAATTATAAATTAATTAAAAGCTAGTATAGATACGATTTTCTATATAAGAAATAGATTTAGATCCGCTTTTTAAAAATACTATGTTTCAACTAATTTTCGATGGTATATACATTTTATCCATTTTATTTCTATTAATTCGTTCAAGTAATTTACATATAGGATTATTTGAATTTTTTCAATTATGCGAAGAATTTTAAAACAAGAAAAATTCTCATCAATGCATGAAAACCATTAATTATTTTATTACAAATATGAGAAAAAATCTAATAACGAAACCTATATTTTATCTTTCACTTTCATTACATAATTAAAAAGAGTTTATAACATATAGTTTCATAAGTCACAGCCAAAGCAAATCTGAAGATTATTATCTACTCGAGTCAAATGTTAGGGACGTTGTTAAATATTTCTGCTTTATACTCTACTGAGACTTAGAGATGTTAAAATGATGTTATATTTTAGATTTTAATAAGATTAGCTACGCCAATGTTACGCATATAATAAATTTCTGGTTGCTTGATGCTTTATTAAATAATAGCGCTATAATTTAAAGTTAAATGTAGAATATTATTTTATTTTATTTTATTTTATTTTATTTTATTTTATTTTATTTTATTTTATTTTATTTTATTTTATTTTATTTTATTTTATTTTATTTTATTTTATTTTATTTTATTTTATTTTATTTTATTTTATTTTATTTTATTTTATTTTATTTTATTTTATTTTATTTTATTTTATTTTATTTTATTTTATTTTATTTTATATTTATTTTATTTTATTTTATTTATTTATTTTATTTTATTTATTTTATTTTATTTTATTTTATTTTATTTTATTTTATTTTATTTTATTTTATTTTATTTTATTTTATTTTATTTTATTTTATTTTATTTTATTTTTGATGATATTATTTTTTTGATGATTTTACATATAATTATTTTTGCTTTCTTTTATTTAATCCATAATAAGTTGATAATACTTTATAGTTATGTTTACTTACTTTATCATATTATGACAATGATTAATAATTAATGATAGAGATTGTAACGAATGTGAGATACATGTTGATAGGTACATAGTTATATAAATATTTGTGTATGTGTGTGTATCTGTTTTAAATGAAAAATTTAGTATTGATAAAATATTTATTATTTTTGTATGTAATTATTAGTTTTACATGCATATATTTTTTATATCAAAAAGCAGTACATATTGAAGAAATTTTACAAACATACACTATTCATTTTTGTAATAAGTTATAGTTGTAATAAGTTTGACATAAATTATTTTTAAATTTAAAGAATTTAACTTGTTTAATTATTTCAAAAGATTTCGAATATGCAATTAGAACATTTTTACGTAATAACTGAAAAAATATACAATTTTAATGTCTTCATGGTTAATAAGATGATCAGGTTAATAAGATAACATATTCATAAGACAGTTTTTATTATTTTCTTCAACATCGTGCAATTTGTATGAATACAGTCCAGTTAATTAATTATGAGTATATTTTAAATACAATATTTAAATAAAATATTTAAATTAAACTACATAAACTCAATATAAATATATTTTTATAAAAAATTTATAAATATTACTATGATATAAATGTTCGATATAATTCTAATATAGCAATATCTTCTATTCGTAATTATGTAATACATAAAAGGAAAAGGAAAAAATCGACATAAGGAATTCATTTATTCATTGAAAAATGAATGTACTAAAATTAAAAAATAGTAATAAGATCGAATTATAGTAATATGATAATTACTTTAATTTGAATTTATTTGATTTATTTAATTAATTTAATTTGAAAAAAAATTTAATAATATAAATTTAAATAAAAATTATTATGTTTACTTTAACTGAGTTCTTCATAAATATATTTTCATAATAATCGTAGCAACTTATAAATCAAGCACTTTTAATTTTACTACATGAATTATAGGTCAATTTTTAATTATTGGTTCAATTATTAATAATTATTAAATTATGACATTCATACTATCTTATAATAAGATTTAATTATTAGATTATTCTATATCTATACAATATATTAAATTCAATATTAAGGTTTACAATTTTTTAATTTAAAATTACCATCAAAAATACAAAGTTAAATCCTTTATATTTTATATTTCCTTTACAAGACTTGCAATTGAATCAAAACTAAATTACCAATCATAAAAATGCATGAAATGCGTGTTTTGAAGTTTATGATACAGGGGAAATATACTTATTGTTTATGTCGACAGATTCATTGATTAATAAATAATAACCTGTTTTTTTATATATGTATAAACTAATTAAACATATGCAGCTTGTGATGATAAGAGTACAAATTGTACCCACAGTTGGAAGGTAGTTCAACAATGACTTATTATGACTGCCAATAAGTCATGGTTATTAAAATACCATTCTAACAATCAATTACCATTTATTACGCTAAAATTATATTCTAATATAAACAAAAAGTAATTGTTAATAATTATAAAAGTGGTAGATTTAATAATTTCACTTTATTAAAAGATTAAATTTATAATAGTAATAAAAAAAATATTTTCAATAGTATTAACAAAAAATAATAATACTTTTAAATACAAACTATTGTTTTTATCGTAGAAAACTTTGAATGAATAATGATAATCAGATACAAAATTAATATGCCTTAATATTTATCTTCTGTGTAGACAAAATGACTGACGTATGTAAAAAATACAAGAAATTTTAACAATCTTACGATTTAATTTATTCTATAGATTATGTCAGATATTAAAAATAATAAACACTACATTTCGAGTATATATATCGAAACAGTAAATTTATTAAAATCATATGAAACTAATAAGCTTTTCAAATTAAACTATCAGTTTTATATATATTAAATTATAGAGATTTTATAAATTATAGAGTTTTTAAAATGTAATTATGAAGTATTTTTCAAGAGTTCTTAGAATCACTTTTTTATTTAGTTTGTTCACAAGATAATATATTGATTTTAGTGATAGAACATTATAATTTCGATAAAATTTATAATCTTTATGTTGCTTGAACGATGAATATTTTATTTAAAATTCATTACAAATAATTCATATTAATTTGATTTTTAAATTTCATATATAAAATTATGTAAATAATAAATCTTTTTCATATTCTCAAATTATTTAATTGATTTATAATAATTAAAAAATATTATATTTATAAGACTAGTTTACAATATTGGACTCTTCTAGTTTAGCACACAAATTCTTTAAATTAAGATATTGTACATTATAAATTTATGTATGCTCAAATTTGGTAAATAATGTTATTTATTTGAATTTATAATATATTTATAAATTTATTTATTTCACTGCAAATCATTATTTCAAATTATCTTACTCTATATTAAAATAATGAAATTGGCTTACATACCTTCGAATTAAATTAATAGAAATTTATAAAAAGAAAAAGTAATAAATATAAGAAGCTACGGATAAGGAAGGAACAGATATTGGTTACGACACTCCAATAATCAGCAAATGATTTTGCATTTGGTGTTGTCTCCTCTTTTTCTTGTGTAGACTTTTCTTTTTTTATACTTTACAATATCTATAACGTATAAAATTTAATCTACATGTAAATATTACTTGTAGCTAGATGATCTGTCCATACATATTAACAAAGCCGTCGATATTTAAGGAAAATATTTTTCAAAAGTTAAAAAGTGTAAGTAATTTTATTCTTTGTGTTCGTGCAACAAAATTTTCATTCTACAAAATTCCTATATAAAAAAAATTTGTGTATACTATATTTTTGTTATATACTTTTGTCAAATTTCTATGTTCAAAATAATATTTTTAGTAAAAAAATTGAATTATATATTAATTAATTAGGATATTCATAATAGAACATTTTATTTATAACGTTTAAGTTACACAAAATATAGTTTAAAAATAAGAGAAGATTTCACTCTTTCACTTAAAAGATTAGTAATTTATGAATACAAAAAAAATAGAAAACCATTTACCAAGTACACAGTTCCCTAAAAAGAAATCAATCTTGAATTATATGATACAGATTAAAATTCAATCTAAATTCAATACATAATGTTTTCGAACTATAATATTTGTAATTGTACCTGTTACTTATTTTATAGTTAAATATTCAACTAAAAATATATAATTAAGTTGTTTTATTTAATCTGTATATATATTTATTTACGGATAGTTAGCATCCTATACAATAATAAAATTACGATGAGACTGTTTTGTAATGGCGATGTTAGAAAATCAATCTATATTTTAATGATATTAATATATATATTTATATAATTGTAATAAATACAAAAAGAAAAAGAACCTTTCTCCAAACCTTCACCGAATCTTACTTCGGACCGTCTCCCGTACCATACCCGGATTCTTCTTTAAAACCGCCCCAGACATTTCCCCCGTGCCATCCCACGGATCATTCCCCGGACCTTCCTCTGGACCTTCCTGCGGACCATCCCCCGGACCATCCCACAGACTAGCCCCCGGAACTACCGCCGTACAATCCCCCGTACGATCCCACGGACCGTCCCACGGTCCGTTCCGCGGATCATCTCCCAGACTTGACTACAAACCTGCCCCAAGACCATCCCCCGGTCCAACCCACAGACCCACCCCCGGACCTTCCACTGGATCATCCCCGGACCGTCCCCCAGGCCTTCCCAGAGACGAGTCTCCGGACCTACAGCCGTACCATCCACCGTACTGACCTCAGGATAACCCACTGACTCGCCACGAACATAGCTTATCACACTCCCCAGAATTTAATTCAAACCCGCCCCAAACCATTCCCCCGGACCGCCCCCGGGCCAATCAACAGACCCAACCCGGGACCTTGCACTGGATCATCCCTGGACCATCCCCAGGCCTTCCAACAGACTAGCCCCCCGGGTCTACCTACGTACCATCCCTCCGTACTGACCCCCGGGCCAACCCACTGACTCGCCACGAACTTAGCTCATTACCCTCCCCCAGAATTGAATTCAAACCCACCCCTAGACCATCCCCCGGTCCACCCACAGACCCACCCCCGGACCTCCCAGTGGATCATCCTCGGACCGTCCCCCAGGTCTTCCAACAGACTAGCCTTCGGGCCTACCTACGTACCATCTCCTGTACTGTTCTACGGGCTAACCCAATGAGTCGTCTCAGGAATTAACTCCGGACCATGCCCCAGACTTGACTTCAAACCCGCCTCCAGACCATCCTCCGGACCGCCCCCGGGCCAACCATCAGACCCAACCCCGGACCTTGCACTAGATCATCCCTGGACCATCCCCCAGGCCTTCTCACAGACTACCGCCTGGACGTACATCCGTACCAACCCTCGTACTGTACCCCGGGCTAGCCACTGACTCGCCCCAGGAATTAACTCCGGACCTTCCCCCAGACTTGACTTCAGACCCGCACCCAAACTATCCCCCGGACCGCCCCCGGGCCAACCCACAGACCCATTCCCGGACCATCCCCCAGGCCTTCCAACAGACTAGCCCCCCGGGTCTACCTACGTACCATCCCTCCGTACTGACCCCCGGGCCAACCCACTGACTCGCCACGAACTTAGCTCATTACCCTCCCCCAGAATTGAATTCAAACCCACCCCTAGACCATCCCCCGGTCCACCCACAGACCCACCCCCGGACCTCCCAGTGGATCATCCTCGGACCGTCCCCCAGGTCTTCCAACAGACTAGCCTTCGGGCCTACCTACGTACCATCTCCTGTACTGTTCTACGGGCTAACCCAATGAGTCGTCTCAGGAATTAACTCCGGACCATGCCCCAGACTTGACTTCAAACCCGCCTCCAGACCATCCTCCGGACCGCCCCCGGGCCAACCAACAGACCCAACCCCGGACCTTGCACTGGATCATCCCTGGACCATCCCCCAGGCCTTCTCACAGACTACCGCCTGAACATACATCCGTACCAACCCTCGTACTGTTCCCCGGGTCAGCCACTGTCTCGCCCCAGGAATTAACTCCGGACCCTCCCCCAGACTTGACTTCAGACCCGCACCCAGACTATCTCCCGGACCGCCCCCGGGCCAACCCACAGACCGATCCCCGGACCATCCCCCAGGCCTTCCAACAGACTAGCCCCCCGGACCTACCAACGTACCATCCCCCGTACTGTCCCCTGGACCTTTCTCCGCGCCATCCCCCTCGTTTACCTTACCTGACAAAATCTTTAATATTACAAATGAAGAAGTACGGGCTTTGACATGCAAAATCCTGTGACTCGTACCGTTGTTTAGTTGTGATAGAATAATCTCAACACTTGTAATTATCTATGAAACGTTTCGTCCGAGTGATTTCAAATAGTTATATCTGTCTTGGATACGCTAAATGTTGACGAATTTAGGGAAACAATGTCGATATATCGCTTTATTAAAGTCTGCTTATTTTGCTCCTTGAAGAATAAATAAAGATAAAATAATTTATTTCATTATTTGCGATTTACGTTGTAATTGCTTTATTATATATATGTAATTCATTATAAAATTAGATATTTGAACTAGTGAAAAATAATGTATTTAAGGACTCCTTAAATAAGACAATAAAATATTATTACTGTATGAACGGTAGTAACGAAATTATTAAAGGAACATTTTTTAAACCAACCAAATTGAACTAATTTACGAAGTACCCGTAAATAACATAAAAAGAAGTAAATCCACGAACACTTTATAATACCTGAGATTAGGAATATTGGTAAATATACAAAAGAAACGCGAAGGATTTATATTTATAAAAAAAAATTTAAATTAAATCATTAAATTACTATTTATACGTTTTTAAAATTTATATTAAAAAGAAATAAAACAGTTTGAATCTAATCTAAGATTCAAGAAATGAAATCATCAATATGATTTTTAATTACTCAACAGTTTGCTCTTTTCCAATATATATTTCCAATATATACAAATGAACACTGCCACATAATTTCGGAAAATTGTTAAATAACGATTACAAAGGGCAGATGTGTACGCAGACACTTGTCAAACGAGGAACGCAAAGAGCGTAAAGGATTACAAAATAATAGAGTTGGGAGAATGACAATGGAACATTCGAAAACCTGAAAGAAGAGGTTTAATGCAACGTGTACGTCTTTCCAAGAACATGTAATACTATATCATCATCTAATACGCCATCATCTAATTTATAAGACTATTTTATATTACATCGTACGAGGGAAAGGGAAAGGTCCATTTAAGGGAAGACTAGTGTCGCCACTGTTAACATTCTACTCGTTTTCATACGCAGATTTACATATGTGAAAAAGATAAAATTTTACCGTTCTTTATGTTGATAACGATCCATAACGCAAATTACAAACATTTTAGCCTGCATTTTCTCAATGTACGATTCGTGCTTTTAAAAATCAGATTTTAAATAATACTGAGTTGCATTGTTTTATGACGGTATTCGATGATATCTGAATATTACTTGATAACTCTGAATCGACGATAAGAATAAATTGAAAGTTCTATGATGATGATGATTATGATGATGATGATAAAATATTCTAATGATTGGAAACATGCTTATTAATTACACGTTTAAGAATTATGCGTGTTTTTATCGATACTAAATAAAATATATTATAAATTTGTTAAAAACAAGAAAATTAGAAATATTACTAAGTACACGTAATGCATAAAGAGTCACAATGTTAAAAGGTATATGACCAAAATATTCATCCTTTTCTGAATTTGAAATTTGATACATATAAAAAGAAATTCACTCAAGTACGTAAAATATAATAAAATGCCTAATTCAATAACCAAGATAATATGGATAAATGGCTTACAATCGAATAAAGTCACATGCGTCATGAACGCATTTAAATTTCGACCTTCGAATAATATATAGATATGTAATATAAAGATGTAAAGTGGATGATAAAATTCTAGTAATATAAAGTTCGATAGTTGATAGATGTGACTTCCGCAATGCACATACTTAAGTAGATGAGTATCTTATTTAGCCAAATATGAATCTGATTAGGGTACTTATACATTTACCTGTACTGCCCATTTATTTTATATATTTATATCAAACGATTCACAACTTTCAGATATATTTACTTATTTAAGAAAGATTTTATATGTTTAAGTATATTTTCTTTTATTACATATTGTAAATAATATTGATAATTAAGAATGATCGTATTTCAAGGGTAAGTCGCGTAATAAATAAAAATTGCGCGCTACAAAAAAATTTACCAATAATCAAAGATATTATCTAATCATTCCGTTCATTTATGTTTTTTATATAATTCGTTAAAGTCTATGTTAAATTTAAAACCACCGTATTTTTTTAATAGTCTCGTTTACATTTATTCACATTTAACGTCATATCAAATTCGTGGATACCAATTATATAATCCATTCATTTTAAACAATCAAAATATTTATCCTAAATATAGAACGTAAATATTGAAATAGAAAGTGTTCTTCTTAAGAACGTCAAAAAATAAAAAACGGACATCGACATATTGTATTTTTATCTATCCTTTCGTTTCATAATTTTTCCCTTACTGTTACTAAAGACTTTATATACAAAAATGAAATATTATGATCATCATTATGGAAAAAGTGAACTTCAGTTTTTTTTCTTAACTCATGATTATATTTTTATCTTATTTGGTAACACGTCGTAAACACTTATAAAAGATAACTCCTTTTTCATTTCAACTTGAAAATAGAAAGAAAAGAAATATATTGTATATTATTTAATATATGTTAGATATTCGTAGAAAAGCAATTAATTATTCAACGACAGTTAAAAACTATATTCTGTTTTTAATTTGAATACATATTAATTATTAAGAAAATTTTCAAGCTTATATGCTTTAGAAATTATATTATATGCAATTATTATTCCAATTTCAATATGTATTTCAAAAAAACATGAAATACATCGGTTAAATAAATTAAGACATAAATTTAATCATTTACATACATTTAAAACTATTTATCTGTTAAAAATGATTTTGAATTCCTGATTAAATTTTTTATTCATTAGAATATACTTCTTATTATAGTTTTTTCATTATTACATTAGATTTATTGTTTAAATTCCTCTGATTAAATTACAATTGAAATAATATATAAATAATGTAGTATATATAAATTAAGAATTTGATGAAAGTATAAATTAATATAATATATATTTTAAATTATATTTGAAATTTATTTTTATGAAGACAATAATATTTCAATATTGTATCATTTAATATTCTTTATAAATATTAATATATATATTTATATAATTATACTAAATACAAAAAGAAAAAGGCCCTTCCTCCAATCCTTCACCGGACCGTCCTCCGGACTTTCCTTCAAACACGCCCCTCAGACCATCCCTCGTACCGCCCCAATTTTTATGAAGAAAAAATAATATTATTAAATACTGTATTGAAAATTGTTTAGGCTTTTTAAACATACATAAATGATTATTTTTTAGTATCGTCACAGATTGATACATAAGTTATAAAATAAATTTCGATTTTTAAACTTTCGTAATATAATAATATATCATAAGTACAAATTTTATCAAAAAACATTTAGAGTTAGCTAAAAATTTAAATAATAAAAATTTAATTTAATTCAAATATGAGCATTTAATTAAAAATATAATATTAAGAGAATAATTATTAAATTCAATAAACACTTATATACTATTAATTAATTTTTCTTCAAATATAAATTTTTATAAAACAATATTAATTTTGAAAAAATTATTGTTTTTCAAGTCAATAACTCAATATAGGAAGAATAAAAATTAATCATGTGCAATTAGCGCATCTCTAAAACCATTAAACTTTTAACATTAAGAGATCTAATTGATATACTAAAATTTTATTTCAAGTGTTATTGTCAAAAAAAACATCAATGTAGTATATTTCTAATATTTATCCATTCCTTTTTTTCATAAAAGTACTTGATTACAAGAAAAAAATTATAGAAATATAAAACAGTAAACATTTTTCGGTAAACAGTACGAAGCAGTTTATATACATACAATAATTTTTCTGTCATGATGAAAATATACATATTTCATTAAATCAAATGACCAAAATGAATTTATTTTAATTTCATATTTTAAACGATGATAGTAGAGTAAACTGATTTTAAAATATAGACAAACTGATGGAATGCTCATTTATATGTTTGTGTGATACATGAAAAAACTTATTATTAAAGACGTATTATTAAACGTAATTTTTAAGAAATTACGTTTCTTAAATTTTAGAACTATATATATTTTTTACACGAATATTTACTATAAACTTAATTAAATTATTTTTCTCTAAAATTTATGTATATATATATATAATTTATATTATATTTATAAGTATAAGTATTTTAAATCTATAAGTAATAATAATATTATTAAAATATTTTAAAGTAAGATAACATTAAATAAAATTAATTATATTAAATAACTTAACTAAATTATTTTTATATAATTAAAAATAAAATTAAAAAATAAGAATATTTTGAAAACTAATTGAATACTTGGAATTTATGGTATAATTTTGAACTAATTTAATAAATTATATTTAATAATTTATATAATAAATAGTAAAAATCTAAGAACTGATAATTAAATTTCATCATTTTTATTCGGATAAAAGTGTATTTACAAACAAGCATATATAATATAAGAAAATTTGTACTTCTAAAATATGAATAGAATTGAAATAAGTTTCAATTATTCTAAAAAATGTAGCTAATTTGTTGTATTTTTTTCAATCTCTTGTAATAATTTATTATAAGGATATTATAAAGTAATATTTTACAAAATTTAATACAGATTGTGATAAAAAATGAGAAAACAATTGTTACAATCATAGGGCCAAAATATCTCTTGTTGGCAACCTTATTAATTTAGTATTTAGGCTATTCATTTAACTAATTATAGTATATATTTATTATAGTATATTATATTTAATATATAATGTTTATAATAAAGATACATGTATATATATATTCATTTACATAATATATAAATATTTAACTATATATTTTATATTAAATTCCTATTATATACAAACATTTTTTTCAGAAATACCCACATATACATTCATTTTTTCTAAAAACTTATGCATATATAAATATATATATTTCTTTTTAATAAATACCGATTTAATCAGTAATATTTGAGAATCCGCATTATATTGCATATATATGTACATTACGAAATATTTTAGTACATAAATAATCTTTAATTATAAAGAGTATTTGTAATTCATATCATACGCAGAAGTTTGCCTTTCCGTTGATTAATTGTTAATTTATATATAGATATTTTAGAATTCGCTTTTATATGTAGATTTAATTTCATGAAAACTACAACTACTTAATAGGTTTTTCATAGATAAATTATTTACAATGACAGTAAAAATTAATTTTAATATATTGTCTGATTTTGTGAACTCTTAATAATACTATTATATTCATTATTTCATAAAAACATATATTCTTTGAATCGGATTGTAGATCTAAAATATAACGATTTAATTGAAACTAGTTTATAGTTTGCTCTTCATTGTAAAATAATTTATTCTACACATATACCATAAATTATATGTAATACAATATATATATTTATTATATTTAATTTCAATAATGTTATATGTGATATGAAATTTATAACATTTGGACCCTACCATACTTCAATATTATTTTTTTAAATAAACGTTATGATAATTGATTATTAATTTTATAGCTATATTATAAATTTGATCATTTTAGCATGAATTAAATCAGTTCCAAATTCCAAAATTATTAATCTTATAAAAAATACAAATGATATAATTACTTCATATTATTATATACTAACTATTATTGTACATAAACTTATCTTCCTCTTTATTTGTTGTAAATATTTACAATAATAAATACATCATAAATTTAAAATTATTTTTAAAAGAACATAATTATTTACCAACAATTTTATATATTAAGAAATTATATGGAAAAAAACTTGTAACTTCAACATTGGCACGTTGATTTTTGTACAAGAAATAATGTGATAAAAAACCTTAATTTCGAATACCATATTTTTGATTCGATTTCAAATAAAGCTCACTTATATTTCTTTTACTTGTTTAATATATCAAACAATTATAAATAATTTTTTAAATATATAATCTGTTATTTAAAAAAATTTATTTAGAAATATATTATTTATATATATAATTTAATTTGTGTGTACTTTAGAATATGACATCTATTATACATATCGATGTTCTGTACTATAAAATTTGTATTTAAATGAATTTTCTTATAGTTTAATTCAGTCTAAATATATAATTTATATTATCAAAAAATTATAAAATAACATAAAGTTATAAATTAAAAATTAAAAAATTAAATTCTAAACAGCACAATTTAAAGCAAGTAACGATATTCAAAGTTACGATCTAAAATTAATAAAAATGTCTGAATAACATATATAAACTAACATACATAAATAATAACAATATATATCTGAAATAGAATTATATAAATTTAAAATAACAAAATAAAAATAAAAATATTATGTATTAACTTAATTAACCAATTATGATATAATTTATTTTAGTTGATTTCAAGTCGTATTTAAAAAAAATTATTCAAATTTTTGAATGAAAATAAAAAATAAATAAAACCAAATAACTTAGAAATAGAGACTCCAAAATCATTACGATATATATTTATATTAAAAATCTAGTGAATTACCTGACGATATTAAACAATTATGAGAAATTTGAATTTTTACTTAATATTATTATATATACTTAAATTGGTAGTCAATTTAAACAAACTAATTGTAGCAGAATAATATAAAAAAATTAGATTATCTCATATAATATTTACTATAGACATTCTAAAAAAATGTAGATAACATTAAACTGCGCTTAAAAAAATATTGTGCTTTTAAGTATCTTAGATAATTTTTTAACAAAATTAAAAAGTATTACTCATTTGATCATATCTTTAAAGGTTGGACCACAATATTCATAACTATTATTTATATAGGTACTTACATAAGAATTCACAATATATTTTTTATTTTATAATCAGTTTCTTCTTATGCATAATAGTATAATTCTGTATAAGCCCAGAAAAATTTTAAATACTTATGGTTTACATTGTATAAAATGTCGAAAATAATCAAATCAATTTTTTATGATGAATAAATATTTTAAATATTATTCAGGATTCATCGAGTGAAATTAGAGATTATAAAATCTTGAATTATAGTTAATATTTATAATAATGACTTTTTATCTTCTTATAGCTCTTCTATATTTCTAATTAATTTTTATAATAAAATATTCTTAATTATTTTCTTATAATTATGATTTTTTATATAAACTTAATTAGAAAATACATATATATATGTATTAAATTCTTTATCATTATTATTTATTTATATATTACACAGCTATATTTATAATATATTTATTAACTGTTATTTAGTAATTATTTAATTTGTATATGTATATGTACAGATAAAGATTTACACATAAAAACAAATCTTAATTACATACAGACATATAGTTATTCTAATGGAAACTATAATTCTGAAGAATTGAGATAAAATAAATATTACATTAAAAAGAATATTGTTTATTATTACACAATAAATGATTTTTTACAAATATATAATTTAATAATCTAGTACTTTTCATATAAATTAATATTTTTAAATATAAAATAAGTATTAGAATCATTACCTAAATTCTTTTGCATTTTAATAGAGTTTATAAATGTATGAAGTCGATATTTTTATTAATTTAAAATTTTGTAAGTTTTATAAGTTAATAGAAGCTTTGGAAGCTTAGAATTAAAGCCTAATTATGATGATTATTTTTAACTATTTCAGATAAAATACTCTATATTTTTAATAAAATATCGTTTTGAAACCATTTTTTAATTTTTTATTCTTATATTTTCTAGTTATATATTTTTTATGTCAAAAATAAAAGACATACATATATTTATATCAGAGAATTAATTAGAGAAAAAAATCAAAAAAATTTCAATTTATTTTTAAATTATTAATAAGAGTTATCTTTATTATTTTTTTATTTGCTTTTTACTGGTTCTGAAATTAGATTTACATCACAGGTTAGCTTAGTATTTTTTTAATATATAATATAAATATGTATATTATATTAGTATGAAAATTTCTATTTACTCGTATTTAAACGTAAATTGTTGTTACGCAGAAAGAGATAATGTTTTTTTAATTTACTTAACTTGGTAAATATTTTATAACAAGTTCAAAAATTTATATATTAATATAAAAATACTACTTTATTTCTTTTTTTATGTTTTTAATAAAACACGAAAACAAAAGTTTCTGAAATATTTCAAAAAAACCAAATAGATCTTAGGTTAAAAATTACTGTTACAGTAAGCTGCAAAAGTATGACGTGGTTAAAAAAAAATAATTTTATTTGTATAAGGATATTCAAAATGTTTTACTTTAAAACTAGTAAACCTATATATTTACTTCCTTCTACATGCAAGCAAGCACGTACGTATGCATATATACACACAACCAATATTTAAAAAAATATGTATTACTTTTTAAAATTAAATTTAAAATTTATTAAAAAGTTTATTACTACTTAATATTTATGAATTATATATGAAAAATAAAACTATACATTATATAAAAAAATTATGATTACGAAGTCATTGTTATAATCAAATTCAATATCATATTAAATATATTAATTCAAAATTATGTTTGAAAAAAATCAGTATCATAATAAGATACGTAATATTAATATATAAAATATCAATATCATAATAATTAGATTATAGAATATTCCTTTTCAATAAAAACTTTAAATAATTCAAAAATTCACTTATTTTTATAAATCACGTTAGCAATAAAGAATATTAATAAATATGTGTTTTAGTATACCAATATTTTAAATTTCGTAATGAATAGAAAACTCCATAAAATTAATCGAATAATTTTATCTAAAATAATGTTCCTATTTTTAAATAAATTATACAAATTCATAACTTTGTAATATTAATTTTAATACTCATTGTTAAAAAACAATAATGAAAATCTAAGCATCTGCAAAACTGATATTTATAATATTTTTTAATAGCTATATATGAAACAATACATAAATTTTTATCTAGTGAATAGTTTAATTTTTTTATGATACTGAAAAAAGCATTATACATACGAATATCTTCTAGTAACTAGTAGCAACAATTCACTTCCTTTATATATATATATATATATATATCCACTATATAGTTTAAAAATTTTACTAAAAAATCGATATGTCTGACACATTATAATTTACAAGGTCTTCCATACCTCAATCTTAAAATCGATTTATAAATGGGACAACTAAATTCCTATTCAGATTTTACAATTTTATTTATTTTAATTTTCAAAAATTTGATGGTTCTTTTTATATTTATACTTTTTATTTAAATCTTTTTTGCAATCACCGATTAACTTAAATCAAATTAAAAGAAAATTATTATAAATATTCTCTTAAAATATTCTTTCAATTAAAATAAAATTGCATTTTTTCATAAACTTTATGTAAACTTATTGTAGTTTAATTAACTCATTACTGTATTGTATGAAAAATTTATTATAATAGATTTCTGCTTTTAAAAATCAGTATTCATTATATATTAGAACTTGTATTTGTTATTTGACATTACTTATTTTATGTTTATAATTTAGAATCCACTAAAAATAATTAATTTATAAATTATTTATAATTATAATAGTAATCTTTTATTTTATCTCAATTGCATTATAATAATGATAAATTATTTGTTACTTAATTTATATAATATATCTTTAAATTTCGTTTAAACATTATCTAAAATTATATAATTTCTTTAAATTTAATTAATGATTATTATATGTTATTTTAAAAGATTATTTATCTTTTTATATTTTAATACTGTCAAATATTTATCAAGAGAAAATAAAAGCTTACATTAAATAATTAAATTTATAGTATATGTAATAATTTGGAAAGTTTTAGAATAAGATTATAAATGGTATTTCAACTAGATTATATTAATTTTTTAATAAGTATAAACATCAGTATTTTACTTTTATTGTTTACTTTTTAAATTTCTAATAAAAGACAAAAAAAAATTATTGTAAAAAATTTAGAATAAAAATATTGTTTTTTCATTTCAGAAAAACAGTTCAGTCAAACATATCTCATCATATATTACATAATATCTCAAATTAATATTAATATTTCATCATTAAAAAAAATATTGTTATTTCTCTATTTATAAACTTTTGAAGAAAATGTATTAAGTTTTCAAAAATAAAATTTATATGGATAAGTCTAATATAGTTATTACGTGAAGATCAAAAACTAATAAAATTTTGAGGAATATTAGATTCTTTTGTTGTTTATTTAATTTCTCGAAACAATGGCCTGCTTTTTATGTAAAAAAAGAAATGTAAAATGTAACAAGAAATACTGCAATTTTAATTTCCATTTATAATTCCAAAATATAATTTCAGTATAAGGACAGCATCGGGGATGAAAGAATTATATGTTATTTATATTTATTACCGTTATAAAAATTTAAAGAACTACATACATTTTTATGCTAAAATAGTTCCAAAACTAATCGAATACAAGAAAATTAATATTGTATAAAATTAAATGAGTAAATTGAAGATACGTTGCTTAGGTTTTCACTGGAATTACTATATATTTTTATACTTTCACATTGAAATATAACATAAAAATCTACGTAATAATTAATTAATTTTCGGTCATTATTTTATATGTACAATATATATATATATAGTTATATAATTAACTGTTTACAAATACACCTTAAATAAGGAGAAAATTGTTCAACCCACATATCTTAAAATATAAAAAAAATAATCTTTGTTATACCATTATTTCTATACATTTCCTATATTAACTCTTGAGTGTATTAAATATATTTATGTTGGATTAACTTTGCTTTTGTTCTAAATTCAAAAAATTATAATAATAAATTTTAAACTTTTTTAACATTGAAGATTTATTTTACAAAATCTGTATATTATGAATACTAAAATAAAAAATATAATAATGTAAAAATATTAAAAATATTTTTCAATACCTAAACTCAAAATATTTCTAAAATTAATATTTAATCTACAAATTTTCGATTTTTGAAAATTTAATGTAACTAATATTTATATTTTAATTATAATTATAGTTTTAAGGTCAATTTTGACTGAAAATTTTTACTTATAAAAATTTAGGTTAAAAAAGTATTTATTTTTCATAATAGATATTTAATTATTGAACTCTAAATATTTATGTATCCACATAAAAATATATGTAAAGTTTTCAATCTATTTTATGTTTAATTATTTAAATATGATATGAAAATGTTACCATCTCTTAAGCTTTAATGTAAAGTACTAAAAATTAGTAATTAATAGAATTATATCTTAATTAGGTTTTTATAAAATCTGAATGAAAGAAATGTTATTATTATTTAATATTTTAATCATAAAACTTTCTATTATTATTGAATTAAAATATTATTCGATTATTTCTGATTACAGTTTTATTAATTATGAAAAATAAAATGACATTATACAAAAAATAAAATGATTGTTAGACCGGTTGCTGATTAAAAAGATAGTTATATTACATTTTCATAAAGTGAGAAAAGGCTATTATATAAAATTATAAAAATATTTTCTGATAAAATATTTCCCTAAGCACTTTTCACAACCATTGTTACTAACATTCTAAAATTATTTTTTAAGTTGCAAACTTTAAATACTACTAGGTTTATAGTATGTTATATATTCTTATACATGCAATCAAAATACAATTTTTACAAACATTAGAAATAAAATGCATACTTCACAATCTACTGGTTCAGTATTCTGTTCAGAAATTATTTTTTACTGTTTATCAAATTGAAGTGTTACATATAAAAGCTACTCAAAATTACCAAATATTACAGATTTTAATGTTTTATATTTACATTCGAAAATTTTATGTAATTTCTACTATAAATTTTTAATTTAAGTGTATTTGCAAATTAATAGTATTTTTTTATTACATTTTAAATTTATAATATCAAAAAATACTACTAATATTTTAAGGCATTAATTAATAATAATTATTGTGATAAATAAGCTGGCATTATTGAATCTCGAGAGTTACCATTTCTTAAGAAATATATTGTCAAACTAATTTTTAAGAAAGATTATTTATAAATATCGAAAATTAACACAATATCTATATTAAAACGATGTATATAGATCAGTAGTATAATATTTTTTGTTTAAACAGAATTAAAGTAGAAAATATCTTCAAAAACATACTTATATTGAAATAAAAACCAGAGCAGAATTCCATAGTATGATTACATTAAATTTCATTAGACAATTTAACAGTTCCATTTATGGTGCAATCCCATCCTGATACTTGAAAAAAAAGGTGTAAAAATACAATTGAATGTTGGTATTATCAAGGGACTAAAATCATAAAAGTATTTTCAAGTTGAAAAACAAATATATTTTAATTTCATTTACATAATAATTTTAAAGAAATGGAATATTCATGAATAATCTTTCTATCTTTTATATATAAACGAAATTTATTGAATATCATTAATAAAACTATTTTATTTAATTATATATATTTAATTAATTAAATTACATATAATCTAAAATTAAATAACTTAATTCATAACAATTAATAGCTATTAGTAATTAAATAAAATGAAAAATATATTTCGATAATAATATAAAATAATTTCATTTACATAAATTGTAAATAGGAAAAAATTTCAAATACACCTATATTTTTAATTTTTTTAAATTTAATTTGATAAATACCATATTGTATAATAATCATATCAAAGTTGTTAAAACTTTAACGTTTACTATTTTAGAATCGGTATTAAAAATTTTTTTTTTGTGTCAAATGTTTGTGAAATAATAACACACAAAAATAATATATTAGAATATGTTATAAAACTGAAATTGTTTATATTATCATTATAATTTAAAATTATTTTATTAACTTTCATAATATCATCATGAGAGATTTCATTATGTAATTCTTTTACTACAAAATTTTCTTTTATACTAATTTTCATTCAATTTTACACCAAATTTTTCATGCATATTTTCCATTATATGTACTTTGATTAATATTGTGAATGTGACTTATTATTATTATTATTACACATAGTTGATGAAATATATAGAAAATTGATTTATTAAAGCAAACTTTATTTTAACAAAAAACGAATGAATAATCCATTATTGTTTAAACGAAAAAGATTTAATATATTTAAAATTTTTTACCTAACAAACATGTATTAATGTATAAATCTTTTAAAATTTAACTATTCAAATACTTTGGAGTGAATACATAAAAATAATATAACTCCATTTTAAGCTATTAAATATTTTTAAATAATTCAATTAAATTTTTTTTATAATTATAATTTTAACTAAAATTTGAATAAACAGAATGATTTTTTTAAAAATATTATTTTAATATAGTCTAATTTAATTAATTAATGTAAAATATTAAATGTATTATTAAATTATTTTAAATATGAGTGCTAAAATAATTAAAATTAATATTTTCAAATTATGTCTTTTTATGCGGGAAAAATTGTTGCTAAAACAAACCTTACTGAAAAATAATTTAGTAATAAATCCTGTTGACTTTATTTCCAGTTATATATAAATTTTTTAATTTATTTTAATTTATTAATAATTTAAAATATATTTTAATGTTGATTTAAATTCTAAAATCTATAGTAACTATTTCTATAAATTCATCCTAAAAGTATTTGTCGACTATATCATTACAATAAAAAAGTACAATAAAATTAAGTACCTTTTCTGTTTACAAATTCGTAAGATTTAAATTTAATATCTTAATAAAATTTTCTTATCGTATTATTCATATAAACGTATAACAGAAATTATAGAAAATAATATTCTAGAAAATACACATTTTATATATTGAAATTTCAAATACTTTAGGTTGATTAAATAAATCCTTAACTCAAAAATTAATATTCGGAAAGGTTTTACAGATCTAAATATATTTTTTTAGAATATGAATTATGTAAATATCATAAATGATCTATAATTATAAGCGGCCCAATTTCCCACATCAAGAAGACTATCTTACCGTTCTATCACCAAAAGAAAAAACACAAATGATTACAAATGTTTGCAACCATATTTTCCATTATTATTTAAACTTACTCAAAGGAAAAAATAAATGATTAATCGATCACAGCTCTATAATATCAGGTGTCCGAAACTGCACCTTTCTTGAATACTCGTTTTCGGCCATCAGTTACTCTGTTTCTGCTAAGTCTGATTTCTCAAAAACGTTTCTCTCATCAACCCCAGTCATTTCTTCATCTTCCTCTGGCACCTTCTCGAGGATTTTGCCCTCGACTACGTTTTCATGGTATCTTGCGACCCCCAAATTTCCTGAAAATACGCTCGATGCTCGTATTTCTCGAACTTTCCCTTGACGCATCGACTGTCTTGGTTATTTGTACCTGAAGGTAGAAAAACAGACTTATCCATTTTTTCTCTTTTCTATCAATTTTCTCTCTTTCTCTATATGTCTATATATCTCTCTCCCTCTTTAAAAAAGGGATTCCTTCGTGTTTTTATCGGAAAATTTTTATATATACGGGTTACTTACTTCTTATTTTACTTAAATCGACTAGTGATGTATTAACTTATTAGCTAATATTAATATTAGAATATTATATATTAGATGACTGAATAAAATAACAGAAATATAAAAGTTCATCTTATGTAAATCATTGTTTTATTTCATATTTCAAGTGAATTTTTTATTTTGATTTTAAAAATAAAAAAAATATTGATCAAAATTGATTTCATAAAATTCATTAATCATTCATTTATTTGTATTTACAAGTCATATATTTACTTATATGCATATGAAATATGAAATGTAAATAAATTCTTTAATTCTTTTATTATAATATTATATTATGAAACAATTAAATAAACACTATATAAAATTTAATTTTATCGAAAATAATATAGTAATTATGAATAATATGAGAAATAAATTTTCAATATTGAAATTTACGATAAAAGCTGAAAATTTATATAATAACTTTAAAATAATTTTAAAATGATTATAAATTAAAGATAGACTATTTAAAAATTGTAATATTCAAAGAAATTATCTATATGAACTGTAGTTATTTTCATTTATTAAATCTTAATATAAATAAAAACAATTTTGTATAGTTTAAAATTATTAATTTTTTAAATAAACTCACAATATATGTTATTATTATTCTACCTAATTATAATAATAAATCATATTTTTCTTTAAATTAATTACATTTTTTAAAAATTTAAGAAACTTATAATAACTAATAATACGTTAAAAATTAATTTCATGAGCATTATAAATTTTTATTTTAAATTCACATACTTCGTATTTAAAATTTTTTTTAGCAAAGGAATAAATGAATAATTTTTATACATTTTGAAAAATATAATAATAAAATACGTATAATTATACTTATAGAGAAAATCAATATCATTATTGATTATTAAGTAACGATGTAATCAATTTTCTTATATTCCTCACTTATGATCATCATATTAATGAATTAATTTTTATTTGTACTTGACAAATTATGACGAATATCTTTTAATAATTTTATTTTCTTTGCTTATATTTGTAATGAAAAAGAAACATAATTGTAACTAATAGGATAAAAACTCTACAATTATATAGTAATTCGTAGATTGCGTGATATGTTAACAGTTCCTACGCAAATATTGATTCGTAATCAATTTACAAAATATTTATAAAAAGAATATACAATACTTATGAAAAAGAATTATATTGTAATTACAAAATCTTTTTACATTTTACCAAACAAATTATTTTTTCTACAATTATGTCATTATAAAAATTAAATTACCAAGTAATTATTTCTTTATAGATCAATATAAGAACAAATATTTGGTTAAACTAATATATAGACATAAGTTGTAAAAATTTAGAAGAATAAATCATGATGAAAACTTTAAAATATATGCTTATTTGAATATAAACAGTCTACGTTATATAAAATTTAAAATAATTTTTATTCTAAGACAAATCTATCAGTTTAAATTTCAATAAGTTTAATATCGAATAATTATGAGAATAATCTATACGTTTAACAAATATTAAATTTAAAAAAATATTGTAATGTGTTAAAAAATAATTCATGTAATAAAATTCGAAAATTATCTTATGAATTATACTATAAAAAAATTTGAATAAAATAGTTATAAATTTTCAAAAAAATTTATAAAAAAGATTGATTTTTATAAAATACTTTTATCAACAAATTTAATTTTATAAAGGTCTTTTATTTAAATACATTTTTATTTTTGTATATAAATTTTTTTTTAATATTATATATAGTATTAAATTAGTATTTCACTCATTTGTCGTTAAATAGAAATTTCTTTTTATATCTTAGTATTCAAAATTTTTAATATTTTATTAGATTGCATTATAATTCATATAATATTATTAAAATATAAGTAATACATAATATAATTCTTAAATATGATCTTTTATAATAAATTACATGTAATTCAATTATTTATATTCTTAATTTCTTTCAGTCATACTTTTAGAAACTTCAATTAGAATATATTTAGATTCACATGTAAAACTTCGAATTAATTTAAAAAAATAAAATTTAATAAATATATAAAAATATTTGAAAAATCTTTTTTATTAATAGATTATAAATTATTAATAATATTCATATTATATTATCTAAATTGACTTACTGTACTTTAATTAATTTTAAAGTACTTCTGTTTAACAGTGTATGTAGAAACATCTATTCTAACAGTTATTAATTGCGATCATTTAGATCATGTGGTGCACGGTAGTTAACTCGTAGATATTCTTCAGTCCTGATTGTAAAATCTAAGCCTAGCTCTCATTTGTATGATATATGAGATACAATTCATTTTAAATATAAATTTTATGGTTAATTTAATTTAAAATATTTGTTAAAAAATATAAAATTTTGAAACATTAAATTTTTCCTTTATTTTAAAATAATATAAAACTTTATTCATATTAATTTTTCATTACATATTGCTATTTTAAATCGTGATAAAACCTATATGCCATAATTAAAACAATATGATTAATTACTCATCCTCGTATTTAAAATTATTCTGACTAATTATGCGTAATAGTAAAGCAAATATGGAAGACTTACATATTTTATGGCTGAACTATTGATTAAAATTTATATTTTAGAAAAATATTTTTCGTAAATCTATGTTTATTTATAAATTTTTAAAAATGTATAAAATATTATTTTAATTCTAAATTGTAAAACTTTTTCAAAAAAGAAATTAACATCCTAACTGGAAAATAATTTCTTTTACTTTCTTATCAAATCTGCTAAAATTTTTATATATTTATAAATTATTTATTATCGTTATTCTATACATTATATAAGATATTTTTTCACTACCAATAAAATTCTGATACAGAAAAACAGTAAAACAGTACCAAAAGCTTTTTCATAGCTATCTAAGATAGAGTTTTATTATTTTGTTGAATTTAATTCAAATATAATGCATTTTATAACTAATAAATTTATTTATTTTTAAGCATTATATTATTAAAATTAAAAATATTTTTCTACTTTTATAATTTATTAATATTATTAAAACAAATCATAAATATAAGAATATTTAAATATAATATTCTTATAATTAAAAAAATTAAATTATTAATATAATAATATTGATAATATTACTTGTTGTTTCTAATATTTTAAAATAAGAATATTTTTATTTGTCATTGAAAGTATATAATTATATATTCTTAACTAATACTACCTAATTAACTATAATTATAAATCCTCAATAATTTTCAATTTATATTAATAATCGTACATCTTAAAATTTATGATTGAAAATTAAAGAATTTTTGTTGTTGTAGCAAGCAAATTATATATAAATTCAATATATATAAATTCAAGATATATAAATTCAATATATATAAATTCAATATATATAATTTCAAGATATATAAACTCAATATAAATTTTATGTTTTAATATTAAATGTATTTGTTCTCCATAGTAATAATGTAACCTATTTTTAAATCATTGTACTATATTATTTAAAAAGAACCATTTAAAAAAAACGTTTTTAAATTAAGAATAATTACTTCTTTGATATTAAGGTTCATAATACCATTTTATTTATACCAAATTAAAAATTATTTCAAAACGTATGATTCGTTCATTTTTCATGTTTAATATAATACAATTCAAATTATTATAAATTCTAATACATAGATATTTATAAATTGATATCAAAATATATATTCTTTTAAACATATAACAAAACAATATCATTTACTTTTTTAATTTACAACATTTTTTTAATATTTATTGTGTGAGATTTTAAATATCTTTGATTTATATAATTTTAAAATCAAATAAAAATTAAAAAATTAAAATAAAAGTAGTAATTTATTTATTTTACTGACATCATGTGTTAATAAACACTTTATTTATATAAATGATTTTGTATTTTACTATAATTTAATGAAATATAAAAGTAATATTCAATAAGAATAAAGAAATCTTTCCAATTTAAACATATACAAGCAATATTTTTGATATAAACCAATTAAAATAACCATTTTTAAAATGTTTTCTTTTTTTCAAAAACACATTATATTTTTCTGTATGATTAACAATTGAAAGTAAATATTTTTTCTTTTATATATTTAAAATAAAAATTTTAAATCATTAAGTATAAATTATATAAAAATCAGTAATTTAAAAATTATTAATAAATATATAGAAGTTACCGATAATAATAATTATACTTGATATCAGATTCATAATGAACTTAATGTTTTTAACATTTTCTTTTATCTCGGATGAAAAATATTTATAATGTAAAAATAATATATATAAATAATAAAACTATTAAAATAACTACTATTCTTTAATGTATTATATAAGCAGAAGAAAAAATTCCATAACAATTTTACAATGTACAAAATATATAAATTACCTTTCTGACCAAGGACATCCTATAATCCTACAAAACAACAAGCTTATGCAGGCCAGTACACCTGCAGATACAGCGAAGTAGATAATACAGAGATGCACTAAGGAGAAAATGTAAAGAGTTTTATGACACCATAAATTTGGCTCAAAAAGTGTCGGATTGTAATCAGGCCATCGTATACCAAGTATCCAATAATTTCCTGAAATATATATATATTTTTCATTAGTATAGTAAATTTATAAAATTTACAAATAAATTTTTTTATTTGAATATCTATTATTCTATTGCGTTACATCAATACTCGATATATAAATAAAATCAATAATAATCTAGATTCAAATTATTTACTGACAAATTCAGACTTAGACACAGATTTAGACAGAATACAAGTTTACACTTAGTAATATAAATCTTAAATTTAAAAGCATACTTTTTTCTTATCGTCTAATTTTATTTTTACTTTAATTTAATTTAATCTAAATTTTTTAGTTTTATTCTTTCTTTTCTATTAGGCATAAAAATTATTATTATTTGTAATATAATTTATTTATAGATCATTATATAAATAAATTTTATAGAAGTTGTCATATTATTAGAAAAATTGAAAATCTTTCCCAGTCTCATTTAACATTAGAAGTATTATATATGTTTAAGAGAAACTTTAATACTATTAAGTTAAAAGCAAACTTTTTTTTTTATAATAATAACATTTAATTGTTAATGTTTATTTTCCCTTTGGCCAGTATATGACACAAAATTAGTGTACGTTTTTTTCATTAAAAAGTTAATTTTTTTATGTGGAATACGAAACTCTGTTCCTGAATATGTAAAAAAAAGCTTATAATAATTATATATATATATATATATATATATATAAATTAGCTTATATAAAGCTATAACTCAATCTCTGGCTATTGTAGATAGAAAACGGAAAGTAAATTCAGTTAAGTTCAAAATTAACACATACATAAATATAAAATTATATCTAAATTTGTGAGAGTTGTTGAGTAAAGTCATAAAAAATCATAGAAAAAATTGCCTTTGACTTACATAAAATCACCGAATGATTATTTAAATAAAACGTAAGTTTTTATTTTTTAGTTACTAATAAAATTTATTTAAATAAATATATATTTATTTATAATAAGATAACTGAATATTTGATATTAAAAGCTGCCTTCATTGGTTTTATTGCAATGTTAGTAAACATAAAACGAAAATTTGTCATATCAAACTTTTTGAAAACTCTCCATATATATCATATTTAAAATAAATAAAAAAAATACTTTACTATTTCAGTATTATATTTACTTCATTTTAGAAATTTTAAATTATACATAAATTTCATTCAAATTCCAATTAATAATAATTTTATAATCTTTTTATTTTATATCTAATCTAGTTTATTTTATGTCTTTTTGATATTAAATGTTGGCAGAAATAAAATTATTAAAAATGAAAATGTGTATCATACTATATAACAATGGATAAATATAGTCGTAAATCATTATTTTTAATATTTTAATCTTTAATATTAAAAAAGAAGTTAGAAAATTTACTTTTACATAATATTTAGAAGTGTGTATACATCAACTTCTATTAATGCTAATTTTTTATTAATTTTTTAAAAATTTTTATTTATATTTTTATTGGTATTTTTATTGGTATTTTTATATATTACACATATTATTTTTAATTGTAATAGCATGTATTTATATTTAAATTTTATTTAAATAAGCACTATATTATTATTAATAAATGAAAAAAATTACAATTGTATTAAAATTACTAAATAAATTCTGAACATTTTTCATTTAAGAATTTGAAAGTTTTATTATGAAGTTTTCTTTTATTAGTATTTTTTTGATATACAATTCACGAATGAGTTCTTGTAAATATGTTCTAAATAAAAATATTTTTAAAAATTGTTTCGAGGAAAATATGGTACAGAATCGTATGAACTCTTTTATAAAAGTGAAAAGTTTGAGTAATTTCTTTTTTATAGCATCTGCATTAATTTATTATTTATTATTTCATTTTTGACGACATAAATAAATTGAGAAGTCGTAAGATTTGGACCACGAAAAAAAAAATAGAAATATACCATACTTATAATGACTTCTACATTCATTAAATCATAAAACTGTTAAAATTTATCATGTTTTCATTTATACATTAAATATATAATTATTTTAACATATTGATTAAATATCCTATCCTTATAAATATTATATTCTTTATAAATTTTTATATATTAAATAAAAATTAATAGTATTTTCAGAATAATTTTTTTACAGTAACAGAACATAATTATTAAGTAAGATATTTCTGAAATAATTTTATTTAAAGTAATATAGTAGTAAAAATTTTAGCTCGTTTTACTAAAGCACTTTTTTCTAAATATTTCAAAAAGGAACTTCTACAAATTTTTTTAATTTTATATAAATTGTTTTATATACAATAAAATTAATAAATCGTAAGCTAAAGCTTCTATATTTATATAAATTAAAATTAAATGTACTTAATTTAAAAGACGAAATAAAATTCTTTTTTTTGGAAGTATTAAAATAAACATAAAATATATTTCATCAATATTTTAAAGTAATTCATAGTATTAAAAATTTCTATTTAGCAAAATTAGTATATGGTTAATCCAACTATTGTAATAGTCTGTTATGCTTATTATAACAAAATTTCTTTGAATATCTAGCGATCTAAAGTTTGCAAACTAAGAAAATTTAGTCTTCTATGAATTCTACTTTCAAAATAATGCCAGTATCTTATTAAAGTACAAAGTAAATTAATGATTTGCTTTTTTAGTAGTAAAAGCTCGTTATCATTCTAACGTCTGTTGTTAGGCAACTGTCTAGGCCTTCCTGCATTTTGTAGAGCGCGGGCAATCAATACACAGTTTTCCCCTCGATATTTTCGATTGCATATTTTTTTACTTAAAGCATTACTTTTTATATCAATTTTTTTTCTAAAAGCAAAAAAGAAAAAGAAGAGCGAAATCTGATATTCACATTAAATTTATTTACATTTAAAAAAATTAATTAGACATGAAAATTTGAATAATTTATTTCAAATACATTAATAAAGAAAAGCTTGAAATATTTTTCTCATTAAACTTACAAAAATAACAAACTTTAGATTTTTTAATTATAATTTTAAATAAATATTATTTATTAAAATTTTTTCTATAAATATTATTACAGTTATCTAATCATTATAGTTATAACAAATCCATGAGTTTTTCATAAAATAACCATGTACTTTAGTAAGCCAATGCTTATCAAAATATTATTACATATTATTAATTATATTTAATTTTTAAAATAATAGGAATTGATAATAAATATATAATAGTAGGCATTTTTAATTATACATTTTTTTAATAATATATAAATTCTAATAAAATTTATGTAACGAATTTTATATATAACATATGTAAAAATATAATTTAATAAAAAATATAAGTTAACTAAAATAACAAGAAAATAATTTATTCAAATAAATTTGACTGTTTTATATATTAATTTGAATGACGAAATTAAAGCGAATTGTACTAAAATGAACATTACATTAATAGATTTAATATTATATTTATGAAATAATGACATTTACCAGTATGCAATTGAGAAATGTTTTATGGGTAAAATATTAAAAATTAATAAAACATGAGAGAAAATATGTGAAACATGTACAACAAAATAAAATAAAATAATAATATAAAAAATTATCTTAGAATTAAAAAATATGTATTATAAAATAAATGCTATTATTTAAAAATAGTACATTTATACGTATAAATTTTGTATATAATTGGAAAAAAAACTATTTTCTCAATAATAATTTAATTAACGATAACATGAAAAAAAAAGGTTTAAATAAAACCATTTTTTCTAGATATTTATAATAATCAAAGTTATTAATTTTTGTAAATTTCAATATTTTTATCCACATTAGTTAAAATTAATCTAACTCATTATTTAATTTATCAAATAAATTAAAAAATTCAAATACTAAATTGCTCAGATATTTAGAAAAATATCAGCAATTAAACAAACAAAATTTCTAATCTGCAAAAAAAATATTGTTGGATTTTTATCTCTATTCCCATCTACAATTAACAAAAAGTAACAAGATTTTCAAAATTTAATAATGTTTTATTTGCAATTTACGTATAAAAACCAAAAAAAATAAAAACTTTTATTCTGTTACAGAACTGACACACTTTCTTGAGTTGTTTCAGAGTGTCTTTGAATATAATATATAAAGTATATTTGTCCGACTAAGTCAAAATTTAATAAAATTTATGAGAAAAGAAATAACATTGTTTAGCAAGTGCATTTGCAATAAAATGTATCTACTAAAATTTGTATAATGTATATGTTATATGTAGTATTAAATTATTAAAAATAAATTTTCTTTATTTTTTAATATTCACATATATTATGTATGACAATTTTAATAAAACTTTTATGAACGTAAATAATCATTTTCGCAATCAAATATTACATATCTAATATTTATTTAAATACTATTAATAAAAAATTTTAATTTAAGCTAATATAATATATAAATTTCATTAAAGGATTTTTTATAATATAGATATATTAATAAAATTACAATTCTTTCATTTTTAATGATATATTCAATGATATAATAAATTTTATACATAAAATTTACAACTACAGTATTAAGCATTTTGTTACTAATATGTATATTTTTATACTTTTAATTTTATATTTATAAAATAATAATTATTATATTAAAATTCATAATTAATAGATTTAGATAATAATTATGTATAATTATAGTACATTTTTGAAAATTTATATATGGGGAAGCTATAAAAAAATAATAATAATAAGATAATTTAATTATTCTTAATACTTATAAGATAGAATTGGAACTATAATTTATATTTTAAATTTCAAGTAAAAATTTGCTTGATCATTTTTAAAATTTATAAAAATTACTATTACCGCTATAGAAGAATCATAAATAAATTAATTGCCTATTATAGTTTAAAGAATTATAAGTTTTTAATTAATTTAAAAAGCTTATTCTTTTAAATTTTGTATAACTTTTTAACATAATAAAATTAAAATTTTCTGTATGTATACAAAATGAATCAAAGAATCGCGAAATACATCTATCTCATACATTTTATCTAATATTCTAAATATTATAATCTAATAACAAAATTTAGTATTTAAATCAATTTTTTCGTATTAAAAAATGTATCTAATGCAATAATTTATATTTGATTTCTATCAAGTTCAATCTGTAACTATTATTTATTTAATATCAAATTAAAAGTATAAAAATATAAAAAAATTCTATTTTGAAATGTAAATCAAATATTATTATTTTTGATTATTTATCAAAATATGATAAAATTGATAAAACAAATATTCATAGAAAGTAATAGAAACAAAAATGCATATAAATTTTAATTTGTAAAGGAAAAATAATGAAAGTAAAATTAAAGAACATATTCATAATAATTTAATTAACTTAAAACATGACGGTCTAATCTGTTTTAAATTTAAGTAAATATATAACTGCAGATATGATTGATCTTTTTAATATATATAGAAACTTTTTTGATACGCAAATGATTTGATACACTTTTTTGATAAGTTTTGAAAATTATATAAAAAATTATTTTTTATTAATGAAGTATAGAAAACAAATAGAAATTTTAATGTTGACAGTTATTTAACATGTAGATCGAAAAATTTATATTCAACAAAAAACAAATATTATCATTAAATTATTTAAAAGTTTTTTAAAGTAAATATTAAATATTATATATAACTATTATAATTATATTAATATTGTCTATGTTTTAGATGTTTTTAATTATTCACAATTAAAATCTTGTTCAAATTATATCATATTAATATTAAAAATATTGATATTAATTTAGTAAAATTCTTAAAAATGCATAAATTATACATGAAAAATTTAGTAAATTTTTGCTTTATTTTAAAATTATAAATATAAGTCAATTCAAAAATTCTTGAATTTATATAAAAATATATGTATACTTATATACAATAAATTACATAAATGGGAGAATCAATTAGAAAAATCATTCATATAGTATGCTTACATACAAATTAGAATTGTATGATTAATATCTCAGTAGTATATATTAGTATTTAGAACTTTATATAAAGCTATATTTCAATATTTTATTACAACTTATATAACCTTTGTTTATAATACAATTACATTTCTAATATAAATTGATATTTATAACATTGAAGATAAATTTTTCTATTTACAATTAAAATTTTTATTTCATATTATTAAGAAAAAAATTCTAAAATCATAATGTTATAACATTAATAAATTTTTAATAATTAAAAATTAATTATTTATAAATGCAATATTATATTTCGTATAATAAAATGTTAAATTTGATGTTATATACGTGGTCGATAATTAATAATTATATAATAATATTATTGGGAGGTAAAGGAATCTTAGATTCTATTTATAATAACATAAAATAAATCACTTGTAACTTACCAAGTATGAACCATCCAACAAGAAAGCACGAAAGAGCAATAGAAGCAAGATTTTTAGGCGATATGTGTGGTCTCGATTCAGACACAGTTAGCACCTCTGGACGTTTCGAACGTATTTGAGAATAGAGACTCCAGAACATACGAACACCACCAAGGGTACCACCAACAACCATATATACTGGAATATGTGGCTCACGCGGGCAATCTTTGATGTATTGTACTCCTATAACCAATAATATAGTATATATATTAAATATTTCAGAAAAATTATGAATTTAAATATTTATGAAAATGTAAAAGATAACTTTAAAAAAATCATTGAATAAACGATTTGTATGAATATTAAATCATCTATTGAAGCTATAAATTAATTATAAATATTATATATAATCATATAAATATTACTGTAACATTTAACAATATCGAAGGTTGTATTTAAATTGGTTCTAAAGAGAAAGTTTTTTAATTCAAAACTGTATATAATAATAATATATAAATTCAAAAAATTAGTATGGAAACAACTAAAATTAATTATTTAGCTTAACAATAAAAAATGACATAATTTAATTAATATATTGTAAAAGTATTTTTTAGCTATTAACTATTTATTGCAAAACGTAGATAGATTTTATAAATAATTAATAAAACTCAAAAAAACTCACATAATTGATAACTGTCCTATAAAATATATTTTCAAAGAATTAACAAATATATTTTGATAATAATAAAATCGATTATTAATAACTATATAATTATATATTAAATAAAAAGTAAAGATTAAATTAAGTAAAAATGAAAATATTATAAATAATGAATTTAAACTATTATAATGTTTTTCATGTATATTCATATATACGCAAACATGACTACACATCTGCTTTAATATTTTGTACAGATCGTTCCATGTAATCCACATTAAATATTAACTCAAAAAAACAAAAAAATAAAATCAAAACAAAATCTAGAGAGTTAATGTTCAATTTTAATCCTTAAATGGAAAACTAATATTAATTAGTACTATCTATCCAGCCTAAATATACATAAAATCGAATCTCGTATCAACAATCAATTACCAAATTAAAATCAAACCGAATACAAGCTCGATCTTACAAAGAATGATTTTTTTATCTTACTATTAACTTGCCTTTTGTTTTTTTCTCCCCTTACTTTGTCAGCTTGTATATACGTAAAAATACTATATAGTACCGATTATAATGAAATATAAACATATTAAACTTATGGTTAAAAACTTGAAAATTAGTTTATGAATAAAGACATTTAGAAATATAATATATTGATGATAAGTACTTATTTCAAAATTTTTTTTTAATACTACGTTTTTTAGTTCTTTAAAGAAGTATATTAATATATATTAGCAAATTATTATAAAATTAGTAAAATTAATTTATTGTAAGATTGATATTACAATAATTAATTTTTAGCTTAATATATCAGGTATTAAATTTAGTTAATAGAATTTTACTTCAATTTTTTAGAAAATAAATTTTTGTAATAATGTTCAAAACATTTTCTCATTTAGAAAGGAAAATTTGAAATCACTTTTAATAATAAGTTAATTAATTCTATTAATATTAGACATACTCTTCATGTTTGAATTTATATAAAAATTTGATATAATAAATTTTATACTATGCTATAAGTATATATATTTAGTTACTACTTTTATATAAGTTTCAATAAAACTTAAATTATGTATTTTCTTTAAATGAATCTTTCTGAATTTTGTGGTAAAATTTTATTAAATAAAAGATAATAAATAACAAAATAATATTATGAAACAAATAATTTTAAGCTACAGTTTTAATTATTTTTTAATTTCAATTAATCAAGTAATGCTATAAATGAAAAAGCCTACAATATTTTAGGATACAAATATTCAAATTACATTTAGGCAAAAATTTGAGCATTTTTTAGATATACTTCCTTATAAAGATAAAATTGTATATAGTACATGATTTTTGCTAAATTATAAAAAATCTGTAATATAAAATAACATAAAATAAAATTTTAAGATAAATTAAATAAAGGTTAATATTAAACCACCTGTATTTTCTAATTCTGATAACTAATAAATTCTCGAATTCATTATCAAAAATATAAGGTAAGATATGCTCACCTAGTATCAGCATGACTATAGGCATCATGGAGAGGAAAGCAAGGAAGATAGTAACAAACATAGTCTTACTGACTACCCTGAGGCCACGGAAGACAAAGTCACAGGTACCGCTTGCCTCTAGGTGGGCGTCCTTCAATTGAAAAATAAGAGAACCGTAAGCAGCAACGCCCTTTTGACCTCCTGATACTGCATTGTCCTTTTCAGCAATGTTCGTATTCGCACCGCATAGCCTACGTGATTCATCTCCTGAAAACTATAACTGACCATCATTTTTCTTCCATGTGGGTAAATGAATCTCTCAATATATGAACAATTGGTATTACAGTCTACGATTACTTCAATTGTTTAAAGTCTTTTGCAGATTCATTTTTGAAGTATGGGCTTATTTAATAATTTAATTAAGCCATAGTATCTTTTTTTTCAATTATGACTTTCACTAACAAATTAGAATTATATGAACAAAAATATATGAAATTCTCTTTCCAAATAGAAAGTAATTGCACTTATTTTATATCCTAAAATTTTACAATAGTTGTAATAACCTGACTGTAGATTGCATAAAAAATATAGTTACAATTTTTAAAATTTGTATTTTTGTAAATTTTCTTTATAAAATATTTTATATGAATATTTGCTATGTATTAGAAATGAATTATTTTACTCACAAATGCTTGCACAGCATAAATAAATACGAATTGTTATTTTGTAAGTATATCAAGAAAAACATTTACGTTATAAAAAAGTAGTTTATAAATATTTCTGATTAAAATTTTGCAGTATTAAAATTTTTTATAGTATAAAAATAAAAATGAAATATTAAAATTTCATTATAATAATAAAAAACTAAAATCTTAACCTTTAAAATATTTATTTTATTTCTTAAGTATTCTGTATGTAGAGAGCTACACTTGATTCCTTTTTTCTATTCTTGTATTAAGTAATATTGAGTATAGATTTCTTTAATGACTAATATAATGATAACATTCGTTATATATAAACTCAATTTCCTTTTACGTAATTTATATAATTAATAAAACTATGTTATATATATTTTGAATAGATTATCGAGAATATTTATAATTAATCAATTTAAAATTATAAAATTACATATAACTTTTGTTATTAAATTCATTAAATATTATATTATTATTTTTTTAATATTAATATTCATTATTTGATAAATTATCCATAAATTAATATATACTATAATTTTTTTGTACCTGGAACTTTCTTTCATAATGTAAGAAATTAATTCTAATCTTTATCTTACAAATTATAGATTACAGATTAAACACGTCATTAAAGATTTATCATTTATTATAAATTTTTAGATTGAAGCAAGTCCACATCTGTAAAATATTAAATGTTAAATTTCGAATAATTGATTCCAGTCAAATGGCATATTTTTTTAGCGCATAATAATGAAAAATTTAGTATAATATAGTTATCGCTTTTACATTGTATTATAAAAATAAAAAATAATTTGTCGCTATAAAATTTTGGAACACTAAATATCAGGTTGAAAATTTATTGAGAATATATACATAAAAGTTTATATTATATATATACAATCCTACCAAAATTATTAAAACCTATATATTATTCGTACATAAAAGCAGAAAATTTTTATATTTTAGATTAGTTAGTTAATTTTGTAATCAATTATTCGATCATTTTTTAAATTTTCATATTTATTTTTTACTTTAATTATAATAGTTTTTTTTTAATATTTAATTCCCAATATACTAATTCATTTTTCGTTATTTTCTAGCATATTTATTCTATAAGGTTGAATATTAGTTAGTTTTTATTAACTAAAACTGTTCACAACTT
The DNA here is from genome assembly GCA_018907195.1 of Dolichoris vasculosae. Taxonomy (NCBI): domain Eukaryota; kingdom Metazoa; phylum Arthropoda; class Insecta; order Hymenoptera; family Agaonidae; genus Dolichoris; species Dolichoris vasculosae. The sequence goes on from JACCHY010000019.1 coordinate 1,852,285, forward strand.
TTTATAAAATAATTTACTTGATTATAAAATGTAATATAAGTGTATTACTCAATAAAAGGTCTAGTTTTTTATTTGCAAAGCCGCGACAAGTCTAATAAAATATTTCATTTAACTATACTATTATAAAAGAATTTATTTTTGATCATTTAATCTTTAAAAAATCCTTATATTATTTACATCCATGTATAAAAATATACATATTTATATATTACACACATTATTAGTATTATATGTATTCGTATCAAAAGTAATTTTCAATCATTTATTTAATAATAATTTTTAGGATACAATACATATTAATAAATAGAATTAAAATCTACTTAATATTTAAGTATTATCTTCTTTAAGCAGAAACACATATTTTGAACAAGCATTGTATAATTTTAATTAATTTAATATTAAATAAATATTTTCACGTAATAATTATCATAGATAATTATATTTTTAAATTAAAAAGTACTGGATAAAAATTTTGATTCTAAAGCAATTAAAAACAATTTTTCAAAATATTATTAGACATTATTATCTTAAATTAGTTGTATAATAATTCCATTCTTTATTTGAAACAATGTATATATTGGAATGAGGTAAAAAACATTTTTTTAATATAAATCTTATTATTTTTTAATATATCGTTTATAAATATCATTAAACTTTAGAAATTGTATATTAGTATACTTTATGAATGTATAATATATAAATTTGTGGCTAGAAAATGAATATGAATTTTCAGAACAGACTATAAAACTTTTATCAGTTTTTATTGTCATAATTTAAGTAAAATATGCAAAATTACATTATAATATATATATATATATATAATAGTAAAATTACATTTCTATGATCTTTTATGATTAAATTTGTTTATTAGATATATCGTATTCTATTACACGATTATCTACTGTATATTAAAACACTAAAAGATTATATGATTTAAATAAATTAATTCCTACATATATTTTATTGTAATAATTAGTAATATAAATATTTTATATTTCTTCCATTTTTTTCAATAAAATTAAAAATTTGTATAAGAATAAAAAATAACAGTTGAATTTTATGTAAAAAATTAAAAAAATTTTGATTCTAATTCATTTTTAATATAAAATTATATAAATACATATATGAGATTCAATCCAATTTATCTGTATTGTAATAAATGCAATCATAATTGTAATTATTATCAATGTATATAATTACAAACATTAAAAATCAAAACATCATAATTAATCTTGTATTGCAATATTATTAGATAATAAATTGAATATTATGAAAAAATTTGTACATTATATTATTATAGAATTATAGTACTATTATTATAGTAAAAACTTCTTAAATCCAAAAATGATATAGTATGTACAGTAAATAGATGTATAAAAATATCAAATAAAGAAAATCAACAAACAGGTAAAATGTCTCCAGTATTATTAAATATAAATTAAAAACTATAAAAAAAAATTTAATTGAATATATCGAAGAAAAGTTCGTTAGCTCGACTAATTTCTGTTAATTTGATACACTCAAAAAAAACGTATAGGTATAGTCGTATGAATATTTACTGTAAATGAAACTATAGAAATATTGTGCCTGAAAGAAGAAATGTTTTAAAATTATTACGATTCCTGTATCAAACAAACTGCCACAAGTTAAATTGCATATATTGAAATACGAATCATAAATCAATTTATTATTGAACACCGTCGAAGGGCCGACAACAGCATCTGTAATAAAATCGTTTGAAACTTGAAACTACTTTTTGCAGAAGTTAAATTCATACATTGAATATCAAAACTTTGAAAATGAGTTTCTTTTCAAATATTTCATTTATATTTTTTTATTTTTTATTTAATTATTTTATATTTTTTATATTTTTAAATATCTAATCTGGAAACTATGACTCGTTACTTCGATAATAAGAAAAGTGAAGAGAAGCTTATGTTATAGTAAATAAAATGAAAAAAATTAAAAGGTAAATTTAAATATAAATATATATATACATATATATAATGATAAAATTAATAAATTGGCTGTGATTTCGTAGAAGTTACAATAACGATATTGCAGTATTTACTTTCCTAAAATTACAATTCGCAAATTTTTACAAGGAGCCACAATGACGAATAAATCAATGCAGTTATATAAATAAAAAAGATTTTTATTCAATAAAAATATGTTTTATGAATAAAAAAAATTTAATAAAAAAAAAATAGTGTTTAATACTAGTATTTATATTTATATTTTAGTTTTATCTAATACTCTTTTATAAAGATATATTTAGATATCATATATGTAGTTTAAAAAATTGAAATATTCCGGAAAATCAGTATAAGTATGTAAATAAAAAATTTACTTTTACAAAGAACATAAAATTTGATTATAATTTATTGAAAATATAATTATGAAAAAATATTTTTGCAACATTCTTTTTAATTAATCATCGTATTTTTAAATTATTATTAAAAGTTATTCAATTTCACTTTTATTTTAAATGCTCGCTAGTAATAAAATATAATTTACATGTTAAGGGTAAAAAAGAAGAATATGACGAGAAAAGTAGCAAACAGCAACAAAGTGTAACATAAGAGTAATTGAATTTGCCAGAAACGTATCGATCTTTAAAGGTATTTCGAGTTGCTTGCAATAGATCCATAAACGCACGGTACAAGGACGCCCAGAATCCGTGTAAAATAGTATGAATAAACTCGCGACTCTAAACTCGGTGAAGCAAGTTTGAAACCGAAGGTAACTTGCGGAGTTATTTTCACGACGGCACGTCAAGCTATCCCCAAGCAAGTCATCGTGGGAAGAATTTCCCAAGCAGAATATGAAAATTTCACAAAGAAAGTAAAAAGTACCAGAATCGCGAGGAGATAAAGTTTATGGATAAAAAAGAGTTGAAGTGATGTGAATAAGTCGGTAATATACGGAATGGGGTCCGATGGGACAAAATACGAGGCGAACTTTCACTGATAACGAGATAAAGTACCACCGGGCCTAGTGGGCGACATCCGAGCTAGCTTGCAAACGGGCGGGAAATATCACCAATGGATTGTATAGACGGATCGTATCCACGGATAAAAAATAAATTGCTAGTCAGATAAACGTCTTACTATTACAACAAAGGTCATAAATTAAAATAGATATAGGTATGAAAGACATAATGAAGAACTTGTTCGTTTGAGTCAGGTGAGGTCACGGGTTCATTAAATACATGGAGCAGCTGGACAGCGAAAATACGTTGGGGTGTCTGGTAGCGAACTTACCTGCTGAGGATGGGGAGGTCGCTAGCACATGGAACCGAAGAAAAATTTAGAAGGTTCGGGACTCTAACGCGATAATCAATAAATAGCTTGTATAAGTTTGATATTTTTCGAAAAGAAACACAAAATGAATAGCAAATAAATAGGTGAGAAAAGATTTGGAAATAATCAAACGCAAGATGGCAGATTTGACCGAATAGATCTTTCTGGTATAACTTCTTTCGGATAGAACCTTTTGAATATTATAAGCTTGTCGAATATTGTAAAGCAACCGCATCATTTGTAAACCGACACATCAAGAAAATATTGTATTCAATTAAAATATTTATAAATAAAATATAAAAGAAGAATTATAAGAAGATAATATAAATACATTTTATATTAATACAAAGGGAAATAAATAGTATTTAAAAACAATAACAATAAGTATATTAATTTGACTCCTAATATACTATTAGTTTAATACTGTAGAAAATTATTATTTTATAAATTTTTTAATTAGATATAAATATAAATATTAATAGATATAAAATTTTTCGAAGTATTTAAAACAATTGTCAATTCATTAAATTTACAGCTTCCATAAAAAATATGCTCAAAAATTGATAATAGCTATTTTCATACTAATAAATGTTTCAAAATTATTTTATTTCTTATAAATTAATCCACAAAAATTGCCTGCATCATTTATTATCCACCTGTGAAATAGAGCTACTGGCTCTCCTGAAGTCAACCCACGAATTAGTCGTTCCATAACCAAGAATCACATGAGTTTCGCCATTTCCACCTGATCGAATTCTCCCGGATATGTTTCCGCGTTGCCGATACGGCGAAGCACTTCGATTTTTCAATGAACCTAGAATAAAAAATTTAAGCTAATGATTTACTTTTTATAATACTTAAATTAACTGATTTTTATTAAAAATAAATACAAGGTCTTTTGAAAATAGTTAATGTCACTATCTATGATATATCATAATATTTCTTTAAGAATTTTCTAAACACCCACGTCTTAAACAGAAGAAAAAAATATGTATGTTTCTAATCATACGTATAATGCTAATTACTTAAAAATTTAAAAAACACATAATTTAGTTACAAAATTTAAAGTTTATCAATTTCTAGATATGTAAATTAATTAATTCAATTATTTTGTTTTAATAATACTTATGGTAACATATGGATATATATTATATATAATAACTATAAAAGAATCAGTTTCATATATAATTTAAACTATAAATAATAATAAAATGAAAAAACAAAAATTTAAAATTAAATAAAAATTAAATCAAGAATATAATATAGAATAAAATTGGAATACTAAATAAAATTCATTATATACTATTTATTGATAAGTATGAGATAAAAATTAAGTGCCTTCTTTAGATTAAGTAAAAATAGGACAATAATATATTCTCAATAATAAAAAATAAACTTATAAATTTTTCTTATAAAAATTAAAATTTGCTGAGATTAATTAATGTAAATATTCTGCTTTTCTTAAGTATTTTAAATAATTAATTATTTCTTATTATTAATATATTTATTATTAATATTTTAATAATTAATAATCAATAAAAGTACTTTTAAAAATTGATATTTATAATTGAAAATATTTAGTTAAAATAAACCTTTATATTTTGTGCATAATTAAAATAATTATATTAAAAGCATTTCAATGAATGGAATTATTATTAATTTAATGGTAAAACAACCATTAATATTTTTAATTAAATCTACATATTAAAAGAAAAATAAGAATTTTACATTTTGTAAAATTTTTTTAAATGAGTATTAAGAAACAATAAATAATATAATCATAATTAAAACTAACGAACTCGAATATTAAAGCTTAATTCTTTAAAACAGAGTCTTCTACTATATTAATTGTTATTTTTGAAGTCAGATTTGATTATTTCAGTATAATTTACATTTTGTTTATGAACTTATGTTAAAAAATATTAGTTACCGAGGTCGATGTAAAAAGTAAAACAAAAATTGAATTATTAAAGGAGAAAATTTGAATTTTTTTTAATAAAATTGTTTTGAAAATATTTATCTAAAATACCATCATAAAAATTTTTTCATGTACATGTCTAGTTTTAAAAAGTCTTTAAATTTACACTTACTGAAATAAAAATTAATTTTATTCCACATTAATTTATGAAAAAAAATAAACAATATATTATGTTTTATCTGATTATAGAACCAAAGTATGTTTTTAAAGTTTTTACTAAATACGTAATAATAATTTTTATTAATTATGTTTACTACTAATAAGTTTAAAAAGAGAATATTTGTAAAATCTAAAATCGAAATATTTATACTATGAATTCATATTATACTTAATAATATAAATAAATCTTACATTTATTATTTCAATTTAGAAAAGATTTATTTTAGAATAAAATAATACATGTAAAATAATTATTTCTGATAAATTCATAAATTCTTATAATTTTTGTTGTGAAAGATAACTTATAATATTGAATATAATTTCAATCAAAGAATGTATCTTAATTTTCTACCCAAAGATTCATATAAAAGTTAGTTTTAAAAATTATCGTTTATCAATCATCATTTTATTTATATTTCATATTATTTATATTGCTTATACTTTTGTTAAAACATAATTACTAATTAAAAGAAAATTAAGATATTATATAATATTTTGGTAAATTTATTATAATACTTCTACTTGTATCATTTTATAAAGAATAACAAACTTTGAACATACATAAATTTCGAATCAAATATATTTGTAACTAATTCAAATAAATTACTTTCTTATTAGATCTTTAAAGTTGAATTTATAAGATATTAAAATATCAAATAAAATAGAAGGACTTTGAAATATTATAGATTAATTAAAAATTGATAAATTTTTATATTATAGTAATTCGTTAAAATGAGCCATTTGGGAATATTAGTAGAAAATTTTTAATAATTCAAATGTTTTTGTATTAAAACCAATATTTAACTTGAATTTTAAACTATTATTAATTATAATTCTATAATCATATGTCATTATTACAAATAAAAAATTTATTTAAAAAATCAATATTAGACGAAGATATCGAATTAACTTGATACAACAAGCAGTCAGAAAGAAACACCTTCAGACCAACCCATTCCTATGCATACTAAACGATCTATGATAGAAATGTAATTTAATGATAAGATTTTCTTAATTCTATTTGACAAGGATACTATTAAGAGTAAAATTTAAGTGTTAATTTATATGCACGTTATATAATAGAGAGTGATAATCCAGTATTCCAAAACCATAAATATTTACTCATACTTTCATCAGAAAATAAAATTAAAAAGATTATACATAGAATTATTTGATTAATTAATTATCGATTTTTGATATGACTAAATATAACTATTTTTCTGAAATTGCAACGATATGAAAACCTGGCTATTTTATTACAAGATTGACATGGATCATAATAAAATAAAGATAAAAAAGAAGTAATAAAAAATATAATTCATGAAATAAAAATCGAAGGATTATTTAAATATCGAATAAAAAAAATTTTAAAATAACAAAATATGTGCATAAAATCACTATAAGAAAATTATCAACATTCTCAAAATTAACTATATATAGTCAAAATAATTATTTAAAAATTGATATAATATACAATGAATACAATTAATTTTCAATTTTAATATAAATTTCAAAATCTTTTTTAGAAGTAGTTAAAGTAAACTAAAAATGTTTATTTCTGTTGAAAAACTATTGTAATTATTTAGATTTCCTTCCTAGTAACATTATTTTCTCATAAAAACAATATAAAACAAACATGGAAAAAGAGAAAAAACATAATTTAACGAGAAAACGAGAATTATTTTTTACAAGATTAGATCCGCATTTAATTAAAAGTTCCATTACCATTAGCGTATTATATTTATTATTCTTAACGTAATTATATCGCAATATAATTTAGATAGCGTATGTATTCTGATAAATTCGAGTACAAAAAACTTTTTCTAACAAAAGTTTTTAAAATTATTCTTAAAAATAATACGAATATATTATAATTTGCATGGAAATAAATATAATAAATTTTTGACACATTTAAAATTTACACAAAAAATGTAAACTGTACATCCAATATTTAAGCATGAAAATATAATTACCTTGTTACTATATTTTTTAATACTTCTTTTAAATAATAATTATTTACAGGATATATAGTAAGAAATATACATAATCATACAAATTAAATTAAAAAAATTTTTATAAAATTTATTTTTTTTATTTAAGCTTAAAAATTTCTGATTATATATATATTTATAATATATTTATATATATCGAGAGAAGTTTATCTTCTTTAATAACTTACATTTAAACTTGTAAGATTATTAAAAAGTTTTTAAGTACTCTCTTTTAAATGTTTTCCAAATAAATAAGACTTGTCATCATTTGAATAAAATAAAAAATAACGTAAAAATACTTAACCATATATTTATGAATAATCCATAAACCATACTAAATTATACAGTCCATAATACAGAATTGAAAGACGTTATATTAACATTAAAGACATAATCAATGTGAGCTTGTAAAATATGTTTACTAAAAATTCCTTATTCGTAAGAAATAATTAAAAATTGAAAGAAGAATATGATATTACATCGGTATAGCACATATTTATCGCAGAATATCTTTAGTATCATTACTCTATTTTTATTTAATTTTACTTTACTGACTACTACTTAAACCTTTAAAAGTTAGTTAATATTTCAACACTAAAAACTATTCCAAGATAGATCATCATGATATCAGTAGATAATACTAATTTAGCAAGTCATAGTTTCATGTCAATCGTAATTAACCTCTAAAGTTTCACCAAGTAAATCTCAATAAATTATGCATAAGTTCTTGAGTTTCAATCAATATCTAAAATTGAACGTTAAAATAATTTAGAATTATATATAAGTTTTATGTATTTAATAATATATTTTTTTCGAAAATTAGAAATAAATTTTACAGATTTATCATCACTATTGTAATATAATTTGATAATAACGTCTTAATAAAAACATTACAAAATTATAAGTTAAATAAAATTTGTATAATATGCATAATTTTTTTAATAAGATATGATACACATTATACAAAAATCTTTTCTATAAATTTAGATAAAATATTAATGTTCATTTTAATTTATCTATATAATATATTAGTACAAATCCTTTTTAGTCATTTATGTGTTTTAATTTTGTTATTACAATACTAATTGATTTTTATCTTCTAAATAACTTGGTAATAAGTTTTATTTCCTTTCAATCAGCACCTATCGATTGTTTTTTACATTAATATAGAACTGTTAAGCTTGCTGTAATATGTATGTTTCAATTTATAGCAAAGTAATTTATAGCTCTTACTATTCTTAATTGAAGATTCATTCTTTTAATTTTAATTTTCCAAATAAATTCAATCCATTGATATATTTTTAATTTTTAGATTCTTTTGTTCAAATTAATTTAAAATATTTAATTTATTTTGCAGTTGTTCTGTATAAGGAAATCATCGTTGATTATTTTTATTTCTTTTTCTAGGTATTCTATTAAAATTCTTAAATCAATTATCTAAAAACTATATTTTAGTCACGTTGTGGTTTTTTTTATATTTTAAATAAAATATTTAAATTTATTCTTAATTGAAAATCAGATTTGCACGAATAAAAAATTCTAAACATAAATAAAGTGCCATTTTAGAGACATATGAAAGAATAAAAAAAGTAGCTTTCCTGGCATTATTTAAAAGGCGTTCTCTGATTTTAAATAACTATTTAATATTCAAATATAAAGTATTAGAACTGTACAAAGAAGCAGTTGTGAATAAGGCAAGATTATAAATATTAAATATCAGATAAGAATTTTAAAATTCTTTTTAAAATACAGTTTTACTTAACAAAACATGTACAACAAACTACTTTATTATAATGACAATTTATTTTATGTTCAAACTTATTAATTATTAAAACCCAAAAACAATTTGTAACGGCTCAAAATATAAATAAAAATAATTATTATCATAAATATAAAAATTCATTTGAACTATAAAAACATATAGATGTACATTTATAATTGTTTCATACAAAATGAATATAAAAACAAAAAATAATAGTAATTATGATAGAATAGATTTATTAATTTATTTATTCATTAGTTATTATTAGATAACAACAAAGAAGAAACAAAGTTTAACAAAGTTAAAAATAAAACCAAATAAAAACATCATGATTTATACCTGAAATCTTCTTCTGAATAAGAATATTTTTAATAATAGGTCATTTAAAATATATAAAAAAAACTCCATTTATTTATGAAGTAAATTTGGAAATATTTATTTATTATATATATATATATTTATAAAGGAATATAACTTCAAAAAAAATAAATACATGGAACTTTCACTGGTAGTTAATTGATTATAATCATATTTCTTAGAATAATTATAATAAATCAGCTATTATGTATTTTGAAATTAAACAAATGAATTATCAAATACTTTAATGAACATAATTTTAAATGAGTTATTTATTGCTCAATGACGTTAAATGTATAAAATTGAAAAAAATGATTACTTTTCGTTTTATCCAAAATTATGTAAAGATATGGAAAATATTTGTATATTACACAATTTATACATTATTAATTAAATATTATATGTAAGTAATAGATTAGAAAGGAAATAAATTTTTAGAATAAATTCTGTCTACTTTAGCAATTATAAAGATAATACCCCAGCATCACATAACTATATTATACTTTTTATTTATGTTTATTTATTATACAATTAGTATTAAATAAAGTTTTCGAATACAAACAATAACTTTATATATAATATTATATATATACAATTATTTAGAAATTAACTTAAAAATAAAATATAAGAACTTGGCAACTTAGTACCCTTTATAAAAATAAAAGATGATCAACTAATTAAGAAATACAGATAAAAACCGTAATAAATGTATATAATTTTCTTTTTAAAACTTAATAAACTGACTAAACTTCTTTATAATGAAATAAGTTAAAAATTATATCAAGCAATATTTAACAAAGGTCTACACCAATTATTGGAAAGAGAACCTTTTTAGCCACGTTGATTGTACTTATCACATATAAAAAGCTAAAAAGTTTTTTGTATTATTGTTAAATAATGAGCAGTATAAAACAGATAAATTTGCTATAAATTTTTAATATCATGTATAAATATATATTTATATATATATTGGTTATATTTTAATCCAATTGTAATTTTTACAATACTGAACCATCAATAAAATAAGAGTTACTCCTAAAAACTTCCTAGAATTTTAGAAGATTACGAGCTCTAAAGCTGCTATTTATAAGCTGCTGTTTATAATATTGACTGTGTTTATCGAACTTGATTTATTTAATTATAACTAATGATAACAAGCAAATTTGTACTTATAAGTTATTTCTTTAATTTATCAGAAATGTAAGTTTTATGTAGATTTGTGCTACAATCAATTAGAAGAAGTTTAATATAATTTTCTCCAGTTTGTACGATAATAAAAAATTAAAAGATAGAAAATGGTAATAATAATTTTATTTAATCATATAATAGAGGAAATATGAATTTCGTGATAAGAAGACCCATAAATTTTATATTCTTTAATGCTAAGTATACAATATACGGATTGAATTTACATAAATAATAAACATACTCAGATAAAAATATAAATTTAAATGATTGTGAAAGATTTGTAATTCCATTTCTTTCTAATTTTAATTCTTTATAATTAATGTTTATCAAAGAGTCTAATCTCTTATAACTAAAATTTTTCTCAGTTACTAGATTGCATAACTATAAGTTTTAAAACCTTATTCTCTTTTATTCACAAAATTCAAAATCATATAATAAAATAAATGTTCTCTAATAAAAACAAAAAATCAAATACCTTAGAGCACATTGTTACATTTATGTTACAAATATCCGTACTACATATAAATGTAGTCATTAAACATTTTTCGTATGTATTTCAAAAATAATTAAAAAAATATTAATCATATACTGTTACAATATGAAGTATTTTGTTTATAATTATAATAATTGTGTTTTTTCATAAATAAATAAATTTAAATGCAGTAAAATTGCATAAAAATTTACAGAAATAATTTAATATATAGGTTAAACAAGTGTTATTGTATAATATTTCTACTTTATTTTTATGTTCTCACGATAACGAATTAGAATATCGAAAAAGCTAACTGAGGTTTTTACTTCCTCATAGTCAGCACTAGTCGTAAATCGGCTTGACGAATGAGGAATGAAAACTAAGCTTCAGGTAGTCTTTTTAAATTATCGCCATCCCTGGAGCTCCATTGTATCTTGTAGCAGAGTGGAATATCATAAGTAATCAGTTTGATTAAAATATGTAACCAGAGTAAAGCTTTCATTAGGATCTTCTCGCAGTACTATACACTTTTATCGTAAAACATGCAGCGAAATACGATTTATGTAAGAATCACAATAAATATTTTAAGTTCAAGGAAATAAAACTATTTAATATAGATCGATGGCTGTATAATTAAGTTAGTAAATACAAATATTTTTTTTTTTAAATCAAGAATGCTGCAACTTTTAAAATTCATCAAATTCCAAAATATGACTTCTCTAATATTTAATATAGAGTGTATTATATTAATATTGTATTTAGTACTTTTAGATTTGATTTTTATAGCTTCAGAAATATATATATATATATATATAAAGTATAAATATTTAATGCTGTATTTTAATATAGTCGCATTAAAAATTAATTATATATATTCTGAATTAGGAATTATTATCTAAAAATATTTATGCTAGTCGAATACAATAAATTATTTTATGATAAATAACGAATGAAAGGTAACAATTTAAATATTATTTTGATTTATTAAAATAACTCACTTATGTTTATCAAATATAAAATAAGAAAAAATAAAATTAAGAGTAAAAAGAATTCCAAAATATATCTCGAAAGAAATAATATCTAATATCAAATTTTTACTAAGAGGATAATATAAATTAAAATCTCTTAGGTATTAAAGGAATTAAGTAAATTGTATTTACTATTTGTACTATTACAAATGTAATTATATATAGATTTTAAGTAACCCACTAATTCTTTGTCTTCATTTTTTAATACCCGAAATATTTCCATTGTATATTTATCTTGATGTAAATTCAATAAAACTGATACTCTAAAATAATATGACTAGGGTAAATTATATACAAGTATCATTTTTATACATTATTAGGTTCGAAAAGTATGTTATAATAATATAAAAAGTACATGAAAATAATATGAATGGAAAATTTTAATATTCCTTATATAAAAGCGTATTAGTACTTCATTTTATTAGTTTTCCTTTTATTTATTAACAGATTCATATTATCTTAATATTAACCTCATTTCTTATAAAAAGTAATAAAAAAAGTATGAAATACAAGAAAATTGAGATTATCCAAATTAGTTTTAAATATTAAACTGTAAATTGAATATGTAATTATTTTAAATATAAAAATATATTTTTGATGCAATAATATATTTTACATTTTATTTTTAAGATTTCTTAATTTTATTTAACCAAACTTTATACTCAATTAAATAAATCAACTGATACATTTTTATCGAAATTCAACATCAATTAGTTTCATTTCTATTTATTAGTTTAATTTTTTAATTTATATAGCTCCATCTAAAAGATTCAATAAGATTAATAAAAACCACTATAAAAATATCATAAATTGTAAAATGTGATAATTAAATAATAGATAGTAATTATTTTTTATCTTATATCAATAAAAAATTTTTTTTAATTTATAAGTAATAATTCATCAAATATAAACAAATTTTATAATATATTTCCGTATAATATTAGCTTTAGTTTTTCTAGAGATATGAAGTCTTGTGAGCAAGGGATGAATTATTACCACTACTTTTCTGTATATTTTATATATCAAGAAAATTTGAGGAGCAGATGCGCATTAAAAGTTACGTGGGCGTAATTTCCTTTCCAAAATGGCTAATTTCAAGGTAGCCGCATGAAAATAATACGAAAAAGACAATTAATTGTAATCATACTAAACTATATTATACTTTATCTGATCTATATTGTCCTGATCAGATATACCTAGACTCAACTTATTTATTTTTTGTTAACCATTTTCCATCCAAAATATATACTTATTAGTTGCGCATCATTCATTTAACATTTTCTTATTTCTTTACTTATTGCAAAGAAATATCTTACAATGAGACACATTTCCACGCTCCAACTTTAGGGTACATACTACCTCGAAGTTGTGCTCAAACATACTTTTAAATATATTGCTGTGCCTATATACGTTCGCCACATTTTTAATTACATAATAAGTTTTTGTTTTCAAATTAGTTTAAAACAAAAATACCAAATGTTTTTTGTTTTAGAAAACTATTGATAACATACAAAAATAAATGATAAGAAACTTATAAATTAATAAACAGAAGAATTTTAATTTTCATAATTATTTCCAACACTCAAGTAACACTGACCTTGATCTGTGGAAGACCTTCTATATTTCTGCACGGTGAAACCTGTTCTGGGTAATCTTCTCTTTTGACCAAAACCACCGAGACTTCCTCTAGGGCTCCTTTCAAATTCTGAAATGGGCCCAATGCTACCTCTCGGGCTTCTACTCGTACATTCGTCCTCATTATTGAGCACAGCTACAGAGTCTCGATGGCTGCTGCGATCTACATCGCCTAAACCGATACTACTCCATGGTGATCTATTGCTAGGAGGTCCGTGCGATGCTATGGAGTCACGAGGAGTACGATTACTCTCATCCGAACAAATTGATCCACGGGGCAAACTAGCAACTATTGAACTTCTTGGCGAGCAATTCGACATCTCTGGCATAATAGAACCACGTGGACTTTGATTTATACATTCAGATATGATCGATCCTCGCCGACTTCTGTTCTATAAAAAAAAAAATTAACATATTATTCGGTTTTAGAAATTGGTACTAGAATTCTAAATTTGTATTATTTATTATAAATATTTTTTATGTTTATAATGGTAAAATTCATTTTTGGACTTTTTAAAACATTATTTTATGTAATTATTATTGATTTTAAATAAGAATGAATATTGAATAATTAATAACTAGTTAGATATAAATTTTATAATATTGATTATACATTAAATTTTACTTTAAAATAATATAGACTAATATATTATAGTGAATAAAATATATTAAATAACAGTTACAATTACTATCTAATCTTTAAAAAATATATATATAAAATATAATGAATAAAATTAAGTAAATTTTAAAATTTTAGACATTAAAGTTCAGATTAATATTAAACATTATAAATAAAAATATAAAAATATTGATAATACCATTAAAATAATTACATTATAATTATTAAATATGACTGAAAATATGTAAATACAAATATCAAGATAATTTTGAAGTGAAAAAACGAAAACAATATAGTACCTTAATTTAACATCAATAAACACAATATTAATCATTAATTTAACAAATATTATATAATGTATAATATTCATAAAAAAAATCTATAAATTTTATCAAAAATAAAATATTATTTAGTTAATTAAATACTATATTTCATAAAATCAAGTATAAAATATGTAAATTACAATGAAACTAAGAAATGATTATTTAAATAAATAATTTTAATTTAGCTTATGTTTACCAGAATAAAAATATTTCAATATATTTTTTTATATAATGCTATTCGATAATAAGTAAATTTATAAATGGCATCGTTTTATTTTTTTTAATGATTTTATCTTTTATATATTTCATGATTTCCTAAATCATGTTTTCCTAAAAATTTTTTATTTTCTCTAATTTATAAATGTTTTTCATAATATTTAAAATACTTTTAGCATAATAAATATTAATAACAATCATTGAATTCTTAGATAAATATAGAATTAAATTTCATAAAACATAAATATTGACTTATATTTTCAATTGAATTTGTTACTTTTTTCTCTACATGAATGTCCAATGGTATAATACTATTCTGGAGCGATCTTATTACTTCAAGACATACCGAGCCCTTTGGGTTTCTATCGAATTCAATGTTCATCACACTACCCCTTGGGCATTTAGATGAATCTTGCACCGAGGAATGTCTCGGGTTCTTGCTTATTCCTTTTTCTGGTATGAGTGATATCCTGGAAGCTCCAGATACAAGACTAGCTCGAGGACTGCGATTGTATCCGACAATGTCCAAGGGCACAAGAGAGTTACGTGGACTTAGCGAACTTTCTGGCACTAGTGAGTGCCGAGAGCTGCGCAATACATTAGGTATCAGGCTTTCCTGAGGTGAATGGTTAAAGTCTGGAATGAGGCTATTACGGGGAGAACAGTTAGAATCAGGCACAATCGAACTACAAAAACTTCGGTTGGCGATGTACTCTGCTGGTACGAGAGAGTGGCGCAAGCTACGGTTAACATCTGCTACGAGACATAGGCGTGAATTGCTATAATATTCTGGATCAGGCAATATTCGGCGGTTGAATATCTGAAATATACAAGAATCGTATCGATAAATAAGTGTATCAAAATTATAATTTTATTAAACTCATATTTTATGCAAGATATGAAATATTGATGAAATATAATATTAATATTTATTCTATATATAAAAATCATATTATAAAGAAAAACAACAAATCGATTTCGTTTAAGTAAAAATAAATTATTAATGTGTTATTTTAATATTAATCATGAAAATCTGTATTCTTTCACATATCGATTTCATAAATCTATTTTCGTATATTTTAAATTTCTACTATTATTAAAGCATACCTTCGAATACGGATATTTATATTTTTATAAAAAAACAATAATAATGATTAGCTCATTTCAGTATTATAAGAAAACGTACTTAGGTTACAAAATTCTCAGGTTTTATAAATGTTTATTTAAAAAAAAATGATTGTGTAAATATATCTATAATTATTAAAAATTAAAATTCCTAAACTATTTATTCATGTTTTTTTATAATTATTATGTTTAAATTAAGAAATACAATTTAAGGAGTTAGGTAGTAATATTATAAAAAAAAATTTTTATTTACTTAACAATGAAAAAAAATTAAAAGAATAAAATGTATCTTTTAATATAGTATTTGTTAATACTACATATTATAAAAAAATTGCAATATATATTTATGCTTTGCAAGTTTTTTAATCTTCAATTACGTAGAATTAAAAATTATGTCTTAAATTTTTTTACATCTATCTCGTACAAAGTTGTATATCTATATTTTAAAACTAAAAAAATAAAAAAATTGCTTTTTAAATAAAATTTTAATTATGCGACTTTTTTTGGTTCTTGTAAATCCGTTTTCTCATTGTATGAGATATACAATCACTCTTTATAAATTGTTAAAATAATAACTTTTATTTTATTTAAAATTTGTACATTTATATGTTCCTAATTTTTTATCTTTTTTTTTTTTTATAATTAATCCTATTATTATTGTATTCCTTATTTTATCTATATTCGTGTTGTTATTATTGTTTTTATTATTAAACATAAAAATTTTATAATATTTACTTAATTCATAAAATAATTTATGAATTAATATTGAACTGATGTTGAAATTGACGATTGTCACGATATAAATTTGTTTTCATAATTGACATAATAGTCTTTTCATTCCATACCTTTATAAAATTCCAAATTCCTTATATTGAAGCATCAGTTTTCTAATAATATACAATAGAAGTTAATATATTTGTTTATAATTTATATATAACTGATATAGTTCTTTATAAGTCTATCGCTACTTCATAATTTTTACTGTATTTCAGTCATTCTCAATATTATGGCATAAGTTCAATGGTTTTATATTTATTTTATTATCATTTAGAAAAAAGATAAAAATATTAATTTTATGACTATCTATCTCCCCTAAACTTAATATGATTTTTGAAATCTTGAAGCTGTAAATTATAAAATACTAAATTATAAAATACTTCAATGTAAAATGGAAGTGTTATGTTATTAAACTATTTAACTTTGATTTCGTAAATAATAATTTCACTATTGTGTTAGATATTAAGAATATGAAAAATCTTTTATAATGATAATAACTAATAATACTGTTAGATTTTAAGAACTAAATGCTACAACTATTGAAAAATAATAATGTTTCTCAAATATCTATCTATGTATATAACTTAAATATTTTGAATGAATAATATCATAATTTTTTGTTTTCATATTTATTTATATAGAAATGTATTAACTATCTATACATAAATCAACTTAATTTTAGAAATTTGAATATTTTTTAGGAATTTCTTTTTAATGTATTTTAAATATTTATTATAATAAATAATGGATGTTAATACTTCTATAATATTTTATTTTATTAAATCCTAATGATATATTCTATTAGAACATTAATCAATTATATTTATATATTTTTATATCATATTATTTGGTAATCTAAATTATTTTTAAATATAATTTTTATCTATAATAAATTAAACTTATCTTTATAACTAAATATTCTTTGATTTAAAATAAACAATAAATTTATTTTTTCAATTTTAAAATAAAATTATGAGAATTATTCTTAAAAAATTTTTGTATTTCAAGTGGAAAATTTTAATTTATATTTATTAAAAATTTGATTCGTTGAGTTTCATAGAAGAAGAAAAACTGAGGAAAATTATTCTTATAATACCAATGATTTGCTTATATTTATAAATTAATTTCATGAAATACAATACCAATAAAATTCTCATTATATCCATAATATTCAAGAAAATAAAGTTATTAAACAGAATCAGATTTCCAAGTTTCAATATCATCGTTAAATTAGTCACATAGCAAAAATCAACATAAAATGATAATCTCACTTCCGCCTCATTTTCATCATCGATATCTAGAGCGATGTTGGGAACGCAGCTAGCACGTGGTGACCTTTGTCTGTCCATACTGGAGACTCCAGTAAGAAAGGCAATTTGACCTGCCGTCAAGACCTCCGAAATAGTTTCACTGAAAGCTAGCGAAACTCGCCTTTCCTGTGGCTGGCCTTCATTGACCCCTGACTGTATCAACTGTTGCTGCTTCTGTTGTTGTTGTTCTTCTTCTTCTTCTTTTTGTTCTTCTTGTTCTTGTTCTTCTTGTTGTTGTTGTTCTTGTTGTTGTTCTTCTTGTTGTTGTTGTTCTTCTTTTTTTCCTTCTTCTTTTTCTTGTTGCTGCTGCTGCTGTGTCGTTTTAGTAACGCTTCTTGAGGCTCGTCGCTGCCGCGATGATGTACTACGATGGAGCATCATGGTTTCACAAACATTAAATTTGCCTTCACAAGTTTCTGTAAATTGAAAAGGATTATGAATTGATTATATCGATTATAATAGATTATTAAAGAGTTTTAGGATCACTTTTCAAACTTCATACGTTTGCGTTAAAATTAATTACATTTTATTATTAAAAAAAGTCTGTTAAGATATAAAAACATATTTTCTCAATATCTTAAACTTATATTAAAATAATTTATACATTTTAAGTTACTGAATGTAAATATATGTGTTCTTTTCCAAAAACACTAGTAGAACTAAAAATTTGTTTTTTGTTGTTATTCTAATTATTATATTGTATAAATATACAATGCTTTCTACAAATTCAATGTTTTATTTATAACTTCAATTAAATACTTATAACTAAAAAAGGCTCTTAAAAATCTATTTTTAATAAATAAATATTAAAGCAATATCTAACATAATTATAAAATAAAAATATAAAAACTGTGTTACAAAATACCGAGTTTAACATAAATTTTTATTTCGCGTTTGATTTCTTAAAATAAAATTCTTAAAATAAAAATACTTACGTACATTTATATATACACCTGTACAGGCATGTATATTTAAAATTTCTGCATCCTAGCTTTATAATCATCTACATATATTACCGTATTATAATTATAGATTAGAAAAATATACTTTTAAATTTAGAAACTTAATTTAATCTTTTAAAAGTTAAATTACTTATATATAAAGATAATTTATAATAAAAAATATTATTAAATAATTTGTAAATTCTTTGCTATATATATTTTTTAAGAATTCAACTATTTATATACAGTATTGCATTAATATAAGAATAACAAATACTATCCTATCAGCAATTTTACTTTTAATTTTACATTTTTCTATTTAAAAAATCCCCTAATAACATATTTTTAGCACTTTAATTGTTATATTGAGTATTATTCGTTAATATAATTATATTTTATTATCTAATAACCATTATAATGATTTTAGCAATCTGATGTTCATTCAATAAAATTATCAAATATACTTATAGAACTACAGTAACACTTTAAATTTATATATACTTTTTATACTTTAAAAAACTTAACTATGTTAATATTTATAATTGATATAATTAAAGACTATATTTATATATAATTTTCTGATTAAGAATAAATTGAATTTCAATTGAAGCTGATAATAATTAAATTTTATTTTGTAGGATAAATAGAATGTAATTATATATAGTCATGTAATAGAATTGTATATTATATATAGTCATGTAATAGAATTGTATATTATATATAGTCATGTCTATATAAATATTTATTCAAAAATCTCAATAAAGACTTAACCTATTGAGATAAGAAGTAGAAAATATGTTCATTTGCAGTATTTTATTAGTTACATAAATCTATCACTTAAATTAGTGTCACTGTGTACAAGGTTTCTTTTTATAAAACCCCCTTCATCTATCATTCCATGATTCTCTCTTCCTCACATACATTTGTATTATCATCCTTGAATTTGAAGTTCTCAACAGTATTCTGTTAACTATTATATTAGTTAACTGTCTTTTGGTTCTTTTAAGTTTTTGCCTATATAAATCCGATTAAACATGAACTTTTTTCTTTCTATTGATATGTTTTAATTTCTAGTATGTATTTATTTTTCGTTTATAATAATTCAAAAATAAAATTAATTCCTCATATAAACATTTAATATAGTTAAAATTATTATAGGATGATCACATTTAAACAATAAAAATATTCATAATTTTTTGTTAGATAAACGGTGTACTTTATTTGCTTTTATTTAAAAGCGTAAATAATATTTTGGTTTTTTATATAGTAATCGATAGAAATAATTGAAAATATATATTTATTTAAACGAAAATAATTTTTAGATTTATAAGATTATGTAAATTATTTTTAATTAGTTAAAAAAAGCTACTTTTTATACGTATGTTTATCACCTTGTTTTTTTGCAAATAAAAACATCTGAATTTCACTTATATTAGTATTAAGAAGAATTAGAAAGAAACTGTCCAAAAATCAAGTCATATAAAAATCTGACCAGATCAAATTTGAGATAAAATAATAATTTTTTATTTTTAATCAAACGAATAATTTAAAAAATGAATATGTACAAACTTAGGTAAACCAAGATAAATATTAAAAACCTAAATTCTATTATAATATATTAATAAGCAATATAATATTTTAGTTAACAGTATCTGGAAAAAGTTTTACAATTTCAAAGGCATTAGTAGTTCAAATCTTAAAAAGTATATTGCTAACTTATAAGAAGATTTAATTATTAGTTTTATAAAAAAAAATTACTTTATCAAATAAATCTATTAAATTTGAAGTATTTTATATTATTTATATATATCTTGCTAACAAAAAATTTAAAAATTATACAATGAAAATAAAAATTAATTTACTTGATTTATTGTAACATTTACATAATAAAATTTATTTATTATATTTTTAATTCATTTGATCAAATTAAACTTGGATCCAAAGAAAAATTGTAATTCTTTAATTAAAATACGATATTTTCTTATAATATTATTCAGAATATTATAATGAACTTAATGAAGTTTTTTTTACAAAATTATAAATATAAAACGAACTGTATTAAAATTTAGAGACAAATAATGATTTCGTATTAAAAATCTATACTTTAATACACGTTTCTTTTTATTACTTCTCATTAAATCATTTTCTTAATTAAAAAATTTGTTTTTTAATTTTATAACATTACTGTTATGACGTATAATGGTGAGATAGTGAGTATCACTATTATCATAAATACATTTTTTCTAGAATGCAATAAATACGAAAGAAGTAATTGATAAAAAGTATTATTACAAATAAAAAGAATTCTTTTAGATTTTCCTAGAATACGAATACTTTTTATAATAATATAACATCAGCAAATATTAGCAATATAACAAAAAAATAATAATTTTTTTTAACTTAGTTTTTATCATTTGTAAAAGAATTTCATTTATTGTCTTTTTGTTTTTTATACATGTATTATTTTTTTTTAAATGCAGACCTAGAATAAATAAGAATTTTTTTATAAATATTTGTATTAAATTTATAAAAGCATTTTATAATAACTTAACCATTTGGTTTTATTCATTACTAATATATCCGCCATTGCCTAAAGCTTTTTAATATTTTTGTTATTATTATTGATTGTACAAATTAAATATTTAATATTAAGGTTCGTCTTAACAAAAAATAATGATTTTCTTTATGCCTTATTAATTTTTGCTTAGTTTTATATTATAATGTATATAATTTAATAATATTTTAATAATGTATATAAGTAAATTTTGCGTAAAAAAAATTTAGTTTATTTATATATAAAAAAATAATTAATCAACTGTTAATTTTTCGCTCTAAAATTTCATCTTTAAAATATCAAAATGAATTCTTTCTATAAAATATGAGTGTGTTTGTTGTGATTTATTCTTATCTAATTATTAAAGATTCTATGATTTGCATGAGTATATTTTTATAAAAAAATTAAAAAACTAAATTTAACTTTTCTTTTAACTTTTATAAAAAATAAAATATCTTCATTAAAGAAACGAAATATTGACATATAATTGAATAACTATAATGAAAAGCAATAATAATCAAATTTTGTTAAAGAATTTTATTATAATTTGCTATAAAATCAATTCTTGTACGAAAAGTAGAATTATACTTATTTAAAATATCCATATATTTTCAATTATATTTACGTTAATCATGCATGTAAATACTTGACTAATACAAGATGTATTTATAAAATAATAGGTTTATAAAGAATATAAATTAAAAGCTATACTATATTAACAAAGCTATATATTTATACCTACACTTAAAATTAAATATTAGATTTATGTTAATAAGAGATATTCTTGTACGCTAGCAGTTAAGTATTATACCGCAGTGAATTATCTTCTTCATCCAAAATTCAAAGTTACATAGAATATTAAAAAAGAGAAGAGAGGAAGCAGATTCAATACAGAAAAAAATTCACCGATAAAAACAGAAATAAATAGAATGACAACCATCTGTGTGAAAATAATGATAAATTATGGTTTGATAAATAAATAGTAATTATTTAATATTTTTCCTCAATGTTTTACCTTTGTAACGTATAAAAAATTTCTTATATTTCTTTTCCTTCTTTAAATATTGCCGACTCCACAAACAATATTTTCTGAACAACTAGCACTAAAATATATGTGAGATCATCTGTTCAACAGCTATTATTTAATGTAAAACGTAATAATGAATAATAAAAAGTATTGAGCAATTCTTGCATTGCAACAGGTCATATATTTATAAAGAAGGTAATATTTTCTTGAATGAAAAATCACAAGTTACAATATTAAAAATACTTGACTTATTAAGTATTCATAATAATATTTAAATATTGCTTAGATTATATTATAAATAAAAATATCAAAAAAAAATTATGCTTATTAGATTATTACATTATACTATTAGATTGAATTATGAGAAATAAAATAGTACTAAAGAGATTAAAATAAATTATATTCTAATATTTTTTTAAGCTCATTCTTATCCTTTACACATTTATCGAATATTAGTAGATAATTTATCTTTTGATCAAAATATAATTAGATACCATATAAATACATTAGTCTAGTCGATAAAAAAATATAGGAAATGTTAATATAAAATATTTACTTATAAAATAATCGCTTATACAATAAATTTTTTATTTAATTTTATTGTAATAGATTTATCATTTTCTCATTATTAATGTTTAAATTTTTATTGAGACATATGTTTTATTGTACTTATCTCAAAAAGATATAATTATCAATAATAATTAAATATATAATTTTTAATTTAGAAGTATGTAAAATTTGTATATTAAGTATAAAAAACTTGTATTTAAATAATCTATCAAAACAAGATAATATTACAGATTAGCATTGACAAAGTAATGTTATTAAGACTGCTGTAATGGTATCATATGATAAAAATAAATATATTTATAATACTCATAATTTTCCATACATTGAACTCATTATTGAGGGTACATCCATTACATTACCAGCTAAACCGTGTACACCCTTTGTCTTGCATAACCATTGTCTAATATGAGACTTATTGCTCTTACAGGCAGAAGATTTCTCTCTTTCGCTCTCTCTCCCGTCTCTAGACAAACTTAAATTGGTATAATATCCAAAACATGAAGATCACTGAATAATTATATTTATGGCATTTGTAAATATTATTTTAATTTAATATTCTAAACTAGTGTTGTTTTTTTTTAATTTATCGATTATTTCAATAAATGTAGGCTTATTTTAATGGATTTCATATTTAGTCGAATATTTCAAAAACTCAATAAATTTTATTTGATTATATATACGATAATTATATATTTTTTGTTTAATTATAATTACAACGATTTTTATTTATATTATTTATTTATTTATATCTGTAGTGAGCATACAATAAATATTAATTTTCGTTAAATACTAAATAAAAATCAAACTATTAATTTACCGATATCCCCCTATAACTAATTTTTATAAAATATTTTATTCAAATTATTTTACACATCGTTAATTAGTAGAAGATTGTTACCATGAAATCATTTTGCAATTATATTTAAATTTTACTTATGTACAATGTCTACTTATTCGAAGCATTATTAGTAAACTTTGTGATAAATATAAAATATAAGAAAATAAAATAATATAATTCTTAAAGATAGTATATAATAATTTTTATGCAATATAAAATATTTGAAAGTCTTATTATACTTTTTCTTATATTAAAACAAGCATTTGTTACTGATGATTGACAAAATAATTAAAGAATTATAAATATTATTTTTTTAATGAGAAAAACATTTGAATATCCATTTTAAATTAAATGTGGAAGTAGTTATATTATATTAAATTAAACTTTTCTATTAGTTTCAAAAATCAGAAAGGGTAATGAATGGCTTAAAGAAAGAAATGCGTTAAACTAAGAAATAGCATCAAAGAAAACGAAGTAAAGATAAAGTACTAAAGACAGATATTCAAAGATGAAATTTAAGTAAATGAATTTAAATAAGTTTTAGTTAATAATTGTATCCTCCAGCCTTCATATTCTCAATACAATAATTAATTAATATATGCAAGTGAAGTTTTTCTATCAATCAAAAAAGTACAATTATTTTCTTCCAATATCATGTATATCATAGAAATAAGATGATTAAAATTTCATATCCAAACGTACATTGATTCTTTAGTATATTAAAGTATAACTTAGATTAATAAAATTATATTACCAACTAGTTTACTACATATAATTATTTTCAGTGATTATACTATTAAGAATGTGTATGATAATATCAAAATTTTATAAAAGCTTTTAAATTTTTAAATTATTTCAATATCAATAAAGAACAAAATGTAATTAAATTTTTATCGAATTTGTATTTCAAAATATTTATACAGTTATCTTTTAAATACATATTTAATAATTATTATATTTTTATAAAGAAATCATCCATTTTTAAAAATAAAAAATTACAGAGAATAATGACAGTAACGGTATTTAAAATAATTTAAGACTTATTGAAATAATCTATATAAGTATATAAACGCATAAGTACACAATTATACATAATGCGTTTACATATGTTTCCGTAAGTATACACATGTTCATAAATGTATTCATTGGGCACATTTATGCGAATGAATGTAGATCTATAGAGTGATCCATTAAATTATATGATGAATATAGAATATAAATTACACACAATATTAATATATAATATAGATAAAAATCAAATTCAACTAAAATATAGAAAATTAATTTTTATAAATTTTCATATTTTAATACAAACCTAAATAAAAAATTGCATAAAATTTTTTTAGGTTTAATTAAAATAGCATGATTGTATATCATTGGTTTATAATAATATATAATTCTATCTTTTATCATAACATTATTACACATAACCGTGATAAAGATTTGAATATCTGTAATTATAATTCTAAGAACTAAACATTGTTTTTATTTAATATAAAATTCTATATATATATATATAATTAATTAATACTAAAATCTTAGTATAATTAAAAAAGTAAGTCTTTTTTTATAACATTCGTACATATTTCATTTTTGATTCTATAAATTTATCTTAGAAATAACCTGCTGTAAAAAATATATTGCATAAATATTATTATTAAATAAAACAAAATTAAAAGATTTTATATATTAATAATACAATTTGTTCTATTATTAATGATACTATATTATATTTTCGGCTCCGTAAATTCAAGATATGTATATACATTATATATATCAAAATGAAATATTAACATAACAAATATTATGCTAAATTACGTTATTAAATATATATTAAATATAAAATTATATATAGATGAGCTTACTGAAATAAATTTTTTACAATTATAAAAATTATTTATTGCTTATTTTTCTTATTTATTATTACATTTATTAATTAAAATTTTTATCTAAAATTTAATGTAAATTTTTTTATTACTATCAAATATTTCCTTTATATAACTTTCATAAACAGATTTAATGAAATACAATACTATTATAATTTTAGATTTGTTCCATAACTACATATAATTCTATTCAAATTAATAATATAGATTTAAAACTGAACTAGTTTTAAATATTAACTATATATTATCATTTCTCAACTTTTTTTAATTTTAAATTTATTCCGACGTAAAATAAAATCAATAATTTTTTTAAAAATAATAAAATAAAATATAAATGCAAAAATAATTCTATATTATATTTCAGATGTAAATATTTCCGACAAATAATCACTATCTTGTGTTTTTCTACTTAATTTAAAGAGTCTACTTCTACTTAATTTAAGATTTTATTTAAATATTTAAATAAATATTGTTCTGTAACTTTAACTTAATATTTTAGTATTTAAGTAAGGCTTGTTAACTTTATATATCTTACTTTCTTCGATTTATTATTATTCAAAGCAACAAACTAACTATAAGTATTCAAATAGATCATGTGTGTAAATTCATATTTAAAATTGAATAAATATAAAATACAAATTCATAAAATTAATTTTACTTTTTAATATATAAGAATATTTATAGTGGTAATATTTATATAAAGATATGAAATTTGAAAATGTAGTTATAAATTATGTTCTTTATTTATCTATAATTCTCTACAAGTTCCAAATAACAAATATTTCTTGTTGTTAATTAATAAACATAGATTTATATTGATATCTTGAACAAATATTCTTTAAACATAAAATGATTAATTAAAAAAAACGTGTTCAATATAAGTATATGAATTTGAAAATGTCTTATTTAATTTCAATTTTTTATTTATAACTAAATTAATTAAAATAATTTCAAAATTATATTTTAAATTACATCAAAAAAGAAATTTCTCGTTAATATTTTACTTAAAATTTAGTTCAAATTAGATTTAATTTAGTTTTACTCAATTTTCATATAAATAATAAATGATATCCCCTTATTTCCTCTTGTTCTTATTATAAAAATCGAAATGAAAATCTTTTGTACCTCATTTTTTAGCATTAGCAAATTCCATAAATGTAGAAGTTTTGTATTGCGCTCTTAATCTACCGGTGGAGGTATTGATATCCTTCAAACTCGTGATCTGATTGAAGAAACGAATAATAAAAGAGGAGGAAAACGTATGAAAAATAACGAAATGTACCATCTTAACAATATTAATAAATAAATGTACAATTAAATATACAATTTACCGGTAATTCAAATGTTTGATAAAATTTTATTTTTTTTATTGTTTTTTATTGTTTTGATTGTTTTTTCTTTATTATTTTTATTTGCATCATTCTTTGATACCAATAATATCAATTTTAAAATTTTAACAAATTTATTTTTAAAGTTTACTTAATTATTATGATTACATGTTTATTGTCTTTCATATTAAATATAATCTTAATTTAAATATAGAAATCATATTATATTATTTCATATTACAATTAAAATGTTATAAAAGTTAAATAGAAATTTTTAATAAAAATTATGTACGTTTATATTTATATAATCATTTATACAGTAATAAAATTCTAAATTTTTCAATATAAAATAATTTTTTAATAAGAAATATTGATATATAAATAATTATATATATTTAACGCAGTGAAGAATTTTAGTATTTTGATGTATTGAAATTAAATTATTTTATTTAATAAACATATATATTAATTATACAGTTTTATTTATAAAATAAAAAAATTAATTTTTATACAATACAATTTTCTAAAAAAAGTCAAATTAATTAAATAAAAAATAACTCATAAATAAAAGGAGCAACATACAATTGGTTAAAGATATGATAAAATTTATTATAAAAGTAATTTTAGTCAATTGTAATATATGAATATATTATAAATATTAAAACTAAAATTTAAAAGAATTTACTTATAAATTAATAAATTTAAATTATTATTTCCACTACGTATAAATTAATAAATTTAAATTATTATTTCCACAACGTATTTCGATAAACTTATCACTTCTAAATGTATTATTTTATATTATTATTATTAAATGCGTAATGGATAACGAATATAAATCTAAAGCTCATGCGAGAGTTTTATGTTCTTATTGCAATACCTATGTAGAAAACTCAAGAGGATCGTCTCCTCAAAATACAAAAACGAATTTTCTCTATATCTGCTTGTAAATCTACAAACAAAAAATAGAAGAGAAAATAAGAAACGATCAAAATTATCACATCTTTTTTTTTATGTTAATTCAATTTTTTCATATAAGGGATAGTAATAAATTAAATTAAAAAATCATTCTTAATCTTAACATTTTCACTAATCATAAAGTCTCTAAGCTCCATTCACAGGCGATTTCCTATTTTTTTTTACCTTTTGACACTGATGTTTCATTCAAGAATGATGCACATAAAAAAAACCAATCACACATCGAATGTTGTGCGATTGTAACGCATTTAAACAAAAGTTGCAAAGCTACATTTATAAATCTATATAAGAATTAAAGGAATTGAGAGAAAGCAAGAGAGAGAGAGAGAGAGGAGCTTATAAACGGAAATAACCAAGTTCAAAATAATTATTTTAATACATAAATAAAAATCACTAAATGGTATATCGAATGATTAATCAAATAGTAATCATAATAAAATAAATAGCATATTCACATGAAATATTAACACTTAACCATTATATTAAATAATTAATTTCCTTTCATTTCTTACCTTTAAATTAAATTTTGATACATACTTTGATAAATAGAAGGTTTTTTTAGAAGTTGTTGATCTAAAATGTGACAAAAAATCTAAAAGTATTGAAAGATATAATAAAATAATATTTTAATGATGTAAAAGTTACTACATAATTCTAACCGCTTTTTAATGATACGATAAATGAGTATTACTTATAGACTGATACAGAGGCTGAGACAAACAGAGAAGCAAAAGTATATTGGATCAATGGCAAGTATCTTTTAATAACTTGATGCAAAAGTGACATAAAATACTCTTAATAGTAAGTAGTAATGAATGAAAAAATAAAACATTTCAGATAAAAGGATCACGCTATTTTTTTGTTCATTTCGTTCTTTTAATTTTTTTAATCTGAAAAGAGGAATATAGGATTATCTATGTTAATATGATAACATAAATACTCATGATATTTATATTGATTTACATATAAATCATTATACAGATATTGATATTTTCATAAATATTTTGTTCACGAATGATTGTTGACTGATATCCCCATCTTTGTGATTCGCGAATTTTTCTTTTATTTTAGAAAGAAAATGTATCGATTCCATCGCTTGAGGAAAATTGATAAAAAATATAATTTTAACTCATAATCCAGATCTACATGTAATGCGACGTACATTCTCAATTCTGTCACTTCTTTTAATTTGTTTTCAAAAGAAATACGGTAGGTAGTTTCTAGGAAAATCTAGCTTTAAGATAAGTCAAGCAAAGTTTGAAAACAGTGGAAAATAACCATCACATTTCAGAAAGTATCACAGTTTCTAAAAAATACTTCATAATCCAATGGAAGGATAACCAATATTTTGTAATAGAAAATACATGTGAAGCAAATCCTTTGGTGTACACTAGTCATAGGTTAAGTTAGAGAGTAGCCTATATTAATTTAAAAATTTTATGAATAATAAACTGAATAATTATAATTCAAAAGAAAAATTCATCAACTAAGCTATAACGTAGCCCACCTGAAAAACAAAAACACAGCAAAAACACTCTGTAATAAACGAGTTACTCAAATAAGGAATTCATAGATTGATCTAATTTTAGAGGTACAGTTAACTCTTAAGGACCTCAGAAAGTAATTTCTAAATAGTTTTAAGCAAAAAAATAAAAGTGCTTTAACAGTGATGAAAAGACAAATACTTTAAGAATATATTTTTTAATGTATCATAGTTGTATTAATATCAATATAAAATATTTGATTCTATAAACTGAATTTTATAACAGATTCTTGGATATAATTCAATAACTAAATTAAATAAATATATTTAAGTATTTATAACTGAAACTTTTTTTTATTTTTATACAGTTATTAAATTTTTTATGATAAATGGTATTATTGATAGAAAAAATAATTTCAAAGAGAGAAAGAGCATTAGAAATAATTCAGAATTTAATGCGAGATTAACTGTTATTAAAATTTCAATTCTAAACAAAAATGATTTATACATAAAAAATTTTGATAGAATACTTCTATAGAATTTATACAATTGAAAGAATAGATATAAATATATAATATATAGTCTTGATATTTATCTTAATCTGTTATAGAAATTTATATGTAAATATTTTACATTTGCTCTAATATAAAGAAATCGAATGTACAGTTTTTAATTCTACCCATTTTCTATATGTAAATAAAACTCCAAAATTATTATCAAAAAATTTGTTCTCCCGTAATAAATTCTCACAAACAATAAAAAATCTTAAAAAAATATAAAACAAATAATCTGTTAGACTCCGATTGCTGTAAATCACAGCATATTAGTCATAAGTAATTTATTATATGTAAAATCATTGTTTGTTATGATTGAAAAAAAAATTATTTTGATTAAAAATTTATTTAAAGAAACTTTGGTAATTATATCTTTATTTGACTTAAGGAGATTGCTAAAGAAAATTGATACGTTTTTACAGAAATTAGAAGTAACTTTACTTTTAGTAATTAATATTAAAATATCTTTATAATTTGAATATAATTCTAATATATAGAAATTAAGAAGTTTAAAAAACATGAATGTGTATCATATCTTTTAAAATAATATAATTAGAAGAACACTATAATGTAGCATTAAATTACTTTGGGTTAATGAATTTATACTCTCATCTATTACATTCGAATACTAGTAATTTTTAATTAAGATTCTGACAGTGTGTATTCAGATATATATTATATACTTACAGCAGATATTTTAATAATGTGCTTTTGACAGACTGATAATCTAATAGATGATTTTTCGATTGTAAATAGTACTTAATAGAATTGTATAATTAAGTACATCTTGGTAAAATAATAATAAAACTATAGAAACTGTAATATTTAAAAATTATAATTGAAAGAATATATACTTTATTATCATACATTTTTTTAATAAAAATTCAGTTAATTGGTAACCACCAGACAAAATGGTGATACTATTTATTTATCAAATTATCAAAATTAAAATTTGTGATTCATATAGTAGTAAATAGCTATATACATATAACCTTAATTATTAAGAATGTACACCTCCATTAAGTATTAATAGTACTTTAATAAATAAAATTAACATTTGTTAGAATTTTATAACAGATTACTTGAAAAAATTGTTACAAATATTTTTTGTTAAAATACTATTTATGCATCTGAAATTAAAATGATGACATATTAATGCAGAGTAAAATCAAATAAGATATTACGTTTTGTAAAATTATCAACTAACGTCGTCAAAATTTTGAACTTGTAGGTATTTATCAGCAAATAAAATATAAAATTAATAATTATTAAATATACAATAGTATTTTCCCAATTTATAATAGTTTCTAATATTTATGTATATAAATTACTTATCGTTTTATACTATAAAACTGATTTTTTTGTTATTCAAATAAGGAAGTTGAGTGACGATGTTCTTATAAAAATTAGAAAATCAGTACATGCATTATGTATATGTATAAAACTATATACATAAAATTAATATTAATTTACTACTCATTTATGTATTTTATGAGAAGTTTTATTTTTTTAGCTCAAGTAATAATGATATTTTATATATAAATATTCTATTATATAGATAAGGCAATTTTATATGATGATACTAATTAATTTTCTATTACACTTAAATATAATATTAATTAAAACTTTACAATTATTTATAAAAACTAAATGTAAAACTTAAATTTTTATTTTAATCTTATTTATCCATAAAAATTATGATAAACTCTAATTATCTTTATTTATGTTTAAGTTCATTAATTTATAAAATAAAACTCATAATAATTTTAGTATAATTATGAAAGCGGGCATATTTAAAAAATGAAAGTATTTACATTAAAGGCCATAAAACAAAGTAAATTATGGCGCCTTGTCCATCTACTCAAAAATAAGTATATCAAGGTAAAATTACTAATTTAGTACTAAAACGAAACAAAAAACTTCAATATGTTAATAATTGAAGTCAAATGCTACGACCTTACAATAAGGTAGAAGACTGCGTCCTTCGAACCATCGCATTATATTCTGAGATGTCGAAGTATGTCGATGCACCAATATGACGAATCGTATAATTATCATCTCACCATGTACAGCAATCCGGTCTATGTCAGTTTTAATATTAAATATTTATTGTGTACGAATAACGTACATTTTATGATGCATCATCTTACTTTACTTACGCAGACTCATACTTCAATAAAAAAAGAAAATAAAGTATATCAACAGATTTGGTGACAAATGAAATAAGAACAAAATGTTTTATTCCTTTATGTTTTTATTTATATATATCATTAGAATTCTTAATAAAATAATAACATATAATCATTTTAAAAAACATAAAATATTGTATTATAAATTTGAAAATATTGTTTAAAAAATGATAATCCCCAATAACTGCTAGATCTAGATAAGAAATAATAGATAATTCATATTTAATTTACTATTTTATCATATTATTCACCACTTTTTCCGTATATTAATTACTTCAAATATATTACAATATTTAATAATATATGTGCAAAATCTAATAATATTATATATCTAAATCTTAATTTTTATGTTTTTATTAAAAATAAATCATACATTTTAATTTCATATACTAGAAATATAAAATGTTTTTTTAATAAGAGAGTATACAAAATTATGTTACTACTTTTTCTTTTTCAAATAATAATACTGAAACGTAAATGAAAATTTCCATCTATATTTACAAAATTTAATATATTTTTTAATGAAGCATGTGCATATAAATCTTATTATATTCAATGTTCAATAAAAAAATAATTTCTTTTGTGATATAAATTAAAAGATAAATCAATAGTTTATTATATTTCAAATACAAAAATAAACGTTTGAAAGAACTCTGCAATGATGCACTTTGCTTGACTATATTAAAATAGTTAAACGAAACCTCAAACCTTGTGAACGTTTTAGAAAAATTAAGATAGCATAAGCAAATGATACATAAAAAACTAATGAAGTTTAAATTTTACTAGTAATATTTAAACTAGTACTCCGGTCGTTTAAATTTAAGAAAACTTTACAAGATATCATTGAAAATGTTTGCAAGTATAATAATTTGATCTGCAGATTTTATTGTAGGTACATTTTATTTTAAAATCAATGTAACACACAAAAGATGTATTATTTAAGCTCATGTTCGTGAGTATAAATATATTAATTAATATATTTATTTCAATATTTATAACCAAAATTAAAATAAATAAATAATTATTAGCTATATATATATAAATTCAATTATTAGTTATTGAATGCTTTTAATATATTTTGTTTTCATATTCATAAATCTATTTAAAGATTTGTAACATATAATATATAGAAAATTTAATTTATAGAATCACAGGAGAATTGTACAATTTATAATAAATTTTTAATGCAATTTTGTTATTCAATAAAAATATAGTTTTTTTACATATTGTTCTAAATAATTAAATGTAAAAAATTATAATATTATGTTAATTTAAGAATTTATAATTATAAAAAAAAGCTAATTCTAAAAATATTTATCATTCAAGTTGTTATATAAAAAGTGGCAATATTTAATAGCTTATCTATCTGAATATTAGCTTACTAAAAAATCAATATAATTATAACTGATGTATTTGAATTATAATTCAAATACGTAATTGATATATATTAAAGCGTTTTACATAAACAATAAATGTACTTAAATAAAGAACATTTTTGTATCGCATTTAAAAAAATCAATATAATTAAGAACTTTTAATTTCTTTTTATAGTAAAATGAAATAAGGTTATTGAAATATAAAAAACTTAAAAAATTATTTACATAATTGAAAAGAAAAAATTGACTTTTTCAAATTAAAAAAAGGATACAAATATTTATAGTATTTATAAATGACAAAAATACAAAAAATTAAAGAACCACGTTTCGACAATCGGTTAAACCAATTAAAACAACTATTTCATTTATTTAATAAATATCAACAAGCTTATAAAAATCAATATATATTTCAATAAATCTCTTAGAAATGTACAGTTTATATTAAACTTCAGTAATAAAAGAGATCGAGTAATTAATTATGTTTATATCATTTGAAGAGTTGCTACGTATATATTTAATCAGTTTACAACTACAATAAAATATATAAATAAATATAAAACACAATATTAATTGAAACTTTCATAAATATTGAAGAATAATTATAATTAATAATAAAAAAGATTTTATAAAATACGAAAGCAATGAGAATAGTACATAATAAACGTGGGTGAATAGTAGATAAATTCGTAGTAAACATACATACAAAATAAATTGCATTACTTTAAAATATAAAGTCGAAAGTAAATTCTGAAATATCTGTAACATAGTACAAAATAGTATTTAAAATTACATAATTTTAAAAATGATTTTCTCGAACCAATAAATATTATACAATTTGTTTACAAGTATAATATGCTAAAATATTAATAATATAATTTGAAAATGATTGAAAATGAAATATGTAAAATCAATAACTCAGAAATACATTTTTTATTAATTGAAAAATTGTTAAGATTTTGAGTCAATGTATTAATACATAAATTAAGAGATTTACAAAAAGATTTAAAAAAAATATTTAATATATTTTGGATAATAGTATTTAAAGAATCTCAAACATCAAAATGTACTTTGAAATTTTAAAATATATAACATACTAGATTGATGTCTATTATATTTTTAGACATTTCACATAGAATTTACTTATCAAAAATTGATTTAAAAAATAAATTATATATTTATTTATTTCAATGAATAGATCTAAAATGTTTTAAAAAATATTTAAATATGTTTTTTGGTATGATTGATATTATTTAAAACACAATATATATCTAAATAAAAATTTATATTTTATTAACATATACAAATTTATTAATTGAATATTTATTGTTATAAAATCATAAATTATAAAATTGAAATTATTAATATAAATAAATACTGTGTTATTTATTTCTACAATAGAAATTAAATTATATTGTTTCTTTTTAGGTTATTTTTAAAAAATTATGTTCAATTTAAAAAAAATAATAATATAATATAATTATATTTATATAAGAAGAAGAATAATTAGCTTACAATATAAAAATAAATAATTTTTATTAAACAGATTTATGTGATTAAAAATTTTCAAGAATAGTATACTATAACTTTTGCTGTTTAAAAACATAAGCCTTTAAAAAAAATTTTATTCAATATTTTTTACTACATGAAATACTAAAGATTCTATAAAATAGGAAATTGTGCGTACTATTGATCTGCCAGTAATATATAACAGGTTTCTATTTTAAGAGTAAGTATAATAAATTTGTAAGTTGCGTGCAAGAAAAAAAATCAATAAAATTACTAATGCAAACATTAATTTTTTTCTTATGAAATTTAAAATGTAAAAATGTGTCTTTTTTATAATTATATTTAACTTTATGAATTTTATCCTGGGTCATAAATTACTTTTATTTATAAATAATCAAATGATTTTTTAACTAATGAAAAAAGTATCATTGTTCTAAAATTCTTTCTTTCACCGCAAGTATTCAATTCATTATTTTTGTTAAAAATATATAATTACAGTCACTGAACATTCTTAAATAAAAAAAATTATAAATAACTAAAAATATTAATTATCTATATAATTGTATGCTATTATAAAATTAAAACAATATAACTTTTATAGATTAAAAATAAATAAAGAATTCCTAACATTCTAAAAAATTATTTTTACATAATTAAATGATCAAGAAATAAGTATTATTAATTCTTCAGCATTAAAATTAATTTAAATAAATAGACTAATAAATAAAGCACGGAATTTATCATAACGATCAAATTATAATATTTATCCGTAAATGTAAATTTACTAAAAACATCTTTATATTAATATTATAATTGAATATCAAATAAATTACAGATTAATATATATATACATTATTAATATGAACCAATGTTAATACTTCTTCATTACTTTTGATACGACTTTTAATAAACAAAAAGTATATTATATAGCTTTATAAGTTTAAATATATATGTATTAATATCAATAAATATATTGATATATATACTCTTTAAACAATCTAATGTTACAATTATTGTATGTATGTTAATATTTTTTATTAAAATAGAAAAAAATAACATGAGATTTTTTATAAATTTTTATATCATATATTGATTTCAAAATAAAAAATTTCTTGCAATTTCATAAAAACGACTTTTGAGTTATTAAAATCATTATTAATTATTGCTTATATTAAATGCTCACTTTATCTAATGTAATGTAATTTTCGATAACAAAATAAATAAAGTAAATAATGCTAAAAAACATTTATAACTTCGCCTTTGTGAAATTAATTTAAAACATCGTATTTAATTCTCAAATACATTTACCTAAGTTAAAAAATAAATATTTATATTTGTAGCGATAAAATTCAATGTTTCAATGCAAATTTTTTGTTTATAAATCTAAAACTTCATAAATTACATTTTGATTAAAAAACTAAAATCATTTATTTTAAATATTAATTATTAGAAATAAAAATTAATTTATTACAATTTTAAATTAAAAAAACATTTTATTCATAATATTTAATTTCAACTATTTTGAAATATATATAATTTTAAAATGTAATATTAATATTAAATGTCACATTCTGGCACAATGGAAAATCAACGATTATTAAACACTATTGACACTAAGCATATAAAGTATGAAAAAAAAGTATGAAAAAAACTGTAGTGTACAGTAAAGAAAGTTAAAAGAAACTATTTATAAATTTCTTCTACGTTCAGAAAAATGCTTATTTTTATGAAAGAGAAACTAAAAAAAGTCCGATAAAGAAAACTGCAAGATTATTAAAAAGTAAAGAAAGAATAAAAATATTAAATTTAAGATTATATACAAAATAAAATAGAAAATAATTTGGGTGCGAAAAATGGATACAACACGATAAAGCTAGAAACAAAAAAATAAAAAAAAACACCAAGAAAAAAAAGAGAAAGAAAGATTTTACATTTGCAACCAATCAAATTATAAACATTACAGAGAAATCGATTTATTTGTTTACATTTAACATTGATTATATTTAGCCATTTTTGGTGTGTATCTTTTTTAGTATAAAATGTGCACAGTAAAGTGAAATCAATATTTTTTACCAAATTAGCATTAAATGAAAAATAAATTAAAAAAGTAATAAATTCAAACATTACCTTATTATTACTATATAATATCACTATTTTTTTTAATAATAAAGTAATCTATTAAAGAA
Organism: Dolichoris vasculosae; assembly: GCA_018907195.1. Classification (NCBI taxonomy): domain Eukaryota; kingdom Metazoa; phylum Arthropoda; class Insecta; order Hymenoptera; family Agaonidae; genus Dolichoris; species Dolichoris vasculosae. The sequence goes on from JACCHY010000019.1 coordinate 1,889,943, forward strand.
TAATTATAATTATTTAGAAAGCACATACAATTATATTTTTTAATAAAACTTTTTAATAAATTTATGATATTAATTATTGTATTATTTTAATAAAATAAATATATTTATATAAAAAGGGCTATTCGATATCGAGGTAAATAAATAATTTGGTTTTTTAATTAATATCATTGAACAGATTTTTATTTAAAAATTATAAAAAAAATTAGTAGTATATATTTTTATATTAAAATAAATAAATAATTATTATTAATTATATAATTTCAAATTATAATAAAAAAATTAATAATAAAATTTTTAAAAATGTTTAAATAATGTTCTTGAAATTTCCTTCTCTTGAAAATTGGAAATTATGTTATTTTAACAGATTATTTAAAAGTTTAAGTTCATATATAGAAATTTGTATAACACTATTGTTAGTGCTAGAAATATTAAAAATGCCTATTTCGTTAGTTTTCTTTATTCATTTCTCAACTTTCAATATATAATAAACCCTTTTTAGTTCAGTTTAAAGTGGATGTTTTATTTGTTGTGATTATTACTTGAAGTCGTTAATAAAAATTTTTAAATAAACTTTTTATTTTAGGTTGACGAATTGAGATTCCTGAAGTCACAGATTCGATATCATCTCTACTAACAAGAAATAGGAATTAGTTTAATCTAAATAATTAATTATCAGTGTAATTAATTTAATGTAAAAAAAATTAATGCACTCATTTCCTTCAAAACATAGTTTAATTATATATTTTATATATAATTTAAAACATATTAGTATATACATATATTTATAACTATAAATTAAATATATAAATCTAACCATATAGTTTTAATACAACGTTTAATTTAACTATATTCCTATAAATTTATTAAATTTAATCTATTCTACTCCTTTAACTTATACAATTAATATAATTAATAATAAAATATAATATTACAAATTTTAGAAGAATTATATATAATACGCAATAGTAAAAAAACGATAGAAGTATTAATGAATTATATAAGTTGAAATGAAATTATAATATAATGAAATGATAATGTTTTATTTCAGAAAAAATAAATAACAATATTTTTTCATTTTTAATCAAATCATAATCATACTGCAAAATCTTACGGTTTCTGCAATGATAAATACTTCGGATTGTACATACATAGATTTTTATTTTTTCATTGTTTCCTAAAAATAAACTTTATTATTAATAAATCTAATAAATAAAATATAACCACAAAAATAATTTTAAAAGAATTATAAAAAAACTAATTACTAATTCTTATATAATTTATAATATTTTATATCGAAAGTAATTTTATGCATTAAGATATTAAGATATATCTTTTTTAAATGTATCATAATTTTTTAATTATTTTAAAAATTATAATTTAAGTTAAGAATTTATATCTTCAAATTCAAATTTCTTTTGTCTTTCATTTTAAAAAAATTTTATTTTTCTTTGAAATATATTTACATTACTTTAATTAAACAATTAATTACAATATATATATATATATATTAATAAACAGTTTATGTTTATATCTTAAATTAATATTAAATAGATACATCATATGAAATATAATTTTATATAATGCATCATCTTGAAATGAACATAATACATTACAATATAATACAGAATAAAGAATAATATATTTTTATAATATTGTATTCTCGTAGAAAGTATTAACTATATAAATATAAATATATATACATATAGCTTTTATTAATAGTTATTAATTATAAAACATTTTCTTTTCTTACATGATGCAACAAACTTATAGAACTTATAGAAGGGTATATACGAATAATATATATACATACACTTTATTTTAAAAATTAAAAAAATTTTTTTTTCTTTTATTCATTCAAATAAGCATTTTATTATGGTGTAGCATATTTAAATTTTTAGCATTTTAAATTCTTGTATATATATATATATATATATATATATATATATATATATAAGTCTTCACTATCATAAAAGAAGAATTCAATTTTTCATATTTTTCAATTAATTATATTTTTTAAATACATTTTTTCATGGAAAACAGATTAAACAATCTTTAAAATATATATAAAAAAAAATTTGCGTATATATTTTGAGAACAATAATGTAATAAAATCTTACGTTTAGAAAAAATACAAAATATAATACTTAATAATTTCTAAATATTTATTATTTATCTAAAAATAATAGTATGAAATATCATATTATAATACTTCTTATAAATAAAAATAAAAAAAATATTCTTGTAACACATTTACTATAGTCTGATATAATTAATATAAAATGATCAAAAATGGGTTTATAAAAAATATGCTTAATAAATTAAATATGAAAAGAAAAGAAAACTCACCCTAATTGGTAAATAAATCCTTTTGTTAGTCTTCGGCGCATAGTCTTAATCGTTTATAATCTAAAGGACAATATAATCCAACGATTATGAAAAAACTGCCTATGTACACTTTCTACGTCTATTGTTTGAATCGTCTTAAATCATTAATACGGACTGCATTAATAAAAAATATTATTTGTGACACACTTAGAAATATTCGTATACATATCGCTATAGTATATAAGAAAGATCAGAAGTACATGATTGAATAAATAAGCAGATAAATAAATGGAAATATATAAATATTATGCAGAGTGAAACAACAGTTGTGTACTACTATCAGTAGTCACAGTTCTGTAAAAACAATTAGTCGATATCGAAAATAAGCCTCAATCAACAGACACAGTAATGATGATTTATCTTTTGTAAGATAAAAAAAAGATAATGAAGAAACTAATTGTATGATTTATATAAGCATATTTTTTCAAAAAATCAAGTCAAAGAAGATATTAATATCTTTCATTTCGCATACGTTATTTTATTCAAAATATAATAAGAAACTATTAAAAATAAAATATATACAAAATTACATAAAGGAACATAAAAATTAATATATTCGTTGGTTTTCAATTCATATATTTAATAAAAGCTATAGAGAAATTTTTTTACTTTTATTTCTTATCTTCTACATTATAAATCATTTCATTATACGATTTTCGTTTATAAGAGAAACATCATTAAAATATAATCAAAATCTATGTTTAAATAGACTTAAATTACATAGGAAAATGATCTTATCTTCTTTGGCATGTTAACATAGCTATTATATATTTTATATATCATTGTGTTAACGAATAAAATACTAAAAACACTTTTCTCCTCAGAATTTAGTTTATGATCTGTATGATAGACAGAATTTTATTTAATATATTTCAAATATTTGAAATCCATATGTGTATTACAGTGTTATTATGTATACAATTATTATTAGTGTGTTATTAAATAAATGTGTAGTACTACATAATTACATATTTATTTCATACAGTTATAAGTCAAAGTTGAATAGCAATAAATTAACATTTATTAAAATATTTTTAAAACATTGAAAATTATTCACAAATTTCTTGACTTCATACTGTTTTATTATAACTATAATATATAAATTAAAGGATAATCATTTATTTCACACAAATTAATTTATATTTATTATACTATAAATATATTTTATTCAATATATTATTAAAAAAATTTTTCATAAATACTTCGTTCATATTTTATTAAAAAATAGATAACTTAACATTGTAACTAATTAATAAATAATTTTGACTTAAAATAATAAAAATAAAATTTTTGCTAATCAAATTTATTATGAATAAATGAAAGAAAAAGTTCTTCTACATACACAAAAGTAAGACGTACTAATTTTCATTCTTTACGAATGTAATTTCAAAATACTAATTCATCGAAAAATTCTAAATATTATAATCTTTTTTTTATCAAAAATAATTTTAATATTTTATAACAAATAAATGAATAATTAAATAAATAATAAAATGCTTATTATTATATCATCTTTAATAATTATACATATGAACTATATGATTACGTAAAAATTTACAATATCAGTCATAAAAATTTAATTATACGTATTTTAATTTTTTACTTAATTTTCACTCTCTTAAATAAAAATAAAACTATGAATAATATTTATCAATTAATTATTAATATTTTTTTAATTTTTACATTATATAAATAGTATCAATATAGTTAATTTAATTTTCATAATTATATTATTTATAGATTATATCAATTTTATATTGATACTGCACTAACGAATAAGTATCTGTTATATTTTCATACTTCATTAACATAATAAAAACAGTGATTCATTATTATAGAACAGTATATAAATTTTTTAGTTTATGATGATACAATTTGACGAATGGTTTTAGTTATATATTCAGCTAAATATTTAAGTATTTATTATTTTCAATTGCAACAAATATTTTTCTAACCATTACAGTAGATAATAGAAAACTTATTTATAATTATACGTTTTCTAAGATTATTTTTACAATTGAAACATTATTGATATTTTTAAAAGTATTATTTTAATTCGTTTATATTAATAAATACATCGTTTAAATACAGATTTTATTTACATAATCCATGTAGTACTGATACATATTTAATTATTTTACAATAGAACTTAAATAATTACAATCTATTCAGAAAGTATTTATACTTTCATAAATAATGCTTTTCACTCGAAAGAAATTTTGTTTTTAAAAAATCACTATTGAATAAAAAAATATTAGTAATTACTAAAATTTAACAATAACTCAGTAATAAAAAATTGAAAAATGCATTTTGCTTATACATTCATAAAAACGCGCAATACAATAACAACACGCATTTTACTACGTACTTATATTCTAAGCGCTTTAATAATAATATATCGGATAGATATCTTATAGCTGAATGGGAAGAGGAGCCTTAATAGTTCGTCTAGCAAATGCCAGGGTGCAATTAAAAATTTTCGGACTGAGCAAATACTATCGTAAAATTACGATTCACAACACTCAATCACAATGAAAGCTATCAACAGTCCTCAATTAAACCGGCACCCAAACCCATTCACGACCCGAGCGTCACTGGAGTCATGCGAACTTGACTCCCTTCGAAGATAGGAAACGCCACCTAACGTCTAACAATATAAATCTGAGAGGGTGGAAAGAGCACCTCGCTAATATGCCATCGCACTTATCGGATCTTTCACTTGGATTTTACAACGCTCTTTGCAAAGGCTTAGTTGTTTATTCCTCCTAGCAAAGACTCTCTAATAACCAAAAGACGGATAATCGATTTGCGATATTTTTCAAAGGTGAACGAATGAAAATGGCTTGACTATTGATAAAGACTGTTTTATTACAATTATTTAATAATAAACACAGTTTTAATTATCTTTTTAATTAATTAATAATTGATTTAGTGTTCCTTTATACATACATTTTATATGATTAATTTTATTTTTATAGATCATCAAAAAAACGATTTACTAGTAATTTAGAACCAATGCATCAGTCATAATATAGCACAATACTTAACTTTTTTACAAATTTTAATCCACTATTTATTTAATTTTTTAAAAAATGTTATATTCAATTAAATCTTGAATCTCTTTAAAAATATTTTTATTTTTAATTAAAAATTCATATTTATTTAATTTTTTAGTTATAATGATTTGACTTTTTTATTATTTTAAAGTTATAACTTCATAGCTAAAGAATTTTATTTTTTCCATTAAGTAAATGAACAATAGTGAATTCTTTTCGAAATTTTAGATAAATAAAATAATAAATAATCGGTTTATCCCATCAATTAAAAAAATAGTATAAAAATTTTTTTATAAATTTTTACTAATTTAATTTGTTTATTTAAATATAAATAAATCTTTAGAAAATATCGATTTAAAAGTACATCAAAAATATATATGGAATTTTATTACAACTTTCATTGTAAAAAACTGATATTGTAAAATTTATTTAGTAATAAAATCGATATGCTGTTATATGTTAAATTTTGTAAATTTATTATTTTTAAAATAATTATACTTGAATATATCTATATATACATATAAATATTATTAAATATATATATTAATTAGTACTCATTTACAACATTGCAGCCTTAAATTTATCGTTATTTTATTTTATTTTAATAATTTAGAAAATATATTTTATTATTTACAATAAAATATTATTTTTTACATTAATTATATACATTTCATTTGTATGGTAACTGTATGATTTTAAGGACTTTTTCACTTTTATATCAAATTTAATTACTTTCTATTTATTTAAAAATATTATCGATTAAAACAAAAGACATTGGTTTGATAACCGTTACTTAATAAATAAGTCAATTAATTAATAATCACGTAGGAAACTTATTAAATTCGATATAAACGTAAAGTATATAAATTCTTGTCGAATTTTTTTTTCAATGTTACCTCAATTCATTTGCGTTAACTATAAAGAATATATTAATCTTTATTGCTAATACTTAGTAGGAACTGCAAATATTAGTTATCGAGTATCCAAAAGAATAGAAAATCTTTATGCCATTATTTCCTATCTGTAACAATAACTTTTAATAATATATAATATACATATTTTTTATAAAGGATCGAAGAATATTTTTAGTATATTGTCTTTTAAATTATCTAAAGTTTGCAAATTTTATTAAAAAATGTTAAAAATACATGTATTATTAATCAATAAAAATTTCTTAGAAAATAACATAGTTTTATATAAATCAGTTTAGATATTTATAAATTTCTATGAATTTTTTTAGTAATTTGACTTATTAATTTATAATATTAGTACTTTTAAAGGAAGGTGATAGTATTCTTTATGAAAAAAAGTGACTATAATTCAAACATACTATATTTAATTTACTCTTTTCAAACATATTTATATGTACTTTTTTAATTTATAATTGTTTTTTATTACACTTATTATAAAATAAAAAACTCAAATTATAATACTTACAGGGTATAATTATCAACAAAAATTTTAATTACTATATGATCTTACAAAAAAACTACACATTTTTTTAATTAGTAAATAAAATCATGATTTTGTATTATAAACGAATGTTGTTCATACTATTTTAAAATGGATGATTTATGGTTATTTCTTATAAGAATACATTATCTAATTGATTTAAATTAATTTGGATCATCGTTTAAAAATTTTAAATCAAAACAAAGAGAATAAAATTTTTATAACATTATAATAATTTTCTTTTACGAAATCATTCATTTAGAAAATTTTTTTAAACTAAACATTATTTTACTTGGAAAAAGTATTTCTATTAAAAAATAGTACACAATTGATATTTTAACTACCATTTCACCTAAATTATATGTCGTGTATTTCAGTCGACTATTGACCGTTGAACCCTAGACATCGGAACTCTGTTAGTGCAGTTAAATCTTTTTATGCCTACGCAAGGAATAAAGAATATTAATTCAGTGTAAAAATAAATGAAAGAATAACATTAAAAATTATCACAGGTGAAAAAGTGAATAATGTATTAAAATATATTTATCTAAAATAATACCTAATATAAAAAAACAGTGCGACTGTGATAGAAATTAATAATACATCGTTAAAAAAAACTAATAAAAATAAATAATAATTTAATTCAATTAAACAAGAATAAAACACAAACCGCCATATAAACGACAATTAGACTGCAACATAAAAAATTATCACAAAAGAGAAAAAGTGTAAATTTACAATTTTTAACCAAGTCAAATAAAATGAAATAAGACACCAATAAAATAGATGTAAAATAAAATAAAAATACTAAAAATAGAATCATTAAATAATAACAATCAAGAAATTTTTTAAGGAGAAAAAACGAATACTTCGTATTACGAAAATATTATTAAAAATCTAAAAGAAAAAATTAACAATTAAAAGTAACAATTGGTGAATCCAGAAAACATTAACAATAATAAAAATATTGGTTGTGATGTACAAGTAACTTCTCTTTACGCTATGTGATACTTTAACCTACGTTTTCTCTAATCTCAAATGATAAGTCTTATTTCGCCTAATTTCAGAATTTATCACCGAGTCCGGGATTAATGCTACCTTTTACATATTGTTCTATAGCGAGAAAAAGTCAGTTTTAGTTTAGAAGCAGACACAGATCAGAACATACTAAGATTCCATCAAGAATGATACCATTTCAATAATAAGTCACTGTATCTTTAATATAACATATTAATAAATAAATCACTAGTATTAAATAATATACAGACGAGTAACTAATTTGTCCGACATCAACCCTTTACAACTGGTCATAGAAGTGGGATTTTTGTTTGAAAATTAATTTTCATTCAAAAGAATCAATTCGAGAGAATAAACGTATGTTCAAACCTCGTTACATCTCTAAAGAATAAGTACTAAAAGTCTTATTAGAAAAGGGAAAGACAGACAAGAATTCATCACTGTGTCTCCGACTCCACTATATCATCGCTGACTAAACTACATCATTGCTGAATATACTACATCATCGCTGACTCTACTGCATTATCGCTGACTCTGCTACATCATCACTGATTCTTTCAACATCACTGCTTTTATTAAATCAAGACGAAAATTAACAGACGACTATATCGATAATACTACTGTTATACTTGATGCAACACAACTACTTTTTTCAACAAATCAATGAAAAACATACTTCTCCTATGTGAGCGTCTTATTAAATTTATTAAATTTATTAAACACTTGCGAAAAAAAAAGAAAAAGAAAAATTTTAGTAAGCAAGTTATATAATAAAAATGTGTATTTGAATCGAAACCACTCAAAAAATGTTTTCTAGTTTTGATGGTGATAAAACTAAATGTAAGAATTTTGTAATAACTTAGTTTATTATAATCCGCAACAAAAGAAAGAATACTGTTTTCTAAGATCCAAATGAAAATTACTGTCAAAGCACGAGCTTTAATTAGAAATCGAGTATTCGCAAATTGCCCAAATTTTCAAGCAATAACAACAATTTTAAATACAAATGAAGATTAGAACATTTAAATAATAAAAAATGTGAGCACGAACACTTTAAAAGATTGTAGTTATATATTTTTTCTCAGACATTTTCAGCTGCACAAATACAGTTTCTCATAAAATCGATATTCTGAATGTCATAAGGAAAAAGTAAAAAATTAAATAAAAAAAATGCTTAATGATAACATAATTTAAATTTCAAAATTTCGCTGGAATTCTTCTCTTTGGGTAGTTTTGAAAAAACGCGATGCTTTCGGAGCACAAAAATGGCGAATCGTAATTGACTACCAAAAAATCAACGAAATAACTGGGTGATTCTTATCCAATTCAAAATATCTTTGAAATTTTAGATCAATTAGAAATATTAAAAATATTTTACGATCCTTGATTTAGAATCAGGTTTTTATCAGATAAATAGATCCACGAGATAAAAAAGACTGAACTTTCCACTAATTTCAGTCACTACAAAATTATCTTTTAGTTTAAAAAATCCACCTGCTTGTTTTTATTGATTAATGTCAACTGCTTTAGTCGAAATTCAAGGTATTTGATGTTTACTATATTTAAATTATATTATTTGCTACGTAGACTCTTTAGAAATACATAATAAAAAATTTAGAGAAATTTTTCAAAGATTATAAGAACATAACCTTAAACTTCAACCCGATAAGTACAAATTTCTCAGACGCGAAGTCATGTATTTAGGTGATCACATCTCTGAGAATAGTCTAAAGCCAGCTCAAAAAAAGTTAAGAGCGATAGTTAATTTTCCAGTTTCTAAAAATCAAAAGGAAATCAAATCATTTCTTGATTTATCAGGATACTATAGAAGATTTATTAAAGATTGCAATCAAATTAGAAAACCTATAACCTCCTTATTAAAGAAAAATATCGAGTTAAATGGACAAGTTTACAAGAGAATTTAAAAAATCTAAAAGTACAACTAACTTCTACCCCTATTTTATAATAACTTGATTTTCAAAAAGAATTCATATTAATAACCGATGCTTTATAAGTACTATGTGTATTGTTTATAGATACTAGTTTAAATATATTTTAAATAATTTCTAAATAATTATTAAAAACTAATCTGTAATAAATCTGAATTTATACTTAAAAAAACTTAATTAAAATTCCAAAACAAAATTTTTTTATAAACATTTATTATAAAAGTTTTTAATTTCAATTTTTACAATAATTAAAAAATACATTCTCATAAATTAAGCGAACAAAAATTTTCATACATATTTATGAAGAGCATATAATAATAAAATGAAAATAACATACGTGTTAAATATGCTCACTGACATTTGATATTATTTTACATTGTAACGAGAAAAAATGTAATATTTTATCAAGCATATTTGATTTGTCTAATTAATAATAATAAAAAATTAGTATCATAAATTTCATAAAACTTTATAATAGATGTCTCTATCGATAAAATATATTATTTTAAATACTATAATCACTTTCTTTTTTATTAAAAAAATACGTCGTCAGACTATAATAAGAAAATTTTTATAACATACATTTTACCATCAATAATTTCATTGAAAACATAGATTGAAAATATTTAAAAGTTGTAAAATTTAAAATGCTACTTAAAAAATTTATTTAAGAACAAGTAAATATATACAAATTTTTTATATATTTTTAAGTGAATAATCTGTTACGAACAAAATAAATGCATCGCTGAAAAAATTACATACATTAGTTTCAATCACTACACAATAATAGAACTAGATACAATTAATATATTTATACATATGTTGATCTTTTTGCAATTATAGCATTTATCGTATATTACGTAAACTATAAACTGTTTACGAACTGCTTGTAATAAATCTAGAATGAAACAAACTTTGATTAAAAAACTCAATAATTTTCAGTGATAGAATTTGATTTATAAAGGTATATTGTATCATTTAAGAAATCATATTATACCATATTTATGTTTTTATATACTTCTCAAATATTATAATTATGAAGAACAAGTAAAAACCGTAATATATTTTACTTTTGTATTATAAATATAAGTATTTAAATCATTCAAGTAATCTAAATTTTGTAATACTAATCTGAATTAATGATTAAATGTGTATTATAGACTTCGCATCTACTTTGAGTCAGGTGATAATCGTGGATGATGAATAGAATCATAATACGGCTGATTGCTATAATGAGCCGAGCCGCTATTTACATTTAGTGCGTACGTTTGAAGATCCTGAGAGGCCAAAGAGGGAGAAGGTGACATGATTGGTGTTGATGTGCCCTGGCTGGATGATCCTGCTTGGTACGGCGATGTACTAGCAACGCAACTATTAGCTATTGCCGCCGCTGCCTTTTTCGCTGCGTAAAGATTTGCCTCTTCCTGAGCTTTTCCGATATTTTTCTTATAGCGAATTCTTTTGTTCCCAAACCAATTCGATACCTGATATGATAAATATATTTTGTATAAAGAATATTTGACTAAATGCTTGCTGTTTTATGACAATAATAAAAACAAATTATCATTCAAAATTTTTTATAAACTAATTTTCTTTATTATATTTTTTTAAATATTCAATGTTTCAAAGGTAAAAAAATATAATCAATAATTTTTATTTGTACAAAATATTAACTGCTCCATATAAAAGGTATTTAATATATTACTTTTTATTTTAATCGTTTAGTATTATTACTAATAAAAAAGAAGGAATTAATATTTAAAAATTGCATATTTAATTCTCAGTAAAGTTTGATATCAATTTTATTCAATAATTTAAATCGTTATATAAATTTAAATTATATTGAGTTCAAAAAACTTTATTGATGTTGTTTATATTTGTCTTATCGAATAAAAAATATTTGTAGGAACTCCTGAAGTACATTGAAAAAGACAGATATATAGATCTATGACTTCCCTTCAGAATTGTCAAAACAAAATACAAAGATTGTTAAAAAATACAAAAATAAATTCACAATTGTTTATCGTAATACAATTTTGAATTTTACATTGAATAAAATTCATGATTTCGCATATTAATACAATCATATTTTTTAATGAAAATTTGTACTTAAATAAAATAAAATAAAATAAAATTGAGTAAAAATAATAATAGTAAATATAAGAAGCAACATTATTGAAAAATTAAATATTAATTTCATTGTAAATAATTTATCGACAATAAAAAATATGTGTATTTTCTAAAATAATAGTATTCATACGTATTTGAAAATATGAAATTTTTTACTAGTAGTATCATTATTTTAATTTTGATAATTATCTGATTTTTTAAATCAATTTAAATATTTTAATAAATTTTTACTTTTTAATATCTTTAACATTAAATAGTAAATTTTAAAATTATTGATACAAAGTGTTATTATAGAAGTTTGTTAAATTACTTGTTTGTTTAGAATAATTATATTATTATTATTTAAAATATTTAATATAATTTTAGTATTAACTACATCAATAATTAATTTCTATTGCAGAATTTTTTTTTTCCTGTTTTAATATAATAGTTAATATTTTTTGGTAAGAAGTGTAGAAGTTTTATCAAAATAATATATATATATATATATATATATATATATATTAAAACTTAATTCAAATTGTATTCTCATATTTTTCTTTAAAAATCATGTTTTCTATTTTAATTTATTTTTATTTTCAATTTTCAAAATATGATTTATATTACTATTTTTATTTCTTTTTCTACAAAAAATTATATTTCATTACAAAAAATATCTACTACTTGCTTTAAACAAATATTTTTCATTATCAAATTTTTATTTATCAACTTCGAAGATATTAATTATGTTTTTAAAATAACAACTTAAAAAAATTCAATGCAAATATTAATATTTGCAGTAAAGCAGAACTTAACATTATTACAAATATTATAGGTAAAATATAAATAAATAATTAATGCTCTTATATATTATAATATAAATATTTAATTATTATAAATTGTTTTAATTTTGAATTAAAACGCAAATGTCAAGTAATTAGTTATTTTTCATAAAAAAATTAATTAAAAAATAATGTATTTATTTATTTTCTAGATTATTTTAATTAAAAATAAACATTTTCATCGCATGAATAAAGTCTATTTTTATACGATAAAATTACACAATAACAATTACATATTTAATTACGTATTGTTTACCTGCGATACAGTAATATCACACTTCCTTGCTAATTCTTCCTTGGCCTCCTCGCTTGGATAAGGGTTGCTTAGATGAGAATAAAAATAAGCATTGAGGATCTCTGACGCCTGTTTGCTAAAATTACGACGTTTACGTCTTGCGTCTAAAAATCGACTTCTGAGACTCATTACAGCTTCGCATGTCTGCTGCTTAAGTTGAATTTGAATGTTACTTAGTTTCTTCTGAATTATCTGTACTGTCTTTTCAACTTCCTTGTTAGCAATTGGCCTGGCGGCACTTTGATCTTTCAATAAAGTGACTACATGACCAGTAAACATATTGCAATCCCTTTCATATTTTGCAAGCTCCTGATGGTACCACTGTCTTATAGTACCTAGCTTACTACGATAATCGTAGTGTTCGATAGCGCTGTCAAGCTGACTGAATATTTTTAAGAAATTCAATATTATTAGTTTAATTGTTAAAATTTAACAATAACAATAAACTTGAATATAAATATTACGATATTAAAATACTGATTAAAATGTATATGGCATTTCCTGAATTTATCAATATAATAATAAGCAAGAAACTACTGGTTAATATAAAATGTTATCTTGTGTTAACATGATATATTTTTTGATTCTATCCAGATTATATAATAATAAAAGAGTAAATTTATTTAGAATTTATGTTTATAATGTTATTAATAAAATCAGTTATTAAATATTTTAATCTAAAACCATATTTTAAACTTTGAAATTGAAATAAAAATGATAGTACATTTGTAATTACAGGATTATTCTAATCCAATCTGTATATAAATTTAGCCTATACTTTCTTAATTTGTTTTTTAAAAAATGTACTCGTAATACAATTTTAAAATATTATATAAGTCGAGTATGATATTCAATTTTTATTTTACTACTTTATTTAAAAAATATTTTATATTTTATAATAAAAATAATTAATAAGTTATTATAATTATACACTAATAATTGTAACAGGGTAGTCAATTTCTGAACATTTAAAAAAATAGTATTTTTATAGTATTTTATAATATTCAGCAAATGATAAAATCAAATACAGATCCTTTATCTTGAAGTACTTTTAAACATTTTATAATTTTTGTAAATAGATGGAACATTAAACTAAAAAAATGAAATTTTAAAATAATGAAAAAATAAACTAATTAAAAATATCCTTGATTTTCTTGTGTTACTTGAAAATCTTGAAAAATGTAACGAGTAGTCATTATTAAAGTCAATAAAAAGAAGAAGAATATTTTACATTTTGTCACAAAAAAATTAAGTATTATGAAATTTATTTTCTAAAATAATTTAAATTTAAAAAATCATTAAAATCATTGAGAAAGAGGAAGAAGCAGAATATTAATAAAATATATGAAATGTATTGAATTATTATTTTATATAATTTTTAAATCTAATATCTAATATTATAGTTTATATTGAAATATATTATATTTTATTTATTCTATTCTATTCAAGCAGTTATCCTAGTCAAGTCTAAAAAAAATATTTTTTTTATAATTTGATATTGAAAAAATAGGTAAATTAGTTTTCGACATTTATCTTCAAACATTAATCTCGAAATTTATTTCTATCGTTTAAATAGCCAATTAAAAAAAATAGTTTAAGATTAGAAATATGATTCATGAAATATATTTTAATAAAATATTTAAAAGATGATATATTAGAAAATAAATCTTTAAAAAAAATTATAATTATTATATTATATATATATATATATATATATATATATATACTTTTCAAAATTTGGTTAAGGATAAATTATATTACTCGTGTAATATGATCATCTTTTCTTTAAAATTTTTCAAGTAACATTTTAATAAATTAATGAACGTATGTCCGTATTCCAATTAAATTGACACCTATCATAATTATACATTAGCTTACGTAATTTTTTCTTTTAATCTATGATAAAATGTTTACAAAAACTTAAACTAATATATATAAAATTTATTGTTTAATTAATTTTTAGTTTTTTTGTGCTATAAGTTTAAGAACATTCAAGATTTTAATAATGTTAATAATATATTATTGAAATATTATTAGAAGTTCGTTAAAAAAAAGTATAAATATTATTTATTAATTTAGAATTCGATCTGAAGCAGATTACATTCATTTATAATGTATTATATCAATAAGTTTAAATTAATATCTTTTTTATAGAATTTATTTCCGTTTAATAGTAATAAGTTAATTTGTAAGTTCTTTTCATGTATAATAAAGGTCTAATTCAAAGTATATTTGAAAATATTTTAACAATAATCAAGTTTTTATCACGTAATACACCCGGTGTTAATAATAATAAGTTGAAAGAACTGAAGATGCAATAGAAGCCATTTCCAATTCATGTAAATTGTAAAATAAATTATGATTATGATTATTATTTTAATGTTAATTAATTTTTAATTTATTAAGTTATTGTACATCAATAATTATGGTTCAATAATTAAGAACATCATATAAATAGTTCGTTATTAGCCTATTTTTTTTATTTAAAAATATTATCAATGATGGAATAAATTTTCGAATTTAAATTTTATTAGTTCAGTTAATTGTACCGAATGAATAGAGGAATTTAATTTACTGAAAAAATGGTACTAAATTTTTTTATTATAAATTATAATCAGTTTTAGAAACAATATTTTTCCAATGTTGTTTATATTATATTAGTTATTTATTATTACTTTTTATCATATATACTATTTTTAATATATTACAGCCTTCTTCTTAATATTATTTTACGAATATATAATTCAACCGCTTTTGTTTAGTAAAATTGGTTACCTAGATGATCTCGAAGATGCTGATCCGCCAACCTTTGATTGTTCGGTAACACCTTCTGCTATCAACATATTATCCAAGCGCATCAACTGGGCATCTGGCTGAAGATCTTCTTCGTGAATATGTCGTAGTGACAATCCTGTCTTTTCTTTGAACTCGCATAAGACATTATACAAAGTAGGCATCAGTCTATGATTACGCAATGTTCGCTTACGCTCGTGTGCCTCATCAAGGTTCTGAGTTTGTATAGTCATTATTTCGTGAAGTAATTCATTTATATCTTTACGTTGTACACAGTGAACCTGTGATGAATCCGTACCTGTAAAAACGACGAATGTCTTTTCTTAAATTCACTCATATCACGAAAATACAAAAAATTTATAATGCTTTAATGTTTTGTCAAAATTAAGATAAGATTTTATTAAAATTTATTTTATTAAAATATAT
This sequence comes from Dolichoris vasculosae, assembly GCA_018907195.1. Lineage (NCBI taxonomy): Eukaryota > Metazoa > Arthropoda > Insecta > Hymenoptera > Agaonidae > Dolichoris > Dolichoris vasculosae. Next base: position 1,906,267 of record JACCHY010000019.1, read on the forward strand.
TTATGAATTAAAAGTATTCTAGTATTAAATTTATTTTAGGTTGTACTATTAAATTTTGTTTATTGTAATAAAATATTTAACTTTGAACATTTCAAAAATAAAATATTACTTTTTAAAATAATTTAATATAAAAATTTTAAATATATAAAAGATCATACTATTAATAGGACCTGAGATTCTATAAGCTCCTGCATTCGAGATTCCACTTTTTCCAATTAAATCAACTCCTGATTCAGGCGAATGTATCAATCTTCCAGATTCATTCATTCTTACATAAATATTTGTTCACTTTTCAAAATGATAATTAATCAATCAATTCAAATGCTTTCAATTGGATGGACAGACATCGATACAGAAGATTTAGTTATAATTGTAGATTCTATATGAAAAAATAATTAGTCTATTATATTGCAAATAAATATTTTAATCAATTTTGTAATTTATAATATTATAATATAAAATAAAAAATTGTTCTTTAAATTTATAACTATTTTAACATATAATTGTTTAATAAGTTAACACACTTTTTCATGAGTTATTCATATAAAATATTTATATTATTGTCAATAAATAAATTTTTCTAAACATTACTATATTCATTTCTTAATTTAAATTTTATTTTAAATTCATATAAATTTAAGCGAAAAATTTTTTTCTATAATTGTTAAAAAAGGATGTTTCTCATAATCAATATACTTATATGAATTTTAAATGTTACAACAGTAGATGTATAAACTTTATCGAAGATACCAGCATGTGATAAAATCAAGTTTTGTTTAGAATTTGGTTTAACAAAAGCAACCCTCGATAAAAAATAAATGTAACATCATTTAAAGTTTTCAATAAAAAAATGATAATAGTAACGCATTCGGATATAATTTTCAATTAAAGAATATCTTTGAGATTTAAAACAAAATATTATATAAAATATGACATTTTATGTTAAATTTTCATATTTATAACATAAAACTACATTAAAGATTTTTACATAAATTAAAGATAATTTAATATAACAAAAAAATTTTTCCAAAAATTATTGCATACACATTTTTATTAAAAAACATTTATAATCTATTAATTGTTCTTATAAATTTCTATACTTGAACATTATTCTTTTATTTTTTTTTAAGACATTATAATTCTTTAATAAATATAAAGTTGTAATGGAAATGTATATTTTTTAATATTCTTGAAAAAGCATGGATATTCCTTTTTTGTATATGATATATTAAATATTTGACCTTTTAATAAACAATATAAATTTTTAACAAATAATTTTTACAGAGCATCAATTAAATCTTTAAAAATGTCTTTTAAAGCTAATTTTTAAATTTAATAGTCTAATTAAATCTTATGTATTTACATTTATTAGTATAATATATTTAGTTTTACATATTAAATTAAAAATATAAATTAATAATAAAAATAATTGTTTTAAATAATGTTAAAAAATCATATTTTACGGAAATGTCATAATTATTTAAATTATTCTAAATAATAAATTTTTATTATTTGTAAGTAATATTCAATGTGAATAAAGACTAGCATACCATTTTGTAATTATTTTGTAACGACAAAATTTAAAAAATATATGTACTTATTATTTATGTAAATATAATTAAAACCTTTAATAAACGAAAAAAATAATTACATAATTATGAATTACAATAAAAAGTTAATACTATCATTAGGAGCTTATTAACTATTTTAATAAAAAAAGTGATTGTATGTTTATTAAATCTACTATTTAGTATTTAAAATATTTTATTTACTTTTTGTTGTTGTTCTAATTTTCATTTAAATTATTTAAGATTATATATTGTATATATCATTAATCTGCTTTATGTATTTTTTAAATAGAACATTTGTAGATTATTTAGTTACAAATTACTTTTTATAATTTTAAATAATTCAAGTGTGAATTACGAAAAACAAGGAAATAAAATATTTGAAATATTATTATGATATATTAAATGAATACAAACTTTTCTTATAAAAATATATATTTTTTGTTATTTTTTTATCTAATATTTTATACTTATGATTGAATATAATTTATTATCTTATATTATAACACAAGTATCAAAATTATTTAACATGCATTTTAAAAACGACATGATATTTTCTAAGTCGTTCCTAAAATTTGAATAGATCATTTTATAACAAACATCTACCTGGACCTACATTATCTGTAAGGACTTATAACGGTTAACTTTTATTGCTTTGTGTAGTAGTATTGTACTGTGTTGCCGTAGTGCAATACTGTAGGATTTTAATTGTTTGAAAATTCAAAGTCAAGGAAATAGTAAACCAGCCATAGTTTCAAAAAATTAAATAGTATTCTTTCACAATAAATATTCTGAACATATTTATACTTTAAAATTTTCTAAACATATATATTTTCTTATTTATAATTTATATTGAATTAAAATAAAATTTATAACAATAAAATATACAATGTACATTTAGAAGATTAATATTTAAAAATTTTCAATTTATATTATCTTCGTAGTAAAAAAATTAATCGGAAAAAATATATCATGTAAAATAATTTTATCGAATGAAATAAGTTCGACTTTTAGTTAAAATTATTTTTTGATATTTTTTGATAGAAAAATCTATAATATTAAATTTAATATTAAAAACTTCAGATCATTTAATACTTTATATTTAATATTAATTAAAGTACTGATATTATATTCAAATATTAATGACTGAAAAGAAAAAATCTTTTTTTCTTAAACATACCTACTGACAACCGCACAAAATGTATACTCACGCACTCGTTTACATCCTTTTAACGAATTAATATATAGTTAAATTACATAATTAAAAAAAATGAATTATGAAACTTATGAAAATATTTAAAATCTATCTAATACAATTTTAAAATGAGATAAACACTGCGTAAGTTTGAAAAAATTCCAGTTGAAAAGTACACCAACGGAAGGCAACTGAGCGCAGCTATCAATTATTTTCCGAATACTTGGGCCATAACTTTTACCTTTTGTAGATGTTATTGCAGTTAACCTAACCTTTGCCCAAAGGTTGTACCCCCACTCCATCCGTTTTTTCGAAGGGATGGTTAGGTATGCGCTTTTGAATGCTGTATAGTTACAAGAGGCGATACCCTAAGTCCAAATGATTTCTAAAATTGCTACATACTGCACCTTTTTGAAAAAGAAAACTTAAAACCAATACTAAGAACGCCATGAATCGAAAACGTACAAATTTAAATTGTTAAAATAATGTCTCAAAAATTTCAAAAGACTTAGAAATAAGTATTCGAAAATATCCGATCAATTTATAAAAACTGTCCAATAAATTTGATATTTATATATTTTATACAACTTACATATGCATTATTATTTCATTTATGGCCAGATAATTATATATATTCAATCAAATAAATTATAAATAATATACTACGTAAAGTGCTTGTGTACATTATTTTATATAGGTAAATATTTTAGAAAATATTAAAATTGGTGATATCGAACACCTGAAAAAAAATTTCCAAAATATCTTAATCAAGCTTTATCGAAAATTTAGCTTTACCTAAAAATATTATAAGTTAATCAAAACTAAACTTAAACTATATTTTCATTTCATGTTTTTAGTGAAACAAATTGTTTCTTTTGACTTTTATAGAAAAGTAAAATTTGTAATATGCTTTTATTGCAATTTAAACCAATTATAAAAACATACTATAAAAATCAAAAGTGTAATTAAATTAATACAGATTTATAAAAAAATTTTAGAAAAACATTCTGAGGAATATATATATGTTTAATTAATTTTTAGATAATTTTCAAAGCTTGATAGTAAATATAAGAAAATAATGATATTTATACTTAAAATTTAATTCAGAATAATATTTTTTATTTTTAATTGCAAAATTGTCATTTTTAAATAATTATAAATTTAATAATTTTGTTTTTATATTTATAATTTAAAATTAAAAGGATTAATATTTATTGTGTATTAAACTAGAATGACAGTATTTTTATTAAAAAAAAATTTCAAATGAAAATTATTAATATATGTATATATATTAGTTTTCGAAGAGAAAAAAGTTTTAGATAGTTAAAAAAATACTGTTCGAAATTAAAAAACATATATTTTGTTTTTTTTAAATAATATATAAAATATTAATTGTATTATCCTTTTATACTCAACTTTTTAATCTACGATATTATTTAGTTATGTTTAAAAATACTGATTTATTATCTAAAAAAAATTAAATTACATATTTAATTTTTTTTTTTAAATTATAATTAAATAATAAAAAATTCAATTATACAATATTTACTATTATGAATTATTCCAAATTGATAATTAAATTTTAGAAAAATTCAAAATTAAATTATTATTGAAATTACATAATTTAATATTTAAATACATTTGAATAGTTACTAATTTACATTCCATTAAATATATAAAAAGAATTTTAATAATTTAGAAAAATTATATTTTTTTAGATTTTATTTTAACGATATTAACATAAAAATTTTTCGTTAATGAAGATTATAAATTGTATCTATAGAATAAGAAGTATATATAAAATCTTTAAAATTGTTTTAACATTTAAGAAAATATATATACTAATACATGTAACGAGGCTCAAAATACTATAACAAAAAATAAAGTAGTACCGATTGCCTTCAACCAAAACAATGTCATTTTTGGACTCACCCTCTTCGTATTTTTTATCACTTTCTTTTTATACCTTATTTCAATATAAATTTGAAAACTAGAAACTAGATTCGCACTAACTTTCACTCTCATTTTTTAAAACTTAAGGCTTCAAACTTTTAATCAAACAATAATTGAAAATTTCGATTTCTATTTTAATTTTAAAATAATTTCCTCCTATAAATTATAAAATAAGAATTCTTATTATGTTAAATTAATCAGTATTTTATTTAAGTTATTACTTTACATTAATATATATAACGTGCAATTATTACTTTACATATTAAAATAGAATAAGTTAATGTAAATATTGAAAAATAATAAAATAAGTATTTACAAGGATTTATATAAAACACAATTTTATAAATTCTTTTAAAATAAAGTTAGAATATTTTATAATATTACTAGAATGTATTTTAAAGTTTAAAAACATTAAATAAATGCATTATAAACACAAGTTGGTTTATTTATAAGCTGAGTTGGTAAAAATAACGAATTAATTAATCTATTATGAATTTTACATTAATTTTATTAAAAATATTAATCTTTATCGTGTCAGTACCTATTGAAATTCTTATTTTATGATAACAAGTTTCAGTTTTTTATTTATACGTTGACAATTATATTTAAATACATAGAATTGATTATATATATATATATATATATATATATATATATATATGTATGTATAATGCGATATAAAGTCTTTAAAGATTAACTCCTATAATTATTATTAAAATTTCATTATTTAATTAAAATTTGTACTATAGCAATACATTGAGATTTGTTGTTATAATACAATGTAGAACCTAATGCACAATTTACAATTTTTTCATATACAGTTTTATTGTAAACATAAGTATGTTTTTAAAAAAATTAATATTTAAAAACGCTTATTTTTACATACAAATTTATTATGTAATAAAACATATGATATAATTGTACATAAGTTAGATTATATTATTATAAATATTTACAGAAATTCTTTCGGAAATTTTCCTCTATATTGCGTAGTAAATCAACAGTAATTCATTACGAATTATTGAAACTCATTGCGATTATCAAACATGTATATGTTTAACTATTCCATTTGTTTAAAAGAGAATTTATAGTAAAACGCAGAAGATTGATTTTGTCGGTTGATTTATAAATTTAAATCTTATTCAATTAATCGAAAGATATTAAAAACAATAAAAATATAAATATATTTAATATAAAGATACAGTAAATGATCCAAACATTTGTTATAGGTTTTTCGAGGAATTTGACAAAGAATATTTATTATGCTTATACGTTTATGTACGTGTTCTATAAATATTGACAAAACGCCAAAAACATATATTCATCTCATTCAAGTACCAACCGTAGTGGAAATTACTTAACTTCAATGATCGGACAAGGATCAGTGACCATAGGTCTTACAATCACTGAGTATAAGCCAATGCTTAATTGTTATACTTTTAATTTGTACTATTAGATACGAAAGAAAAACTGAATGTTCAATATGATATTTGGCTGATAAAAACATTTAAAATAATAAAAATATCAAATATTCGGAAATCAAATATTACAAATAATTATAAATTAAAAAGTAATAAACATGGTTTAAAAGGTGAATTGGAGTAACTCAGAAGATGAGAATCATAGCTTGATGGTTGATATTAATTTTATAGATAATATACGAATAAATTATTCTCATACATTTTTTAAGATTCACAAATTAAAAATTAAATTCTAATATTGATATTACTATACTCTATATAAAAATTATTTAAACTTACATAATTATTTACTATTAAAAAAAATATATTAATATTTTAGGAACTGGAAAAATAAAAAGTCAATTAAAAATAAAGAAATAGTACAAGTTTTTAAACTTAAAAACTTGAGATAGAAGCTTTGGATATAAAATATTAAAATGTATTAAACTGTAGTTTATTTAAGAGTGCTAAAAAGTTAAATAATTTAATAGAAATATGTTATAAACACAACATAAATTTTAAATTAATAAAAAAGTTTTAATCTTTTACAATCACGGTTGATACTTGAAATTTGAATTTAAATTAATTAATATTTACAACTTTGTTGATTGATATTCTGATTTTTAAATTTTCAATCAGATATAGAAACTAAAATATTACGATGCAACTAATAGAATAGAAATCGTATGATAAAATTATATTTTAAAAAAGCTATTTTATTTCTTTATAAATAAATTATTAGTGGCTTTTTTTCTATAGCTACATTATTAAAATCAAGTATTTATGTATAATAATATAATCTGTCTATATGTAATATCGCTATAAATTCATATATGATTATATTATATTGCTATAAATTACAATACGTATATATATATATATATATATATTGGTTTGAAATTTTACTACAACAAAGTATTTAATAGACAATATTTGCAATAAAATTGAATAATAAAACTAAAAATTATAAATATTTATGTGAACTCAAAGTACTTTATAATCAATCTAATAATCCTAGGTCAATAAAAATGTCAACTTAAAATACATAATTATCTGTTGAAAATGGAAAATATAAATATAATTTTGCAGAATTTTGAAATTTGAAACACTTTTAAGTAAACCAAAAGATAAATATAAAGATAATAATCAACTGACTTGATAAAGAAAAATATATTAGAACATTTTATTCATTTCTTAAAATTAGAAAAAACTATCAGTTTTGTAATTATGAACCGATTTACATTGTATACTAATATAATTCAGTTTTTAACAATGCTTTATACTTGTATTTATATAATCTATCTTAATTATTTTCTGCAAATAACTTTTATATCCATCAAAACTTTTACTAAAGTTCTAAAGCAAAATAAGAAAATTTCTAATTATACGGAAAATTTTTTATTAATACTTAAAATAATTTATTCAGATAATTTTAATAATTCATTTTTTCACTTCAGCCTAAATAATTCAATTTATATTTTGATAAAAATTGTAATGAATAGTTAAAAAACAAAAACAATAAATAAATCTTTATCAGCCACATATAACACATTTTAATAAAGCTTACATTGTTTATATAATCTTCTAACCACTGAAACATCTTTAATCATATTATAAAATTAATTGATTATGTTTTCATAGACATTTTTTAGTTAATTATAGCTTTGACATTAATTTCTATTCAGTTTTTTTGTTTTTTGAAAATACACAAATTAAATACCTGAAAAATAAATATTGAAAAAAAATTAATATACATATAAACTAAAATTGAACTTCAATTCAAAATTTAATTTAAATATTAATAATAAAAAAATCGAATAATATTATTTCGATATTTTTAAGTTTACCATATATATTATTTTAATATATAAACAATAATAAATTAGTAAAATGAAATGAATATCGTAATAATAATTAATGTCATAATTTCATGTTATTTACAGTATGTTATAATTCGTTTTTTAAAAAATTTCCTATATTATTATTTAATTAAAAGAATGAATATACAATCCTAAACAATAAATATTTATAACTATTTTAATAGTAATATCTAAAGTGATCGTTGTAGCTTTACTAAATATTTTCATAATTCATATTTTACGTATAATTAATATAATTACTATAAAATTCTATCATTTAAATAATTCTTCGATAATAATATTTAATCCTGAATTTTTTAATCACATTTTTTATATTAAAATTTATTTTTGTAAAATGTTTACATAACATAATAATCACATGAAAATTATTTATAAGTATTATATTGATTGTTGTTTTATTCGGAGTTTGAAGAAAATCAAACATTGTAAGGATTAATTAAATTCTATTTTTAAATAATATGCCTCAATTTTTCTTATTTTTTAATTAAAAAAATTTTCTCCAGAAGTATGCAAAACTTATATTTAATTGTTAAATTAACAAAAATAGTGCTTACCTTTAACTAAAAAAAATTATTAAAAATTATGTGGTACAGCAAAATAAAAAACTTTAAATGCAATCAATGTTTACCAATGCCGCTTTTGTATTAAATATAATTTGGAATATCCAAGTGAAATTAAATTTAACATTTTTTAATTTATTTATATTATAAAAATAAAACGATTTATTATGTTTATACGTAGTAATTTTTATTTAATGTTTAGTATAATGTTCAAAATTTAATTAAATTTTGATATATGATATATAATCTTTTATTTTTAAATTTTATATTCAAATTTGATAATAAATCCATATACAATATTTTTAAATGATTTAATAATTAGCATAAACTTAAAAGATTACTACAAATAACACTTTACATTCTGTATGATAAATTATATTTTATTATAATCTTTAAATCTCTTTTACTCGAGAAACTAAATATATTTGTTTAGAAAATTAAAATCCAGTTTACATATTATATTAAAATATTGATTATTATTTTATTTATAAAATTACGAAGTATTTTTGAAAAATTATATAAAATGTTATCTGATGTACAATAAAACAGAAATCATAAAATAATTTTGTATAATTAATAATTGAATATTTTAGTTTTTTTAATCCATGAAAATTAATAAATATGTGATAAATATATATTAATAAAATAATTATTAATTGATATTTTTGTTTTAAAATAAATCCATATAAAAATAAAAATAAAAATATAATAACTCTCAATTTTATAATATGAAAGTTAAAATTTATATTAAATAATTATATTCTGACATTGTTTGTGTTAAAATTGAATAATATTAGTATAATAAATAAATCTAAAATAAACATAATAAATAAACCTTGAAATTCCTTAAATATTTTAATTGATAAAAAATATAAAAGCAAAAAGCTTTTAATATCTATGTTAATCGTTTTACGTGATCAGTCTTCTTCCGTGTAGCCTTAACGAACCCTAAAAATTGAAGTTCTGCAACAGCACGTGTAAAGCGAGCACTGTAATAAGTATTAAAGATTACAATGATAAAAATATGATACATGAGATAAATTAGTATTTAAACACAAAATTGTAGTATAATAAGTAAAAAGGATACTGCAAGAGTGGATCGACATCATGTTCTTCTTCAATTTTACTTAGATCGATTACTGCCAAAAAAGACTAAAAAATTTTAATGATGACCATTATACATGTATAATAAATTAAATACCTATTAAATTTATAATTGATTTACCTGTAACCAATCATATAAATTAATAATTTTTCTTGCTTCTAAATGCAATTTATAAACTATGGTTAAATCTGGATGTGTAGGAAGAATTTCTCGTTTTGATACACAACAATCGCACTATCATAAAAATTTATTAATACACACTTATGAACAATAATTAGAAATAAGTTTTATTTCGCAAATAAATATTTACCCTTAGGATATCATATGGATAATTTAAACTATTATGAATCGATGCTTTCATTGAACCCTTTATACCTCCATTTACTGACATTGCATTATTATAACAAAATATTTCATTTATTGGTACTTGATCAGGACTTTTCAAATATTTTTTAAATACTTCTCTATCTAAATAAACAAGGAAACTGCTTTGTGCTTCTTTATATGGTGAATTACGTGATTCTAGAGAATTAAGTTTTAATTTCTATAAAAAAATAATATTTATTTAATAATATAAAATTAAATCATACTTTAAAATATATAAAATAAAATTGACACCTCTTTCCATTGTGACCGATTCATGCTTTTGTTAAATATATTAGTTTCTGAAATAGGTGCTACAATATCTAAACTAGCACGTTTTATGTTGTTCAAATGATATTTTAATTTATCTATAAGATGTTCTGGTGCTGTTTCGCAATTATTCAATATTGATATAATAGATTTTATATTTAACAATAATTCTTCTTTAGGTAGAAAACTAACTAACTGAATAACTTTACTGTATTCTAATGTATCGCAGAGATTAATATTTCGTACAGCTTTTGCATAAATTTCCCGAAACTAGAATAAAAAAAATAATGATAAAAATCTAAAATATAATCAATAAAATTATATCACACACGCGTGAATGCATAAATACGCATGCACATGCATGCGTAAGCAAACGTACACACACGCGCGCGCGCACACACAAAATTATGGTATATAATTTTACTTACATTTTTTCCAAAAGGAAATCCTGGTAAATTTGCAGTCAATTTATGTAAGCATTTTAAAACAATCATAAAATTATTAATGTATGTATGAAAGTCATTTAAAAGATTAATTAATATTTTCTGAAAATTTTATATTGATATATAATAATCTGTATAATCTTAAATTAATTTTAAGTTACAAAAAATTGTAATAAAAGCATACTTTGAATTCATTATTATTAATTTCAGTTTTATTTGATAATTGAAGATATTTTTTAATAGATTTAAGTTGTCTTAAAGTATGCAGCTCTCTATTTGTCAATTCCGAAACTCGACTTTTTATATCATCTCGATTGCAACAAAGTAATTTTTCATTTTGTAAATAAAAATGTTTCCACATGCATATCTGTAATGATTAAAATTAAAATTTCTTTTCAAAGAATATTTTAAAATTACAAAATCGGTTAACAATTTTTAAAAAAATATTTACCTTATAGCTTTGCAGAAAACTTTTAACAGAAAAATCATAGTACAAGAATATATCAACAAGTAGTTTAAATGCCCGACCAGTTAATCTGAATGGAATATTAGGAGACAATACAATATCATCTAATACATCTGATAAACTTTGAAATTGAGTTTGAGTATGAAATACCTAATTAAATTAAATATATAATATATTTTGAAATTAAAAAATAATAAAAAAGAATTATATAATAATATACCTGCACTTTTAACTTTGATGTAGCATCATATGAAAGACAGCGATGTACTATGTGTAAAGTTGTTGCTACACCAAAAATCAATACAAATTTTATAGTCTTTAAATATGAACTGAAAAATTAAAATCTCAATAATTTGTTCCAAAATATAAATTCGTTAATTTAGTATTTTACCTTAATATCAAAATAAAATCATGTAATATCTTAGATGAGAAACTTTCAAAATCTGGTATTATAATAACAATCGGAGTATCTATATTATTATTTTCTTCATGCCATGCTTGCATTGCATAAAAAGTGCAGTGACTTTTCTTTAAATCTGGAAAACTATTTAAATTATCTTCCTAAATACAAATAATAATAAATATAATATTTATAACCAATTTTTAATTATTTGTAATTTAATTCATATATTTAACATTTGTTATTTTTCTAATTTTATACATTCAAAATGAAGTTATAAAAAATTATATTACTTTTAAAAAATAAATATAATATATATTAGAAAAAATTTTCTTTTATTTCTTATATATTTCTATCTACTACTATACATAAATTTTCAAAAAAATGTATATGTATCGAATAAACTTACCTTATTAAATCTATTAATTATTTGGTAAACAGTCTCTTCAATTAAAGATTTTAATGTAGAAGCATCTCTTGACCAAACCATAGCAACATAAGGTGTTACCAATTGTAATTGTAGTATAACTTTTTGTAAAAGTAAGTTATGATCAGAAAGATTAATACCTATAACATTAAAATATTAATAACCAGTATTTTATTTCTAATTACAGTTCCAATACAATAATTAATAATTTTTAAATCAAATTTTAGTAATAAACTATAGCGATAAACTTTTAAAATTAAGCTTATAATATAATATATCAATTTTCAGATATCAAAAAACAATTTAATATATTTAGCTAAATGTATATATTTTCCTAGAATAATATTTATAAATATTTCTAATTAATATAATTATAAAAAATATTAATAAATTAATTCTTTTACCTGCTAATAAAATACCTGTTGGTATTTCAGCTGTTAAAGATGGTAAATTTTTTACTTTCATAACAAAATTTTCTAGATCAAATAAAATTTCACTAAAAGTACTTTTGTTGACTTCCTGAAAGATAAAAACTCTTAGTTAATATGTTAAACTTAAAATAATGAATATAACCTAAATGAATAGCATACTGTTGCAGCATTTTCCACTAAGGACCAAGTTTCTTTAAATATTTTATACCAAGGCATACTTTTATGATTATCTTTCAATGTACTTTTTTTTTTTGTTCCAAAATTATTCTTAGTATATGGAAACAAACCCTATAATTATCAAAATATAATAAATAAATATTTACATGTATAGAGATATAGTACAAATTATAAATATGAAATATCATTCTGAGAGAAAAATAATTATACAAATCATCTTAAAAAAAATTTAAATAATATTTTTAATATTTTTATTAATTATATTTAAATAAATAAATAATTATACATACATAATTTGTATTGAAAATTATCAATTTTCTAACAAATTACTTAAATTTATATCAAATTTAAATAGAAATTTTTTAACTTAAAATATACGAAAAATTTTATGTATATTATTATAAATTGTAATTCTAAAATAGAAACAAAAAATTATCTTAACAAGTACCTTTGATACAGATACGTCCTCCATGATTGTAAAGTAAAATATTTCAATTAAATTAAATTAATTTTTTTTTACTTATGCTATAAAAATAATAGTTGTTATATTTAAAAAATTTTTAATAATTTAAAAAACCTTAAAATAAAATAGTGGTAAGTATAAGATTTCCCGCCAACTAATTCCTTTTAAATTTATGGATAATAAAGTACAATAAGAGTAAATAGATTTCCATCTTTATCTAATTTAATAAGATAATTAAAAATATATTAACGTAATAGTAATTTGCATAATATAAATACCTAGTCATTATATTTTGCTCTTGATGGTTTTTTCTAAAAAAAATTTTTAAATAAACAGATTTTCAATCAGAATTATAAATTTTTTAGTGCATTTCAAATTATTTTATGATATTTAATTTAAATGTTAATACTAAAATTAAATAAAAATGAAAATGACTAAAATTAAGAACTACGTAACTATTTTTATTGTCTTTAAATATTTAAATCATTTTTTATTATTAATAAAAAATAATATTCTAACCAAGAAACAATAGTAAGATATATACTGCGCATGCGTATACATTTCTTATTATGCATAGTTATTTAATTTATGCATACCAGATAAAGTATATTATGTAAACATTAATTGCAATGATCTCGATAAAAAAATCGAGAAATTCAAAATGCAATATTTAATTTATTAATTATGGCTTTCAGTAACTATACTATATCAAAAATTAATTAATTTATGAATTAGTTTATCCTTTTCTTCTTTTAAATTAATTCTGTTTTTTTATATAAAAATGTTTTGTCATTATTTTAAGGTATTATTAATTATACGTTATTTGTTTTATTTTAGTGTATTTTTATTTTATTATTTATATGTTTTTTATTACAAATATTTTTTCATAAATTTATTATTTATTTCACTCTCACATATGGCCTTATTCTAAATTACGCTTTGATAGTTGTAAAGACTGTTATTGTGAATCCAATCATATCACTCTACCTATATTATCTCGCCAGTTATTCGAGAAATGCATACGTGAAAAGGTAACGATTTGAGTAATTTGGAAAATTTGAGAAAAGATACATTTTTGAGACATCAAGAATTAGAAGACAGGTATTTTTATTGATTAAAAGATAATACTAATAAATTAATAGAGATAAGAATGATTATCTTTTACAATTTTAAAATTTATTGAATTAAATATATATATATATTTCATATAGTTAAAATTTAATTTTTCATTGACATATTTAATACTTTAAATAAGCATTTAAAAATATCTCTAATAAACATTTATAAATTAAATATTAATAAAAATTATATATTATAATAAATATTTTGACGATAAAAAAGAAAGGTAAAATATAAGCAAAAAAATGTATTAAGTCTGCAAATAAAAGATCATGTTATTTTCACTAACGTTCATATATAACCCCCCTCTCTCTTTTTATCGAAGAAATGCTTTCTTTTTTCAATATGAACATCTTGTGACTTTAGACCTTCGAAATATGCGTTCTTGTTATCTCCGTCTCCCTTATCTACTCTCTTGTTTTACTCTTTTATTTTCTCATTCTTCCTTACTTGCTCCCTCACTTTTATTTGACCGCTTTATCAGTAATCCCATAATATTGATATTATTTATAACAACAAAAATAACAATCATTATTAAAGTTGCACAAATGTATAAAAATATTAATATTATTAACAAGCGATGTTCAAGATCTACTGTTTTTGAAGGTACATAAATCAACTCTAAAACTAATGAAAAATAAAGCCATAACATTACAGATAAATTTTATGTTAATTTATGCAGAAAATAAAGAAAATTTAATAAGTGAATAATTTCGTATATTATATAAATAAGTTTTTGATGGTTCAGAAATATCACGTCTATTAGAAAACGAACTATGTAAGGCCGATATATATGATGCAAATACTGGGTTACTTTATTGTAGAATATTAAAATTTCGTTTAATGTATGAAGGTAAAAGTGAAGAGTTAACCGAAATGTTTCGAAAAGAAAAAAGTTTGATTCGTGTTAAAAATCCAATTATTAGTACTATTTAATAAATTAATTTTTATTTTTGTATGAAAATAATTTATTTGAACTAAAAATTATTTGATAAACATGGCTTGCCAAGTTATACAAACGACTTTTTCCTTGGAAATTACGGAAAGAGAGGTAATTTGGTATTGAGGTAATACTTTAAATAAGATCATACGTACTTTTATTTGATAAGAAATTTTCAAATTATTTTTTGAAATATCTTTTTCAATTAGTTTAATCTTATTTATGTTTTTATTATTATATTTTTTATTATGTATATCAAATACAATTAGACTTGGCTTAACGTTTACTTTTTTATTTTCAAATATTAAGAATAATTTTATATAAGCGAGATCTTTTATCATAATATTATATTCTGGCAAATATATTATTGTATGTCTATAAGTACATGAAGAATGTTAATTAAAGTATATTAAATATTATGTATCATTCTTAATTAATAATCATTTAACTTGCAAAAAATACAATGAATATATATATTAACGATTTGAATTTTTAATTAGGTAGAAAACTTAAGCATTTGATATCGACAATAAATCTAATTCCTAGTTTTATCATATAATTCAGAAGAAATAGTGGAATGAATAAAATGCAGAAAAATTTTATAAAAAGTTTATATAAAAAGTCTAATAGAACGAGACCGCCTTTTTTAAGACCTTTTTGATGAGCTAGTCCACTTTCAAGACTTGGTCCATTTATGAGATAATTGGAAAGAATTCATACTTATCGGATGTCCATTTTCTTTTTGGTTCAAGAACTTAGATCCGTGCTGTACAATTTCATTATTATCTATCAAAAAGTGCACCAAAACATCCAGATTGCTAACACCATTAAAAATTAAAAAATTTAATAATGTTTTATTTTCAATATATAATAATTACATTTTTTCAAAGTATCATTAAATGATAAATATAAATTTCAATAATATTAAAAAGAATAGTCACAAATATTCTAAATGGATATTTTACTCATATATAAGAAATTTAGAATAGTATGTTTTTACATTATAAAAAAATGGGTTTGAAAATATGCAGAGACATTATATATCTATTTTGAATTTATATGTTCAAGTTTTATTAGTATAAAATTTAATAATATTTTATTAGTTTCTTTATATTTCGAAATTAATGGCATTACTACATTTTCATGATATTAAAACAGATTAAGAATTATGTATAGCCAAGTTTTGTTTCCGCCTGTATGACAATGCAATCATTTCTCAGCTATGAAGCTAGACTTGGGTTAGAAAGAGGATAACCTTACATTTTTCTAATATATTGCTAATACAAATATATTGCATAATAGATATATTGACGACCCTTTTCTTAGTAAATAATATGTAAAAAAAATTTTAAAACTTATAAATATTCTGAGTACCATAATTAATATATTTTGGATTATGATGAATAATTACTTAAATATCTAAAAAATATTATTAGTAATCCAAAATTTACTTTTATAAGTTATTTTGATTAAAATGTCGTTGTAGTTTTCTAAATTGAATAAAATAATTTCTTCATTAAATTTTTATAATTTAAAAATATTTCAGAGTTGTAAATTAAATAAATCTATGAAATTCTATAGTTTCATATTTGAATATTATACATATTGAGTATGAATTTAGCTAAATATTTTGATATGTATCTAAAAAATAAAATAATAGTCAATAAAAAATTTTTTTCAAAATTAAGTAATTAATATAGATTATACTATAAATGAATAAAAATTCATGATTCAACTTTAATTTTATTCAATTAAATAATATAATTTTTTATGATACTAACTTTTTGATAATATAGTTAAATTGATATTTGTCTTAATAGTCGAAACTTACATTAATTACTTTACTTAATAGTATAATTTACATCTACAGTATTATATCTTATTTACTAGGGTTATATTTTATTTTTTATTAAAATAAAAAACAAATACAATTTTTACTGGACTCGTAGCTAAATAAGAGCATTTATACTTTTTTTATTACAGTGGCTTAGGTTTGTGTTTGTAAGATGAACGAGCAAGTATGAAAGAGGAACCTTATGAAAATGTTTTGTCATCATTAAAAAAAAGTATTCCATAATAGCAGTGAAAATATTAGTACGAAAGTATGAAGTCGTGCAAAAGTACAAAGAAGATGAAGTCTGAGTTTTTTATAATTTTTTTTAAGAATTAAATGTCTCAAGTATTACTTATCATTTTTATTTAGTTTAAAACATGCCGTACTAAACTGAAAACTTATAGCCATCAATAATAAATTTAATATGATTATTTTGAAGGTAATTTAATATCAAATTATTTTAGATTAATAATTTAATACAATGAAATTAATTTTTAATTTCTATTAGTATTGGGTATTTTTTAAAATTAATTTATCAATATACATAAATAATAATTATTGAACATAGGATTTGCATTATACCGATAAGATAAATTATTAAATTTTAACTGTATAAAAAAACTCATTTTTAGCTCAATAATTTTACTTTATTAATACTCTATCATATACCCATAGTGTCCCAAATACTACTTTATTTTAAAACACCTTGAAGCATTTAATTTGGATGAAATCTTATTACAATAATATATTAAATAAAATAGTACATTAAATATATTAAAATATAATTTTGAAATTATATAAAGCATCTAAGTTTTAGTACATTTTTTAACTTTAAATAAAATTATTCTAAAATACAATTGAATATAATTTTTCATTACATAACAATTTATTTTTCATTATATTTTTATTTGATAACAAATTATATTAAACGAATAAAAAATGCAAATTTTTAATACAAAAATGAATGGTATTTACTTAATGGTATTTAAATTATAACATTTACTTCTAAAAATAATAAATTTTCATATTTATCTTTAAAATTTGGAAGATGTTCTAATATTATTTTAAACATTGTATTTTATCATTCAGCCGCTAATTCTTAAACTAAAATGTTATTGTCTATAAAAAGTTTTGATTATTTGACTTTATCCAATCCTCTGATACACATTAAAGCGGTGTAATATCATATATAAATTTTATCATCTTTAAATTAAAAATATCCAATTCTGATAATTTATATGCGGGCAAACCGTCTTTGTACATGATTTTATTTCTTAAAAGAATAACTTTTTGTCTTTTAAACTCAAAATATGAATCAAACAAAGTTTAATATAAAGTAAAATATGATTGTTACAAGTAGACTAATTCAAATTTTGAAATTATTTATGCAGTGAAACATAATTTAGTCAACTGCATCATGCGTAGACATACCATATTGAATAACTTACTCTGAAACTGTTGATTTTGCTATTGTTTTCCCTTTGATATTCGCGATAAGGTCACTTCTGGCTAGTGAAAAAATCAATCTACGAAATTAAACACTTAAAATCTTATGACGTAGATGTTCTAGCTTCTAATTTGAAGGAAAGCATTTGCTGAAAACTCGCAATGGTGGATTTCAATTTTTGACATAAAAGATAATATGCTCATTTTCTAAATAAATGATAAATTTTCTTAGTTTTCTTTATTTTTAAGCAAAATAAAAATTCATCGATTTATAGAATTACGAAAGTTAATTAGCAAATAATTTTATTGACAAAACGTTGATAAGTTTAATTGAAATTGTATAATTATCGTGTTCTCTTTAATCAAGTCCAGTATGACGGAAATTTGATTAAATGCGTAAATAAAATCAAATTTTTTAAAGATTTTCCAACTCTTTAGATTTTTAGTAAAATTTTCGAATGGACTCGATAGATGCTTATCCAGTGCCACGTGTACATTCAATGGTGGACAGATGCTACACAGTTAAATAATTTCGTACTTCTAAAAAGCAAGTTTTAATAAAATATTGATCAATAAGATGCTAAGTTTCATTTTCAACCGTTAGAATACAATAAGTCTTGTAAGTTAACAAATTCGGTAAGAATTTGTTAATATGGGTAATTGAAATGACAAGATATATGCTCTAATAGACAATCCCAATGTTTGGTTTTCTAAGTTACTTTTATAAAATGCCACTGAAAACTTTAATAATGTGCTAAATTTATATTTTTTAATATGCTGAATAAGTTCTATTAATAGTATATAAAATGTACATGTTTTTGTAAATTTACTCAGAAAGTCATAATTTTAGAAAGATACACTTATCCGTGTTGTTATAAATAAAACAACGTATTTTAGAGACTTGTATTTTAAGACTGTTTCATTTTTCTCAATTATCTTAATCACTTCTTAATCGCATCATACATTTAGTTGACCTAAAGTCCTATTTGATATTAGCAGAAGTCACGATTGCTATAGAATGCTGTTATCTATTACAGCGTTTTCAAAGCCGAGATTTGTAATTCATTAATACGCTTATTTAAACTAGCATTTTGTGTATTTACTCTAAAATCAACGTTATGTTGTAGGTTAAGGATGAAACTATCATAACGATAACGCTCAACGGATTAAATAATTTTTCTATACTTGTATTAATATTTTATAATTTTTTGAGAACTGTAAAACTTAAATAACGCCAAAACTGTGAATACATACGATAGACTATTTTTGCATTTGTAAGAGTTTACAGACTCGTAACATTCAAATTCGTAAATCATTTTATAAGTATTGCTATCATCACACCCTATTTATTTTGTTCTAAAGAATTACAAATATATTCTGTTTTCTTAATATACTTCATCTCCAAATGACAGACAACACAATGAAATTTTTTTTATCTTGAATTTTTGCAATAAAAAATTAAGCCTCTAATTATCAGAATAATATATATCATGAAAAAGGTTTTAGGAAAAACTGTTAAAACATGAAACCATATTTTATATATATATATACCAAAAAACCGTGAAGAAAGAACAAAAAAAAAATTTCATTATGGATAAAAAAATGATTATTGCGATACATATCTTATTAAATTTTGATGTAATAAAGTACTTATTTTATTATTTATTTCTATCAGTAAGTACTAAATAAAGTAAAACTAATAAAACATTATTTTAATATAGTAATTTGTAATTCATAAAAACGTAATGTAAATATAATTCTCAATTCTAAAATGAAAGAAAAATCATTAGTTCTATTAAATAATCTCTAAATCAAGTATAATAATTGTATTCATGACTTATTTAGAATTTGAGATGGTATAATTTTGATACATCATCTATACAGTCGTATATGAACTATAAATTAACATGATGATTTGATGTCTTTATTTTCTAATAAAATATATTAAAATGAAATAACATGTACAATTTCTTTTCATAGCCATAATACTTCAAACTTTTACTTTTAACCTATTCAACTATATAAGATATTAATGCAGTTTTTGTATTAATAGTTCAAAATACTAAATGTTTTAATTAAAAATATTTAAAAAATTAGAGTTAATACACCTTAAGATCAATAACTTATTTTTTCAGTCCTTGAAATTATTAATTGCTTTCAAATAAGAGTACTTACTAAGAATTTTACTTGCAGATATATTGTACGTCCAAAACGATAACATAGGAGAAAAAATTTAATAAAGAATCACATAAAGTTATTCAAATTCATCACACTTAATGTGAATAAAAGCCAGTTTATAAATAAAATATTGATAATTAATAAATAATATAGATGGTTAATGAGTTGCGTACTAAAAATAAGTAATTGCAGATATAAGACTCAGTTAGAAATAAAATAAACCAGATTGATATTATCTTTCTTTTCTAAATCTATTCGTAACATTTTTACGTAAAACATATTAAGCATCAAAAGATGTTTTACTACATACTTAATCAATTATATATTAACATGTTATTTATTATACTTTAAATTTATTTAGAGCATTCATAAATATAAAGCTACTATAAAATTAAGTTACTTATAAATATTGCGTATTTTATTTTTTAATGTACTCTAATATTTTTTATTTTAAAATTTAAATATAAATTTTTTAATGTTTTAATTCAATTAAATATTAGTATATATAGTTATCATCATGTTTATAAGCTGAACAAAATAAAAAATGTAAGATCTACATATAAGATGAAAACTGATATAACTATTTATTACATAATAATATTTCAAAGTTTTCATTATAAAATATTTTTTAGACTATGAAAAAATTAAATTACTTATCGCACATTTTATTTAAATATGTTGTTATAAATTATCAGAAATTCAATATTAAATGAAATTAATATAAAACTACATTTACATGTACGTATTATATGGTATAATTAGATTATTAGTACTCATATTAATTAAAAATAATTATTAAAACATTAGAATATTTTTTCAAATAAAGAATAAAATAGTTTAATGTATATATATAAAGTGAATAAAAAATCTATAAATAAACTAATGTATATATACAATTAAAATTTGAAAAATGTAAAATTTTAACATATATCCTCTGAATATACTCATTTTTCTATAACTAAGTTAGTTATCGATCTAAATTGAAATAAATAATAATTTAAAGTTTTGTCAATTATAATACTCATACAAAATATTTTATATATTATTTACTTATAAAATTACATATAAAATTACATATTGAAATTTAATATTTTTATAAAAAATATCTAAATATATAAAAATTTATTTGTTTTATTTCTTAAATTTTTTAAGTTTTTCAAATGTTTCCTATACTTATAAGTATTTATTTATTCAATTAACTTTCAAAATAGGTGCTTATTATTATTTTGTTCTGCAAATGATGTAATATAGATGTAATACGTTAAACCTAAGTTGATGTATTGAAACTAATGTTTTCTTATTACAGAGGTTCTCTTTCCAAGGTTTGATGGATCTTCTATTGATGTTCTTTATAGATCTTTTTTAACGAAACTTTTAAATATATTTTATTTTAAATGTCTTTCTTTCATTATATTAACATCGTCTTGTTTCATATTATATATAAATTCAGACATTTAATCAATTTATTCTTAGACTTTAGTTATCTTTAATATTTCTTTAACATTAAAATATATAGCATTAGATTTATAATTTTTAGTTATATTTATTATATATAAATTTTTATAAATTATCGCTAAGCTATTGTTGGAAATATAATATTTTGTATAAATTCTCTTTTCTTATGATTGATTGAAAATTAAAATTTTTTTATACAATCATATTTTTTATAACCCAATCGAAATTAAATGTCAAGAGTTCAGATAAAAAAAAGTTGGGAAATAAAATAAAAAATTATACATACTTTTAATAATTTAAAAAATTATTATAACTTAGTTAAAAGTTATTATAGTTTCAATTCTGCTACCACACAATGTTTTTATTTTATCCAAACTTACATACAGTATTGATATTAAGTCCGATGTCATATTTAATTGCTTTTACAGTTGGTTGGGCGCCACATCGTATTAAATATATTTAATTTTATCTAGTATTAATTAATTTTCTTTTTTCTTAATTTTACTTAGAAATTTTTTTATTATTTATGTATATTTCTTTTCTTCTTTTATTTCATTATTCAATTATTATACGTTTCTTGAATTTATATTAATATTATAAAAGTGTTGAAAAAATATCTGAAATTCCAAATAATCTTTGATAATAAATATAAAAGAATTTTGAATATTTATTTTTAAATAAATGCATTGTACTAAATAAACAATATATTTAATATTATACCGTGAAGCATCATATAAATATTTATTAAATCATAATAAAATTTTTTAACTAAATCAAATCATTACGTAATTTAATTACATAACAGTTTTAATATAATAAAAAATAAAACATTTTTATTTGATAAAAATTATTAAATTCGTATTAAAGCTCGTAATTTATTTTAAAAAATTTAATTATATATAGTAATTTTATTGATATTTAAAATTTAAAACTGTTTTTAAACTACAAAATATAATTAACATTATCGATATTAATAGTAAAATATAATTTATTCTATTAAAAATTTTTAATTTTTAATATCATTCAACTTTTTTATATAGTACTTCGTATTATCTATTAAAATAAGATAAAGTGATTGTCAGAAATACAAAATTATAATAAATTTATTTTCTGTTCTGAATTATACTGAAAGTTGATTGAGAATTTTACTACTTTTAAATGTACTCATGTAAGATCTTATATTGATATTTTAATTGAGTATAGATCATATATATAATATTTTATATGAAAATTTCCTTGAATTTCTGCGGTACATAAATTCATATTTTTTATTTTATAATATACAAAAATTGAAAATATTGTTTATGTCTTGTCGCTCATCCCTCTTTTCACTCGAAGTCTACCACATAACTCTTGAAGTTGCTCGACTCGATCATTTTGTGCCCCTAGAAAGATATTAAGTCTCCGAGTTGGACGTTCTTTTCCTGTCTCAGAACAACTTGTCCATACGGGTGCATCATTCCAAAGTAGATCGAAACCACCGACACGTATTTCACGACCCGTAAGAAAACGTTCAAAGTCGAGGATATTTAATACATCATCAACGAGATCGAACTTTAATTTGAAGTCTTCTGGGCTGGTAGCGTTAAGGGATGGCGAAGCATTTACTTCTAAAAGCCAAGGTTTGAGAAACTCATCAAGGATGACGTCATAACCATATAGTTCAAACGAGTTTTGACTTTGTATTATGATGGATTGTACCGCTTGCAAGCTTGCCATTATTACGCCTGAAATATATTCAAATAAATAAAAAATAGAATGCATTTTAAATAACAATTTTTAATTTTGTTTAAAAAATAAGATTTTCACGTTTTTACCTACAATTTTTTTTAATTTATGTTTGCATTATTAACGTTTACAAAAACATTTTAAAATATAGAACTTTAATTAAAAGTAATAAATTCTACTGACATATACTATCGACCTAAGAAGTAATAAATAATTTCAAAAGACTTAAAAATAATCAATTAACAATGAAATTAATGTGCAAAAATTCAATTGATATATAAAAAAACGCAAAAGGTTAATATTATCTTAAACATCTTTAACTAGTAAATTTAACAACTTTAAACTTTTGAGCTAAAAAAACATACGTGGTAATAATGTTAATAATAAAATTATTATTTATTTTAAAATTATATTGATTTTTTATGACTGAATAATTTTATGTTAATTTCAAAAGTAAAAATATATATATTTCTATTTTTAATCAAAACATTTCAATGATAATAAATGTTATTATTGTTTATTAATCTAAAAGAATGAAATAATATTTTTTTTTTATACTGTTTCAGTATAATAATATAATAATGAATATATATGAATAATGAATCTTAATTCAAGTTCTGAATCATTTTTACTGAAAATAAAAAAAATATAATGAAATATTTAATAAATAACTTTTACGAGATTATTTTTTTATAATAAATATATAAGTATAAAGTTTAAATTGTTTTATGAAATTGCTGCTTTAGTGTTAAACTATGAAAACATCTGTCTGTTTAAATGTAAATCATAAATTAATTTAAACTGATTGACTTTAAATAATAAGTAAAACATATTTATTTTTTTTTAATGAAAAACAACTTATATGTGTATTTATGAAATTTTATTAATAAATAAATAATAATATATAGATAACGATATTTGTTTTTAAATTTCATAACAATAAATTAATATCACTATATACTTAAAATCGAGAACAATTGAAATATAAATTAAAGAAAGGTTTTGCGTCAGATTGTAAAATATATATATATAGTCAATGAAATTAAAAAGTGTTTTGTTTTCGCTAAATCAAATACACGTCAAATTATTCAGATTAATGTAATTGTTCGTTATTTAATTTATTTATTCCGTTGAGAACTTTACTGTAAAATTAATGAATAAAAAAAAATGAACAAAAAAACAAATAAAAATATTTTTTCTAAAATATTAAAAAATTATCATAATATCAGTTAAAATTATTAAAATTGACTATGAAATAATTATTTAAAATTTGTTTCAAGATTCTAAATATTTTATAAAACTTTTTAAACCATTGTTTTAGACTCTAGTTGATTAAAAACATTCATAAAACTTCTATCAGAGGTATAAAAATTTGACTGGTATCTAACATACTTTTAAATATAATTTTACAAACATTCATTGTACAGTCAGTATAATTTCGTGTTTTATAAACGTGTATTATTAATACTTATTTATTATTTAAATTAATTTAAAAAATGTAAATTAAATTAATGATGAAAAATTCACGAACTAAGATTAAAAAATATTAAGATTACATTTCCAGATTCAATAACAAAAGAAACAGAAAAAAGAAAAAAATTAAAAGAAAAATATTTTATTGTACTGTTATATTACAAATGTTTATTTTAATTTAACAAAAATATTATATTTAAGAAATAAATGTTATGTTTAATTTAATTTTTAAAAATGAAATCGTGACATGCTTGCAATGTACTAACCAGCAATATTTTGTAATAATTCGTTAACAGCTCGGGCACCATGATGTGCTGTAAGATACTGTCGAAGACTGCATAAGGCCCATTTACGTCCAAGTTTAATCCAGGGTGGCTTATCATCATTAGCAGGTATGGTCTTGCCTAATTCACTATTAAACTTGTGCTTTCTAGATTTTAATTGAATAGACATATTCGTCAAATGTACACGATTATCGTCTATTTTCTCCAGTGAAAATTGTTCACCAGAGAGGCGTGCAAAACCTTCGCGTGCCAACCAAACTTTCAGTGGGTTAAATGACGTCACTAATACGTAGATGCGCAGATCAAATTTGTGACCTTTATAACGAAATTATATTTTAATAATTATATTTTAATAAAATTGTAATGATTAAAGATAATTTTTAAGATACTATTTACTTAATATGTAAACCCGAAATATCTGAATATCATAATATGTTTACCATTATGATTCTTCGTGTGATATCAAATATATTTTAATAATCGTTTACATATTTCGAAATAATAGACTACTATATTATCAAATAGTAGATATGCATTAAATTACACAATCATATCATTAATTAGAAAAGATTATATCAGAGTTTAAAATTATTCATTACAAATAAAAAAAGAAAGATTAAAGCTTTTTCGGATAAAATTTATATTAGATTCCCTACATAGAATAATAGATATAGAATCTTCCACACAATAGATCTCTTACGTATTTTTTTTGTAACAATTCACTGAAAAATAATAAAATCATTGTTGAAAATATCATAAAGATTAAAGTTTGTAAAGGAAAATATTTACAAACTTTCATCATTTATCAACACAATTAATTGATCTTTATAAATCTATGATAAACACAAATATATAAAAAATACGAGTGATAAATAATAAGATATTCTATGTTGTAAATACTAAGAAATAAATAAACATTATAGAAAAAACATAATACATTTTACAAAACGTATTTAAGAAATATAATTAGCAATATTAAAGTTAATGATTAAATTATTATGAATTAAATTAAATTTTTTTAAATTTCAAAAGTCACTACATTTAAGAACACATCTGAGATTTGTAAAAAAAATATCCTAATATGAAAATATTTATACTGATCAAGCTAAATGATTAAAAAGAGTAATTTTGAATCGATAGCATTAAAGGGAGAAAAAGAGGAAACAAAGAGACAAAAAGATGATCAGTAAAGAATTCATTACTTTTAACTTATTCAGTTCATAAAAAGTGTAAAAGGTGTGTGCATTCTTACTTTTGAAATTCATTTATTTGAATTAATATATAAAAGATTATAAATACTCTTCAGTCTTATAAATCAATTCATTAATTTTAAAAATACAAATGTATTAAATTGCCAAATTATTAATTTACTTGTTTTAATTTAAGCAATGTAACTATAAATATAATGTATAATATATAATATAATAAACTAATGAAAAATAATGTTCGTGTATTTAATTAAAATATATAAACAATACTTCGTAAGTAAAAATAATATGTAGCTCTACAGATATATATGAACTACTTATTACTAAATTTTAATCACTGTAACGTTATAAAAATTATTTTACTTACAAAAAAATTAAAGTAATTATCAAAAAGCAATAACCTCCGAGTAAATAAGGATTGTCGATGTACTTCTGTACAATGTAAGTTGCTTGATAGGTAACAGGATCAGTATCAGAAGTGTTAACAACCGGTGTA
The DNA here is from genome assembly GCA_018907195.1 of Dolichoris vasculosae. Taxonomy (NCBI): domain Eukaryota; kingdom Metazoa; phylum Arthropoda; class Insecta; order Hymenoptera; family Agaonidae; genus Dolichoris; species Dolichoris vasculosae. Next base: position 1,933,589 of record JACCHY010000019.1, read on the forward strand.
CATTCTTTTGCTCGCCAGTCAGCAAGATCTTTCATTCGCTGAAACAAAAAAATACCTCTGCCCTATAAGCAGACATAATAATTATCATTATTAAAATAATATTAAAAATTTTTTTATTTTATTTTATTTTATTTCAGTTCGTATCGTATTGTAATATGATTTATCTGCATACTAATTTTCTTAATATCTAGTTATTTTTAATTTAATATAAAAATATTAAATTTAAATATATTGAATTAAATTATTTAAAGAAATATTAAGTAAGAAATATTATCTTATGCAAGTCATTATTTCATTCTATAATTAAAACTCAATTTAATATATCGTATTAAGTATTAAACTGTGATAATAAATTCATAATTGGAATCTAAGTATTCAATCAATAATTATATAAATATTAATTAATTTGAATAATAATAATTGCTATTTGATTAGATTCAATTATTAAAACTTTAATTTACTAAGTACACAATACAATGTAAAGATTTTATCTAAATCGAGTAAATCTATTATACATTCTACATTTAGTAATTGCCAATATTATTATTGAAACAAGTTCTTGTAATTTATAAATAAAAGCTTAGTTTCTAATTGATAAATTTTAATCTAAAGTTATAGAATATATCACGCATTTTAAAAGTCACATGTTGTTTTTAAAATTAGACTTACGTTCCTACCTGCGATCCAGCAGCGGGCTTGACAATCCAGGTAGTGCCGTGTTTCTTTCGATGTTCTTCCATCAGCATCCAATACTCGTGAGGTAGTTCGAATGACATCGGCATAGCGTCACAGAATTCGGCCTCCCTCGTCTTCCCTGCTTTGAGCAACATCCTTTTGTAACGCTTAAGATTTCGATAAAGGTAATTTTTCCGCGTGAGCTCGCTATGATTGCGGAAATGCGAAACTTTCTGCTGCGGTCTGATTATGCCATCTAAGGCAAATTTTAAATCACTAGTATCGCACCACCAAATATCCCACGTTGTATCTTGAGAATCATATATCTATAAATAAATAAATTTATCTAACGGACAGTATATAATAAAATGCTTAAGTAGTCGGAATTTTAATGTTTAATAATAAATATACAATGTAATTAGACGTATATAAATTTTACAAGAATTTTTTATTTTTAATTATTGTAACTAAATACTCGGATAAACGCTTAAATATAAATAATATTACATAACTTTTTTAATATTGTAAATTTTATATAATTTTTGTTAGAGCAGACTGATAAAATAGATGTTAGAAGCTAATATAACAATTTTTCATTTATTAATTTTTTTAACAATTTATACTTAATATATATTTTGATATATTTCTATGTATAAAAATATACATAATAATATATATATAGAAATAAATGTTTAAATCCATTCTTTTCTGAAATATTTGAAAACAAGAAATCATTTTTTATCCATAATTATTGAAAATACCACATGATGTAAAAATAAATTTATATGTATTTATTATAATTTCATTTTACCCAATAACCCCCTTATTTTATATTATGTATTTATTTATTTATTATTATAATAATTTAATGTTAAGTTAATGTTTAATTTTTATATTTATTAGGAAAAGATAAATATTAGATAATAATTTATCGAGTCTATATATTATTATTGTTGTTGTTATTATTATCATTATCATTATCATTATATTTATCATTATCATTATCATTATCATTATCATTATCATTATCATTATCATTATCACAATCATTATAATTATCACAATCATTATAATTATCATTATTATTATTAATGTAAAAAATACATATAATTAAATATTAAAAATTTAATTATAAATTAATTTCAAATTAATTTAATTAAAAAATTAGAAATTACCCGTTTCCATCCTCTAGCTTCCAATACTTTTAGCGCAGTTGATGAATAGTCGCAACGATATTTTATTGATTTTTCACCTCTTCGATTTTTTTTATTTAGCTTAGAAGATCGCTTATCCATTTTATAAAAGAAATTATTGTATAATAAAATAATTATAATGATTTTTGGTGCATATCAGTTTTGTCAAAAAATAAACATAAAGGTTATTTTAATTTGTTTATATACTCAATTATAACAAAACAATGACTATCTTTAATATGTATAGTATAGTATAAGTAGGGGAAGTATTTTGTAAAGTAGAAATTATCAAAATTTACAATTTTCCCTCAAAATACATAAAAGCGACTGATGTGCCTGAAAATATAAAAAAAGAAGAATTATCTAAAAAAATATTTAAATTAATTATTATGCATAGAGAATAACAATAATTTAACAATAGGTGTTACGTTATTTTCAAATATTACAATTAAGTATACAAATTATACAGCGAACATCGTCGAAAAGTAAAGTTTCCTTCAGATAGATTAATAAAATCATATTTTTACGATTTTGATAAATATTTAATGGTGATGATGTTTTACGCGGAATGGAATAAATAACAGTATATGAATATCAAATAGAAAATTTTGCAATGTTTAAAGCAAAAAAAGAGCAATGCATCTATTATGTATATTACTATATATTCTACGTTGCATTACTATTCGTTGTAGAGTAATGTTGATAAGGCATCAACGCTATATTCTATCCAGCATCAAATACACTTATAATACTTTCTTAATTTATTAAACATATAATGATTTACCCTATTACAAAACATAATATCAATTTGAGATTTGAGATTTAGCTTCTAATATAAAATATCTATTTTTACGTGAAGTATAATAAATACATGATATTATTAGTTGATGTTATTATTAGATGTGTAATACTTTATAAAAACATAGTAAACTTTAAATATTGATAAAAGCTTTAAAATAACATATAATTATAAATATAATAGATCGCACAAGAGGAAAAAGAAAAATAAACATAACAAAAAAACAGAGATAGAGAAATTATCTTAATTAGGGTACGTAAAAAAACCTTGATCAATTTTTTAGGAATACCAATTTTAGAAAACTTAATATTCCTTTATAAATTTATACATATACATTAATATATATGAACATTTTTAAAAGAAATTAAAAACCAATTTTTACAAATATTAAAACCATTATCTATTAAAATAGAAAAATATATTTAATCTAAAAAAAATGAGTAAGCTTAATTATTATTATATAATGTAATATATTGTACGAAAAAACTACTCATAACATTATATATAATAAATATATAAAGATTATTCACTATGAATGTTCACTAAAATTAACTTAATTTCAATGAACAGACAGCAAAATACGGTTTGCTGACACTGTCAAATAATCCGCTAGAGATTAAATCTCACCATAATGACTGCTACGAATGTATACGATAATTGAAAAAGAAGCAAACTTGTAGTATATGAAAATTAAATGTTTAAAAAAAGGGCAAACATTATATAAATATATGGTATACATGAACGACATAAAGTCCATACATAACATACCGCAAAAATTAAAATATCTGTAAGGTCTGCTTCACTACAATATTTCGTTAACTATATTATAATCAAATACATTTACAAAGAATATGAAAAGTTATAATTTGTATAAAAACTATTTTTATAATGTATAAAATAATTTGAATTGTTGTCTAATATTATTTCAACATTAATATATGAATTTGTCAACATCATACAAATATAAAAATTCAATACCATAATTATTAAAATATGATTATGCAACTAATTTTAAAAAAGTTTATAAAATAGTATAAAAATATGCCGTGATTACAGAAAATATAATTTTTTAATTATAAATCAGGAGTGTATGTTAATTGTTATTAAATATAAATTTGAACTATAGACTTATTGTAATGTACAAGTTAGCGCTTCTTTTAATTTAAGATAAAAGTTAAGATAAGCCTGTTTTACATAGCATAAATATATTTATATAGCCCACATGTGTCATGCGTAATAACCTTGAATAAGCGCGCGTAACTAAAGAAATATCAGGTTATATTTACGCCATGTAAGGAGTAGAATATTAAGGTAGGCTTATTAGACTTGTAAATTTTTTTTAAATTTGTACATATCCTAATATACATAATGCTGCGCTTATTAAAAAAAATATATTTATTTGATATTTATAAGCTTTTCTTTTGATTTATAGTAATATGTTTTAGAATTATGTACTTTTATTGTACTGAAAAAGTCAGTTTAAAATAATGCAACTATTTTTTTTATTTAAAACATTACAGAATGTCACAAGAAATAAGGCACTCCTTATCACAAGAGTGTTTCATTTCAAATGATTCAGAAACTATTGGTTTTGATTTATCATCAGGTACAAAATGGATTTATCCAGAAAATTATCCTCGAAGAGATTATCAATTTAACATTGTACAAACTGCTTTGTATAAAAATACACTAGTATGTTTACCAACAGGTAGAAATTTTTTTATTTTTATATTTTATTTTAAAACAATAAATTTCTAAATAAAATAAAACTCTAACAAGTTGTTTATTTATAACAGGCTTAGGGAAAACATTTATTGCTGCAGTGATCATGTATAATTTTTGGAGATGGTATCCTAGGGGTCGAGTTATATTTTTGGCTCCTACAAAACCATTAGTTGCACAACAAATTATTGCTTGCAATGAGATAATGGGTATTCCCATTGAACAAACTGTAGAACTCACTGGTTAGTTATAATTGATATCTTATAAATTCTTTTTATTAATAATTTTATTGTTAAATCAGGAGCTATTAATCAAAATAAAAGGCAAAAAGCTTGGACACAAAAGCGTGTAGTTTTTGCTACACCTCAAACATTTCAGAAAGATCTCCAAAATAACTATGTACCTTACGAATTAATCAAATGTGTTGTTTTTGATGAAGCTCACAAAGCTTTAGGAAAACACTCTTATTGTGAGGTATTTAATCAAACTTTTTAGTCATTAAATAAATTCTTTGTCTGTTTTTATGTTTCAATTCTAAATATATTATAGATTATACGCATGTTAAATAATAAATCAAAATTTTTTCGAGTACTTGCCCTATCTGCTACTCCAGGAAATAAAATAGATCATGTTCAAGAGGTAAGTTTAAAATGTTAAATTGAAATGTAGTTAATTACATAAATTTTTAGGTCATTCAAAATTTGCATATATCTGAACTGGAATTAAGAGATGATACTTCACCAGATATTATCCCTTACACTAATGATAAATTAATAGAAAAGATGATTGTTTCTTTGAGTGAAGAATTAAATGATTATATAAAAAGATATATCAATGTTATGGATCGTCATGTAAAAATTCTAATCAATAACAAAATTCTTAGAGGTAATGTGATGAATATCACTAAAGGTAGAGTAAGTAATAATTTTTTCTGGATAATTACTAGATTAATAATGAAAGTAGAAAAATTAAATTATTTAACATTATTTCAGATATTTATGTTGCGAAAACAATATGAAACTATACCAAACAGAAAAAATCATGGAATAATTATGAAAACATTGAATATACTACTTACAATGTATCATGCTTATGAACTTTTAACAAAACATGGATTAAGAGCATTTTATAATTTTTTTTCTAGTATGTAATATTTATTGTACATAAATTTTCTATTTGTAACGATTTTTTTAAATTAATTTTTTTATTTAAGATCATTCAGAAAAATTTTGGCTTGAAACGGAATTGGATTTACAGTTATTATTAAAAGATATAAAAAAATATATTGGCGATTTACCAAAAATTCAACCATTACTTAATGAAACTAATTTTAATGTTAGTTAGTTTTACATTCATTACATAATTAATAAAAATTAAACGTTACTTACTAATTTTTAAATTATTTGCCTTCAGATAACCAATGATGTTATTTTTGGACATGACAAATTTTATAAACTTTCTAATTTATTAGTAGAGCATTTTAATTCATTTTCTGAGCAAGAAAAGAATACAAGAGCAATTGTATTTGTTGAAGTATATAAAGTTTTTCAATAAAAATTGAATTTTTTTGTACAAAATTTGGATGATAAAATTTTCCTAATAAACCTTTTTTATTATAGTATAGAGATATTGTTAATGAAATTTACGTTTTATTAATGCAAAAAAGACCACTAATTCGTCCACAAATATTTGTTGGTCAAGCTGGACTAAACCAGAAACAACAACTTGCAGCCTTAGAAAATTTTAAAAATAATAAAGTTAATGTACTAATTTCAACATCAGTTGGTAAAATTACATATTTTTTAAAATTTTATGATAAAGACTTTTTTATATTGAACCGATAAAGGTTTATATTGTTTTGTTTTAATAGGTGAGGAGGGTTTAGATATTGGGGAAGTAGATTTAATTGTTTGTTTTGACATTTCAACAAGTACTCCAATCAGACTTGTTCAAAGAATGGGAAGAACAGGTAGAAAACGTTATGGACGTGTAGTAGTTTTATTAACTGAAGGAATTGAAGAACAGGTAAATATCTATTCTTGCATTTATTTATTTCATTATTTATAAATTTTAAATTAATTTATGTGCTGAATAAATAATTAAATACTTGAAAATTTCAGTACAAAAGTATACTTGCTTAAGAATTAATTTATATTTTTAAATAAAATAAGCCCATGAATTTATTACACTTTTATCAATATCAATTTCTAATTAATTTTACACAATATAAAAAAGTTTTTTTAATAAAAATTATTGGTGTCAATAAATACTTTTTATTGCAGTTAAGTCACATTAAAATCAAAAAATCTTATTAATACTGCATTACTTTTATTGAATTTTATAAAGATAATTATAGTTAATTGTATTCATATGTACTAGTACGTAAAAACTTTATACTTTACAAATAATAAATAATATACAATTTTATTTAAAGACTTTTTATCATGCTTTGTCAAAAAGGAATTCATTAAATCATAAAGTATTACAATCGAGTGATATTACATCTTCATTATATAAATCAAGTCCACGAATGATTCCTGTAAACATCACTCCTCAATGTCTTCCAATATTCATTAAACCTCAAAATAAAAAAATACAATCAGTTATGAAAAATCTAAAAAAACAAAGAAAAGATACTGGTACAACTGATACAACTTTACAATGTATATCAAAGAATGATTTCAACAAGAATAATGGATTTAGTCAGGTATAAAAACTTTATTTACTTATCATTTATTTTAAATAAACTTAATTCTGTTTACGATATAAAAATAAAATGATAATAATATATGGATTTTTTACACGAAATTTAATACAAAATTATACTCTTTTATGAATGTAAATAAAGTCAGGTAAATTTTTAATGAAAAATAATACATAATCGTATAAATCTATTCAATAATGTAGATGAAATTTAGTTTTAAATTAACTTGTGAATTCTAATTATAGTAATTTATGGTTTTCATTATATATATGTATAAATTTTGGTTATCAATTCAATAAGTAGAATTGTTTCTAGTTCACGGATAATCAAATATTGCTTCTTCTAAGGACTGTAATTATACTGATTTATTTTTTATAGTATAACTATATCCATAACATTAATTTATAAGAGATGGGTTATAAAGAAACATTAATTTACTAATAAGAATACAAAATTATTTATTATTTTATATACTTATTATAATTATAAATATAATTTAGGATTTAAGTTTTTAATTATAAATTATTAAATAATGAAAAAGATAATCCATTAAGTTAGAAGAAATCGTATTTTAAATATTAAAATTTATGTATTTAATAATTTATATAAAATGATTTTATTCTATTTCAAGTTTTCAAAACAAAACTATTTTAAAAATAAAAATTAAATTAAATTAAAATTAAATTCTTTTTCATTATTAATTTAATAAAATTAAATATTATAGTCAACAATGATGAAGTTTCTAAAAGATCGGTGTCAACAAAATATGTTATCTACCTACAATTATGATAGTGATTCTGGTATTCTCTCGGAAGAATTTCAAATTTTCGATTATAAAAAAAATACTTTAGAAAACTTATACTCTGTAATAAAACCCAAGGATGTTAAAATTCTCACCTCGGATATTCATACAGTTGATTTTTTAACTCTATGCACTATAAAAAAATCAGAAAAAAAAAATTCAGATCTAGATTTAAAAGTTGATAAAACATGGATACCCATTTATGCACCAGCTAACATTTTTCATAATTTTGAAATACCATCATTAAATGCCCTTGATTGTATAGAAAATTTAAATATATACAAATTTTTAATTAAAGATGATACTGAGTCTATTTCAAATCTATCTATCTATAATTCTATGCACAATGAACAAAACAGTGAACATACTCAACAGAACTGTCTTGATATTGAACCAAAGTATACTCAAATGTGTGAAAAAACAAATTTAAATGAACAAAATATTAAAAAAGTTAAGTCTAATTTCTTTAATAATGTTTCCACTAATGAATCAAAATATATGGAAAAATGTCCAATAAATGAATTCGAAGAGGAAAATATCGAAACTTGTTTTTCCAATATATTTGATAATGACCGTTTTATCGTTGATTCCAAATACTATTGTTCAACAAATTTTAAGAAAAGATATTCCAAGGAAAATATTAACACCAATTTCGATAATGAAAAGTTTCCAAACTTTGAAAAAGTCAAAGAATTCCAAAATTTATCCCTGAAAAATTTATCACAAATCAATGCAGTTATCGAAGTAGACTTTAAAAATATTCTTGACGAATGTACTGAATTTGGAGAATCAAAATCTCAAGTATTGATTAACAATCGATTTGAAAAAGAATTAGAAAATTCCTCAGATGATGTCTTCAATTTCAGTCAGAATCAATATAATATTACTATTGTACCTAATATTAAAAATAACAATATTATAATGTATTCCCCTAAACTTACGGGGAAAAGAAGTGCAAGTAATAGTCCAAGTCAAGAGTCAGATAAAAAAAAACAAAGAGTTTCAGATATCGACTCATCTGATAGTGAAAAAATTATTATTTTTGGTACTCCACAGAAAACTATGGATAAGAAACCGTACTTCGGTTGCAATAATAAGGTTACAAAGTCGATACCTGAAAATGTTTATCCAGATTCCGATCAAGATCTATTTGATGAACTTGATTTTGAAACACCATTTAGTTTTACTGCAAAAAATGATGAAATATCTGTTGTACATAAAAAAAACAGTGCTTCTTTTGAGAGAGAAAAAAAAGAAATTTCTTTTAACAAGGAAAAATATGAATTTAAAAATAAAATTGAGAAAAGCTTTACTGAAACATTACATCAATTAAATGAAGAAAAGATTAGTGATGAAATTAATAAAATGAAAGGAGAAGAAAATTTAAATGAAGATAAGGTATTAAGTTTAGTAAAAAATAATATATCATTGCATAATATTAATAAAAAAAAAAATACTAAAGTTCAACGATTGTCTAAAAATAAAGAAAATGAGCCTGGTTTCCCTAAAGAAAAAAGTATGATTAATATATGTGACCTCAATTTAGATATTGATTGGAATGATGATTTTGATTTTGTGCCTTCGTTAAAAAATTTAAATAATAAAAAAAAAGGTAATAACTTTTGTTTAAAAAATATAAATTTTTCTACAAGAACTCCAAAAATAAAAGAATCTTCCTTTTCGGATTGTATCTCAATAGATATTACGAGAGAAACAACGAGTGATCAGTCCAAAATAGTAGAAAACCTAAAAAATGTAAACATAATATCGTCTTCAAAGGAAAATTGCAATTTTCCAGGAAATTTAACTACATCATTATTATACAAAAAAAATTCAAAAATAGAATCAAATAAATTTATCAAATTTGAAAAAAAATATAAGAATAAAAATAATGATTTGTTGAATTTGAGCGATTATAAAAAACAGGAAAATAACATAAGTTCTCAATTTCAAAAATATAACAAAAAAACAAGCAATTATAATAAAAAAAATAAGGTAAGAAGATTAGTAAATAATTTCGTACACTTTGAAGCTGAAGTTTCCTCAGATTACGAAACGTCGCAAGAAGGTTCCGATGGAGAAGATGAAAATTTGACAAATTTCATTAGTTATACACAAGAACAATCGGATGCTGTGGACATGGAAGCTTATTATTTGCAAACGTTGAATAAAAGTCCTATAAAAGCAGGGGCGTTTGTATTTAAGCCTTTACGAAATCTGGTACCAAATTATGAAATTTATTCCCAACCACCGTCACAGGCTGACGATACTTATTTAAACGTAAGTAAAATAAAAAAATATTTATTATAGTAATTATTTTAGTTATTTATTTATTTAAAATAATTAAATCTTAAATATATTAAAGGCAAAATTACAAATTAATAATAAACTTAAAAGATTAATTATAAATAATAAAAACTTCTATTATAAAAATATTCATGAATATTTTTACACCAAAATAGTGTTACATATGATTACAATTTTAGTAACTATTATTAATAATTTTAATATAAGAATTGAACTTTAACAATTATAATCTGTTTTGAAAATATATGAATAATTGACCAGTATATAAAAAAATCATGGTTCTTAAATTTTAATTTGTTACAATACTCTGTTACAAATTATATATTTTACTAGTGTCTATATACAGAATCAGATAAACGTAACGTGTAAAGCATTCGTTTATACAGATTTCTTTACAAGTGCAATTTCTGTTGCATTATTATACATTATATTCTTACTTGTATTATAATATAACCATTATAAATATTTAATAATTACTTCATATATTTTCTATACATATAAACAAAAAATTGATAATACATATTGTGAATAGAAAAATAAAATTGTATTTTTTTAAATTGTTTTAAAAATTTTTCTATATACATAAGTATAAAAATAAAAATCTAAATATGTAATATATAAATAATGCTAAATAATTTTAAGTTCATCGATAACTGTAAACTAAATAATGCCAAACTTAATGTATATATAAATTAATAAACCGAATTAATTTTTAAATATATAATTATCTGTCAAATTTTAATTTCTTTTGTTGCCATTATAATAAAAACTTATGAAATATATGAATGAAATATTACTTTAAGGATATGATTATATTTTCGTCATACTATAATCCGTAAATTTAAGTATTAAGAGTTTACTTTATTAGATAAGGAAAATTATTCTTTACATATATTTATATAGATATATTAGAAAAATAATTTTGAAGCCATTTATGTCGAATGAATATAACATAGTACTATCTTGGTAAGATTAGAATTTTTTAAAGTTTTAATTATGTTTTTCCACAAAATTTTTATCTAAGATTCTGAAATAAAATATAAAATAAAATGATCTTTTACACCTAAAATATTTAAACAAATTTTAAATACAATATTACATTTTAAATTGTATAAAAAATAGTAAAATGTAATTATCAAATATCTTAAAGTTTATAGATATATTTAATAATACTTAATAATATGATAAAAAAGTCATACATTATAGACTTATTGTATTTTCTTATAACTTTTTAATATATTGTGAATTATATATTGTATACTATATATATAAATTAATTGCAATAAATATAATATAAAAATCATATACATATAAATGTAAATATCCATTTAAATTCTATATAAATCAGTGTCTATTTGTAATTTTTTTGAAAAAAAATAGTTTTTATTAACTTATATATTAAAATATTTTTTTAATTTTTATAATATTAGAATATAATACCTTTTTGTTAACAGGATTCCTTTTGTGTTGGAAATGAAACTTATGAAGATGATATAGGGAACGATAGTTCTTTGAATGATTCTATATTAGAAAATAGAAAAAAAAAAGTAGTCAGAAGAAAACAAAGTTTAAAGTTCGAAGATCTAAAAAGTAATAAAAAACAGAAAAATAGTAAAAGAATATTAAAAAATAAAGAAGATACTACTAGTAGCAGTGAAGATGAAATTGAAACTTTACGAAAACAAATTTTTGAAGAATCTATGCTATTAAAACAACTACAAAGTTAAGTATGTTGTAAATTAAAAATTTGAAAAATGAAATTTTGTAAATAAAGTTCGAAAAATTTTGAATATTCCAAAAAAAGTTACACGTTCTAGTAAAAATTTAGAATACTAAATTTAATAAAAAAAATTTTAAATGTTCGCATTTAAAACAAAATTAAATATAATACTTCATTTAATGATTTATTTAATTAAATACTTATTATTAAACTGTTTGAATATTTTAATTTTTAATTTTTGTATCTAAGTTAACATTTAGAGCTGTACTTTGTCAGTATTAATACAAAAGAAATGAAATTTTTGTAATATAAATATAATTTTAAAAATACCTCTATTGTGACTATTTTGTAAAAATATTATTATTGATATATTATTTTAATTACTGTAATATATTTTAATTGTTTTGCAATAGAATATTGTTAAAATATCTTGTATTTATTATTAGGAAATTTTCCTTTATTTTATACTAAAAATGGGATTTTTCCGTATTTCTATTACACCAAAAAACTATTTGATGTAGATTCCTAGAAGCTTCAAATTCTTGTAATATTTCGTTAGAGTAGTAGGATGCACTTATCTCTGATTTTTATACTTAACGCGTTTTCTTACTCGACCGCATCTTGTTATGTATAATAACTATTACTTGATGTACCTGCCGAGTTAATGGAGGCCTACGAACTGTCAATTATAAATGGAAAAAGGAAAGCTTTTGTAAATAACGAAAGTCAGTAATTTTAATAGATAAATAACTAATTTAATAATCAATGTAAATTTACGCTATTATATTAAAAAATTTAATGTCCCACGTATGCAGGATCTACATAATTGTAAATATAAAAAACTTATATTTATCAATTAACGCGAATATTCATAGAGCAGCTTATTTCTTTCCATCGCCACTTTCTCTCTTTCTTTTTCCGTCTCAAATTTTAATTTTGGTCGTTTTGATCCTTTTTTTACTATTAAATTCTGCCCTTCATTTTTATCGGCATTCCTTTTTCTCGTGTATTCTTTCTTTCTGTTTCTTTTATACATACGCTATCGGCTTCATTTTTTTCTTTTTTTAATACATATCTCATTACCTTCCTGAACCGTGTATATAATAAGGTTATATCAGAGTGGCTACACTTTTTCTCCAGCCCAAAATTTGAATTCATCTTCTTTATCACCATGTAGGGTATTCTGTATGATAACAGTATTCAGCACTGCAAGGTAATTTTGATGTTTCCGTTACAAAATAACGATGCATTACTACAAATATATGATATTTGGGTAATATAATTTTTTAAAGTAATAATTCAATATTTTCAATCAATATTTTATTTGTAAATGTAATAAATCTACACAATTAAAGCACACATTAATCTCTATTAATTTAAAATTGCTTTAGTCTTCATCAGCGTTGTTCAGGTTTATAATATTTATTATTATACACAAATATACATATACACAATTCGTATTTTAAAATATGTATAAGTACATAATTGTTCATTTAAAATAGATAAATTCCTGTATGTTTATATAAGGATTCAAATGTAGAAATAATCATTAAATTATTTAAAATAAAAATAATTCAGTCCTGTTTATAGCTTACAGAGTTCAATAAAACTATTAAAAAAATATTAATTTTTTAAAAGTAACTTGGTTATTTATATAAAAGTTATTCATAACAAAATGAGGCAATAGAAGTGACATTTAAATACTAATTTTATATTTTATTTTACAAATATTAACAATTCACATATACACTATGGATTAATATATATGTATATACCTTTGCTCTTTTTCTTCTTTCTCGATTTATCTTCAATTGTTTGAAATAGTTTATAATTAGACTCAGATATCCAAATAAGTCATTCTCTATTAATTTACTATCATTATTATTTATCTAACTTTAAATCAATAACTGCAATTATATTATTACAAAAAAATTAAATTCAATCATCAACTAACTTTTTTTAGATTTATAATTTACACATCTATTAATATTCTAGTTGTTGATATAATAATTTTTGCAATATTAACTTTTTTTTGTTTCTTTATCCTAGAATATTTTAGATTCTTTTTCTAATTTTCATTATTCTTGTCTAATTATATTTAATTATTTTTTTATTTATCGGGACCTTAACATAGCTTCTGAATCCGGATCGTATGGCGCCCTATCAGACTCAGATTTTATTTTCATTTTTCTCTTTTTTTTTTTAAATATTTTTAAATTCAATTCAATAATTCGCTATATTCTATAGATACAGAATAATGCAATTGTAAAATAGAAGATTTAAAATTTTCTTTTTTTCCATTTCTTTAAATTTTAAGAAAAAGAGAATATCTTAATATTTTTCATACGTTACCAGTGTTCAAAAGCCTTTTACGAATTTCCGATAACTTTATTTTTTGTATAAATACATATGAAATATATTATTTTTTTATATAATATTTTTCTTTTTTTTCTATTTTAATCTTTGATAAATATTTTCTATTATTCAACTTTAATCACAATTGCAGAAATAACTTTTCAAGCAAATATCTTTAAAGACTTTACAAATATTTTAATCGTAACATATATTATTTATTTTTTATGTTTTATAAATGTTTCAAAGTAATCTAGTTTTAGTAATATTATATGTTATTGTATTCTTTGATTTTATCGAATCATTTTAAATGAATTACAGTAGTTTATAAATCATAATTTTGAATTTTTTTTATATATAATTCAATTTAAATATATAAAGGAATATGAAGATAAAATTTATCAAATAAAAATAAGGCGTTAATCAGTTTCAAATTCTTCTGTAGTTTATTCCTAATAAAATCAATTTATGAAAAGTCGTGAATAAGAATTTGATTTTTATAAATACAACAACTTATTATTTACTCTATAAATCAATAGTATAATAATTAAATAAGTTTTTATTAGATTATTATATTTATGAATAGTCCAAATAGATTAATTATTATAAATTAAAAAACTGTTTTTAATATATTATACTACAAATTTTAATAACAAAATAAAGATGTTTTAAACAATCAATTTATGTTAAATTATTAATAAATTATTCTATTCTTAGAATTATTTTTTTTAAATTATATGCTTTTAACAATATAAAATATAATATGAATAGGATATATTTAAAAAACATTATCTTTATTAACGCCTATTAAAATTATTCTTTAATTCTTTAATTTCAAGAATCATTCATGTACGAAATTTAAAAAATGAACTGAATTTGTAACTACACATATTACTTAAATATTCTTCCATTTATGTTCCAGCTTATTGAATTCCTGTGTAAACCTTTGGTAGTATCTTTATAAACTTCTTTAATTTTTAAATATATCGGTATTTTTTTTCGTGTATACTTTTTTATAAAATTTTAAATATCTATTTTATATAACATCAAATTACTATGTAATTCAACTTAAACTTAAATTTTTACTTTTATTAAGAGTATTTATTTATAAAAATATAAAAGAATTAACAAAGTTATTAATTTATATAAATAAATATGAGAAGAACTTGTAAGACTGAAATTTTTTCGTATTACATAGTGATTCTATCTTCAGCATAATATTTAAGTAGTTCGGTAGTCAGGTGTTATACATCAAAAGTTTACTTCTCTTTCAACGTCTTCAATGCATTGCTAAAATTAAGTGCATAATAAATAATAATGTAATCCTCTTCTTTTCAACTCAAACGTTAATAATATCTTTTTTAAACCAGTTAAGACGTGTATTCAGAAATAAATATCATCATGAAAATAGTTATAATATTCACTAATTAAAGAAACAATAATTATTACATTTTTAAAGTTTAGCACTTAAATTTCTTTCTGAAATATTACAGATATTATTTTTTATTAAATTATAATTTTGGCTTGATAAATAGAAAATACCAGTTGGAATATAACTAATTTTATATTTTGTGTATAAATTTATAGTAATAAATATTAAAAATTCAACTTCATCCATTTGCAGGATTATACACATTTTAACTTCCATTAAAATATAGCTACATTATTATATAACAATCTAGAATATATTAAATCAATTTTATTTTTATTCCTACTACAATATAAATTAGGGTATATAATACACTTTATGATATAATATATATAATGATAAAACATCGACACGTTACATGACCATTAAAAGTCCATAATTTTAAAAAAGAAAAAAAATTAAAAATTAAAAGTCAAAATGTTTCTTTATTCTACTCTAATAAAACATCTAGACTAAGAATAATAAGATAAAATACAGAAATAAATGGATCATTTCTTTTATTCTCTTCTATAAGCGTAATAAATTATATTGTTTCAGATTATGTTAAAAATAAAGAAGTAAATGGTTTCTTTTATCTCTCTTACTTTTATAATACATTGATTCTTCATAAATTAATTCATATATTAATTTTAATTATTATTTCTATTTCACGAATATATTTTTTATTATACATTATTTTATAATAAAATGAAATTTTTCAAAGTGAAACAAATACTACATTAAAATTATTTGTAAAAAATTGAAAATTATAATATTTCTGTATAAATAATATAAATGTAATGATTTATTGAATAAAAAATAATATATACTATATCTTTTTTTATTGTCTTATTTTATGAACTTTCAGTGAATAAAGAATTTTATCCTTTTTTACAATTATTCTAATTTTTATATAAAAATAAATAAATATATGTTAAAGATATATATATATATATATGTATATTTTTTCTACTGTTTTAAACACATGAATAATTAATAAAAGTTTAAAGTGTAATCGATAGAAGTTTAAATTTGAGAAGTTTTGAAAATTACACAAAATTATAGTTTTAGAAAAATATCTAAAATAAATTCATTAAATTGACAGATAATAATAATTTTAATAATAATATTAAATGTTATAAGAATTAACAGAAATAAATTTTATAATAAAATATAAGATGAAAAATATATTACATTTTTATTGAAGGAAAATTGCACTATTAAAAGAACAACAAATGAATCGTTGAAAATGAATTATTAATTTTTAGTATGATAATTTTTGGAATACTCTTAAATTTTAAATAACTTTATGGTGTTATTATTAAATGGTTCGATATTCACAAATAGAAAAAACAAATTTCGAAAATATTCAAACGCTTTGGTTTTCTAATAACGCTATATTAAGTTGTTTTAAAAACTCGAGTTTGAAAAAAGTAAAACATTTTATATCCCAACAATGCTCACTATCATAATTACTATCATAATGACATCATAATTTTTATATACGGTTTTCAAGATACAAATATAAAGGAGCTATCGCAAAAAATGATTTTAATTATAAGGAATTTTCAATAAAAATTGATAGAAACAAAATGAGATTGATCGAATAGACGCAATAACGTCTTGGGAACTGTCGCGGTACCGTCACCACCCTCAGACCGTGACTTCCCCGCTGCAGCGATAAGGGTGGGGGCCTCAGGGCTCGTTTATCCATTCTCTAGTAACCATCACCAGCCGCGGCAACAACGTCTGATACGTAGCCGTGCGCAGTCGAGCTCAGCCTTCTGGCCGGGCTTGAGGTACGAAATATGCACCATGGTGTGGGAGTGTCCGCCACATCGGGCGTACACTTCAGTAATTATCACGGCCATCATCATTATCATCACAGTCATCACGGGGCGAGCTTCACACAAAATGCACGCGGCAATCGTGATGGGCTCTGCAACAAGATTGAGAGCTACATTTCTGAACTTGGGCAGTGGTACGTAGAGCACCTGGAGAAGATGACAGTTTCTTATTCTTTCGTTTATGTGTGCGTCGATTACTCTCTCTCTCTCTCTCTCTCTCGCTCTACGTGCTTACGTGCGCGCATCCTTATATACATGCATGAATAGGACGAACAGGAGCGAGAGGGCAGTATATTAATCATAGCTACATCCTTCTCACGGACGACAATTTGGTTTCAAGGAAAGGATTACTGTTCTTTTGTTTTTCTTCTCCATTAATTGGTAGTGCATTTACAAGGATCTACATATTTTATTTCTTATACATTATCGAGTCTTTTTATCTGAAAAATTTGTTTAAAATTATTGCAATTTATCAAAACAATGACGAATTAACATAAAGTTGTTCAATATTAATTTTTCCAGAATTTCATTTTAACAATACAAAAACAGAAGAATAAAATAATTTTTAATTATTACTAAAATTATATAATACATAATTAAAATTTTACTTTCGTTAAGTTTTTCCAGCAATTTTTGAAATATTTTGATCCTACATATTTTTAATTTATATTTTTTTATATAATAAAATATTTTCATAATATTGAAATGTTGAACTAAGGAATACTTTGTTAATTTATTTTTAATCACAATATTAGTATTTCCTATATCAATAAACAAGATTACAAAATGTTATGTTTTACAAGAATGTCAAAAAGATGATTTTCATATCTTAATTTTATATTTATTGATACATCTCATTTCTAATTTTTATTCCATACTAAAAGCTTGTTTCTTTAAAATTTTCATGTTCTTCTTGCCATAAAAAATAATTATTACTACTCTAGTGGATTAATTATAGATGCTTAGTAATATAAAAAGAAAAATAATAATATATTTATTCATTAATAATTAAGAAAATAATTAACTACGTAAATTTATATGAAATTTTTTTCATTTAAAAAAATTTCAAATAAATTTCTAATATTATTACATTTTTTACAGTGTACTATACACATAAAATGAATATTTTCAAAATTTTTATAAATTGAAATATTCAATCTAAATAGATTTTAGATGTTATCGATTATCAAGGAGAAAATAAAATTATTTTTAATATCTGATTCTGTAACATTAACATTATATAAATTACATAAAAATATTGAAAATTTTATAATATTTATTCTTAGCTTTATATTTGGTTTTAAGAAAAAAATTCGATATATTTAAAAAAAAGAATTAAATTTTTTAATATTTTTTTATTAATAAATTAAAATTGTATATTAATTGTAATGATATAAATAATAAGTAAGTTAATAGACATTCAGGACTTAAAAGATTATTTTGAAAAAAACTTGTTTTTATATTTATTGTGTATGCGCGCGTATACGTAGGATATTACATAGTGTAATATAAAATAAAATATATTTTATATAAGAATGAAATCATAATTTATTAATTTGATAGTGTTATAGTCGATAATTAAATAATAATTAAAAAATATATACATACTTCGTAAAAATTTTACGAATTGTCTATATAACCTCTTAATTATCTTTCAAATAGTATTATTTATAGTATTGTTTTATTAAAAATTTTTATTTTATTAAATCTATCAAAGTAATAATAATAAATTTATTATGCTGTAAAACATTTTTTGTAACTACTATAAGAGGATTCGTTCAATTTATAGAAAATTATAACAGATGGTAGTTATAAAATTAGCTTCAAACTATTAATTTAGATCTAGTGTTTAGTGCAGTTATATATATATAGTAAATATAATATATATAGTAAATTAAATATATATAGTAAATTAAATATACATAGTATAATTAATTAAAATGATTATAATTGATTAAGAAAAGATCAAAACGATAATTTGATTTGATATAATTTGAAATAATTAAAAAAGCGATATACTGCTAAAAGATTTAAATATTCTTTTATGTTAAATATATATTTATGTAAATGTAAATAAAAAATATTCAATGATTTATTTGTTTGAAAATATTCTAGTGCAGTTAATCAATGTTAATTATATATTGAGAAAAAAGTTTGATAATATTTTACTGATTATAAGAAGTTATTTCTAATATATGCGATAAATATAACTAAAGAAGTGATACGTTTTATAAATATCTGATGGTATGAAATAGAAATATCTATAAATTTGAATAAGACAGTTTTTGTAATATTTATAAATAGATACCGTGATGAATATCAAATAAGTTATTATTGATTAAAATCTCGAATAATATAAAAAGTACTTTCGGATTCTGATTAGCATAGAATTTTTTGTTAGATTGAATAAGATTAATGCGATACATATAGGAAATTAAAAACTAGTTAGCGTTTTGAACTTTAAATCATTTTATCTTTAAAAAATCTTGATATATTTCATTCCAATTGCAAAATATTTATTATATCAGACTCAATATTGTTCTTAATAGCATTATTAATAAACTAAAATTTTCCTGAAATTTTTTAATACATTTGATATTTTTTTATTTCAAAGATATACAACATATTTACAATTATACAGTTTTATTTAAGTTATAATGTAGAAATAACTAGAAACCATAAACATCATTACTTATAAATTATATTAAAAAAAGGTAATATATGATGATTTTTAAAAGCTGCTGGAGTATATTAAGAACAACATTGTCGAGTGAATTGATACCAATTACTTTTATTTTATAATGAAAATTAAAATAGTATATTTAATTTCGGTAATTAATTATTATTAATGAAAAAAGAAATAAACTTTAAATTTCTGAGTAAACAATATAGAAATTTTTTTTATAAATACTGATAAAATAATTATTAGGTTTATTTAGATTAACTTAGCAAGTCTTTATTGGAAAAAAAGAAATAAATTATTAAAGTAATTTAAGAAATGATTAATTTTTATAAATAATGAAACATAAATAAAACAGTTAAAGTTTATGAATAGAATAAAAAAAGAGATTTTAAATCTAATTAATTAACGTAGCATTTATTTACTTGTTCACGTTTATAATGCCATATATATTACTGATAAGACAAAGTAAGGTACAAAACAAATAATATTAATTAAATTAGATAAAAACATTATATTAAAAATATTACATACATCAGCTAGTAGTCAAGTATTTAAAAAAAATATATTTAAATCTGCGATTCTCAAAGATGATAATTTCATATTAACCTCAAATAAAACTGGAATACAAGATAATTATCTATTAATTAAATCTGCAAACTTTAGTAATTTAGTGTGATAAAAATATAGAAATTTCTCGTTTAAATCATTTTAGAAATATTATAAATACTTTTATAAATCAATAGTTTTTTATAATTAAATTATAGATTTCTGTACTACAATAAAATATTGAGTAAATTATGTAATTGTTTATCAAATAAATTGTACCTTCATAAACGATGAATTAAATATTATTAAATAATATCAAAAATAGGCTTTAATTTGAATAAAACAACAAGAAATTTATTATAAAATATTGTACTTATACGTTAGATTACTCATCTCGCAGTAACTGAGACTACCTTACGACTTAACACATATTTGACAAATTATATTTTGATCCAAATTTAGAATCAGCGATGTAAATAAAAATAATTTTGATAATAATAAGTGAATTAATAAAAATAATAGTAATAGTCACACAAATGCAGCGAATTAACACCAAATATTAAAATTAAAGCATTATAATATAAAATATTCTAATAAAATTGAAATTAAGGTAATAATAAATAACTGATAACTAAAATGAGATTCGGAAATTCCTCAGCTATACTGTAGCTGTAGGAAAGAATTTATTATCGATAAATAACCATTAAACCAATAAACACGCCTTTTAATTTAAAATCGTCAAATAAGAAAATTTATTTAATAATCTTAAATATAATTATCAAATATTGTTTGAAAAATAAATTTATTTTCTTTTATACCTTTTCTCATTTGAAATTAATCTTTCAAAAAGATCAAAAGTATTTTATAATTACTAATGAAAAAAAACTTATGTATTGAGTACTTTTCATATTATCAGTGAATATTTAATATTACTTACAGGGCAATATGGAGAGCGATAATAATGGGTCAATTCTTATCTGTAGTGCTCTGCTTTATGACCTTACTTAACCATCACATTAATACTTCCTACCACATAAATATTCCAACTGGTAAGATACTTATTTCTATAATAAAAATTTTCATAAAATATATTTTTAAAAGTAATCGAATTGTCAAAGGAACCCTTTCATAACAAGGCTGTTAGTTTTTTAAACTCTTTTAATTTTTGCTAAATTAATTATTTATTACCTAGATTTTTATAATATAAAAAAATATAAACAATAATATACGAACTTTTTTATTCAAAATAAAAATTATATTCCATTTTTTTTTTCCTAAAAAATAAATTTGAAATAAATTTAATAACTATATCTTTGTATTCATATTCATATTTATATGCTTTATAGATTTTAATTTTTGAAAATTAAACGATATCAATTACAGTAATCCTCATAGTATAATTCTTTTTCCTATTACAAATAATTTTTCTAAATTTAAAGTGGTTGAAAATATTAAAAATAATTGACTTAATTAAATAAAATATTTTTTAAAATAATAATTCATGTATATGTATATTAGTAGATACTTTTTTGAATTCTTAATAGCGATGCTAGAAACAAATAATAAATGATTTTCTTATAAAAGCAATAAAATGTCATCAGTGTAATTTAACTGAATGCATTCATCCATAATAATTATTTTTAAAATATTTAAGTAAACTATTTTTAATATAATCACGTTTATTTATCTGCTAAATAATTTAAGTTTTATAAAACTGTTGACATAACAATTTTTTTCATGAATCATTTGATATGCAGCTATTGAAGATTATTACATTAAAAATATATTATACATTATATATAATCGACATATTAAAAGCATTTTTCTGATAAATTAATTTACTTATTTTATATATAAACAATACTTGTAATTGAAATATTTAGGTAAGTAATTTATTACAATTTGAAAATTTTTGTAAAGAAATAAATATATCAATGATTTATAAAACCTGTAGACCCATTAGAAAAGAATATATCCAAATTTCAAATTTTATTCGTTATTTCAGGTCAAAATTTACCACACTATATAATGATGTTAATGGTGTATACCACATGGATGTCTTGTCGAGGTGCCGGAAATGGTCTAATTTCCGTTATTAAAGCACGTGGATGGAGATATCTATTGTTAGCATTGATAGATGTTGAAGCCAATACTTTAATATCATCTTCACATCAATTTACTAGTCTTGCTAGTATTCAGGTATAAATAACTACATATAAATACGATGAACAAATTTGCGGAATTAACTTATCAACTTGGATTTTTGAAAAATTTCGTTTGTATTATTTTTTAAAGTCTATAATAATAAATAATATATATTATAAATACATCATGTATATATATAATCTTTTTAATATAATTTATAGTTCTTTTTATGAACTTTTTAATTGAAATAATCAATATATAGTGATAAATTTTTTAAAATAAAGAAACTTCTTCTAAATTAATTATTTTATGTTAATAAAATATAATTAAAAGATTCAAGTTATAAAAAAGACTTTTAAAAAATAATAAAGGAATAAATTTGTTATATAGTTATTTCTTAATATTTATTCAGGAGGCATTAAAATTTTAAATAATAAAATATAATTTCATTCTTCGACTCATAACACTACTTAAAACAAAGTATTAAAAGTAAATATATATAGGTTGTTAGTATTAAAATCTAAGTTTTCAAATTAAATAAAATTTATTTCCAAAAGTAATTTCCAAACAATACGTTATAATTAATATTTTTAATATTATTAAATTTTCTTGTATTTGTTTTAATCTTAAAATATATATTACATTAAAGGTGAATATTTACATTATAAAGAATATTCAACATGTATGAGAATACTTATTTATTTCTTATATTTTTGAATTGCGTTGTTATATTAAATTTTTTTAATATTTTTATGATAGATATATTCTATATATTTACTATGAAAATAAAAATTCTGTATTTTACTCATATTTATCTATTTTCCAGAACTTGTTTTTTTATGAATATTGAGCAAAAATTTAAACTAATAAGCTATACCTGTAATTAATTAAAAAATTTGTGATGCGGAAAAAAATATAATAATTAGAAAAATTACGAGAATTACCTATGATATATATGTATCATACTGATCAGAAAGTTTTTTTAAACACTCATTATTATTCGATATTTTGAATAAAAATATATTTTTATACGTTTTATTTATCATCCATTTCGTAGTATTATAATCAGTATGTCTAAAATAAATTTAACGATTTATTAAAAATGGATTAAGATTTATTAATAAACTAAAGATTAACAGAGGAATAGATAAAAATTTCATCAAAATTGTATTCGAAAAAATTAAACAAGGAAAATTCT
Source organism: Dolichoris vasculosae (assembly GCA_018907195.1). Lineage (NCBI taxonomy): Eukaryota > Metazoa > Arthropoda > Insecta > Hymenoptera > Agaonidae > Dolichoris > Dolichoris vasculosae. The sequence continues at coordinate 1,957,690 of JACCHY010000019.1, forward strand.
ATACTAATAATTATAGATATATAGCCTAATGATTGTATAAAAATATACTCTTCATTTAAATTAAACTTGCTAAATTTTTGTATACATAAATTACAAAATACAGAATGTAAACTGATGCATTCTCTCTATATATATATATATATGTGTGTATATCTACCACTTTATTTCCTTCTTCTTAATTATAAATTTCATTCTGATACGTACACATCCAAATTTGTTTGATTTTATATTTTAAATTAGACCTTCATATAAAATTCGTACAAAAAATCAACTTAACAAGTAAGACTGAGTTATTTAAATATATAGGCTTTTATTAAAATATCAGGTGTATAAACACTTAAGAATATTTTTAATCCATTTACTTTATTTTATTTTATTTACCAATACTTATTTAAGCATTTGCATACAAATAAATAAAATTGTCTTATAAATTAATTATAGATAAATTTATAATTTCCAAATAAATACTAAAGTTAATTTGAAATTCAACATAAACTTGTCTTTTTTCTTTCCTTAATAACTTCAATATTAATATTTCAGTTATTGGACTGCGTTGCGATTCCTGTAGCCCTAGCATTATCGTGTTTGGTACTTGGTGTCAGATACCGCATGGTTCACATTGTTGGTGTTTCTATTTGCTTGATGGGAGTTGGCTCTCTAGTTTGGGCTGGAATTGAAGATAACAAAGACCCAGCCTCTAGTGGTACATTTAATTATTTTTTTAATGATTCTATAATATTTTTTAGTATATAATATATACGGCTAATTTAAAATATAATTCCTCTGTATTTTGTGAATTAAAAAAAATTTAGCATTATAGCTCTTCATTTTTAGAATTATTTTTTTATTTTAGAAGTAGAAATAAAAATATACAAAAAAATATTAGGCTGGCAAAAAATATGATTTATTTTTAAACTTTAAATTTTATAATGATTCAAACAAATTTCAAATTTTATAATAATTTAATAAGAAAATGAAAATTTCAATATTAATTTAAATCTTGATAATTTACCATCAAATTATTTTAAAGATTAATAATATTTTTTAAACATTTATTTTTAGTTTATTTAATAATAAAAGTTTGATATTTAATAAGATCACTTAAATTTTATTGTATATGCACATATACAGATGAATGATTTATTAAAAAAAATTTTTTTTTATTTTTGGAATTAATTTAAATGTCATATTTATTTAGGTAAAAATCAATTAGTAGGTGACATGCTTTGTCTTGGTGGTGCCGTTTTATTTTCTATTATAACTGTTTTACAAGAGTTAGCTGTGAAATCTATCGATATTATTGAATATCTTGGAATGATGGGATTTTTTGGAACTATATTATGTGCTTCTCAAATGTAAGTTATTATGCAGTTTATTAGGTAAAAGAAACAGCAACAAATTTTCTAATTTTTAAAACTAATTCTTTTAAAATTATGGATCAATTATAGTATAAATTATTTTTTTTAATATTCATATTATTCTAATATTCTTCACAGTTTAATTCATAGTTTTATGTTTTAGAGCCGTTTTAGAAAGGATACAAATTGAGAATTTTCAATTTAATAATATACTAGTTATGACATGTATATTAATTTACTGTATAACACAATTTGTTTTCTATTCACTGGTACCAGTTGTTTTATATGAAACAGGCGCTACATCACTTCAATTAACATTATTAACAGCTGATTTCTTCAATATTCTTTTCGGCATGTTGATACATCAATACAAGGTAATTTACACTGTTAAGCAATATAATAATAAAAATTAGATTATTATTAAGTATTTATAAAAAATTTCTTGAATTATACAAATATCTAAATTTTAGTCTTTTGAGCTATATTCTGTTACTGGATATTATTCATCATACAAATAAGAAAATTCATGGTATTTCTTAATAAAACTATAATGGTCCAAAATAGTTAAAAAAGAAAATTATTCTTATAAACGATTAGAGAATTACGATGGTTTATTTAATGACGAGTTTATATATACAAAAGCTTGCATTAACAAAATAATAACTAGTAAAAGTTGTTGGTGATGTCGTCAACAGTGTTTGTTAGCTGTGTGGTTGACACGTGTACCTGGAAGCATATAAATTATTCATATTGTTCTGAGAAGCAAAAATCATAAAAAAGTTTGTTTTATATTTTATTTAAATTCTATTATCTCTTCGTTAAGATGGCTCCTCTTTTTAGATAATTTTTGTACCGAAAATTAAATTAAATTTAAAATAATCATATGGATATCCAGATCATTTTATTTTACCATGTATTTAAATAAAACAATAAATATTAATAATCTAAGAAACTAATCGTAACAAAAAGGACTAATTAAGATAAAATCGATAAATAGATATAAGGATAATGTCAAAAATAGATAAATGATAGAAATGATGAACAAATAAAATCACTTGTCTTTGGATCACAAAATTGATAGAACTCAAAGGATCAACATTTATATTATATATATATATCTTATAAATGAAATGAAAAATTCATATAAATAATATAATAACTACAATATGATTTATCATTTATCATCATATATATAACCGTATGCTACAATACTATTTAAAAGTTTACAATTTTATTACGAATCTATGTGTTACAAATTATTTCGGAATAAATTTAATGCCAAGAATTAAATATAATTTTTTGTAATAAAATCCGTATCTTATTTCAGTTCCATACGTTATATTTCTTATCATACCTATTGACCATGACTGGTATTTACATCTACGCTATCAAAAGGACACCGATGTCAGGTACTCAAAGGCAACACAGTGAACCCTCAGCTCCAGATTACAGGTACTTTATAAATTTACTATATTTATATTTCAAAACAAAGATTGAATTGAATAGTATATATATAAGATAATTCAGTAGGTCATAAAATAAATTAACTTTTATTTTCTATTAGATTTTAATTTTTTCTTTTATAACTTCTAGTAAATATAAACAACATATATTTCAAACAGTTATTTATATGATTACAATAATTTCAGTGACATCTTTAAAATTAAAAAAATTTATATAGTAATTAAATATATCAACAATCTATTTTCTTCCGTAGTTTTGAAAATAATATTAATTATTATTTTATGAAGTTTTCAGTAATAAAATAAAAAAATGAAGTTAAAATAAACTAAAATAAACAATTTTTAACTTTATTAAAAAACTGAAAGAAATTAAAAAATTGCAAGAAAAGTTACATAAAAAGTGATCATACTTACATCTAAGTTAAATAATATAAAAAATCTTGCTAATTATATATGATTTTTCTTATTTATATTTCTTTCTTAGATTCTATTAAAAAATGAATCGTATATTGTATTCTATGTTACATAAAATATATTCTCATTTAAGAAATTATTTTTTATAATCTATGTTATATAAATTATATTTTTACAATCATGCATACATTCTCAGTAATTTAATTTGAAAAAAGTATATAAAATATAAACTAGATTCATAATTTTTTTAATTTTGGGGTTGTTTATACATCTAAAAAACTAGTCTTGCCAAAATATATTTTTCTACTTTAAACCGATATAAAACATGATAATATCACACGATTTCATTTATAAAGATAATTTTAAATATTTATAATTTTATGATGCTCAATGTCATATTTATTCTTTTATACATATGATTTTAAAAATTTTTTAATATGCATTTACGTAAAAAATATTTTAATATTTAAATAATCTTTAAATATTTATTCTTTAAAACATTTTATTATTTATCATAATTGGATATAATAATTTAAATTATAGGGAAAAAATAAAATCAATGATTTTACATTTAATTATATTAAAAAGCTTTAAAAATTATCTAAAATAACAAGTTTTTAAATATTTTAGCTTTTAGGGCACAAAATAGAATAAAAAAATTACGTTTGAAGAAAAATAAGAAATTTAATGCTTTATGATTTGTCAATATTTAGAATTTAAATATTATTTTATTAAAGTATCTTACTATCATACTTTATATAAAATTCAAATGAAATCATATAATAGTTTTTAAAAGCTATATTTTAAGCAAATATACTTTACGTAAAAGAACAGGTTTATAATTTCTCGCATCACTCATTTATACATTCATATTTATAATTGTGAATAGTTATTAGTTATTAGAAGTCTATACCGAAGCTCATCTTGTTATTCACGTTATTAACGACGTTATAAAGTGACATTATTTTAAGACACATGGCACACCCAGACATCGGTGAGGTAGAGATGGCAACAAGCTCTGGGATGTCAGGAATGAGTGGAACCTTAGACATGCGTGCATCGACACTTGGCAGTGAGCGCGAAACGATGGATGCAACGTCATTGCCATTAAGTGTCAGTTCGGACACGGCCTTCACCTCTTTCTACGGTAGCCAGGCAAATCTTAAAACTAGCCGTTCAACAGCTAAGATACCATCAAGTTTGAATTTACACGATGGCAGTGGCACTGTACGTTCATCTTGATGCAGTGATCCACCGCAAAGTTAGAGGATAAAGGATCGAGACCGTTACTACGTTTAAATCAAATTACCATTTTTTAGATTCCTTACAGTCTTTGTGTAAAAGTTTTATTTACTACTTTTGCGTATATGAATAGTATATAATTTAATAGTTACTTGCAAAAATACTTTTGTGAAGAAATTAAGAAAAAACTTAAATGTATATTCTTTACTTAAATATGTATGATTGAAAATTATAATAAAAGATCTGAGATGAAATTATATTATGAAATTTGAATAGGAAATGAAATATCTAATATTATTTAGATTATTATCAATATCTAATAGTTTTTTAAGTTTTATCAAAATCATCTTTTATTTACTTGTTACTTATTAAACATGTTGTTTCCTCATTTTTATATTCAATACATATTTAGAGAAATAATGTACAAATGTTTTCACTGTTAACTATACTATATTTTTAAAACTCTTTCCTAAGAGTTTGCGTAAAAATCCAAAAGACTTTTTCTCAAGATAAATATTTGCATAACTAATTTTAATTGATTTCGTATTTAAATTAAAATATTTATAAATTCTGTAAAATAATAATAATGCTTGTAAATGTAAATAATATGTAAATGTTTATTATTAGACATCTAAAAATGTACTAAAAAATAGATCAATTGAATATTACAAATAGAAAAGTACATACACAAAATAATGCTATAAATGCTTTATTTTTTGTTCATTCAATTAACGAGAGTTCCTCTAATTAAAAAATAAAGTATGGACTATATAAAATAATGAGTATATAAATGAGTATATAAAAAATAAAAAATAGACTGGATTATGGTTTTTCGAAGACTCCATGGAATTAATTATACTATTTAAAATACTGTATAAAGTGATAATGTATTTCCTAGTAGTAGTAGCGCTGTTCTGACTTCGGAAAATTTTAGTAAACGTATTTTAATGAAAAATGATTTAATTATGATACGAGAGTAAAAAATGTTATTTTGACCTTAATATTTCTATATTTAAATTAAAATCTATAAAATAAATTGTTTTTTCTCTTTACACAAAAATAATAAAAATAATTAAATTAATAATTTTCAATCAATAAGAATATATTTCAATATTTAATTTAATATAAAATAAATTTAAGTATTTTAGAAACGTTCGTATTATAACAATAAAAATTAAAGGCCAATATATTTAATCTAATATGTAATAATTAATAATTTTTAAAACAAAAAATATTTATAGCTTAAATATCAATGCATAAGAGATTCAAAAATATAATTTATATAATAAAAACGTGAAATAAAATTTTTCAAAAACAGATTAAATTATTTATCAAAGGCTTAATAAAATATTTTTAGTATATGCACCTGTAAATTAATATATACAAAAATTTCAGAATTTTTATTAAAATATTCACTAATTTTTTAACTTCATTTCATTATATAACATTGTAAATGAAAAAATTAATTATTTATTTATTTTATCATATTATTAACTTTGATATTATAGAATTTTTATTTTACCAATTTCAATATTAGATATATATAAATTTGATCGTTACTTCTTTCGATTAAAAAATCAATTGCAACATAAATTATTATAAGTAATCATTATGCCAAAATAATGATGGATATAAGTAAGAGTTATAATTACAAAAAGTCATTTTTTTTATTCACTAATATAAGAAAACATTTTGATACTAAAAATTAATTTCATGCAAATTGGCTTTGATGAAATTAAAGCTTTAATTTATATTATAGTATATATAACATAATGGATACGTGACTATGTGATATTAAAAAGTATAAAAATAAATAATAAATAATCAAACAGTCAACTTAGAAGTAAAATAGCATACATTTAATCGTCTTTATTATCTTGTATTTTTTTTGTTCTTGGCTAGAGTTATATAATTTTTATTTTAATTATGTATTATTTAAAAAATATATGTAATAAAAAAAATAAGATCTATTACTTTTTTCTTTTACTGTGATAAACGTAATATTGCTTTATAAATATATTTATTTCACCTTAATATAATAATTAAGCAATAATTATTTTTAAAAGATTCGTGATAATAAATTGTACATGATAAATCAATTGTATTGGATGTATAAACTTATATATAATAATAAATGAAACAAAAATGTCTTATATATAAGTTATATATATTAACGAAAAGATGACTCAATTTAATTAATACTTTTAATAATATATATTCATTTTTAAATATTTAATTAAAGATATAAATATAATTATAAAAAGTAAATTTTAAATAGATAGTTTAAAAATTGTTGAAAATTTGGTGAAAATTGCAATATTATAATTATTTCTTGTCGCGTATTTTTATTTATTCACGTATTCAAACATTTACAAACACATAAATAATAAGATAAATTATAAGATTTTGAGTTAATTTATTAGAAATTTAATATATAATATTTGAAGATTTTTATATCATTATAATATTACTATTATATACTGAAAAATCTGTTACTGAAGAATTTTACATTCTCTGAAAATATTTATATAAAAAGATACTATTAAAAAACTTACTACTATGTAATAGTTATTATTCTATTTGTTAAATATTTTATAAATCATTTTCTTTATATTGAAAAGTCCAAAGTTTTAATTTCTAACAATCTAATTGATCAACCAAAATTTTTAAATAATAAATCAAATAATAGTATACATACTTCTATTATAAGAAAATGATTATTTCTAAAATTATCGCTAACATAAGACGTTTAAAATTAAATCGCATAAAAATTATAAAGACTGAAATTATAACATTTATTTACAAAATATATAACAATATAATAAATTTAATATATTAATATATATAAATTTAATATTTAACTTGGATATTTATTATTATACTTATTTTAATATTAAATATTTTTTTGAAGTTTATGTTTAAAATATTTCAGGAAATTAAAAATAACAAGACAAAAAATAATCTCGAATTAGCAAATTGATTAGTATGTTAAAAATTATTAGTAATAATTATAAATAGTAATTACCAAAAAAACAATATAAGAATTGAATAGAAAAAATATTACATAAGAATTAAGAATTATAAGACACTTTTACAAATAAGAAGCTGGATAGATTAGAAATAAATTAAGCTTACGTATCACAAAAGATTTTTATCAGAAATTGCATATTGCTATACCACTATGGAAGTAAATAATTATTATAGAATTTGTGATACAAATTATTAGGAAAAAGAAAGAAACAAGAGTAAGGTAAAATCCAATTGATTAATGTATACAAAAAGTTTTTGAATTCTGCGTTGTGGAAAAAACATAGTTCTTAAGCCCTGCATTTGTTAGTGAGATGAAACTAGGAGATGATCTTGGAAATTCTCAAGTTCTGAATGTGTGCTTGTAAAAAGGAACCAAATACAGTTTAAAATTTACTTGTGTTAAAAATATAATAAAAAATTAATTGTCATAAAAAATGGCCAAACTAATCATCATTGCCTTAATTTATCTCTATAATGATAAGTCTTTGAGTAATTCTTGTTACATAAACTTTTCATACCTATTTATGTTATTTTCAGGAAGTAAGGCTACATAAAGAATCAATTAGAAACTTAAAAATTACGATATCAAGAATCAACGCATAAGATCCAAATAAATGAGGGTCTACAATGTTATTTATAAAACTGTTGGTAAAGAAATTTACACAAACTTATGTTATGGAAAAGTCTAAACTAAAATTTTGAAATATATTTCGATAAAATGATAAGACTTTTTTAAAAATCCTTTACTCACAAAATAAGTCTTAAACCAAAGGAATTTAGCTTTCTTTTATTTGCGCTAAAATCTGCTACTTTCTTAATCCATAACTATAATATCAATAATAACGAAAAGAAAAACTCTGAACCTGCAGGTATCTCTGTAAAGCTGATACAAAATATGAGCATATTGTAAAATTTTTTAATAACTGATCTTATGTGAATGTGATAGATTTTTTGTTACAATTCATTAATAATTTTAAAATGAATTTGTTATTTTTTAAATATCATATATATGTATTTGTAGAATGCTCACTTTAATACTTAATGTAAATTAAATTTTGTAATAATAATGATCATAATGTGTTGAATAAATCTAATAATCATCGTTTAAAATAAATATCCCAAAAAATTTAATTTGTTTATATAATATGTATTATCGTGTTATATGTAACTAATAAGCTTCATTTAGAATTGTTTTAACGTATTAACAAATGTATGCTTATATTCGTCATAATAAAGATTTTGATTACAAATTAAGAAAAATAATATACATTAATAATATATTTTTTATACAATTTTTTTATAAAAAAAATATTTTCATGTAAATTATTATGAAATCAAATATCCTCTACTATATGTAATAATATAATTTAATAATATAATAATATAATTCCTTAAAAATAATGAAAATTTTATAAATTAAGTAAGGTTATAATAAAACATTTTTGAAAAAAAATTTCTATTTCTGAAATAAAACATTTATAAAAATAATTATATACATTTTACAAAATTTTAAATATTTCAGTTATTAGAAATTTCCATATAATTAATATACATATTTTATTTTTAAAGGTTTATGTACGTAAAGAGAACATAAAAATTTAGTATTATTTAGCAAAATTATTTTAATAATATAATATAACAGTGTTAACAAATTATAAAAATTTCTTTAAAAAATTATATAAATTGAAAAAGCATAATTTAATAAAAGAACTTCATATATCCTGTGTAAATATGCTATTTCTTTAAAATAGTAAGTTTACTGGGTTTAAATACTCCTTTTTCCGTTATAATCCCTGAAATTAGTTCAGCTGGTGTAATATCAAATGCTGGATTCCAACATTGTATGTTTTCAGCTGCAATCCTTGTTCCATTAATATGCGTAAGTTCATCTTGTGGTCTTTCTTCTATTTTTATTCCATTACCATTAGGTATTGAAAAATCAATTGTAGTGAATGGTGCAGCAATATAAAATGGAATATTATGATATTTTGCTAAAATTGCAATCTGTAAAAATGATAAAATATTTTAATTCTATGTATTACAGTTGAACTTCCTTAAAATTATATTGTAACTCTATATTTGTATATTTATTATAATTATATTTGAAACAATGAATACAAAAAATTGTTTTTTTTACTATTTTTTTTACTATTTGTTATTCAGAAGTAATATTTTAACTCATTTGTACTATAATTAATATAATAATACTAATTTAGATGATGAATTATAAATTTTTATAATTTTATATATAATATAATAAATAATATGAATAGCTAATCTTAATTTTTAATAAATGACTTTTTATTATACAACTAATATATATATATTCTTATTAATATATTTTAAATGTTATTCTTGAAGTTTAAATTTTTAATTAATTTTTTCTTGTTTTTTCTTTATTTATTACTTTACTATAATTTAAGACAATTTAAAAATTTTTTTTTTAATTTTTAAATTATATCTGTTTTATTAAACAATAAAAAAATTATATTAAAAAATAAAATAAGAACTAAATACAGAAAATTTTTGAATTATTATAATAAAATATATATTCAATACTATACCTGATATGTTCCAATCTTATTAGCAGTATCCCCATTAGCAACAATTCTATCGGCTCCAACAACAACAGCTGTTATATTCCTACATTTCATAAGTGATGCTACCATATTATCACATATAAGTATACTTGGAATTTTATCGTGTACCAATTCATAGGCAGTTAATCTTGCTCCTTGATTATATGGTCTTGTTTCAGTGTAATATACTTGTTCTATAATTAAATTTTATTATTTAATTTTCTATTGGTTAATTAGTTTTAGTATGACCAATGGTATAAATACATAAATTATATTGATAGTTCATTTCTAATTTAAATGAATTTATATATTAATTAAAAATTTAAATTATAATATTTACATGTTTGAATACATTTTTATATCGTAATAAATTATTGGTTATTTATACATTACTAATAATTTTAGAAAATATAATGAACCTTCGCTGTATTTACTTTACCTAATTTTCTCTTATTATAAATAGACCGAATCACTCCTAATGCTGTACCATATCCAGCTGTAGCCAAACTTCCTGTATTACAATGAGTGAGTAGTGTCACAAGTTTATCATTTGGATTTTTTTTCAAAATTTCTATTGCACCATGTTCACCTATTGCCTTATTATCTACTATATCTTTATCTAACATTGCTATTATTTGTGAAATAATTCTAAAATTATATTCTAGTTAGATATTAAAAATTTTAGTGTTAAAAGATATTAATTTCTCATTATTAAGAATATTTAATTTATTATAAACAGATTAAATGATAGAAATAAATTATTTTAATTATAAATTATTATTATTCAAATATAACAATTTAGGTAAATTAATTTAATTAAAAATGATTTACTTTTGTTTCATATCAGCAAGTGTTATATCTTCATTGCTTAATATCATCCCTAACTTTTTAAGTTCATTAGCTGCAAGCTTTATATTTACAGCTGTTGGTCTTGCAGAAACAAGGTAATCTAAATTTTCCATAATTTCTTGAATAAAAACTTTCTTATTTTCATATGATTTGTTTTGGATTTCAACAGCTAAACTTAAACATCCTACAATTGCAATTGCTGGTGCACCTCGAACCTAAATTAATAAATGATTAATAATACAATAAAAATAAAATACTTTAATTTTAATATTTAACTCAAACTTAACCTTATAAAAAAATTATTATTATAAAATTTATTACTATTATTTATTCGTGTAAGCCATATGTATTCTAGTTAGATTTCCAGAACCATCATTATAACTTAATTTTAAAAAATATATATATATAATTATACATCATTTTTCTGAAACTATTAAAAGATTTGAAATATTTATTTTTTTTTTTCAGCAATATTATAGTAAATATATATAATCAAAAAACTAAAATTCATTTGATCTTCAATTTAATCATTATACTTTATAATTATCAGTCATTTAAAACAAAAAAACAAACAAAATATATGAAATAAGGATTTACAGTATAGACATATAAGATTATTATATTTTTAAATATTCGAATTTCAGTTTTAAAATTAAAATAAACATTAGATATAAAAAAGTTTTTAAATTTTCAAATACAACTTTAAAGTAGTTCACGAACCTGCATGTTGTGAATTGCATTCCAACCATCTTTCACATTTGTAACTTCGATGTACTTTGATTGAGCTGGCAATAGAAGTTGATCGAGTATTTTCAACTTACCATTTTCCCATTTTATCGACTCCAAAGTCATTTTTTCAATAAATATAGAATATTTAATGTTTTACACAAATAACCAAAATGTTATTTTAATTCTTAGTCTTATATATGGGTTACCAACTATTGATAAAACCGGCACCATTTATCTTGTATACACGCATTTATGCTCATAAATATGAATCTGTGCATATATATATATATATACACACATAAAGTCAACCTAATTCTTTTAATTTTTATATAACCCCAATAACACATGCATGTGTATAGTCAATCATACGTATAATAAATGATGTTTAAACGCAACTTTCACCTTTTATGACAAAAGTAAATTAATCATTGTTTGCAAAACATTCTAACACCATTTTAATATAAAATTTTTTTTTGATTTTTTATTACTTAATCAAATTGAATATTTCTTTTTATTGTTTACAGAAATAGCAACTCAATACAAATATATCAAAATTGTAAGTATTAATTAAAAAAATAAGTAATGTGGAATAAAAATTGTCTGATTAAAAGAAATAGAATATTTGAAGTTATTTAAAAAAATTTATTAAATTTTTATATTGGAATATCGTAAATATACAACAATAAAAGTACAGTTTGATATTCTTTGATTTATTATTCAAAAGAATTATTTTAAAAAATATTAAACTCCATAGTTTCAATTGAAAAATTTATAAACAAATTAATTATTTCGAGGTATAATTTATAGTTTATGCAAAATATTATTAAATTACTATCAAAAAATTTTAAGTTACATTTTTATATATTTGTTTTACAAAGTTTTATAACATATAAAAATCATATGTATTAATAAACAGAAGTTTTACTTTATTTTACTTACTTATATTAATAATATTTATATAATAGTGCCATAAATTAACACAGGCTAAAAATATACGGTCACCCACATCTATTTACCGATCGTGATCAGAGCTATTTAAAACTTTGGTGATTGGAAAACAATCAATAACTCCACTGTCATATAATTATAAACTAACAGCTAATTGCTAACATTTGACGTACGTAAAAATGAAAAACTATTTTAAGTTTCTCAATAATAAATTTTATATTTAATAAATATAACATATATTGTATCAGTGAAATTATATAAAATTTTGTTATAAAGCAACACATTTATTTTTTGAGAGCTTTCATATACTGAACCCATTGAGAGTCTATAAATTTTACTAGAATCATTCATACATAGATTATATAAACGATTACAAATAATTAGAAACAAAAGTGAAAGACATATATTTATATAAATAAAATAGTGTTTTCTAGACTAAACGAGATAAAAGAAAATAATATTACTTACAAAAACTAAGATTATAAAAAAAATGTATAATTATCAACTTCAAAATATTTTTTATATCATACCAAATATACATGTGTTCTCTTTTTTGTAGATTATGCACGATTCTTAAAATAATACTTAACATTAATGCGGGAAAAATTGAATGGATCGTTATTTTTCATATATATACAGTTTTAAGTGTTATGAATAAATAAATATGTAAATTTAATACAAAAAATATTGAAAGAGTTAATTATAAAGGTTAAGAAAAAATTAACAATAAATAAAACTTACTTAATATCATATTATTTAGAGAATTTTTATTGAATGTATATATTTACAGCTCCAAAAGAATTCCATAAAATCTATTGACCTTTTTCCCTTGACTTACTTTATTACTTACTTTTTCTACTTTTATATCCTTAAAAGCAAGAAAATGTATAAAGACAATTTCTTCAAAAAATATATAATTCTATGAATTTTTTTTATAGCTTATAATTTTCAATGTTTTAATTAAATTTTAATTTTACTATATACTACAAAATTATCAATTTCTTTATTATGTGGCATCATAATCTACGATTTCTTCATAAATTTTTAAATTATTAGTTTTTCCATTAGATTATTCAAATTTTTATTTTATATTTAATTAACTACAATTATTGATTTTATCTTAATATCTAAATATCATTTTAATAGTGCTAATGTTATTTGTGAAAATGATGATTTCATATTGTTTTCACTATTATTTCTAACTGTTTTTCAAATATAGAAAATAAAATTTTTAATGTAAAAGAAATTTCAATGTAAACGATGTTCTAATATTATTAATAATATTGTTATTATAAAGTATATAAACAACATGTTTTTCATTTAATAATTTAAAAAAATATATATAATTTATACGAAAAAATGATTTTTTGAGTATATTCTAATGAAATTTTAAGATAAAAATTAATTTATATAAAGTTAATTTGTATACCGTTATAAACTTATAATAAATCTCAAACTATAGAGTCAAAATATATATCATGTAACCGAGTAAGTTATTACATTTTATTACAATAACATTGATATTAGTAATATATTACCTTATTAGTACTATACTAAAATATTTTTAAAAATATTTAAAAATTTATATGTATAATTTTGGAATGAGTGCGTGCGCATAAAAAATATGTTTAAATGTGTAGGTATTGATCGGTAGTAATGCATTAGTAGAAGAGTGAATAAGAAAATAAGCATTGATAGAGGTTGTTAGTCAGTATGACGACATGAAACTTTTTTTATATAATTTTTACAGAAACTTTTTTTAATTTTTAACATCTTAATTTTACTTTAAAGGTATATTCCTTTTTAAACTATATGTTAAATAGAGATAATATTGAAAATTAAAAATTAAAGCTATTAAAATTATTAAAGAATTATACTTCACTTTTTCATAATTTTCTCAAGAATAAAAACTATACTTTTTCAATTTTTTAATTTAATTTTAATTTTTTTTAAATTAAAATTTTGTGCTATAAATAAATTTATAAATAGAAAAATTTTGATTTCCTTTAACAATAATTTAATTATATAGTTTTATTTTAACGAAAAATATTTTAGATTAGTGATGAAATACAAATACTTTTAAAATACACTTATGAAAAGTAATGAAGTTAGAATCATATAGATGATAAATTAATTTGCGCTTCAAAGTTTTAATAAAGTTGTTATCTTAAAAATTAAATAAAAACCATAAAACGAATTTAGAAAAAAATCTTTTTACAATAGATATTGTGATATAAGCATAATGAATTATAATCTCAAAACTTTGTTATTATTTTGATTAAACAAACAAAATGGTAAAAACATAAAAATGAAATTTAAGTTACTTAATAAATATATTTACTAAGTGACTGATTAAATTTTTTCTATCGAGATACTATCTTAATTAAATTATACATTAGTATAAATAATACAAGATTTTGTTATTTGCAAAATTTTTTTTTACATTTTAAATAGATTTATGAAAACGAGCGTTTCTTCTTAGATATAGAAGACTATATAAACTAAATCTTAAAATGGTATTTTAAACTTATCTATAATTATTATATCTCAAGTAAATTTAAGATAATAAAATTCATAATACTGATTATGAATGAGTGTGTGTGTGTGTGTTCATTCTTAATACTCATTTTAAGATAATAAAAAAATTTTATTAAAATATTCTCTTGCATTTGGACAGGACGCTGAAGACTGAGTAGAATCTATTAAGATTACTGTACATCTTCCAAAAATACAATCCACGTTATTTTTTAATAATTTAATTTACTCCTTTTCTCATTCAAAGAAAATATAACTTTTAGTTTTATCACAAAGAATGTGGGATAAAATAAATGAAATCTAAATAAAGAAAAAAAATGTTAATTGCAAAAATATTGTTCTCAGCTAAACATTGTGCGATATAAAGGCAGAATTAAAGTATGATTTGAAAGTATAAAATTATAAATATAAAGCGATCATTTTTTATATTGATACGTTCCATGCTGTTCTTCCAATTAAATTAAAATATAAAATTTCTAAATTTATCACTCCAATACATTGTTTTTTACAAATCAATAATTTTACGAGTTACATAAACTCGTTTGTTCATGAATTAATATCCTCTAATTAAGCTGAAAACTTGTAATTTTCTAATTTTTTAAATTTTGTTTAACATTTTTATGACAATGTATTTCTGTGGATATAAATATTACGTAATTCTTTATGACTGTACGAGTGGAGTTATTCGATAATGACATAATGGAGATACCGAAGATGATTTATTTTGCATTTAGTCACATTCTATTATAATTCTTTTATTATTATTTATTTTAATTCTTTTGTCTCGATATTTAAGGCTTTAAATCTCTGATAATGAAGTAAGTATGAAAATATATCACAAATCTATAAAAGAAATTCCTAAAATTTGTATACTAACAGCGTAAATTTAATAAAGAGCAGATTTGTATTAAAGAATATTCTATAGCAATGATATAGTGAGTCATTGTAATGCTAATAAAAGTATAAGTATAAAATTAGTAAACGAAGAATGCATGCTTATAGACTGACCCAAGAATACATAAAAAATCGAAAATAATATGATATTGGAGTTCCTTTTAAAGTTTCTTTATGCATTCAATCACTGTACTGCAATCATTTCACAATTTTTTGAGATATTTGAATTGTTACGGTACTTTATTATCAATTCAACATCATAATTTCTTTTTTCTCAATGAATTGTCATTAACATCTTCTATTTTCAAATTTATAATATTTTTCCAATGAATTTTAGTTGAACTCATGTAATTAGGATATGTTAGTAGTCGTTTATATTTTTATTATATGATTTTTCATTGAGATCATATACAGTTATTCTTGTAAGTTACTTTTGAACGTTATCACCTAAGCCCCTAGAATCGCTTCGTGGGAGAGCATTGCCGACGAAAAATGGCTGTTTTTTAGGTAAATTAAAAAACTCCAGGTGGGGTGACATATTCCTGTAAATATTATTCACACTTTAATAGACGTTAGTTTCCGGTCAAGGCTGAACGATTTATTCGACGGCTATGATGGTTAGCCTTGAAAGCCTTTGAGCTTGTAAAAAGACGCTTGGCTCCTGAAAATAGAGTTAGCAAAATATAAACTTTGTCGAGAAAGACTTACAAAGTATTCGCTGAATGAGCGAGAGTGTGTATCGTACAAAAATGCTTATAAAACATATTTTCCATTAGTAAACTATTAAGAAATACACCAAACTTTGCTGATTTTTTAATACATTTCAGGAAGGGATAGAATTAATATAATTGAGCTAAGTGATACAACAGTATCGGTAATGCTTTTTACTAATTTTATAAAAATCCACAATATGAGACCACGTTGTTTCATACATTGATATATTTAAAAGAGTGATCCAAAATGCTGAATCTGAAGAAAATCCCCATTTAATATTATTATGTATATAGATATTAACGGACAATCCCCTTTTTGGATATTGATTACAATCGACTGTCATAGATTGATTCCAAATCTTTTTTATATTGAACTTCATCGGTAAGCGTAAATAACTGAGTACGTAATTAATTTCACCAGAGTAACATTGATGTCACTGTAACTGGGCCGGTCTTTTTCCATTTATTAAGTCGTATATATTTTAACCAATTTGTCTTATCTCAATAAATAAATAAATTGATTAAAATGGATGTTTTATTCATCGCGATAATCATTGAAATAACAAAAGAAATAACCAAATCATATTGAACAACATACATGGACAGATTATATCTAATCGCAGTAATCCCTGAATCTTGTCATCAGGAAAAGATTTTCATACTCAATTTGTATAAGTATAGGTATACGATACCTACTGTATAACTTGATAATTTTACAACTGCCTTAGTAATAGTCCTGCAAAATTTAAGAAGGAATTACTCGACGCTAAGAAGCATCTGAGAAAGTTTGAATACTTTCTTTTATTCATCAAATGACGTGCATAAGATAATCATATATTTCACTTGAAGAAATATTATGTAACTCTGATTCCTACAAGGTATGACAATTTAATTTTAAACCTATCTTGATATGGTTAGTCAACTTAGATCTTGTTAAAGTAGTGCTTCTGAGATAACGTCACAAATTTTCTTTATGAGTGCGATGTTTTAAAAGATTTTTGAATTGAATGTGCACCAAAATTTTCGAAGATTAGACTGATTTGGTTTTGCAACGCCTTGGAATATTTAAATCGACAGTTTTATTCACGGTTTATCCGCATTAATTAAATATATTTTGTGAATTAAAGAAGGTATTGTATAACAAGTAAATATCTCATTAGAATTCATCTCTGTGGGATTTTTTATATTTTGCATTGTGAAATGTTGAGTTCTATTTTAAAATTTTTATGTTTGTGTGAACCTTGCTAAGTTGCTCCCATAAAACAATCAAGAAGGTTTACTCACTCTAAATCAAGTTGTCAATCAAGTGAAATCATTCTGTAGTCAACCAATTTTGTCTGTGTAAGATTTCGAGTTGTTTTGATAGTAGTTTTCAATAGAAAGTAAATAACAATAAAATTTAATATTGAGCATACAGAGGTCTAGTAACTCGAGAATCATCGTTCACCATTTAATACCAATACAATAATGTCTTTCTCTCTCTCTCTCTCTCTCTCTCTCTCTCTCTCTCTCTCTCTCTCTCTCTCTCTCTAATAATTACGTTGTTATCGTTACCACAATTAAAATATAAATTATTTTAACTCAGTATATATATATATATATATATGTGTGTGTGCGCGCGCATATGTATCTCTCTCTTTTTTATCTTTCCCTCTTTAACCATATACAATATAAAGAATCGATTATTTATCTTCTAACAACTACATTTACATTTTCGGGAGTTTTTTTTTAAATTTTTAGAATTATAGACATGGCTCGTTAATTATTCTTAATTGTTATATATCAATTAATTGAATTAAGAATTGAAATACTTCTACAATAAAAAGCTGTGTTTAAAATAAAAAAAATAATATTCAATAGCAAAATTTATGTAAAGCTAAAAGGTTTATTTTTCATAATGCATACAATTCATTGAATTTCTATATTTAAATTATAATTTTATTTTATATAAAAGTATTTGACTTTTACTCTCTATACTTGTACACAAAAAAATATACCTATAAAATTAAAAAAATACTTACCTTAATTAATAACTATTATTCACAATATTGAAAGCTATTTAAATACATGAATTAATTAGTTAACATACAAATAACGTAGGAAATAAATATTTCTAAAATAAAAGAATAACTGAGATTACAATAAATAACAAAAAAATTTTAACATAAAAATCTGACATTTGTTTCAGAAAATTTATTCTAATTTATTAACTCGCAAACAATTAATTAGAATTAAAAAAACAATTACATAAAAATTATATTCTAGTCACGTTAATTATAAAATATATAAATATACTGTATATATTACCTCTTTATTGAAAAAGATATAATAGTTACATGTGTAAATACGTATGTCTTGTATTCAAAATTAAATTATCTTATTTCTAATTAATCTAAAAAATTTTAGTAAAAACTGAATAACTAAATTAATTTAGAAATTAATTACTTAGCTTCTTTAATTTATCACCAAAATTTAAATATAGTCATAATACATATGATTTTATATATTTTTTATAATTGATATAGAATTTTTTTAAAAATATTTATTTTTAAACATATTTTTATGATTTCATTTACTTTTATTTCATTATGTAAATTAATATTATATTTTAAATATATTTAAATTAATAAATTAATATATTATATAATTATATTTATTGTATTGGGATAAAGAAATTTAGTATATTTTTCATTTAGTAACCAGTTTATAGTCTACATTATTTAATAATAATGTAAATATATTTTAATTATTATTCTTATGGAATATATTTCCTAAAAAATTAATTATAATATAAATAAATTTTTATAGAACATATAAATCAAATATTAGATGTACATCTTACTTCATTTTTAAACTAGACACAGTTTTAAAATGGTAGTTTTAAAAGACATCAATATTTAATTTAAAAAAAATGAATTTTACAATATCTTATGCGTTGTTCATTTTCTCAAGAATATTAAATTATTCAAGAATCATTTACACTTATAATTTGTACTAAGCAAATATACTTAATTTTGCAATAAATTAATTGTAGAATTTTTATTTAAAAACAGGTAAAGGTCTAAATAATACAAATAGTATACACAAATTCATATTCACTTTAATTAAATATATCTATATACAATATAGGTACATCATAGTACATTCACCTTAATAACTGTACAACATTAGCGTTTTTATTATTTCTTTTATTCAATACTGCTCACAAAAATACATTGTATATGAACGAATAGTCGTGTACTCGGTAGGGTCGAATATAAGAAAAATCTGCTGGTACGCAAGAATCACGGGATCAAAAAAGGATACGCTACATTGAATGTGTTGTTGACTTTTATTATATTTTTTTTTTGTTTTTTATTTAATTTAATTTTTATATTTTTTTCTTCTGTTCGATACGATAATTCAGTTTTCACTTTTTACAGCTCATTACATGTTATACACGGAATATCAGGCGTCAGACAAATGGAAAGGAAAAATGTTATGCAATAATGAAAAGTCGGAGGCCAGGGCGATTATGCGGGGCGCAAATTTGGTAACATCGTATACCAGACACCTCCGTATTATTGTTTCACGATTTTTACTCTGTTTACTAATCTTATAATTTTGCATATTAGAGCTAATTTCTTTGGTTTATTTTGAAAAAATATATAATTTTTTGTTGATTAAAGTACACAATCGTCTCTGTGTTATTAATAATTATCTGAGTTTTCAATTATTTGGTTCTTGTCTGTATGTAAAAAGCACAACCTCTGCGCGATTAAAATTCTTTTGATGGTAATGTTGAATTTCATAGTATATTTTATAAACTTTTTAAGAATATTGATCTTAAATTATTATTAATGTAAATACTTTTAAAATTATTCAAAAGCCATTTGTTTTATTTAGGAAAATCCAAACATCAGAGTCAATTTTATTTTAATATAAAATATCCAAGTAACTATAAAATTTAATAAAATCTTTATAAATAATATTCACGTATAAAAAAGAAAAATTGTACTGTTTCGTAAAGTTTTTCTTAATAATTTTAAATCACTTTCGCTGATTAATATTTAAGATAATATAAATGCGGTCAACCATTTTTCAATTTACTGTAAATTCTTTTATTTTAAATTTACAATAAAAATGAATCTATATTTATAACAAAATCATATTTTTAAATTATCTTAAAATGCATTAAAATATGCCTTAATGAAAAAACTATCTTTTAGTTCTTAATTTAGAGGTTATGTTTTGGTTATTTTTTTTCTTTTGAAAAATATTGAGTTTTAAATTCATTTAATTCGCCTCGGGCTCACTAGACTGTTCATTTTTTATTTTGTACAGGCGCGCGCGCATGAGATAGGCGCATTTTTAAATAGTGCAATGGGCGTTTAAGTACCATCAATAGACACGAGATTGACATTCTTGATATCGATATTTTGTTAATTTTATTTTTTTTCTGTACGGTTACATCAAATGTGCGGAGAACAGTTATATTAAAACGTTTTTCACGTTTTAGTTTTTGCTTTTGCATTTTTTTTCTTTTTTTCTTAAAACACTTAATTCGGTAGTTTCGCGTATATACGCATACATACACGAGTGACTGCGATGCAGTTTCATTGATTTTATTGTTAGTTTTACATTTTTGTTTAAATACTATAGATAGGACTTGTAATACGATTCGCGAATCTAATCTTATCCTTTTTTATTTTTTATAAAACATTCTTATGCGAATTTCATTATGAAAAAATGTCAATTCACGAATCTGCCGCGGTCGAATTAAATTCTATGTTTAATTTAAAGATTTAATATTATCTAATCATCAGTCTTTCGTTTCATTTATAGTCGAAAGACTTTCAAAATTTCGAGACAATTTCTTTTTTAAATACTCGGAATCGTATTGCGAGTATTCGAAGATACATCTCAATAGTAAAAATATAAAAGTAGCAATGAAAATTCAACAACACAATGATTTACATCAGCAGCTTATTTCCTTCTTACTTTTATTCTTCATTCTTTTATTTTTATTTTTTAATAACTATAATTTAAATATATATAATAATAAATTACCTTTAGTATGTACAGATTATTATATAACATCTCCACGAGAGAACGTGAAAGCGATTGGTTTTTCCAGAGTCAACAATACGTTTATTTACATTTCGAACTGCCAATAATAATGGCTATTATTTTTTTATTTTGTTCTAAATGATTCTATGTACTTTTTCTTTTGTATTTTTATATTTTCGAAAAAGTATAAGTTTAAGTAGTTTTATCTTGATAATTTTCAATGCAAAGTTGTTTTACAATCAAGTATCTTTATATATATATATATATATATATATGTTTTCGATTTTTAATTTATAATCACGCATTGTAGACACATTCACACATCATTCTTAGCGAATAGAACTATTGCACGAATAGATTGCCTTTTGCTATTTTCAAGCGTATTAATTCGCAGTTCATCTTTCATAGAGTTATCGTCAAGATTATCTACTTTAACTTGTATTTCATAATTTTATTTCATCATTTAAATTAGAAGAAATTCATGCAACTATCTATTTTCGCTTTTCAATCATCTTCATAATTTGATTATAATTGATTTACGCACGCTAATATATTAATGATTTCTTTCAAAATGTGACTATAATAATCACGTTTACTCGAACTCTTTCATTGATTGGTAGAAAAATTATATAATGTAATTATCTTTTATTCGTAGACATAATTAGTTTCTCAGCTATATTTAAACATATATATTTATTAGATAATATATATATCGTAGCTATTAATAATCAATTTACAGATATTTAAAAAAATTGTTAATTACTTAATTAAGCTTTGGTTTAAAAAACTTTTTTTGATTAGAACGATAATCAATGCTAAGATCATTTAAAATTAATATTTTTAATTTATTTAAAAGAATTGACAAAATTAAATTTATTATAAGAGCAAATTCTTATTAACTAATGCAAGCTAATTTATCTTGCTGTAAAAATATTACCAATTATAACCGAACAAGACATTGTATATATTCTGATTATACTGATACACAATATAAATAATAAATAATTTATTTTAAAATAATTTTTGTTAATATAAATATTTAATCTTTCTATTCAATCATAAATTCTATACATTTTATTTGGAATATGCTATATAAAACTATTCTTAAATATGCAATAATTTATTCTAACATAAATAAAGTCAAATCATTTCATTACGATTATATAATTTTTTTAATCTTAAAACAATGCATATATTAGCAAAACAATGATTGTGTACAAAACTAATTCACTATCATTTCTCAAACTAAATAAAACAAGAAAAATTATTGTAAATAATGTTAATATGATTATTGAGATGAAAATATTTTAAAACAATTGAAAGTTATATATGTATATTTTCCTTACATATTCTTGCATATTTATAACTTGTAAGTTTATGATGTAACATGCGTATCGATTTTAAGTTTTTTGCTGCGTGCACGTTTCTGTATTTTACATTAAAAAGTTATTGTTATATCGCTGATTCGATTAGTCCTATACTTCACTCGATAATATTTTTTTCAATTCCTTCATTATCAATATATAAAGGACTTCATGAAGCGAAATTCATAGCGAACACTTTAACATGGGTAATAAAAACGCAACTAACTACATATAATGAAACCAGATGATCATACGAAAATATAATTTTTCCAAATTAATACTATTCTAGTCTTTTTATATAGTGAGTAGAAATTTAATTCTACATGCTATTCAAAAGCAATTTTTTAAATGCAATTTATCGTTTAAAATATTATTTTGAAATGAATTTTGTCTATGATTAATCAAAATTATTCTTTACAAATTAAGAATTAAAATATTCTATTTAATTTAAATACACTCGGAAGTTTCAGATAAGCTTTATAGAAAAAATATATTATAATTTTTTTTAATAGATATAATAAATCGGAAGACTTTAACATTTTCAACGTATTTTAATAATGTTAATCGTTAAATAAATTTTTCGTAATTATTACTTTATATCATCACTTCGATAAATTTGCTTATTTATAAAAAAAAATAAAAATATGTACTAATATTCCAAAAATTAAATTTATTAATACTATATTTTCATAAAAAAGCCTATTAAGTAAAACTTTAATTATTTAATCATTTTTAATTTTCTTTTAACAAGATTTATATGTGAATTTATAAAATACAATTTAGTTTATTTTATTGGTACAGTTTTATTCTTGTATAATTTTGACTCAAAACATTTATTTTTTTATATTATAAAAACTTGATAATAATATAAACGAAATATGCTTAAGTTAAAATGGAATATTTGTAAGTTATGCAAAAATGTCTAAATTTCTAATGTATAGAAATCTTTTGTCGTTTTTATGAGTTAATTAAAAATATTTAAAAAGTAATTAAAAGCTTCTAATGAAATTACAAATATTTTTCTCAGTAATTATAAAACGTAAAACTCAGAAGTATCAACTTACTATCGGAGATACTTACCATTTATTTCGTAAATATATTTTACATTTTATATCTTATAAAGATTTTTTTTAAACAAGATATTTATGCTAATAAATTTAACAATGAGATATAAAATACTTAAAATTAATTTCAATTTCAATTTAGAGCTATGAATTTATTTTTATCGTATAATGCACTTTCAATATATTCAATTAGATGTAAATTTCGAAATTACCCAATTGCATGTTTTAAAAATATTTTCAACCACATTATAAAATTAAAATTGAACAGATTACATGAAAAATAGGTATTATATTATAATTTTTAACTTTTAAAATTATAAAAAAATAAAATATTAAATATATAAATTTTAAAAATGTTTATACTTTTCATAAGAAGAGTACCTTATATTTCATAACCAGGATTATTTCGTTTTTCTTACTAAATCATACATGAAACGTTTGTCATATTTATTCTTTAAAAATTGAAATATTATAAAATTTAGAAACTATTTTAATAGAATTGAAATCAACTAAATTATTTACTTTTATTAAAATAAGTCTATAATTACAGTACTAAAAAATAACATCATTCAATGGTCGAATATGAATAAAAAATAACAAATTTTTTAAAACATATCTATTTTTCTGGTAATCATATTATTATTTCAAGCAGTACTTTATGTTTTTAATTTGATATAATTTAAAATATTATAAAAATTATTTAATATTCTATTTTTGACCAAAATTCATAAAATTATTGGATAGGTAAATAATTTTTATATCCAAAAAATATAACTTTATACGTTCTTAATTTGCTTTGCTTCGAATTTTTTTGATAATAATTTAAAATTCTGTTTAACACCCAAGTAAATTTGAATTTAAAATTTATTTTAAATGACAGTAAAATTGAATCTCTGTCGGTAACTGTTTTTGAAGCAAGTCGTGCATAAAAACAATATACATGCAAATCATTATTCATATTTTCATTCATAAATTTAAGTGTGTTCATGAATTGGAAATAATCATTCATATCACACAAATACCGCACACACGTCTCTCGAGAGCCTTAATAAGATTAACTTTTTATTAGGAACCCCACATTTATGAAAATGCGCTATGCAAAATACGCATATCGCTTATTAATCATTATTCATCAAGAACCCAATTTTATAGCATTTAAATAGTATTTCCAGTTATTTTTTTGTTTCTTTTATTTAATTATATAAAAGTGAATTAGCATTGGTCCAAATAGATAAAAACACTGGTGTTACATATCATGGAAAAGCTTTTTGTCTCACTTTAACAAATTGGAGCTTCCGTTGCAGATTTCTTAAATTTTCTTCCTTTCACTTTTATGCCAGTTTTTTTTTATTTTTTTTTAACATTCATACATTTTACATCTTTACGTTGATTCGGTTTACAGTGAATGAAGCAAATGGCGTGCAAAATTAAATATACATATATTTACATATTTCAATCTAAATTAAAACGTTGTCATTTAGAGTTAAGATTATGCGAAAGTGAAATATTACGACTGAGCATTGCACATTTTTATATTTAATATATACTATATGTTAGTCTCCTATTTACATATGTAATGTTAACTAATGATTATTTATACTATATAATTTTTTCTATTTATTTTGCTACTATAGTTAAAATTTTTTAATTATTTCTTATGTTATTTCTGGTGCATTGTCATTTATATTTTGTTGCATCGAAATGCAATCTAATACACATTACAAATTTGTTTGCTTTATAAAAGTTTATTTATATGTTAATCTTTGTAAGAATCAATTATTTCTGAATGTTTACCGCTTTGGAAGATTCTATAGAAATTATAAATATTTAAAGGGATTAAAAACAAAATTCATGTATTTATTATTGAGTCAATGTATGAATAAAAGATAGTGCTCAGTCGATAAGAATGAATTGTTTAATAGTTTTTAGAATTATTAAAAAATATCCGAACTATCAAATTTAAAACTTCAATTTTGCACACCGATAGCTAATATAAATCGATCAAACGAAGAGACGAATTTATATGTGAATTAAATTTGAACGGATTTTGTTTCTATTCAAAACAAGTAAAAATAAATTATATTAATACAATCATTGATTCTCGACTGTTTTGTATTAGAAATGTACATATATTTTTTATGTGCATAAAACTGTTGATAGACTAATGTCTTGAAAAAATAAATATGATCATTATTTGAATTATGTCTATTTTAGATATTGACGATTTTTAAAGCATGAAAAAATTTAAATAATAACCCGATTAAAAATTAATATATTATTTTCCTAATTAATTTACGAGGAATTGATTGGTCAATTATATAAATTATACACGTTATTTGAAATGAATTATGTCGAACGTAGTATAAATCAGTAACCTAACGTGATTAATGTTCATCATTTATTAAAAAACATTTATCAAATAAGAGCGTAAATATAAATATGTTTTATTAATATTTATATAAAATTAAGAAATAATAAATTTTTAATTCAATTAATTTATTTAAATACCTTATCATTCAATTAAATAAAATTTTCCATGCGTATTTAAATAAAAAATATTTAAAATAAATAAAACTTAATGTAATTAACTTTTTTTCGAAAGTAATTAAACATAATCTTCATTACAATTCGTTACTTTGTTAGATCAAAATTCTTGTTTTTTTCTAACTTTTAGTTATAAATATTAAGCTTAGACCATTATATATAATTCATGGCACGACGAAATAACGAAGAAACAACGTCAAAGTATTTTTTACATTTTTGTAGTACCATTGATATTCGGTGTTCCGAAAACCACAGCGCTCTCTTCAGTCTATAAATTAACTATAACGTTTTAGACTGCCGTGAGTCGAAATTTCTGACATTCAATCGCATTAGTACTTTTACTGATTTAGTGCGTTTGAGTTTTCAGTATCGGTGTTGCAATTACCTCCATAATTTTGATAATGTTCATTTTTTGGTTAGGTCATCGTTAAAGCAACTCGGTTATCTCAAAGTCGAGACTTATTACATAAAACGCATAAATGATTATTATTTAACTTTGGCCACGCGTGCGTGTATAAAAGAAAAACACTCAATTGCGTTCTTGCAGATATTACCTTTATGTAATAAGTTAGGGTTCAATTATAACGCAACATATTTACCAAGCGCTTTCGCCGAAAAAACATTGGAGAGGATGGAGGTTAAAAAACTATCATGTATACTTAAATTGGTTTCTACAGCCGTAGAAATACTTATTATGTCAAACTTTTTAAAGATATAAAAATTTGATCATTTCTTACCATGTCAACAAAAATCATATCGATAACGGCTTGACCAAGCCATATCACTTGTACAACTAAATAAAAAATGCCCTAATATATTGGATTACAAATTAATTTATTCGAATTAATACATTTATACGTCTTAGTCTTTTCATTCTCGTATTCTCTTGCAACATTTATACAATAATTCTAAAATCAATTGGAAAATATTATTTTTCTCATTAAATAACTGTTTTAAATAAGATACATAACTCAAACAATGTTTTTAGCTAATTAAAAGACCTATCGTCATTGTTTTATTCATTATCATGAATCTTAAAACTTACTATTTATCAATACTCGTTTCTTGAAAATGATCTTAAAAATCATTCGTTGTAACATTCTTTAATAAACATTTCATGCTTTCTCATTGATAAATCGCGTATAAATTAAAAAAAAAAATTATACCTTAATCGATCGACCGATTAATATCGAATTAGAATTATATTAGATTTATTCATAGACGGTTTGTGTCCCACCACGGAAGAAGGAAAGAACGCAATAAGCTTTACTTATTTTTTTTTCTTATTAACAAGAGTCAACTTAAATGGCGATCTGCAGTCTTCGACGCCTTCTCCCTGGGAACCCCATGGTCTATAAAGATCCCTTAGCAAATAGCAGTTCTCGGTGCTTAGATCGTATATGCGAGCGTAGCGTATCGATGCGACTGTAGGTGGCGGGACAATACGGGCAGAGTGACCTCTGAGCCGTGTGTATATGAAAGTGGTGCCATCTGTTGGTCACCTGCTTGCCACAGGCTCGGCATCTCCACAGGGCAGGACTTCCAAGCGATACAGCGAACATCTCGTGATATGATAGACCCACGGGCACACTTGGCATCGTACCTGCAAACACAACCCAACAACACATACCTCACGTTGCGTATATTACGTACACAAGCAGATAGCTGTAACATTCCTGTCGAGTTATAGCGTTTATGGAATAGGATATTTTTCCATATTGAGAAAAGAGGAATCGTTGTGCATTCTGATTTTTTCTTATTATTATTTATTTTTTTGTTATTATTCATACATTATGTATCGCTGAATAATAGGATATGATATATTCTAAAGTATGCGAGAATGAAAGAGAGGGGGAAGGGGGAGATAAAAAAGAAAAAAGTGCTCAAACTAATGCACGCAAGACAGGCTGAATAAGAATCATTGACAAAGTGATGAAGTGAAATTTTTTTATTATGAGGTATAAGAGGAATGATGGGTTTAATTTTAAAAATGAGATATGAAAAAAACTAGCATATAGCATATGAAAATTTTTTTAGTTTTTCATATTGTACGCATACGAGGGATCAATCGTGTATATAGGTAAGCTATTTAGAATTGTCTGCAATTTAATAATACGAAATAAATAATTATTAATACGTTATTAACACAAAACACTGAAAAAACTGGCTAATCCATATAATATTTATAAATTTATACACACAAATTAAAAGGTAATCGTTTGAATCTAAAAAATAGTAATAATGTATTTTCGTAAATAACTATTGATTATCTGGAAACGGTGGATCGTTACAATTATTTAAAAGAAATAAGTTATAAGATTTCATATACACTTATTTAACATTGTGCATGGGTAATAATTTTGATAATAGTCTGTACAAAATGTGTTGAATATAATTAAAAAATATATTAGTTGCTCTAAACTTTCAAATTCTTTTCAACATTTTTGTATTATCTTATCGTAAAATGATGAATAAAGATAAATATTCATATAATAAATTAATTGACGGAATGGAGATAATAGAAGTCATATGTTTTTAATAAATTGGTGTACTAATTTCACTTGTAGTATTTGTTTTATTTTTTTAAATGATGTGGTATTTTAATACTCGCTTCAAATAGTTATAATAAATAAATATAAATTTTTTAGTAAATTATTGTTTTATGTCTATCAAAAAAGTTAAACAGAATATATTGTGCATTAACACCATGGTATTTAATTTTACATATAGTACATTAATTAAAATCGATATACTTCATATTTTACTCAAGATTTTACTAATTTCATTAACGATAAAACAATGTATCTAAAAGAAGTAAGATAGTACATAACCTTTTATGAAATTTTGGTGTATATTTCTGTAATTCTTTATCAACATAATATAAGCTTTTATATAACTAAATTATACAATTTTCAAATACAACAAACCACAAAACTTGTATCAATTCATTTATAACTTAAGAGAAAGAGAAAATTAGTAATGGCAGTGTTGGTTCTTGGAATGATAGTATGTTGATAGTTGATATCGAACACATCATTGTAAAAGGATCTAATTGAGAAACAGATAAGTCAAGAAGTTAATTGACGTTAAGTAACTACTTAAATAATTAAATATATATATACATAAGTAGAAAGAAAGACTTAAATTTACTGAAAGAAAAAAATGAAAAGTTGTGTTAATTTTTTATCAAATGAATGAATAGGATCGAATAGTCTACATAGACTCTTTAACCCTGGTAAATTAATTAAAAATTTCATCTTACTGGACTAGAATACTTGTACGACAACTAAAAAGTTGTAAGACGAAAATTTTCTATTAAATCTGAGTGATAAGTTTTATATGCATGACACGATTTATTTGATTTAAATAGCATCTATCTTATAAAAATTAATCATTATTGTTATTGAATATAAAAATTATAGATTTCAAGCTAGCAAAACTTATTATTAGTTAACTAAATAGAATTATACGTTTCTATTAAATTCTGTAATAATATATTATAAAGTTGTATTTAATTTTTAAAATTAAAGATAATTTATGTAACTTTAAGTAAATATTAATTTGCATTGATAATACAATTTTTAAGTTTATATATATTTTTACTATTAATTGACTGTATAATATGTTACATATAGGAAAGTACATTTAGTTAAAATTAATTAAATTGAATTTAAATGAAAATATTTATTTAAAGTATTATTCCTTAGAATTACTATTTATTAAAAAATAATTAATAATATAATAATTTAAATATTTTTTAATAATAGAAAATTATCGTGTTGTACATTAAATTAAAAAAATTATAAATATACAAAAAAAATTTAATTTTAATACGCTTTCATAAAGCTATAAAATAATTATGTATGCACAATCAGTTCTACATAAATCATTATCTGAAATTTTAATCAATCAAATTTATAAAATTTTATAAAATATTTATGCTGCAAACGTTTATAAAATATTTACGTGATGCCTTTCAGAATATTGGTTTAAAGCTTTATTTAAAAAAAAATCTTCCTTCCTTAAACAGAACTTTTGATAACATAATAAATCTATTACATTCTACAAGATTATAAAAAAATATTTATTTATTCATCCTATTATCTTTTTTAACCGATTATCATTGTTTGTGTTGCTGTCTTAAAATGTTACAATCGAATTGTAATATACCGTATAGCTAATTAATATTACGAGTGTGCATAGTAATCACATATCATATAAATGGATCATCAATTTATGTATTATTGTTAATAAGAACAATTTTATATGAGATTAGCATAACAAAAGAAATTCTGAGAAAAGGAATGGATGAAAATATGTATTATCAATTAAACCATTTAACCTACGTTTACCTGTATGTACCAATCCATGGTTCATCGAGAAGTGCCGGTGAGTTTGGCACTTGTAGCTTGGATACCACGGTCTTATCTATCACGAATTTATTTGGTTGCGTGGCAACTGTGTGTGTTACCAGGGATTCGCGTTCAACTCGTTATGCAGGGGTGCAGCCAGACGTATGTCATGCACGAGGGTTCAATGTATTTTCAGCTTGGACATTTGCATTTACTCATAATTATGTATTACGTTATTCGTAATTTATACGCAATCTACATTTCCAGGTTAGCGTTCCTGGGATTTATTTTACTTCTTCTAAGCGTTATCATCACTTGTAGTCTACGAAAAAATTCCATGTATTTAAAATTAGATAACGAAATATCTCATATCGATAAAAAAAAGTACTTTATTTCCTTGAAATTCAGCTAAGTTAATTTTATAATTAGAATTATTTTAAAATGTTACATTTAGAAAATTATCGAATATCAAATGTTATTTACAATGTTTCAATTTATTATAAATAATAATATTAGAAATGTTTCTATTTTTAATAATTATGATATTTGTCTTGAAAAAAGTACATTGTATTAAAAAGTATTTTATTCTTTCATGTTTTTTTCAAGAACTTAAATTGCTAATATTTAGACAAATAATTTTTAAAAATTTTTTCATATTAAAATAGTTTTAATCTTTAATTTAAAGGATAAACATTTGGTATTCTTAAAATAAAAATTTTAAATACTATGGTTTTATAATAAATATATAAATATTTATTTAATAATAAATTCATTACTATAATGATAGTACTCATATTCACATCGAATATGAAAATGAAAATATTCATTTTCATTTCAAATAAATATGAAAATTAAAATAAATTCAAAGTTTGTACATGTTTTTTATAAAAACAAAGAAAAATAGTTCGAAACAAAAAATAAGAATTATCTTTTATGTTTATAATATGGATCGAATATACCGTGAAAATTTCAAGTAGATATTAAGGTGTATGCATATGCACTTGATAGTACGGAAAAATTGATTAAACATAAAGGTTTTAAATATTAAAGATAAGATAAGAAACAATAAAAACTTCAAGGAATTATATAAATTTTACATAATACAAAATTTAATATAGAAAATTTTATATATCTTGGAGTTTAATTTAATAATTATTAATATAATTATATATATAATAAAACATTAATTTATACAAAGAGAACAATTAATTAAAAAAAATATATAAATGATTATAAATAAAAACTTATTCATGTTTCTCAATTCATTAAATATTATTGTTATTATTCGAATTATGAATTCTGATTGGGTTATTATCATAATGATCGGACAAAAATTTAAACTTACTTGTTCCTATGTACAAATGCCGATCCATGCCAACCAAAATACAGGTTAAAGTTGAATGTATAAATGTTGGTCATTTTATTTAAATACTTACTACGATGACATTAGTAAAACATATCTTCAACTTGTTCAATATTTTTATATTAATATTATGAAAGTCGCGATTTCTTGCTATATAATTTATCTTATGCCACATGTATTAATAATCAATAAAAAAGTAAAAATAAAACATTAAACTCGTTTAGAATCTTAATCAATAAAAATTTAAACAGCTTATGCCCAATTATTTTAAAAAAAAAACGATCTTTATCCATACGAATTAAATTTTTAACAATTATATATACACATATAGTATAATTATAACAGTTTATTAATATAGGTTTTAATGCCAAATTTTACGTACAAATAATCTTTATGTTAATTTATTTCATTTTAATATAAGAACTCAAATGATATTATATAAAAAGATTGTTTATAAATTTTATAGTAAAATATTAATTGTTCAAAAATCGTAGGTAAACATTTTTTAAATAATCACTTTTCTAACCGAATGAAGTTTTGATATAATGAAAATACGCTTACAATAAAGAATAAATATTTAAAAATTATGTAAATTACAGATACTGTAGTACAAAATAAAAGCATCATCCTGTTTATATTTACTTACACATTACCTTCACTTTATTTTAAGTAAGAATTAATTGACATAGAATTTTAAATTTGACTTAGTTTAATATAGTAACTATTCTTATACAATAAATAAGATATTATGATAATATTATTTATGACAGAAGTAATAAATTTCAAATTTATTTTCTTTTATAGACTAACATTTTTTATTAACATATTACATATGTAAAAGGCAATTTACACACTGAGAAAGTGTTCAAGAAATTTTTTCGATCACAAGTATTATGTAGCCAAATGTTGCAATAATTATATTTAAGTATGATAGCAATTAACTACAAAATTTATTACACTTGGTAAAAGCATATTAAAAATTAATTTACCGCTTCAAAAAATCCATATAGATTACTATAGAGTATACATATACAGTCTAACATAGATCTTCTTACAATGTTTTTTTCAAAAATTCTTGAAAATTGAATCTATATTTCTTTTTTAAAAATTTAATTGAAATTTTTTTAATTTATGCCTTTTTATTAAGTAATAATAGTATTTATTAAATATTAAAAATTCAGGACAGAATTAAGCAATAGTAAATTTTTTCACAAAAAATAATGAAGCACCTGAGATGCAAGAATCAATACTTTTCCAATTTTAATTATTATTTACTCTTCATTTCCGTCATTTCTCCGGTTCAGACTGAAAAACTCGAGCTTCTATTGATGGAATGTAATTTCATCCTGCTCGACTGATAGTCAGATACCTAAGTTTTCAATTACAATTTTTTTTTTAAGAGTACTTGACAAAATATAAAATGATAGTTTAGAGAATTGCTATTCCTTAAATACTAGAATACTTATATAATGGAAAAGATCAGATTAAGTGTAATTGAATTCAAATAGAAAAATAAAGAAGTATCTACATTTTTAACTTTTAAGAAACCAATTTTTTATTGTAACAGGTGAAAACAGCTACTAAATATTTTTCTCGTAATTATTTTCCTATTAATTTTTAAATAACTTAAAAAAATTTGAACCTTTCTTTTAATAATACTTACTCTCTCTTATTAAAAAATGATTCTTGTTTACAATATATAAATAATAAATGTGTCTTACTTTATCCAATATAAACAAGTTATTTATATTAAATAAAATTCATTAAAGAAATATTGTCTGATAATTAATTTTTAATAAATATAATTCTCAAGCAATGAATTTTTTCTTGATACTTTTGAAAATATATCTCAAAATTGTATAAAAAATATCTATGTCATTATTTATTACGCATTTTAGTAAAGAAACTATTATTTCATTAATTATTACGGATAAATAAAAAATTTAAAACGTTAAGACCAAATTTCATTAAAAGCAATTTCGGTTAGTATTTTAATATAATTGCTGATAAATAGTAACCAGTACATTTGAAAATGTGGGAAAACTTTAAATATAATAATCTAACCGATAAGTTTTAATTTAATATTATGTTACATTTCTTTTTATAAATCTATATCAAAAGATTTATAACTTTTGTATTTTTAATTTCTTAAATGGACAAATTTTGATCGTTATATATATTGAGTTATATAAAGTTTAACCAAATAATTTATAAAAATTAAAGTAAAGTATTATGTATTTTTTAAATTTGTGTTTAAGTTTAATCTATTTAGAGCGAATCACATTTAAACGTCATGTTAATTTATCAAATAATTTGAGTAAAACGTATATAATAATGCTAATAAATTCTTAAATTAATTAACTATATTGGAAAATAAAAATTTTCAAAACTCTGTTATTAATTATTATTAATATTTGTAACATCCAAATAATTTTAATTCTATTTTTGTAATTTTATAGTTTTTAAACATTTAAACATTATAAAATATAGTATAATAATATAATTTTTCTTAAAAATAAAATATGAGATAATTATTAAAAACTTTCAAAACAATCAAACATATATTAGAATTAAAATAGTAATTTAAGTAAATTTATAATTTCACTTGTCGGTAGAATAAAATAACTTACAATTCTCTCAACTATCTTTAAAATACACGAATAAATACATTGATATTGAAATTGTTTATACATAAAGTATTGTAACGGAGCGATGTAATTATTATTAAAAATTACCTTATTCTGCACACGTTTCCCGTACATTAATATTTCAATTTTGTTTATTTTTTATTTTTAAGATCTGGAAGATCTTACGCGAATACGCTGGACAATAATTTCACGTTCCTTGTCTTGTACCTCTTTAGAAGAATGTAATTTACATTCTTGTTTAAGATCACGTAAAATGGAAGAACGATATTCTTTGGCATGTCTATTATATATATAGATGTGAATCGTACCCATCATTTGTTTTTATAAAATAAGCTGCTAGGTTTTTCTCTTTTGGTCTATTATCATGGTTCTTTTTCAATAAACGTTTAATTTTACGTTTATTTTGTATTTAATTATGATTTTGAAAATATTAAATACTGTGTTGCTAAATTCTAAGTATATTTTGATTTACTTAATGCGGTTAAGTATTCCAAGTAAGAAATACCATAATTTATACTAAAAGGAAATAGATACTTTCTATTTTGAAAATCATAATTTATTTTAGATACTGTCAACTATGTAATAAAAGAAATATTATTAAATTCAAAATATTATGTATAATATATTCTTTTTTAAATAAAAAATGTGGAATGATTGTAAACTATCGATAAAATAATCAATAGCAATATTAAAAACGAATTGCATATCGAAGATTTAGTTTAATCTAAATTATCACTACTTTAAATAGTTTAGCAATTCGATGTTAAAAATAACCAAATATAATTTTTTTAAATTATTCTTTAAATTTTATGGAATATAAGTTCACTTTCATTCGTTTGTACTTTTTGTCCTTATAAATTCATTAGATTAACTGTGCAATGTTATCATAAATATAGTTTTGTTAATGAACACATTAGACAATTATATACAAAAGATCGAAGTAGACGGTGTCCGAAGCTTTTAAATTATTAACAAGTGATTCAATAGAGAACCTATTTCATCACACCACCATATTTCCATTAATCATAACAGTATTGATAGACTTTATAATAAAAACCGTTTTCTTTCAGGAACGTTAAGAAATTTTACTAGTCGTCACAAATTTACTTAATGTATAAGTATAAAAAGAAAAGATAACAAATATTTTTAAATAAATCAAATTAAGCAATAATTTAGTCAGTGCACTAAATACAGGCAACACTTTTTAAAATAAATTACAAATAAAACTTTTATAAAAAGCCTTGAAAATTTTAGCGAGATCTTTATAATCATTTTACATAAGAGTAAACACATTTTCATAATGACTTTAGATAATTGATAATAGAATATTTACCACTTGGAACAAATATTTAGATAAATCTAAAACTAAGTTTCATTTAGTAATTAATAAATAGAAAGTTCGACCTTCTAAAATTATGTAAAAAATTAACAGTACATTTAAATATCTTTAATAAAATAATATATTAGAACATGTTAAACAAGAAAATAAGAGTAAATACTAATTTTTGTTGAATGCTATAAAAAATGTAAAATTACATACTATTCATAATAAATTTAATATTAATCAATTTAATTCCGGTATTACATTTTTAATATTTTTAATCCAATGAAACGTCAAAAAATTTCTATTTATACCTTGTCTAATACACATAGCAGATTTATTTCATAACTTTAAAAAACGTTATCAAGTATATTTAATAAAAAAACTTAAATATATATCTTGTTAGAATAGATTCATTATTAGATACAATAAAATTACAAATAAATTATCCAGATCTATGTTCCACAGGGTTAATATTCTCTTCGTAATTTGTTGTAAGACTCCACCGACAGTATTTTTAACTTGTAATGTTAAAAGCTCAGATAAAATTGAAATAAAGGTGCTAATTATCTTAAGCATAACAAAACAAAAATTAAATAATGTAAAAACAAAATAAAAACTATCATTCTGAAAATAATAATTCATTAAGGAATGTGAAGTATTAACAATATACCGAATTACCCTGTTTTACCGCTAAAGGAAATTAATCGCTTATATTCTAGAAATAATCAAATCATAATATTAAGAAATAGAAGTAATGTATTGAATAAATCGTTATAATTAAATAGTATTTTTTTTAAAAAGAATCATGTAGTTTTCTTAATTATTACTTAATTTACACTTAAAGAAACGACGATTGAAATCTAAAAATTAAGTTAATATAAAAAATATATTATAAATTATATTATATGGTAACAACTTCACATCCCCTTAGAAGAAAAAAACAATAATCTTTCAAACCATAACTTAATCTTCATCAGTGCCTTTGTGCCGCGCTCAATCATCAAAGTTCATCAAGTAAACTCGATGACGACCATGAAATCTCTGTCTCGAGCCATGAAAAGTATGACGCGTGATAGAGCCGCCATTACACGCGGTCGCCATTTGGCAACAAGATGGCGGCACTCGCGGCGCGGCCACTTTTACTGGACGTTCGCGTGCTTCATGCGCGTGTGCGTTAGCAGCGTATCACTGCGCGTGTACACGGCCGGGCAGAGCGGACAGGCATACTTCCCGGGGAAGTGCACGTAATAGTGATTGCGCACATTGGTAACGACCTTACCGCACAACGAACACCGTCTCCTCTCGTCCGTGTTACTCTGTCTCTCAAATATCTGTGATATCCGCCAATTTTTCAGCTCTGCAACAACAGAAACGTTCACAGTCAGCATGGCACAGCTCTTTCACCTAGCACTAGGGAGATTTTTTGTTTTTGTTTATTTTTACACTTTAACGCAGTTGTATGTTGTCATAATCAACGACGTAGTAGAAGGATAATTGCAGTGCAAAAGTTGTCCGTGATTTGAAGGTTAGAAATGTATGCTAAATGTAGCTTAGTTACATCTTAAAAGTTTATAATGATATATCCTTCTGAAAACAACAAAATATTTATCGAAAAAAAGTAAAACATTGTTTTTTCCGATAATGGAATTCTACAAATAAAAGATAATGGAGTAAATCGAAATATAATTTTGTAATCCTTACATAAATAGTTTTTAAACTGTTACTTTGCATTTTTATATTTTTTAGTTCATGCTTTATATGATTTTATAAAAATAAATAAGATCTTAATTTATAATATACTAAAATAAAATCTACTATCTAATTATTAAAATATTCTAAGGTAAAAGTTCATCACAGTTATTACTTTAGCTTTAAGTCTCTTAAAATTATATTATATAAATTATTTTAAAAGACTTTTTCATGAAAAATATTTCATAATTTTATATTTTATGCCCTTAAAATTAGAATTTTTCAAAAATGTTATTGATGTAGCAAGTTGGTGTTAGTGTAGGATACATAATGCATAAATCCATATGGCATCTATAAATTATATCTTATGTGTACATTAATAATTTTATATTTTATTTATTTTTTCTTATTAAGATCATTAGATGGTTCAACAACAAAAAATCGCAATAAAAGTTTTATTAAAAAATATTCTTCAAATTTTTAAATTAAGTTTAAAAATTAGATTTAATTTTATTTACAATTTTAATTATCATTATCGATTATAAAATATTTGCCATAATTTATAGAAAACGTATAATTATTCCTATTTTGAATATAAATATAAGAAGAGATAAAAGAGTATCAACAGCTGTATAGAAATCAATAAACTAATCAAGATTAAACCTTAATAAATAAAAATCAGAATCAAAAGCATTTAATTATTAATAAAGAATTATGCAATCGACAAATAATTTAGAAAATCTGTCTAGAAAGCTATCTAATCGAGTTTTATGCCGCATTCATCACACAATTACGTGGCGCACTATTAGTAGATTACACATGCGCAGAATAAAGGAGGGATAGACAAAGATGTAGGATCGAGGCAATGATTCCACGACCAAGTATAATAGCTTGTTGGGCCTGCTGCACTTGAACTATTATGAATAATTATGCGTAATATTTTCAACTTTGATTTAAAATTATGTCTCATAATATTCTAATAGTTTATGTAAGGCTAAAAAATACTTAATTCTTATATTTAAAGAATTAAATTTCTTAATTAAAATAATTTTTTAAATAGAAATATTTAATAAATAATGAAATTATGATGATAAAAAAGTCCTGATTGAATTTTCTTATTAATAAACTAAACTTTGATATAAATAAAAATCAGTTATAATTAATATTAAACTAACAAATATTAAATAAGTCTTTAGTTATACCATCGAAGTAATATTCACAAGAGTACTATAATCTAGGTCACGTGATCTATATGATGAAATAATTTACCAAAACATAACTATTTCACTGTTATATGAAGATTGTTGATGATAATTATTTTATAAGAAATATAATTGATTTAATTGAATATAATCGAAAAAGAATTAATTGCACCTACTGTATAAAAATCTTCATAAAAATTTATGATGTATTACTACATTATAATTATATAATATATAAAAATAACAAAGATAATGCAATTAATTTTTAAATTTCCATAATTGTAGTTAAACAAGGCAAGACTTCATTATCAAGAAGACATTAAGATATAATAAAGTCAATTAAGTGTCAAGGCTGTCTTACTTAATATTTTAAATGAATAAAAAAATACTAATTAAAGAAATAAATGCCTCAATTTGCAATATCTTATTTATACAGATTATATATTATGAACAAATAGAATATAAATAATATTTACAATATTAAATATTAGTCATTTTTATACATATGGCTCATTCACTATAAAATAAATATATAAATAATCTAACAATGTCTAACGATTAACTTTAAACTTCAATTAACTTCGTATAGAACCAAGTAATGCCGCAGAAATTTTTTTAATTACTGTAGTAAATCATCCTTTAATATTAAAAAAAAGGAATTTCAATATATTAAAAATCCTATTTAATTTTATTGATAGCTAGTTTTATTATAAATTTGTAATTACTATAAATATAGTAAAAATATAGTAATATTATATAACTTTTTGCTTTCCCAACCTCGTAAATATTAATTTTTAATTATTTTAAATTTTATATATACGGTTCTTATATATATAAACTATATTATTATATTAATAAGGTACGATTTTTATGAAATGAAACTAAATTAGTCAATTCATCAATCCTACAAAGTATAAATATTATTGACGAATCTTTTAACTAAAATCAAAAAGTTCGTATGAAGTTTTGTGAAAAAGTAATTAAAGATGATAGAAAAATAATTTGAACAAATTTCATTGCCAAAAGTGAGATTCATTTGAAAAAATTAGACGATAATTATTTTGATTATAAATGAACTTAGAATTTTTATTAGAAAAATAAGTTTAACGTAGCATAAAACTTACTTTAAGGATTGTATAGCATAAAAAATATATCATAACTCATAATTTATCTATTTATAAACTTTGCTGTTATATATTCATACAACAATACACGACTTATTTGCTTGACAAACATACTTATTCCTTCATTTTTTAATTATTACAAAATAATATCAGTAAACCTAATAAAAAACTAATGATAAAATATACATAGTAAAATATATAATTTTAATAATTCTCTTTAATTAAAAATAAATCTATTGCAATAAAAAGTTACACATTGACCACTTTATACTAGTTATATACTCTATCAAAGTTGTAAATTAATCTATCAAATATTAAATCAGAATGAAATAAATAAATTGTTTGATTTTCAATTAATTTATCTTTAGAACATATAGAATTATTTTATAATGAATAAATATTGATTTAGTAATCATTATTGATTTAGTAATTTATTATTTTTACAAAATTAATACAATTAAAATTAATATAGCTTATGAAATAATTAGATTATCGAATTGTCACCAAAAAGAATATATCATGAATCATAACGAATAATAAATTATTTTTATACTAAAGAATTTTTTTTTACATATTTATTAAATCATCTTATATTAGCATAAAATAAAATATTGAATGCGTTATATATTATTAGTTTCAAAAAAATTCATAAAATTGAATAAAATTTAGTGAATATTATCATATCGATTAGGTAATAAAATATTCTCCAAAATTTAACCATTTGGATCTATTATAACGTAATAAGAAAGCAATGAACGAGAATAAATGTTAGATGCGAATATCAGTTAGTGAAAGCTTGTAATATTTTCATTGAGGAAGGAATCATGCTCATTTATTTTCATCAGCAATGAAAAATATAAGTGATTGTACAATTTTTTTCAAAATAACATTAAGATAGTCTTAAAAATTAGAATACTTAAACACAATTCTATCAAGACTGTTTAACAGTATTTGCGCGATATTGAAATTATATTATTATAAATACATTACATGTTCACTTATAATACTTGGAATGTATTCTAGGTAATTTAATCGATTTTTATAAATGTATAGTGTATAAAAGTGGTAAAAAGATAAAAATAGACTGAGAGTCGGAAGAACAAATGCGCGAAGATTGTAAAAACACTGTTGCTATCTACAGAACAATAACGAATCATTGACACGGACAATTTATATATATATATATATATATTTCTGTGTATTTTTATTCTCCCTTTTTTTAAGTTATTTCATTTCTCGTATTTTTTAATTATGTTTTTTTTTATATTAAAGGTTTCAGTTTCTGGTTATAAGTATTTGTGTAATTGAATTTAATTAACCAAAATATTTTTAGTTTTTAATTTAGCATTTAACTGTAAAATACAAATCTTGTGATAATTAATAAATATATATATAATAAAAAATTTTCATATTTAATTTTTATTTATGTGTAGCAAAATTAATTGATCAAAGCAAATATCTATAATTTTATAATTAAATAAATATTTTAAATATTTTAAGAATTTTACGGCTGATATTTTCATTAATTTTGTTTTCTAGCTATGTCTAAGCCTTGGTCTTGACGAATGAAATTTCTTAATTTATTACATGTTAAACAATAGTTACATTTAAAATGAAAATTTATAATATATCAAAGATTTAAATAATTAATAAATAATTTTACTATAATTTAAATTAAACGTAGGAACTATATTTCAGTGAAATAACAATCTAAGTTTCTTAAAATAAATAAATTGGTGTAGTAACTCTGTGTAAGATTTAGCTTGTTAATGAATTTTTTTCAAATAAATAAATTTATAAACACATCTAAGAATAATTATTCATAACAAATACATACAAAACAATGAATACTCCCAAATAAAATAAATTAAGAAAATAAGAGAACTGGAAAATAAAATAAGACTATTCAGTTAACATAGACTTATGTTTAATTAAAAAATTAGTATGAAATACATTAAATGCACATTTTAATCATTGCGTTGTTACTTTGTGTATTTTCCCGATTTTTTATTCCAATCATTATTAACTTTCTATAAATACTAATATAAAGAAAATGACGTGTATTTAGAAACGCAACTGCAAAACGTAAATATTTTTATAATGAACTCACAAAGTAATCATATTCATTAAATAATAATCGCAATTAAAGTATTAAAAAAAAGTAGGATAACTTTTTCTTAAATTTTTTTTTTTCGCGCAGCTATGCATGTGCTTAAACACACAAATTCATCTTTTTTTTCACATATGATAAAATCTAATAAATTAATAATGTAAAATATAATTTAAAATAAAAAGAAACACACGAGCGGAAAGATTGATGCATTAAACAGCTAAAACTCAATTCATTCATTCCTTTTTAAGTATTTTATTATGTTCATCTAGTTGAAATATATTATCTATAAAAGATATGCATGTATGCACACAGAATTTCTCGTACACTGATTCATCAATACTATCCTCTTTCTTAACTATTAATTATAATACTATATATCGACATATATATTTTATTCAATTTATGTTATATATATATATATTTGCAAACAGATGAATTAGTACTTGTATGCACAATTCTTCCCCTACAAATAGACGACATTCTTTCTATTTACAACCCTAATGCAATATTATATTGTACTAAGATAACATAATACCGCAATATGTTATACAATACAATATAAAAATACAGTATAACACTGTAGAACTATATATAGTGTAATACTATCATATAGTGTTATGTAGTAATATACTATAATTCAAATAAAATAATGAGTGACCTTTACTTTTCATTTACCACCAAATATGATATTATGATAAACAAATTAAAAATGTAATCAATATTATCTATACCGTTAATCTGTTTTGCTAAATAAGCATTAATCGACTTAAATAAAAATATGATCTTCAATTGTAATCAAATATGAAAATTTTTAATTTGGTAAAAAAAACATGATTTTTTTTTTAAATAATCATGATACGTTAACATTATTTAGGTACATGAATTACGAAAGCAATTTTAATAAAAATATTTCAATGAAA
This sequence comes from Dolichoris vasculosae, assembly GCA_018907195.1. Taxonomy (NCBI): domain Eukaryota; kingdom Metazoa; phylum Arthropoda; class Insecta; order Hymenoptera; family Agaonidae; genus Dolichoris; species Dolichoris vasculosae. Next base: position 2,001,200 of record JACCHY010000019.1, read on the forward strand.
AATACTTTCAAAGCACAATAACAAAAAAAGCAAAAATTTATTATAATTATGTCACAATCGCGTTTTATTTTAATCTTATATATATTGCTGTACCATATTTACAGAAAAAAGAGTATATGTAAATTACGCGTTTTTCTTCTCGCAAAGAAGAATTATTGAATTTGTTTTCACATGTGTTTAGGATAAAAATCAAATTTTACAGACAATAAAAGAAAGAGAATGAGTGAATTTAGTGAAAATGCACGTAATATATATAAATGTGAAGACATAAAGACTTATTAAAATATATCATAAAATAAGAAGAAGAAAAGGGTTGATGGTTCATATGGAACAAAGGAAGTATTGATTTAATTAATTTTTTTCTTTTATATCCTCGACTTCAGTGTTTTATTTGTCCCCCGTAAATTACTCATTCTTTTGCTTTATTTTTCACACATATATTATTTTATATATACAATCTTGAAAAGTTTGCTAGTAATTAAAATCAATTGTCTTTTTGACCACTAATTTTTTATTTACACTTACCGCTTTATGTTTTATTAATGATTTAAATTATTTTAACTTTAATTACCTTAATAAATAAAAACAAATATTTTGATTAATCCTTTATAATTTTAAATCTTACATTTCTTTTCAAATTTTTTATTTTTTTGAATGATGAACATTATTATAATTTTATAATCTTAAACTTTATAGTTATTATCTCTGATAAATACAATAATGATAATAATGATAACGATGATGATGATTTAATTCGGATTCGATAAATTTTAATTATGTGCGCTAATGACTTTGTGCCATTATTCTTTTGTTTTTTTTTTATTATCTTAATATGATTTAATTTTTACTCTATTTAATAAAAATAACAAAATTTATAGCAATACACGTTTTTATATGCAAAGATAAGATATAAATAGTATTTTTTCCTTCTAGTCTTTGTAATTTACAAAATACTACAAGATATCCTCTAATGGGATGTATATTTCCTGTCTTCATAGGATGATTCAATTCTACATTTTATGTAAATATGAAGAAAATTCAACATAATTATTTTTAATGAAACATTTTTATACACGATAGCTTATTTCTTCATTGTTGGTTTTCATTTACATGTAAGCTAAACATCGAGTATTACTTGATTAGATTATTAAAAAAATTTAATATAGTAAATTGTTCTAGAAAATGTAAAGTTACTATTGACTACCAACTGTGTCAGATATGACACATCTTTTATTATTCGTTTTTATGATTTTTTATATTTTAAATTATTGAGTAATAGTGCTGCGCAAAATTTTTTAATATTAAAATATATTCAATAAAAAAGTTGAATAAATATTAGGTCCTATTAGAATATTTGTACAATGCTTACTATAAATAATTTGTTTTTCGGCACTTTCGTCAGTCAATAACTAAATTTATCAACTGATATTAATTACATAAAGCAAATACATAGATTATGCTACAAAGGGCTCAAAGCTATTTTTAATGATAAATTAAATATTCCGATATACTTATCTTTAAACATTATTAGTTTCAAACAGGAAAATTAAAAAGTAATTACATTCGGAGAGCTTTCAAATAACTGTCTCTCAAATACATTACTCTCAAACCTACATATATTGAACTGTATCATATACTTTTTTGCACAGCCATATAGTTTTCCACTGTCAACTTGCATTTTTTTCTCCATTGTTTATCACGCTTTTTTCATCTGCTACTCTAGAAAAATGCCCAGTTTTATTAGTTAAAAACTAGAACAATTTTACTATATCAAAAGATCCATCACCCATCTATTATTTTATAAAAAAGGTAAATTTACTTACAAATAATTATCTATAATTATGATATTTGATATAGGTGTAAAATATAAAAATTATATTGAGCGTCTAATATATATTTTTATTCGACTAACTTTATACTAAATAATGATTATTTTCTAAAGGATCCGAATGAAAGAGCATAATTTTCAATATAAATTTTATTTTGCAAGAAAAAACATTTTGCAGGTTAATCAACAGTAAAATACAGTATCAATTTATTATAAAATAATAATCCGTACCTATTCCGTTATATAATATATCACTCTCCCTTTCTTGACATTATCTCTCTCGCGGACCAATTTTCTTTCTTAGGTTTGGCATTGCAGTCACAGCGTGTATAATTGCATTTTATCGACGATAAAACAAAAACAACCATAACACGATTAAAAAAAGACAATTACCAAAGAAGGAAAAAATATTCTTTTTCATTTTTTCTCTGAATCTTTACTTCATATGTTTCTTCCCCCTTAGGTGATAACGCCTCGCCCTATACTTCGTCTTAGTATCGCAATATTGCACGATTAATTTTTTTATTTTTTAAAATTCATCTTCAATTTCAATAAGGTGTTAGCACCAATCTATTATATCACAATGTTCCACTCCACACCACGCATTTGAAAATGTATAAATACCTATACGTAATAGTAGTAGCAATTGTTTTTTTTCTTGTTTAGTAGTAGAGTAGTAGTGTAGTAGTAGTAGTAGTAGTAGTAGTAGTAGTAGTAATAGTAGTAGTAGTAGTAGTAGTAGTAATAGTAGTAGTAGTAGTAGTAGTAGTAATAGTAGTAGTAGAAGTAGTAGTAGTAGTAATAGTAGTAGTAGTAGTAGTAGTAGTAGTAGTAGTAGTTGTTGTTGTTGTTGTTGTTGTAGTAGTAGTAGTAGTAGTAGTAGTAGTAGTAGTAGTGGTAGTACTAGGTAATTTCTTTCTTATTCATTCTTTTAATTAATAAAAAAGTTTAGATGTAACAGCCTGCTGACCCGAAAGTAACGGATCTTCTTTTTTTTTTATTCTTGGTACCATATAAAATTCATGTGCCGAGTATCTTTCCATACCTCCCTCTCTCGCTCTCTTTCTCTCATTTACTTTCATTCGCAGTATCATGCATCTCAGACACATAAATTTGTACACTCCTTTACATACTCTCTTGATACTTCTCAGATTTACTTTTTCTGACTCTTTTTCTCTATTTTCCTGTAGCATTCCGCGGAATCGAGGACGGATCTTTCGTTCGCGTCCAAAGCCACTAGATTCAATGCCCAAGATATTAATAATAAATTCAATTTAAACATGGATTGAATTTAACAAAAAAATAATATTTTAATGTGATACTTTAATCTTATGTAAAAAATTTAATTTATTTTATTTGTTTACTAAATATTGTTATATAATTGAAGTAAAAAAAATAATTTAAAAAGATATGTATATAAAAATACTATAACAAAATAAAATTTATTAAGTATTTAATATGTTTACTACGAAAATATAATAATTTTCAAGATCTTTTAAATATTTATTCCTTTACTTATAGTCGTACTAACTTAATAAAAGATAAAAATATTCATTTTCTGGTTCTATGCATATTAAAAACTAAAAAAAGATAAAATTTATGTTAAAACTTGCAATTTCTAACTCTTTTTTTCTTAAAACAATTAGAATATACTATTATATATACAATAGATCCATAATATGGTGATACTTTTATCCTGGATAATATGAAAGTAAAAATTAATCATCAGAAAAATATTCATGATATTTATCAACATTATATTTAACTAATTTTTCTATATAAGTTAAAAAATAATCATTTGAAATTTATTAGTTTTCAAAAAATACGTTTAAAATTTATTCTACATGTTGATATTGAATGTTTGGCAAGTAAAGGCTAATCCCATGTGGATGGAAAATTTTGTTTATTCGAATGTTTTGAATTTCTCACCATATCTAATGACTTCAGACGTACCGCAGATAACTTATCTAACGATGAAAAATAAAAAAAAAAATTCGTTCTCTACGTTTCCACCGTACCGCGAACCCTCATACAAAGCATAACTTACAAACCATATCATAAAAAGAAGAAGAAATAAAGAAGATAAGCCTTTAAAACAATAAATTATAAAATATTTAGAAACAGAACTTACACAAAATTCTCGCTATAATCAAGCGCTTCTTATAAAATAAAAATTATGTTAAAATTCTGAAAAGAAAAAAGTAAGCATACGCACATTCCTACATATATCTTTTTATCATTTACAGTTACATAGTTTGTGTCACCTGCGAAAATGCCATTGACAATCGGAAAAAGATATATAAACGACGATGTACAATAATAATAATGATTGTAATAATAATAATAATAATAATAATAATAATAATAATAATAATAATAATAATAATCAATATAATAATAGTATTAATAATAATAAACTCGGAAATAATAATTTGAAAAAAAAGTTTTTTATTGTTCGCAACGTTTGTTTTTTATTCGCTCGCTTCCAACGACTGCATGCATGTGTTTGTGTTTTGTGATATCCCCAGACGTATCTATCAAGTAGTCAAGGTCAGTGTAAGTTCGGCCTACTTGATTATTACAATATTTCATGGTACACATGTGCGCAAAAATCAATTACTATTATGAAATCGCTCGGTGGAAACGTAATTATACAAGTACTGCTGCCCTTACAAACTTATAAGATTAGCATTTGAATTCTTTATTCTAACAGTGCACCACACATGCCTTCAATCACAATCATCTTTTTCTTTAAGTAAATAAATCAGCTTATAGCTTTACGAATGCATACAGTTTTTTCGCTCAGAATAGAAACTCTTAGCAACTTGAAAATGATTTACTTGATAATGAAAAAAAAAAATGAAACATGTGTAATATTCATAAACTACATATAAGTATAATAAATGTAGACTTTTATCGTAAGGGCTGCAGTACAACGAAGCGTCCAAAATCTAAAAGAAACACTCGGCATACTACACATATTTGGTAAGCTGATGGAGTAATGCGCGTCTATAATAATGCCTACAGTGTGTAATTATTTTTCCCTCTTATAGATCGCCACATTCAATAGAAAAAAAAGAAAATATAAAACATTTAATATAATAAAAATAAAATAAAAATAAAAATAAAATAAAAGACTTATTAATACGAAAAAATAGATCAAAAGTAAGCTTCTTTTTAATCATCATCTATCAGGGGTAAGCTTACTGTGTGCATCATATGAAGTTCTTTCCTCTTTTTCTCTTTTATTCTTTGTTTTCTCTCTCTCTCTCTCTTGCTCTCTCTTAGCTTTACACGCTTCATATTAATTATAATTCGTGTCTCTTAATATATGAATGTGTATGCATGTGTTTGTTTTTAATAATGTGTCTCTGTATATCCCTGTTTCTTTATATGTAAATATATAATGCATACAGTTCGTGTAAAAATAAATAAATCCGTGCGTACACAGGAGGGATCGCTGTACTATTATAATTGCTCTTTATATTTCTCGTCAACCAGTAACAACAGTGTATATAAAATCATTAAAACGGTAAAACAAAATAAAATAAATTATCCAATATATATATTATACTTCAGCGAATAAGAATAAGAATCTGCGTAATATATTAATAAAATCTGGTTACTGTTAATATATTATTATAAATTATTTCGGTATATGCGTGCTCTGTTTGGCTAGGTGTAAAAAATGTGCAAATGTGCCCATAATTCGTTGGACTCGTTTAACCTCCTCTATTTAATATTAAGCAGCATTTTCTGTTCACGTTCTTATACGTAATTGTTTACGTTTTACGTTAAGACCATGTGAAAACTAAATGGCAAAACAATTGTCCACGTAATTTTAGTCTCAAATTCTACTGGTTTGTTCAATATAATAGCTAATTTGTGCACGCATAACTTATCTCTTTTGCGATAAAGCGTGGTTTAACCAAATAACCATTCTGTTATTTATAATCATTTATTTACAATCAACTGTATCTGTGAAAGATAATTTTACCTTTGACGTTTAAAATTGTAATATTTGTAATACTTGAGATCTTTTTCAAATAATTTATAAAAATGTGAAGTTCTAAAAGCTTGCATGTAACAAAAATTTTAACAAAAAAATAAATCTGAAATTACGATGACTGTTTATGTAGCAAATAAGTAAAGATTGTACACTTATATGTTATGTTAATGTAATAAACATATAATTTAATTTAGTTTAGTAATAAAAACAATTAGATTCAAATATAATATCTAAAAATCAATCAACAAATACGTAGAAATTGGAGTACGTATTTTATTGTTTTGAATATAAATGAAATTTTAAACATGTTCTTAACGTAAATACTTTTAGAGTTTAACTTTTAAATTTTTCATGTTTATTACATGTCAAATACTTCTTTCGCGAAACCGCTGAATTATGTTTAAGCTGTAACTGAAGAAGTTACAATGAAATTGTGTGACTATTATTATAAGGAAAAAATATATAAACAAAAACAACGAATTGCACCCCAACCGATAAAAGTTGAACAAAAATATGAAAAAAAATATCAACGTGCAACGACGTATTGTGACTATCAGTTAACCACCCCTTGGATAAAACCGTACTTTTAACATAACTTTCTCCAACCAATATATTTATCAATAACGGTAGATTATATAAAATATAAAATATAGTACTATAAATCATTCAATACACAATAAATCCTTATTATCTGTTGCCTATGCACTTAAGTCCCGATCGTGGAATGTCTTTGTGATTTCCACTATTTGCTGCGTTATTTTGAAATGGTAGTTTATAATCATTTATATTATAGACTTTAGCTGTTATAACAAGTACCGTTACTTTATAGTTAAAGTTCATATTAGAGCTGCTTTTTATATCAAATATTTTTAAAAAATTATGAAAGATACTAAAAAACAATGCATAGGACAGAGATTTTTCGTTGTTAATCGATATAACACTAAAATTAGTCACTTCTTTCACAAATACTCACTTTTACTATAACTCTTCATCCCTCCTTCTATCGTAAAACATATTATTTTTGTTTTATGTTATTAAAATATTTACATTATACTAAGCTTTATCAATTTTCATTATATATATTTAATTTTAAATTTATGATAGTATATTACTATCGTATTCCCAATGTGTGAAATGTGACGGTTCTCTTTTTCAGTTATCTAATATGAAGTCCAACTATAAACTCTTCAACAACTATACACCCGACTCATCCTGCATATCGAATGAAAATTACTTCCGCTTATATTTAAGATTGTTAATTAATAGTTAATTTATGTTTTATAACTTCAGTAACTGAACTTGCTGAATCGACGTTGTAATTATTATTTAATAATTTTTTCAAATATTTGTTTCTTTTTTTACTTAATATTTCCAACTTATTTATCTTTTGTTTTCTTAATCATCTTACATGCTTATAGAACAGCAATTATGGGAGGAATTGGCACCACGTTTGCTCCCATTTGATATACGCTATGCGTATCGCTTTTCTATACACAACTCCGTAATACGCTTCGTAACCGTGTTACTAAGTTTGCACTACTCCAAGTCCTATGACCCCACTCTTGCAACTTAAAGACTCGCTCTCCCCTCTCCCAAACTAAGTCGTTATTTACATTCTACTTATCGCTTGAGTCGTGGCTTACACGAAGGCGACAACTTTGTATTTATTTCTCCATCGTCTTCACAGCGTTTATTTAAAACCTAACAAAACGCGCGACTATATTAGTCCTCTGATTCTCTGCCGATGATTTCGGCGTAGCGCTTGATAATTAATCACCTTTATTATTATTCACTACGTTAAAGAAAAAATAAAGTTTATCATTCTCATCCATTTTTATTCTCTATATATAACGTTGGATATATTGTAATGTAAAAAGTGCTTCTTTCAAAGCTTCGTTTAACGATTGCTTTTGTCATGCTTTAATAACATTTGCACCTGTATCGTTATCATTTTCCTCACAAAACATTTTCAAGTTCCTGAAAAAAAAATCATTTACCATTGCTAGCCCCTCCCTTTTTTACTCTTGTATTACTAGTTGATTAAAATCCAGACAAGATTTGGTGTTTGGCAAACACGATTAAGAAGCAAACATAAAAAATTTCGTCTTCTTGCTATGTATGTATCTCTTTGGCTACCTTGCCACTCATAGCGCGCTATTATATCAATTTTCTCAAATGATTCGCTTTCTTTCTCTCGACGATAGTATTTATATATGATTTTTTTGGCTTTCGCCAATCTTCATGGAGATTCTCAAATCTTCGGCGCGAAGAATTCGCGACGCGATTTGCACAAGCAAATAATGAGAACGATTATTCGAAGAGGACGAAGACAATTACGACAAAGGCGATGAAGACGACGAAGACGAAGAATGATGATGGAGATGACAGTGACGATAACGACAACATTTCTTTTTTTACATAATTATATTAACGGATTTATTTTTCGTTTCGTTTTATCTCTTATAATTGTCGGTCATTGACGCATGAAATTCTCTCTCTTTATATATATATATATATATATATATATTATATATAAATGCGTGCGCGTGTGTGTATGTGTGTGTGTACGCATGTAAGTACACATGCATATATGTATATACATATACAAACACGCAAACACATACATATAAATTTATCACATATCGACGCTTGACGTCCACAGAATGAAACCCCGGCTAAGAGTGGCCGCTGGGATATCGAGCAAAAAATTACTGCGTGCTTATTCATAGATCTTGCAATCGTAATCTAGGTATTATCGTCGTCATCATCATTGTCACCAGCATTATCATTACCATCATCGCTATCGCCGTGCTTACGCACCGGAGAGGTGGCAACGTAACATGCCTAGCAGACGTAGGCGCAGGCCTTAGGAGAGTGTGTTCATGGTGTCGTTATTCGTCGCGGACAGGGCCAGCGAACCGGCCATGTAATCATTAAGATCAATCTTTCTTGACTCGGGATGTTTGAATTTAAAGTGCGTGCGCAGATTGTCACTGCGCGTGTACGTCGCACGACAGAGAGGACACTCAAACCTGCCGGGGAAGTGGACGTGGTAGTGGTTCCTGATGTGCGTCACGACCTTGCCGCACAGCTTGCACCTGTGTAGGTTGCAGCCGCCTGGCACCCGGTCAAAGGTCAGCCGCATGTGCCAGGCTTTTGAACCTGCAACATCAACACAAGACAAGTCACTCAATCATTGTTGCCTAACTCACAACCGCGCACCTTCACGTATTTCTTTCTCTTTTTTTAGTTTTATTTGGAGCCGAGCCCATAGAAGCTTTCATCCATCTTGGGCTCGACTTCATATTTTTCTTACATAAATGTTGTTTTTTTTCTTATTTGCTCATAATATCATCGCGGCACGATGAATAGTACGCTTCAAAAATACTCGCAGAGAGAAAGAGAGTGAGGCAATAGAAAGACGGACTATGTGAATTTATATAAAATTGAAATGTAATGAGAACAAGATAGAAATAAAGAATGATAGGAAATTGGAAAATTGGTATACAAGTAAATAAAGTTAACAGAAAAACTACATCGAGAGAAAATTCTTGTCTTTTCTATTTTTACTTATACTAGTTTGTACATGTCTACATATATATATATCATAAATAATAATTTCATTTATTCGTATACATAAACAGAACATTTACCAAAATTTTATTAATAAGTCGCTTTTTATCACATTTTTCGCAAAAGCAATTTAATTCAAACTTCAATCAAATAAAATACTAAACTGAAATTTTATATATCGAAATTATAAATGTTATAAGTTTAAAGTCAAATAATTTAACTGGCATGAATCTTATATAAAAGATACATTTAAAATAAGTAAATTTTTATTAAAATTTCCAATGTTCATAAAATAAAACTATTGACAGATTATATATTTCAAACAATGTTATATAATTTCAAGGTGAATTTGAATTGAATACAAATCTATATACACAATCAGAATAATTTAAAATTATTCAATAAAAATCAGTTCATAAAAAAACTCATACTAAATGATAATCAATAAAATATAAATTAAAAAAAATTTAAATACATCATTATTTACTTATATTTTTATAATATTATTAATAAGTAACATGAATAAAAATTTGATATGTTTCTAGAGTATAATTAATAGGTTTCATTTAATAAAGTTAGGAAACAAAAAAAAATAAATAAAAAATGTGAATAAAAATAAAAAGAATTAATATTTAGAATTTGGTACGTAAATTACTATATTGTTCTATTAATAATGAACAATCAGTAAATACACGTGGATAATAATATAAAATTTATATTTTTTTATTTATATAAAGGTTAAATTTGATTTAATTATTTCTAAATAATAATTTAATGCTTTCTAATTAATTAGTAGTTTTACACTATTATTTTAAACGACATACGTTAATAAGTATTTAAGAGAAGACTGAACGAAAAATACTGAAGATTTTTAATGGTTTAATTATCTATACATTTTATTTTGTACATAAAGATATAATACATGAATATACATTTTCAATAATTTAGCAAAATGAATCAGCTATAAGCAATTTTATTAGTTATGCACTTTATATTTACAAATTATAATTATACTATTATTATTGAATTATAATGTACATGTTAGTGAGTTAATTAATTAGTTACTTTATTAATTAATTAATTAGTTATGATTTGCATCAAATTTGTATCATGAACTAGTTACATTGAAAATTTATTTTAAGTTATATTTGGATTTTTCTTAAATCCTAATATAAAATACACGTATAAATAATAATGATTAAAATAATGGTTCTTATAAATTTATTTAATTTTATAAAGCTATTATACAAAAATCATTATATTAATATATATTTATATGTATCATATCATTATAAATGTTAAAAGAATTTAGTTTACAATGACATTTTGATTTTTGTACTGAATTTTTTAATAATTCTATAAATTTTTTTTATTTGAATATGTTACATATTGAAATTTCAGTACTTTCTCTTTTTAAAGAATTTAAAAAATAAAAAATTTTAATTCTATTTTCGCTACATTGTATATTATTTGTATTTTTCATGTACACTTATACAAAGTGTATTTTTATAATTTTAAAAACTATTTGTTAAAAAAATAAAATGTATTTATTAATTTAAAAATAGTTGTTTTACTAAATAAATATATTAAAATTAATAAAATATAATATCAGGTGTTTAAAAATAAGATAGAATTAAGTAAATATATATATGTAATAAAACATAAGATTCATTTTTCTCTCGATGTACAAATAAATGAAAATAAAAACAAGAAACAAGATAATAGACTTAAAAAATACATTGTTCAATTTTATATTTCGTGTACATCTTTCTTTTTCTTACTTAATCGCACCTAGCAGCCCTCGTTCAAGCTGTACCAAGTACGTCGAGATTCTACTACATTGAGTGACTCGGATACAAGCCACTCGAGCGTGAAAGGATTTGCACTGGAGAGTGTTTACGCGCTTAAGCTGGCGGTAAAGTGTCGATTTTCCTTGAGCATGATCACCCAAATACATTCAGTCGACTTTTGACGCGCGCGTCTATAAGCATAAGCGAGCAGGACAACGCATGTACGTATGTTTTTGCAAATGTATACAAACGTGCGCGTATAAATGTCGAGTTCAAATTTATACTACTATAGACGTATCTCCCTTTTCTCCCTTCAGAACTATGTTATACCCTTCGCGATCTTAAATTAATGTTTTATTTTTACCTTTATATTTGATGAAGTTTACTATTTATAAAAAGAATCATAATAAAAGCATTAGAATTATAAATTGATGGTGTTATTCATTAATTGTGTTACCTACAGTATTTTAACAAAAAATTAATATTCTAGTAGAATATACATTATATTATATTATTTTAAGGAATTTATAAAAAATTTACATTTATAATCATATTCTTTATTTTAAAACTTAGTTGAATTCAAAATTTATTCTACTAAAACTAACTAAAACTTTCGTACTATTAATTAATTTATCTACGTCTGTTAACAATTATTAACATAAACTTTTTATGATCAAACAGAAATCATTTTTTTAATTTATATCATTTTCCACTCCAAAATTTTATATAAATAAATAATCTTTATCAAAAACTTATACGCAAGCAACTCATATAAAAAATATTTTTGTCTTTACCTAGATTAAAATTTCAACATTCCATTTTTTACTCTCTCCAGAGATTTTTAAAATCTCAAAAAATTTTTATAAACAATCTACTAAAAAGCGATTAAGTGTATATTTCAATCACAAATTTAATAGTTTGTCTATTTAGAAACTATATCCTGTCGACTGAACGATGGCGTGATCAATATTAGATTAAAAATATTATGAATATTTATATATTAAAACTGCGAATGTCATCCCTTTGATTAGAAAATTATATACACGTGCGCACGCACACGCGCACTCGCGTACGTATCCATACATTACGATAGATATCCAAGCATCCATACCGATATATGTATAAATATACACATATGCATATATACATATGTATATGCATGCATATTTATATGTGTAAATATAGCTTTATAATTATATGCAATATTTATATGTACATACACAGATTGAAATGAATACAACAGAAATCCATGTTAGAATAGGATTATTTTTTGTTAGGTAGATTTGCAATATAAATTTATATTTTTTCATTTTTTTCCTCTATTTATATTAACAGTCAAATAAAGTATTTCTATAGCAAAAGAACAGAGATAAAAGATGCAATGGAAGAGTAAAATAATTGTATTATTATATGAAAGTGTATATGTATTTATAGGTAAGAATTTAATGAATTATGTCAGGAAGAAAAGAGAGAGAGAGAGAGAGAGAAAGAGAAAAGAATAGACATAACACCATTAAGTGTAATAAATGTGCTATTATATGTAAAGAGGCAATTACATAAATGCCTCACTTTGTTATATTATTATATCATTTTTCTTTTGATTTTATATTTAATTCCTGAATTTTGAAACCAAATCAGTTATATTTCTTATAAAAAATATTTTGTTATCAAAGTCCCAATATATATTATACATATTAGCAAAGAGAAATTCACAAGAAAATAATCATCAACACACAAGAGTACAAACTCTTCCTTAGTTTATTTTTTTTTTACTTTTCAATAGTAATTAGTTTCCAATAGAGAAAAAGCATATAAAAGAAGATAAATAGAATGTCCGTATGTTCAGTGTATAAAAATTATACAGTGTAATACACATAATGTATAATAATTATACGGATTAATATACATGTCCTTGATTCGTCGCTAGTAAGTCCTTATTTTAGTCAGCTTCGCGTGATGACGTACCGTAAAAGGACGATATCTAATGTTGTAAATTCAACGTGAAATTGATACTTAATCGTTATTGATGTAATGAAATGGCGAGTTTGATCTACCGTTTTTTTATAAATTACATGATATTTAATTTAACGTAGAATGTCAAAATAAACTTTTTAAATTCTTAGTGACGATATAATGCATATCTAGGCTTGTTTCATTTTTTTTATTCTAAATCTTAATTTTACCAACATATATACATATGCATCTGATATCGTTTTAGCAACGTAATGAAAAATAAATTAGGAAAAAAGGTCTACTAGAAGACAGCTTTTGTAGCCTGGTTAATAATATAACAAAACTTATTTCTTGTGATACTTCAATTTGGTTTAAACAATAAGATAAATAATTTAAGAATCACTAGTGATACGATAATTATTTTTGTCCATTGCCATGAGGTAATAAAACTCTTACTAGAATAATTATTCACATTTTACTGAATCTAAAAATTTATTAATATTTTTCTATGTTTATATTGAAAATTAATTTTACCTCGGATTTTAATTATTTTTCATTTGATAAAAATATTTAATAATAATGTAGCTGGAAATTTTATACTCTTTAACGAACTAATAATAAAAATTCAACATATATCTTACACTGCATATATTTACTTACTAATAGCTGAAAAATATTAAACTAATAGTTAAGTTTTCAAATTACTTTAAATTGTATACGACAATGATAAATTTATAAATAAATTTTTGTCGTTTAAATTCTTTATAATTATAGCAGATGAAATAAGTTACAAAGAGTAAAGAAATCACCAAGATAACTGAAAGTTCAAGATTACTTTCGTGAAGTATAATTATCTCTGATGCAAAACAGATCTGAATCACTGATCGCCTGAGAGAGAAAAAATATCAATATTAATGTAAATTGTCTGGAATTTTATTATGAGAACTTAACTTATTAAAAGTACGTTTTACTAAAAAATCATTAGTTTAATGGTATATAAATATAATTATTTTTATATTCAATTATAACGATAGTTTATTAGAAGTTTCTCTAATAAAGAAGTTCTTAGAAGAACTTTATACATTTCAAGCGAATGAAATGTCAAATACTGTACATTTTTTAACAAAACGTAATATCATTTATTTGTATAATAAAATGTATATTATTATATAAATACAAAATTAATCTATACAATTTATTATTGGTTATAATAATTTACTTCAAATATTTACTAAAGAAATTAAAAGAAACATATCAAAAATACTTTAATGTTTATTTGGTGTTTAAAAATATTAATTTTAAAAAATTTCTTCTTAAAAATATTTTGTATATATTTAAGAAATTATAAAACATATATTAAGAGAATTGAAGGATATTCTTATTAGAATTCTTTTATTGAGGTGGGCTAACTTACACTAATATAGATAGTTAAAAATAAAATTATAATATTCAAATAATTACCGAGATGTGCACGAACCGTCATACATTCTTAAAAGCCATGCATTTGCGAAGCTTTTGGGAAAATTTAGCAAAGCTAAGTTCACGACGAAACAATTACAAGAATCTTGAGTCATAATAAAATGAAACGCACAAAGAAGATTGAAACAATGGAAACACGGACAATGATTTTTGTGCTTGCGACTTTTAAAACAATATATTTACAAAGTTTTACGTTCCTAGTTTTCGCCATTGATGAGAAATAATAACTAATGATAAATTGAATTTCTTATCTACATTTCCGGTATAGCAAATTTCTCATTATTTTAGACAAAATGTAAAACTGCTTTTGATGTATTCTCTCACGTAGATATAGTTAAAGTCCGACACTGGTTAAAAAATAAGAAACACAACAGGGCAGCAAAAAATGACCTTTTGGTTTTATTCTTACATTACTTTGAGAAAAGTAAACATTTATTTCATCTTAATTATTCACTCGAAAATTTTCTTTTGTGTTTACATATATAATGTAGATTTAAATAAGATAAAAAAACTACCCTGAAATAAATTAATCGATTAGTTAGTACGAATGTCTAATATTGCGTTTCTTTATGTATAATAATAATAATAATAATAATAATAATAATAATAATAATAATAATAATATTTATTATTATTATTAAAATTATTTTAAGTGTAGGAAAGATTCAATATACTGCAGGTTAAATTCACTAAAAATTATATAATAACTATTAAAAAAGAGAATAATTATATAACTTTATATTAAATTTTATATATCCTTTAAATTATTTTAAAATTATAAAAAATCAACATATTATTGATAATATCATCTACTTTTATAATTACTTTTTTAAACCGTAGCCAAATTCAATTCAATTTTTCATTAAATCAACAAAATAAATGTTTAGAAAAAATATTATTTCAGTTTTGAATACCTATTTCATAAATTTAGTAAATTCATGTACTAGTATTAATTTATAAATTCTTTTATGTAACAAAAGATTTAAATGAAAATTATGGCTCTTAAACTTTGTTATTGTAAAATTTTCAATTCATATTTTAATTTCTAAATATATATTTAATAAATTAAAAATGAGACATTTTTTATAAGATTTATATAAAAACTTTATGGTAAAATATATTGATAGTCATAATTTATAAATACACATATGCATATATATCATTAGAAAATAAATTTATTTTTCTTATAAATGTGGAATTATAACTCATATTTACTTTTTTTATCATAATTTATAAAAACTAATAAATTAATTTGACTATTTATTATTTCACGATAATCTACTTGAAATATTTATTTTCTTTTAAAAATATTTTAGATTTATAAAATATAATTTAGTAACAAATTTTGATATATATATGAAAATATAAGATTTAGATTTAGTTAAGATTTTATATAATTTAAAAAATTATTCATTTCATAATTTTTTAAATTTTTTAATTATAAAAAAGGAATTAATATTTAGATACGTGTTCCTGAATTATATTTATTAAAATAGATAAATTTCTTTACATATTATTTACCATAAATGAAATATAATTAAATATGGTATATTTGTATTACATAAGTCAAATAATTTTATAAAAATGTTTTATTACATATATATATATATATATATATAATGATGATTACCTCATCCAAAATAAAACATGAATAATGAATATTAATGAAAAATAATTATATAAATATGTAATAGTACTGTGGTAATAAAATGTATGGAAAGGCATAATAACGATCATGAAAATATTATTCTCAAATGATCATTTTTTATAAGAAAAAAATGTTCTTGTTAATAATATATTTCATTTTGCCTTAATCATTACTAATTATAATAACATCTATAATAAGCAATTATAATTGGTTTTTAAGAAACTGTCGTTGTATTTAAAGATTTAAGTTACGAGTAAATAAAAATATTATTATTCTTTTACTTGTTTTGTAAATAATTTTCATCTTGAAAATTATACTATTATTCATCTATTCAAAATTAAAAAGATGTAAAATAACTAATTATCAAACTAATTATACAAATATGATTTTTTCAGAAATAAAAAAAAAATTCTTGATAAAAAGATATCAGTATTAAATAAGTCGCTAATAAAAGGACTATATTTTGAATATTTTATTGTTTTTGTATAATTTAAAGAAAGTTTTTATCATTTTGATAAAAGGTAAAACTGAAATATATAACTTACTAATAAATGATAAATAATAAAAAAATAATTAAATAAATTAATAAGGCCTTTGGAATGTACAACACTTCTAACGTTGCATATTTTTCAAGAGTATAATGCGAAATATCGCATTAAGCTGTATTTATTATAGATAGAAGAATAGAATAAGATTTTTCTATTTGTTGAGGTTTATTAATAAAAATAAACTATTCAATAAAATATATAAAATATAAGCGTATACTTATTTTTTTAAAAAATCACTCTAAAATAGCCTAACAATCGAAAAATTCATTCTGAAAAATATTGATAATAAACGTAGTACGAAATGTGTTATTTTTTTTAATCCTATCTAAATTCTTGTAATTTAGACTTATGAAGAAATAAATTAAATTTAATCAGGGCTTATAGTTTATAACATAATTTAATCTTGAATGAGATTAAATTTTTTATCTATTAATATGATTTTATATTGACAACGACGTTATAAATGTCTAGACTAGTAATGTCCTAACAACATTAAAAATCTAAGTATAATCAAAAGATTAAAATAAATACTAAAATCGATTATCTTAGTTTCATTCTTATCACTGTGTGAACATCGTTTTTGACATCAAACCTCATCAAATTTTATGTATTGTAGATATTTATTCCTAATGTGGACTTTGAGGTTGTCGTTTTGCGTGAACACGTTGCTGTAGTAAGGACAGTGACAATTCTGGGAACGATGGGCTCTCGTGCAGTGCCATCTATGACTGACCGATTTACTACAATGTAGACAGTTGTATAATTTATTTCCAGATTTTGACACTATCAAAGACGATGATAACGAAGACGACGATGACATTAATGAAATCGTATCTATACCAAGCTGATGAACATAGTGTTATATCAAAAATTTCTATGACGAAATTTCGATGATAACTTATTAGCAATTTGAAGTAGTAATTTAAGGTATCGTCATCGCCATAATCGTCATTGAAGCCATCTTTGTATCGTGATGGCAGTAGACCAGCTGCTGCTACTGACTACCATGAGGATCATCGCGTGGCTGCTGCTGCTCCTGCCTCGCCTGACCATCATTGCTAGGCACAACAACCCCCTCTCTCTCTCTTCAGTGAGACACCACTGGCCAACACTGTAACAGAGAGAAGGAGCGAGAGAGACAGAGAAAGAGACAGACAGACAGACGAAGGCAGGCATTTTGTACTCAATTTTTTTTTCATGTGTTCGAGAGAGTCCAGTCAAAGGAAGAGACAGGAGGAAAACGAGGGAGATATAATCGGGGAATTGAGAGAGAAAATAGACAGAATAAGAGAATGAAAAAGAGACAGAAATAGAGGGTTGTTCCCCTTCAATATGATGGCTGATTTTCTCGCTTTTTCTTTTTGATTCTCCGTCTCTATTTTATTTTCTCTCGATTTCACGATGCGAATCAACCTACTAAAATCTGAAGGCAAATACGTTGTCATATGAATATGTGTTTCTTAAAAAATTTTCTTTTTCAAAGTATTATATTTATTTGATAGGTACATATGAATCTAAAAACAGAATTTTTTATTTTAATTAAATAATTATTATTTTACAACAAATATTAACATATTCTATAATTATATTAATAAATACATGAATTTTCTATACGTTAAATAAAAAAATTGAGAAAAATAACATATTTTTGATTATATAAAAATTTATTTGAAAATTTTGAAATTATATTTTAATAAATAATGAAAATAAATGAAATTCTCCTTTTACATATGTAGAATATACATTGTAAATTAAATTGATAAAAAAAACTAATTTAAAATAGACGGAAAAACTCTGTAAAATTTATAAATATTTAATAATCATTATAGTGAATACATAATTAATTTTTAAAATATTTTTTAGCTTTAATTGATCTGAATAAAATAGTTATAAGTTTTTAAAGAAATATTACTACAAAATAAGAAAAATCAAATAACATTAAAGATTACAAATAAAGCATTTTCTTTTTTAAAGTTAATATTAAATAGTACTACATTTATTGTAAACAATATATATATTCTGCATATTATTATTAAAAAATTATAAAATATTAAAACTTAATCAAATATTTTACATATTAATATTGATTGAGTTGTAATAAATGTTTTTATTTTCACCATGAAACATAAACATATCACAATAGTAGTAGAAAGATTGATTGTAATTATTAAAAAGTTTTTACTTTAATATCGAGATGAAACTAAGGACTAACGAAAAGCAGTGAAAATTATTAGATACTCAAAGAAAATTTAAAAATAAGCGATTTTTTAAATTATAATTTCCAAATATTTTATTCACATAGAAACTGTATCAAACGAAATTTCAGGTATCCTCCTCCCTTTTAGTCACCCCTCTAAGTCTCTCATATGTTATACAACGCGATCGACTTTAGAAGGATCAATGTATCCCCTAGTATACGAGCAATACAGCTCATCTCTCTCTCTCTCTCTCTCTCTCTCTCTCTCTCTCTCTCTTTAACGAGCGAAACATTCACATTTATTGTCGTCGATCATTAGTTATATATGTGCATCTTTCTCATTTCCTCTCACTTTTACTCTCAACTATTATAGAGCTAAAATAGAGGAAAAAAGAAAGAAGAAAGATCATATATAATATCAAGGATTATAATGTTTCTCTTACTCTCTTTCTCTCACCCTCTTTCGTTCTTTTGTCTCCTTCAGGTCTAAGTTCATTGAGCGGAATTGAAACGAAGGAACATAAAAAATTAAACAAACGTGATAGGTCGCTTTATTTCTCATATTATCAAAAAATTCAATTCAATTTAATTTATATTAACATTACACCATATCTTTAAAAATGTTTAAATTTTAATTAAAAATTATATAATCTTAATATAAAAATTATTTATAAATATGGTTTTAACGTATTATTTAATCTCATAAATCAAAATTGAAAAACTATTCATTTTAATAATTAATGGAATGGATAAATTACTGTTATACCAATCACGCGCGCACGCGCATACACAATTTATACTTGGTACGTTAAAACAAGGTAATCCTCATTTTTAGATTCAATATCTGCGGAGTTAAAAAAAATTCAAAACATCAACAAAACAGAGAATTTAATAATGCAAAATTTATTATATTACATTATAAATATTATGCACATCACCTTTTTTTTTCTTCAAAAAAGCAAATTTTATGAGCTATATTTTCCTCTGTAAAATGAATATGCGATGCTTTTAAATAAGCCTTAAATTCTATATTGAAACCCTTATATAATTTTAAAATAAAGCATGGAGACTAATTTAAAATCAATAAGAATAAATTATGTGATTTTTAATCAAAATAATTAGTTTTCATTATGCCAAATGTAAAAAAAAATAAGTAAATAAATTTTCTTAAATGATCAAAAAATAAGATAAGTTGCTCTATTTAATTAAAAATAGAAGTTTGTAGTATATTATTTCATTAGATTAAGTTTCTTTTTATTATATTATTATAAAACTCTTTTAAAATCTGTTATTTTTAAAAATATTTTATTTTTTTATATCATTTCCGACTATAAAATATGAGTACTTGCAACAAATGATAACAAATAATTTTGATCTAGATTTTGAAAGATATTTAAAGTAAATTTTTATATAATTAAGTTATTAAATTCTGAAGCTTATACGACTAAAGTTTTATCATCGTTAACAGTAATGAAAAATTTTTAAAATATCAATAGTAAATACATGTAGTTTAAAACAATATTATAATTTATTAAACATTTACTTCTCAATAGATATGCAATATTTTATACAAGAACAATAATACATTTCTACAATTTTCTAATACGAAAAAAGTTCTGAGTTACAAAAGAATCTTCGAAGCATGTAACATCACCATATGTACTACAGTAACAATAATGGGTAAATATATCTCTGATAAGTGAAAATGACAATCGATCGAAATTCTACTTTGAATTATCTCTCTCTCTCTCTCTGAGTCTCTTGCTGCAACTCTCTGTCTCAACGACCTAGTATCAGAGGGTTCTCACTTAGTTACCCTCTTTGAATTTGCTTACTAAATTTTTCTTTACTCTTGACTCTTTTATGTTTTCTTTAAAACTACATTTTATGTTTTCATTTTTCTACGATGCTCTAATTTTCTCTTATATCTAACTAAACTATTATATTTAAAGATAGCTTATTATTACATAAAAAAACTTGAAAAAAATTTTTTTAATAAAAAATGTACATACTGTATAAATAGATTGAGCGAAGACAACAAATAATTTCTTTTACAATTCAGATTTAGTGTGATCCTCTTTATATTAAAAAAGAAAGTGAGTGAAAGAGAAATTTATAAACAATAAGGAAAAGAGGAGATGCAATTAAGTAGATTATCTTTGAAGAGAAACTTCTGTGACACTATCCTTGATTTACATTTAATGGAAATACAATGCATTTCATTCTGATTTATTCAATAATTCTAAATAATGTAATTAGATCTTTTTATTGAAAAATAAACGATAAATAAATAATTTTTTACTTACTTTAATATTCATTTAGTGTTGTAAATTTTAATAGTAACAATAATTTTGCTACTACTTCAGACACATTAACTATAACTTCTAAAAATTATACCCATTAAAATAATTATTATTTATAATAAAATTCACTGTAAAATATTTGGAATAAGTTTACATTCTAATTATTTTTATATAAAATGCTTGAAAAAAAGAAATTATATTTATAATAGTTATCTGATCATTAGTATTTTTAATATTAAGCTATTATATTTTGCATTAACAAAACATAAATTGAATATGATTTCTATTAATTAATAAATATATTACTGATTTCGTTTACAATCATTTAATAAATCTGCAAATTAATTTTAGTATTAGATAAATTAAAACGTATATAAATATATTAAAATTAACTGTTTAACTAAACAAACGATTGAATTTATGAATTTATAAATAGCTATGAATAAAAATGTGATACTGCTGAACCATAATATTGAATTACTTGTTTTAAAATTATATAAAAATTATAAAATGAATATATAGGGTAGATGTAAAATTCAGTTGAAAAGAAGATAAAAATAAAAAATGAAAATCTCGATTAGTATCAAAACAAAAATTCGTATCCCAGTGAAACTGTCAGAAATTTCAATATAAAATGAGTCGTTTGCAACAACAGCATGAAATATAAAAGAAACATAACTAAAGTACACAATTATTGTCCCAATAAGGAAGTGCTTTCCTCAATGCAGCCGCCAGCGCTTACCCAATGGCAAGAGGGTGAGGTAGGGAAGCACAATTGCCACACTCATAGTGCGCTTGCGTACTATCCATGAACTTTCCCCTGACTGAAAGGTTCAAAAGAGAAGAGGGAGTGAAAGAGAAAGGTACAACCCCTGGTGCGACTGAGCGTAGGGCAGGAAAAAACCCTCACCGTATCTAACTCATACGTTCATCGAAATAGATGAAATTTTCTTAGAGTTTTATTAAATGTATTGTTCTTTCCTCTTTTTTGATGTATTGCAAAAAAAATTAACTTAAAACGACTAGATTTTCCTTTCTTTCCTTGTTTTTCACACTTGGGCGTATAATGAAAATTAGAGAATCCAGTAGTTAAATGTTACATTTATATAATACATTAGAGGTATTTTATAACAAATCAGTATATTTGAATTGTGAAATCAATCTCGTTAATAGAAAATTATTTAAATTGACTGTCGTTTATTATTACCATACTAATTACATTATAAGAACATTTTAAAACAACTTAAATTATAAAAAAAAACTATTAAGGAAAAATAAAAATATATATATTGATCCTTATTTTTCGAAAATTTATTCTATAATTACATTTTTCTAGAGCAAATATACTTTTTGAAAAAAATTTTTTATTGACAAATTATATGTAAGCTACTAAAAAATATAATTTTTCTTTATAAATTATTTATTACGATAAAGTCACAATAATTTTTATGAGCTATAAAAATTACTTTTCAGTTTTGCTTTCTCTTTGCATTGGAGAAAATGAAGTTGCATAGCGTGTGGTTAAAGAATTATAAATGCATGCGAGTGAAATAACTTTTATCTTTAGTCCCAATCTTTTAGAAACTTCATATGACGTTTATCAGAAGTATTTAATTAATCTTTTGATTGTTCAAACAATTTTAAAAAATTACAGAAAACTTTAATAATATAATTAATTAATTTCTATTATTTTTATACATTCAATTCAACGATGATAATTTACATTAAAATAAAATAAAATAAAGTATGTTAACTAAATTTTATTGATTAAAATAAGTGTGTTTAAATAAAAATAATTAAGGAACTTTTAATTACTAAATAAAGTAACAAAAAATATAAAAGAATTAAAATAAGTAAGGATATATATAGAATGCCAATTCATTGTAATTTTAAAACTATATTTTTTATTGTACTCGTAAAAGTTTATACATTCATTATATTTTTCCTTCAGTAAATGAAATTTCTCAAAGGCAAAATTTACTTTATCATATCCTTGTATTATCTACGATATTTTTTTATCCATTAAATTATACTATTACAAACTCATCAAAACGAATTTAAATTAATTTATACAAATCGTAATCTACACATGCTTATCTTTATAAGAGTCAATATAAAAAATTATATTTATAATTATTTTTTTAAAAAGAAATTAAAATCATACCATGATTCTATTGAAACAAATAATTTCCAAAGAATACAAAAAATAATTTTTCTAATATTCCAATTTCTGCACAAACAATACTTTCAAGCAAGAACGGCAATTACATACACATATGAATTTATTTTTACGCATTATAGAATTTCATTTTTTTTTCATTTATAGTCTGTTTTTCATACGAGAGATAAGTGGACAATATAAATTTTAAAATATTCATTTCATTTTAACTCTTATGTATATACAATATTATTTCTTTAAAAAATTCGTATTTCATTACAGTTTCATAACTTATTTAAAGTTAATTATTGGAATTCGAGTTAAAATTGAAATTTCTTTTTATTTCATATAATGTAATTATTATATTTAAGCCAAAAATATACAATATGCATAAAATACAAATATATAAACAACTGAAATTCAAAATAATTGAATTGTAAAATTGTACTTTTTAAGAATTGTGTGTACAGTGTAAAGTAAAATTTTATGGTATAAACGTAAATTCAAGATGGTTGATTAAAAATATACACCAGAAAAATATATCCAAAATATTTAGAACTAATTTGTGACTTAGAATAATAATAAAAAACTTAATCATTTCATTAAATGTTTTTTATTTCTTGATTTATTTCTCTGGTCTTTATTTCTAATTATTAAATTTAAATTTTAGTTTCAAGTATGTCAATTCATAGTATAAATATAAGAATTTATAATAATTTTTCAAAAAAGACAGTTTAATAATAACTTATATTCTTAAGAAATAGAATAAACAGTTTTTCTTGAATGAGTTGTGACCAATTATAATTCAATATTTATGATAGTATGCAAATAAAATTGCATAATATAAAATTATTTAAATCATTTATTAATAATGTTATTACATATTGTAAATATTTATTTTAAAAATCAATACATTTATTAAATAATTGCTTGAATGATATCTTATCATCGATTAATTCAAAATTAAATTATAAATTATAGGCAAATATTATTAACAACTACAAAGAAATTTATGTTAGAACACAGTCGAAAATATAATTGCTAAATACACAAAATAAAATGAGTAGTTTTATATAAGAAAAAAGAAGAACAAATTTATATAGCCTTATTCAGTTCTAGCACTAATTATTATCGTAACCGCATTCCTATTTTCATTTTTCATTTTATTAATTTCAGATTTACTGTTTAGTATCTTGTACTTTAAGGTAAAAGAAAAGGCACCACAAGAGGCCTTTTTGTCACAAAACCCGTGCAAGTTAGTGTGTCTACCTGTGGGCTTTCGGACTAGTTTCGTATGACTAATTCCCGAGTCGACGTTCAACGACCCGAAATTCTCAATCAGTCTTCGACACGTAATTCTGTTATTCATTTTGCTTTGCATTCTTCGTCTTCGTTACATTTTTAGTTTGAAATTTTACCTTTACGGGTACGAATTATATTATAATACTGATACATCGTTTAAACCTTTGAAAGAGAAAATTGTTTTTAAATTGTTGTTGATTTCTATTTGATAATACATTTATAATTAATTGTATAGGAATTTTAACCAGATCCAGTTGAATAACTATTAAAAAATAACAAAACAAATATTTATTATATTTTTACTTTGGTATTACATACCACATATATAAGAGATTTTACATTTATACTAAATTCAGCCGTTTCAGGCACTAAAAATAATTTTCAATTTAACCTTATTTATATAAATAGAATTCTTCAATTATTCCAATTCTAATTATTTTATAACGCTATTGTAACCTAAGTTATAAATTGATCGCATTGATAAAATTTTATTATTACATAAATATAGAAAAGAAATATTGTACAAAATGAAAAAATTATACAATTATTATGAAACGTATATTTCAATCATTTGTGTTTCCAGATGATAATAGTTTAATATAAAATTTAATTAATTTCATGATTATTTCTTGATTATTTACATGTTCAATCAACAATTTCATAATTAATTTATTAAAAAGTTTTATTTTCAAACTTTAAGGAATTTTTCAATAAATAAGTTATAGAATTAAACCGTAACATTTGTAAATATTCTACTTGATAAATAAATATTTGACTACGCTAAAATAAAAATTGATGATAATTTAAAAAATACCTTACTATATAATTTTATACTAATTATTAAATTAAAAATGATATTTGTTATATTTTATTATTTCATTTCTTTTGTAAGTATTTTATTACTGGAAATACTACTCTTCTCAGCACGTGAAGTATACCAAAGTAAAAATATTTATTCTTTTTGAATTTTTGTCAAGATGTAGTGCGTTATAACAACTTTGAATCTAGAAAATAATTTACAACATATTTTCTCTTTCATTTTTGTCGTCATAAACAAATAAATTAGATAATTTTTTGAGTTCTTTTTGTCTCAACGACTCATTTGGCACCGGTTTTCAGATAAAAAAATACGCGTACTACGTCCGAAGTTGGCTTTGCAGATATATTAGTACCCGCAATTAATGTTATTACATGATAAACAGCGTAATAAAATAGATCATGATAACTTTTCGCGTTTATCAAATCTAATTAGCGCCAATCTTTGTACTTATACATAATTCTTTTTGTAGGAAAAACTTTGTTATTTGAAAATATACTTATAAATATACATAAAAGTTACTCTTCGAACACTGAAAAACAAATTCCTTTATAGTTAAAGTAACAAGGTGTGCTTAAATACATAAGCTTAGCCCATGACAAATGATCAAATCATAACATGTTAAAAATATCAACGATATCCGTATATATAATGCGTCGATGGATGCATAAAACTTTATGCGTAATGTCACATAAATTGTTTTTATAACCTCATAATGAAATGAACATGTGTCATAAGCATATATTACTACTTTCACCATAAATATTTTACCGTAAGTCTTTCATTTTTAGGTTACGTCACTTGTACACTATTAAAATTAAGATTTTTTTCTTCAAATTTCAGCTCTTAATATCCCAGAAGGAAAATTAGATTCATCAAAACTTATCTATAAAAAGATGTGAATTGTACCTTATCAATAATGCGACTTTGTAATCATAACTTACTTTTTTAATGTACAACTTAATTAA
This sequence comes from Dolichoris vasculosae, assembly GCA_018907195.1. Classification (NCBI taxonomy): domain Eukaryota; kingdom Metazoa; phylum Arthropoda; class Insecta; order Hymenoptera; family Agaonidae; genus Dolichoris; species Dolichoris vasculosae. Next base: position 2,027,773 of record JACCHY010000019.1, read on the forward strand.
TGATTTCTGAAATTATCAAGACCCATAAAATTTATTATTAGTATATAAATTGTACGAATAAAATATAAATAAAAAGACTATTTCGATAAGGCAAAATGTACACCATTTAAATAAGATTATTTGACTCTCATTAATTTAAGTACACAATATGCCTTGATAATAACACCTTTAAATAACTATATTTATATTAAAATAGCTTTTAAGATAATTGAAATCTTATTTACTTTACTTTATATAATAAACTGTTTATAAAATACAATCTTATCTGTGATATGCTATTTAACCACGATTGTCTCAAGTGAGATGATAGATATTTTGCGTAAAATCTCATATAGAATCAAACTTTCTTTGTATGCATTTTAAAAAAAGAATATATAATATCCAGCACGCGATACAGTAAGACACTATCTTCTTACAGAGAAGGCCTCGTTTAACTTAGCATTCTGAATTGAGTATGTAATTAGAATGAATCATTATTTACATTATCTATCTTCTGCCTTTTGTATTTTTTTAAAATGGTACATTTAAACTTCTATTGGTTTTAATATCAAAATTTCTTCTTTAATTTACAATAAGTTTATAAAAAGTTTCCATAGTAAGTATATGCAGATCTTATTACAGATTTTAAAAGTTTAGTGCACGATAAATAATATACAGTTACTCTTTAATTCTAACTTACCAATTCGAAAACTTCTTCAGTCACAATTAAAAATAGTATCTTACATTTCTCATATCAACTTGAAGCAATTAATATTATGCCATAATGCTGGAGCATTAGTATACCTACGATGATTTACTTTACTTATAATTTTAAAGAAAATACATAAAAAAATACTATATTAAAAATATTATAGTGTAATACACCCGCATACATCCAACCACATAATCACAAATTATACAATCGCATAAATATGCGCGCGCGTAAGAATAATTTAGCAAAATGTTTGTAAATACAATCAAACTCAAATTGGGAAATTTTACCGTTTGTCTTTCCTCGAATTATCCTTATAATGATGAGCACAAATAAAATTCCAGTTTTAATACATCTAATTATTCCTATTTTCAAGAATTTAATTTCAGTATTTTTTCGCTAATATTTAACAATTCATTGATGAGGAAAACGTAGTATAAAAAAAGAATAAGATACTTTGAACAAATTGAGATAATTTAATAGAACATATTTTCCTAGATGAATATTACTAGTTACTTCTACATTTGAAATACATATCAATATATATATATATATATATATATATATAATGATGCATTAAAAAAAATAAATAATGAATATTATACAAAGAAGAAAATGAATTATTACTATTTTATTTAAAAGCTTTAACCTTTTAATTAATTTTACGAAAATATATTTATATTAATCATTTTGATAGGAATGAATATAATAATTGCAGATACAAGTTCATACACCAAACTTATAAAACATAAAATATAATTGCTCGTATATGTATTTTTATACCCTATTTTAAATTATTAAAAACACGATGACTAAATAAATAAAACTTTGAATATAACGATGAAATTAATCGTCAAAACAGAGAAAAAAGAGGTTTAAATATAAATCGAAAGAAACACGGTTACCTAGTTAAAATATAATTATTTAACACTAGTGTCGACAAAGAGCATTTAAAAATGATCTATAGATTTCGAGGATGAAAACCGCAAAGATATTTATATAAATATATCAACATTTGATGTAATCGCATAACCCACGTCAGAATCGAGCGTTAGAGTGCATTTAATAAAGTTTGCTACTTTGTACCACAATACACGATGAATGTTACTTTTCTTTATCATAGGGTATTTGAATTTCATGTGCACCCACGCCATAAACCTAATCTGTTTTTAAAATGTTTGCGCTTGCTTATACTTTCTTATCTAAGAAAAAGAATTTTTATGAAAGAGAAAGCCTTATTATATATTAAATTTAAATAAATTAATTAATATTAAATATTGTAAGTTGACTCATGGTATGAATCAATAGATACGCAACCTATATATTGTTTACGTAGGAACGACATATTATAAATGCCATGAACAAGTATCTTAATAATAGTCAATACAAATAAATAAATAAATAAATAAATAAATAAATAAATAAATAATACTTTCTTCGTTCAATTATTTCGAATGTTTCCGAGACTCAAAACAAAGTTATTTGTTTCTCTCTTTCTCGTTCGAAGACGCCACTATTAGATACATATATTTAGGTGAGGTAGGGTGGTTCAGATTTAGCAAGGAAGTGCTTAGCCTCTAAACGCATGTAAGGTGAACCAAGCAATGAGGCAGAGGAGGATGAGCCCTCCCTAATGCCATGCTTCAACTTAATATGCCTTTTAAGATTGTCGGATCGAGTGAGCGATATCATACAGATATGGCATTGATATTTGTCAGGGAAATGGGATTTCATATGCTTTTTTATGTTGGCCACGCTCTTGCCGCAGAGCCTGCAGCTTTCGGTGGCAACTAGAGACTGATTAGAGCCGTTGCCGCCGCCAGCACCACCACCCGGCTCTAATTTTAACTGATTGTCTTTACTTATACCGTCTTTATCCTTCGTGTCTTTTTTGTTCTGTGTCCCCTGAAGTACTGTGTTTCCTCCTGGAATGCAAGCGTATCCACATTTCAGATTAATTCTTTTCTACTTTTATTTTTGTTTTCTGGATGCAATTTACTCCTTTCTTTACACTTTATTTTTTTACATTACAAGTTATACCGAAGTGTTCCGTTTCCTTGTCAATTTACCTTTTCCTTCTAGCCTTATTTATTTTTCTAATAGCATTGGATCTTATTCTTACGTTTTTACAAATAAAACTTCACCTTTTACTTTTTCACATTTATAAATTTTAATCATTTTTAAATTATTAAATGAACTTGGTTTATATAAAGAAATCCTCTCGTCTTTAAATTTATTTTACAAAGTTAACGTAGTTTTATTAATATTACAAAATGAAATTTTAATTTTATTTTATTTTTTGTTACAAATACGATATTTTAGAAATCAATTTAAAGCTTACTTAATTCAGTAAAATAAATATCTGTAATTACAATTACATAAAATTTTATTATGATAAAAGAATTTTTTAAATAATTAAAATCATTTTTAAACTTTTTAAATGATTAAAAGAATTGATTTTTTATATCATTCATTCATTTTATTTTTACGAAAACAAATTTCTTATCTTGATTCGAATATTTTCAAAAATTAATTTTTCTTTATCTAAAGAGAGTTCTATAAAATAATATATTTTTACAGAAATTTTGCGTTAAAAATAAATTTACAATTAATTTAAAATACAATAGTTTAGTTATAAAATTAATTAGAACATATTATACGTATGTTTATTACAAATATATTAATAACTATTAAAGTATTATCACTATATTCAAATTAATCGTACATTTTTTAAATTTTGTAAGTTATACTGGATATTATAATTATAAATAATAGATTTATTTTTTAAAAAAACTTTTTTGATTTTAAATATTAATGAAAAAATGTTAACATTCTTTTATTAAATATTCAACCATGTATTTTTAAATAGAAGACTTATACATAATTCAATAAATCAATTGCGTACATTAAAATTTGTATTTAAATTTATAAAGTACTGCAATATATATGAATGTTAATTAAAAAATAATTATTATATCGAAATAAATCATAAATCATAAAAAATTTAAATATATGCTTTAATATATAAATATTAATTCGAAATTTCATGAATCGTAGTATCATATTTACTAATTTCATTTGCTTATATAGATTGTTACAGTGTTATTTTATGAAACTTTAGCATTTTTTAAATATGAATGAATTTGAAAAGACTATCTCAATATGTTAAAGTTGCTCTAGATTAATGTTATTGAAAAGATGTTTATTAACATATTTAAATTTTTCGACTAGCTATTAAATTCATAAGACTATAAATAATATTTTTAAAATAACTCTGAAAAAACTTATTTTTTTTATAAAGAAGATAAAACATTCAAAATTGAATTTTGACACTCCATTTTATTTATTTGCAATTTCTTCTTCTATTTCAATTTATATTTAGAAAGACTTTATTTTTCAAAAGTAAAACTAAAAATTATACAAACCTATAAAAGACTAGTTTATTAATATATTGTTGACGATTTATTCATTTTTATATAATTATTATCATTATAATTATTTTAAGATAATAATAGCAATGAGTTTTAATATTATAACTATTCATAAAACAGGACACTTCGGCATCATTCTTGTTTAATTTCAATACGAAGGTTTTTACAATTGCTAAAATCAACGTTCTAGCACAAATCAAAAAGAAAAATAAATATATAGAAAACAAAATAAAAATTCAAAGAAATAACAAAATCAATGTCTACTGTTGCTCGTCAATTAGAGAAGAGAGAAACAAAACAGAGAAAAAAACCAACGTAACTTTTTTTAACTATTACAACAAAGTACAAAATATAATATAAATATACTCGAGAATACAAGAAAGAAAATTATTTAAATAAAAAAATATTAAATCTTTCAGAAAAATAATGCACACTCTACGTAAAAAAAACATAGAAATATGAGTCAAGGCTGAACAGAAGACGGCTTTTCGTATGATATATGTAAATATGTTTAATAAACATAAATGATATACACACGCGCGCACACACGCACACACACGCACGCACGCACGCACATATAATGTAAATTAAATTGCGTACACAATCGTAAATACTATTGTGTATACCTACCTAATATATTTATATAATGAGCGCCATGTGTATTCAGAAAAAAGGCAAACCTAGATCTATTTTTTTCATCTTTGAAATGGGATACATGGTACATGGGCAACCGATTCGTATGAATTTTTATAAATAGTCTGATTTAATTCAAACGCAAAAATACAAATCATCGAAGGTATTTATTTACAAAATTGTAAAATCTCAAAAAAAAGGAATTCACTACTTATACAATCGGAAACTTGTTTAAATTTTTTTTTAAAACCTACAATTGTTACACACATTGATACTAATTATCTCGTATATGAAAACGCGCTCCATCCACTAAGTCTTTTTTCCAAATCACTTTTCGGAAATATGGTATTATGACAGACCCATGAAAAGGTCGAATAATCGAATATAAAAAATATGGTTAAAAAAAATTGACTTGAAATAAATATATAAAAAGTCAATAATTTATTAAGAGTGCACCATTGTTGGTTCTCTTACATAAATCTTTTAGATCAAAATAGTTTTCTAAGTTTTCCATGATGCAGCAATTGTTTGAACAATTTTCTGAATGTCAACATTTTCTTTAGGTTTACGCATAAGAGCTCGTTGTTAACTACAATTAATTTTTGTTGTTTTATATTATTGAAAATCATATAAGAAATATTATAATTTTTAATGTATTTATTCAATTGATCTTAACTTATTGATTAAAATTTTAAATTTGTCTAGACTGTGAAAAAGATACTATATATTTTTATATAATTAAAGCAATATTAAATATTCTAAATTCTTAATACAGGATATTTCATTATTTGATTTTTTATATAACGTAATTTAAGATACATTTACTAGAATAAAAAAAATACTTTTCAAAAATACAGGAATCTCATTCCTAAATTATCCATGTTAAAAAATAAAAAATTCAAACCACATAAATTTGTACTAAATGTAGAACAAAAATATTATAATCACTTATATATTAAATACTTTCGAATAATATATCTATTTCAGTGTACGTGCTATTAACAGATTGCATGTATATTTAAACAGTCAGTGTATTTGTTAATTAAGTTGATTGGCACTTAATAAAATTACTATTGCATCACGAACAAATATAACTAAGTGGACAAATTTATATGACTTTATTAGATTATGAAAATATCTTCTAGAAAATATATAATTTCATAAGACAATTTTGAATTAGAATTTAATGTACAAATATATATTGTATTTTCTACTCATCTTTATGTATGATTTTAATGCAAATAATGAAGAGATTATTGACAGAAATAAAAAATAAGGATTATCAATTAAAGTAAAAACGAAGTAACCAGTGAGTAAGAAAATAATAAAATTATATGTCGAGACATTGAGAAAATTGAAGTTCGAATCAATTTCATAAATTTATAAAATTTTAGATGATAATTTCTCTCTACAATAGCATTAAGTATATGATTCTACTTCGATTTTTTGGTGTAATACTCAATTGAATTTTGAAGTAAATAAGAAATTATATTCTTATGAAGAGATAGGTAATTACATAAAATTAATAAAAATAAAATAAACAAATTACGAGTATTTGTAAAATATATGTGCATATATGTATATAATTTTTGTTACCATAGGCGAAGGAAAATATTTAAATATATTATATTTCAAAACATGCACAAACAATCGCATTTATCATTAAATGTATAAGCACTTACATATTTATGTTGGATACTTACATTAATACAATATATATATTTTTTGGCGTGACTAATATTTAATAATACGCAAGATTCACAGATTAATGTAATATAATTTTATTATTATTAATATAATTAATTCTTGAATTGTCATTTATTAAAAGAGAAGTTTATTGAATTAAGATAGCACATTTCTTATACACTGATTTTCTAAACAAATAAAATTTTATATAAATATTCGTATATTTTTTGTGTTTTGTACGTACGTATATGAGGTAGGTTTACAGTTATTCAATGTAAACAATTTTTTAAATTTATTTTAGACATTTATTTTTTTCATATAGACTTAATGATCTCATATATAATAGAAGAAATCCAAATAATATAAATACGATTCTTTTTTTTCAGAAAATGGAAGTTTACGTTTGTTATTATAAGCACAAAATATTAAAGTTGTAAATTAACACAGAAATAAATTAATTTCGTTATTTAATTCATATTTTAAACTAATACGTTTTTCAATAAATCATTATTTATAAAGAATATTCTTGATTACGTAGTTATATAAATAATTCTATAATAGTCCAATACTCGTTTAAAATAATTTTTACATATAGAAGCTGTATGTTTTAAAATTATTATTTGATTATTTTCATTTAAAAATAGAAAGGATTTTATTAAAAATATTATTTTTCACTATATAAAAATCTAAATTTTCAAAACTTTAAAAAATAGTTTCTGTTTTATTTTTAAATATATAAAGTTAACAAAAAACTTAATTTTTTAAATGATTAAAAAAACATTTTCCAAATACTTTTAAACAATATGCACATAATGCTTATCATTCCGTAATATTGAACATTTATTTTAGAAAACAAAATAATTAAAAGTAAACATGTAAAATTCTAATGTAATGTAATTTTAATATTTTCGATATCACAATAGTAAATAAATTCTATGAATATATATATATATATGTATATATATAAAACTAAATTTTATATAAAAATATTTATTTCAAATAACTATTTTTCTTTTTTACATGTATATAATTTTTATAATTCTTTTTCAAGCATAACTATACATATAGCTATAAAACTATCCAATGTGTGGGTATGACTATTATTTACATGCAGTTAAAATTTTAGGCGATTTACTTATTTGAGGCGAAGTTTATGAAAACTTTAAAATCACTTTGGTGTTTTACTTGCATTACACAGCAAATACAGTTATTTTCAACAAGATTATAACACAAATACGCTGATAATTCTCTGCAGTTACATTATTTTTTCTCATAGTGTATTGAAAATGGAAAGCGCACAAATGTGAATTTCTCGAAGTTCGCCAAGAAGTGAAAAATATATTACGTTTACAGGTTGATGAATTTACAAACGGTAGAAGAAAGCAAAAAATTTTCTCACCTGCACCCAGTTCAGCGACCCACGAGAGAAAGAGAAGGAAAGATAAAAAAATATGCCTTCTGTAGGTACCAGACGAATTCTAGAAGCGTGTTAATACTCATTCCTAACCCTTTCTCTCTTTTTTTCACTCCCGTTCTTCCTTTTATGTATTCGCTCTTCATCTTCATTTTTCGCGTACACTTAAAATTATATATTCTGAAGTTTTATCGACTTTTTCATGTATTAAAACGTAAATCTTGGATAAATCGAATGAATATTTTATATACGTGTTCAGAATACAAACATTTTTCAGAATAAAATTTTATTCTAATAATATCGAATAATGAATATTCATTAAATTAGGATTAATGTTTACCAATCATTAAATTGATCGAAAATTGAAGTTCTGTGCACTAATTTATAACATCAAGAAAACATTGTAAAATTAAAATAAAGATAATTTCAGATTTATATATTATTCTTTAATTATCAATAATTTATTAACTGTAAAAATCATTCTATTATTTAAAAACTATATTTCTTTACTGCATTTCAACTAAATAATTATACATTTTTTGTATGAAAAACATATCAAATTTATATTTTAAATTTAAAATAGATCAAAGCAAATTAAATTATATAAGACTCATACTTATTTTTTCTTCTTAATAATTTATAAATTTCTTAGTAAATAAATTTTGTATTTAAATGATATTTATATATACATAATTACATTGGTAAATAATCAATTTTAAATTAAATTATACACATTAAAATGCTCTCCATTGATTTCAATTGAATATCAATTATATTTTTAATTTAGTCAATCATTTTCATTACATAATATTCTGTATCTATTTAAACAGATTCAAAACCGTATTAATACACTAAATTGCATTTTCATAATATAATAAATACGTGATACATGAAAATTAAAATGGTTTTTAAAATAATAATATAAACTTAGCAAAAGTATTAGAATGTCTATTTTATTTCAATTCAGTTAAAGATTTATGTGTATCGAAGGTCGCTTTACAAGACGTATAGAAAACTGGAAATTCCAAAATTTTTAAAGCAACAGGCTAATTTGACAAGCTTAACATTCGAAATAATTCAATTCGCTTGAAGATTTACGTTTGAACCCAATTTCCAATTGAGCCTTAATCATTACCAGATTTATTCCGTATTAATAATGATTGACTTTTCAACGCATGTAAAACTTATTTGCATAAGTTTTGAGAATAATTGTTCTGTACGAATAATATATGGAATAAGGAAGATAGGAGAGAGGGCAGCACAAGATTCACAGCTCAATGAAGTATATAAATGAAGGAAGGCATTCGAGCGAACTATTAAATTTTTTGTATACACATGACGTGTCGTTAATTTAGTTACCTATATGCACGTATTCGTATTATCAAAATCGTTCATAAGATGGATGTAAAAGGAGTGAACTCAATTGCAGTAACAAAACCCACACGCCACTCTTGTAAACGCATTCGCGTCCAATGATAAATATATCCAGATAGAGCGCATATAATATTTACTTATTTCTGAACGGTCCATTTGCTTGTACCATTTAACCCCAGGAAGAAAAAAAGACCAAACGCCTGTTAAAAAGTGTTTTGGCATTGGAAAAAAGAAAGAGATAAAATACAGTAAAAAGAAACAAAAACACACTCACGATTATCGTTAAAACTACCACACAATGACATAGCAAATGCACGATACACCATCACCAAGAAAAAAAACAATAAGAGCTTAATAAATGTAGTATAATATACACATATGGGAGAAAAAAAATAGGTAAATCAATACTGTTATCTGCTCTTCAGACTTTTTACACTCGACTACTCTTGCCAGTCTTGGAAATAGAGGGATGCTCGTCTTATAAGACTATGTACGACACTCTTTTTTTCTCTTTTTTAATTTTTTTTTATTTTTTTATTGTGTTACTACGATGATTTTTAAACAAAGATGCATGCATGGGAATTAGCAATCTTTTTCGATTTCTACGATTTCACACACTTTTTACTCTGCATATAATTTAACAAGTATATTTTTTAATCAAACAATATAAAGAAAAGATATTGAAAAATTTTTTTATTTCAAAACGATAAATTTATATTATAAGATATAAAGTAAAAAATGTCTGAAATCCAATTAAAACTATAGATATCAGATATCAGATCTAAAATGTCTTACCATCGAGTCCATCAAGCATTTCTGGTGGATTGTGATGTTCTGAAGAATCAATTCCTGGTACATTGTCATTAAGTGTTCCTGTCGTTGGACCACTATCTTCACTTAGCAAACTGACTGCATGCCCCTAAGATAAATATATACAAATTAATTAGATGGACTTAATTTAGATTGACACCTTTTTATTAATGATACAAATTTTAGCAATTCTTTATCTATTGATATTACATTATAATAGAATTGTCAATCTATTTTTTAATCAACATCAAAATACTATACAATAGTTCATTAAAAACTAATAACTATAAATAAAAATGTTTGAAGTATAATATTTTTATTTAACATTATCTTTTTACTACAGAAGTATAAATAATTAATATTTTACAAATATATTAAATTGTTTGAACATTTCAGTACTAAAAATATTTAAAAATTCTAATTTCAATTTACCTAAAATCATGATTTAATGAAGCTAAAATATTAATACTATCAGTATTTTTAAGTTTTTTTTTTTATATATAATTTTATCAACATTATATATTTATGTTAGTATTTATAAATTAAACTACTTTAACCAACACTGAAACTTATAACTTCATATAGGGTAAAATATAATAGCATAAAATATATTTTACTATATTAATTAAAAATTTTTTTTTTGTATATTAATTATTACAGTTTTAAATATAATCTTGTTTTGGTTAAATATTTTTAAAAACTTTGAAATAACACGGTAACAATATAATATAAATATAACAATATGAATATATTAAACAATATGAATATATTACAAAGTTGAGGGATGTTTATTTCATATTTTATAACTTATATCTAGATAAAAGAGTCATGAAGATATTTTTAAAATATTATAATAAACTTTCTAGAAAAATATAAAAAATCTATCGCAAAGTATTATCACCGCAAATATCTGCATTGATATAATTAGTTCTGATATATTGTAGTACCTTATAACATTCAAGCTATAATTCTATATAAAAGTAAAAATTCATGATTTATTTAAAATGCACATATAATTCTGAGTATTAATAACAATTTTATATATAAATTTCTTAATATTGAGAAAATTTATTAGAAAAGGAATTATACTCTCTAGTTTTCTATAAATAATAAAAAAAATAAAACTGATGACTTGAAGTAAAACAAAAATTTAATAAAAAAATATAATATTCTAATTAAAAGTTACATTATTTATATTAAAAAAATTAAAAAATAAAAATTTTCAACAATAATTGGTTATAAAGAAATAAAAATCTTTGCTTTGATATTTAAAAATCATGTTGAAAATGCATCCAAAAACTGTGAATGTAACCCCTATTATTCAAGAGAATATCTTATGAAGTATGCCAAAATAACATAATTCAATTCAATTGTTTAATCTTTATAGATGTTTCTACATTTATTAGATTAATATGAAAACAATAAGATTATTTAATACATGCAAAATTGATACTGAGTTAATTCTCTAGCTGAACATATATAGTGAGCTTTATATTTGTCATGATGATTGACAATCTCTATCCTAAAACTACTAATGTCAATACCAAAAGATGTAAAAATCAGAATACTTTCTACAGTACCATCAGAGCATGAAATTACATTTTTTATCTTATTGAAGACAAAATTAGACTTTGAACCAACTAGACATGAATTTTGTTGACATTTCATTTGTTTCAAAAGAATAGAGAGAATTATTGATATGTCCTACTTCAGAATCTTAACCTTTAGTCACTTAATGCTACAAATATTTAAAAATGGAATAACAAATAGAATATGCCTGATTTAATTTGAAATTCTGATTGACTTTTAAATTGATACCATGAAGCTGTTCTAAAGTTATTGGATATAATATGCTAAAAGTGACTTTCACAAAGTAAATTTGCTGAATTATCCATAAATTTATTAATAATACTACCAGTATGAATTTTCAACACCAAACCAATTTATTAACAAAGAAAAAATGGATATTTCTCATTTTGTACATGACTAAGTTGAACATATTCTTATTTTCGACCAATGACAGGGAGAAAAATAACAATCTCTACGATTTGGATCTTTAAATAGTAAATTAAATTAATTAAGGGACAATTATATATAATAATATGTAAAAATGTTTTAAACAATAAAAAATAATTATAGTTAGAAAAATTAAAACACATCCAATTTCAAATAATCGATATATAATTAATAAAAAAGTATATTAATAATAATAATAAAATATAATTATTTTAAAAAATGAATTATAAAATATTAATAGTATTAATAGATAAAGCAAAAAAATTGTTTTAGAAATTATAGATTTTGTCTATAAATATAATATTGATCTATGTTCGAATATGATAAGCATTACAAAACTTGTTACATATAAAAACAATACATAATTTTGCTAAACAATTATTAAAAACAATGTTTTATTATATTTCATTGTATATTAAAAATTTCAATTTAGTATATATAATATTAAGTAAAAATATAGTATTGGCTAGTATTTAAAGGCTCAAATTTAAAGCTTATCTGAATGTTAACTAACACTAAAAAAACTAAAAACTAAAAACCATAAAAAACTCAAATCTGGAAAATACAATTTTAATTACTTTAATAAAAAATAATTTTTTCAATATTCATATTTTTAAATTAATTCAGTATAATTAATAAAACATTAATTTTAATAAATCAAATGTAATAATTATATATGAAATTTTAATTAAAAATAAATTGCTTTACTTACTGGTAAAGAAATATTATCATGAAAGTCAGACATATGATGGTCAAGCTCTTGTTTTATTGGAGCTTGAGGTTGAGATGATGGAGAAATTGATCGACCACCATCTTCTAGATCCCCCCCTAATGCATTATTCGACTTTGGAACCGTAGGACTTGATTTGTAGCTACATTGAGAAGATGCCTAAAAAATAAAATTTTCTGGATTTGTACATAGCCTTATTATTTTCATTTGTGTGAAATGTCAACGTTAACAACATTATTTAAAAAGAATAAAGAACATCTTTGTTATCTAAATGATTTTCAACTTGGAATTAGTAACTACTAAAAACTGTTTTTTATAAATTAAAAGGTAATAGATAACAGTTCTTTTTGTAATTACTGATGGTATATTTTATATTTTTTTATGTACAAAATATATAAGGTGTTCAAAATGATTAGTTGCTTACCTAACCTATCTGTACTTTAAGTGCATTACTTTCTACAATTTTATTAAATTATATTAATTTTACATAATAATCTTGAAACAAGATAATTTTTTCATATTTTGAATAGCAATACTAATTTGCACATAGACAGTTTATTTTTACAAGTGGTTTGATAAGTGGTAAATATAATTTACAGTTTATTGTATATATCAGCATGCAATACTGCTCAATGATTTAAAAAATTTTAGATAAAAAAATATGTATTATAAAAAAAGTACAAAATGACAAAAAATGTATATTAATTACCTAAGACATACTAGAAAATTAGGTTAAATAAAATGTACACAGCTTATAAACTAAACCTTTTAAAATTACTGGATTAATAGTAAAAGATATAGTGCTTTAATAAACTAAAATATACTCATTGTATTTACAAGTTTAAAAGAAAATAAATATTTGTATATTTATCCAAATTTAGTTAAATATAAAAAATATCTGTACAATTTAAAAAATCTAATTTTAAGAGTATCTTGAACATTTATAAACAATAACATAACAGAAGTTTCATGTAAAACCAGTATGACTCATTACATATATGGTTTAAAATATATAAAAAATTTAAAAGATACATGTATATAAATTTCAAAATACAAAAGTAAACTTTTTAGTTTTTCAATTTTAATGAATATGAAAATATATTCCAAGGTTAAAATATTCTAAAGCCATAAATTAAATTGTTTCATAAAAAAATATAAAAAATATTTTTTAAAATCCACATAATTTAATTTAATGATTGAAATTTATGGTTTATTTATTTTGAAAGAATAATTTATATCTTATATTAAATTTGAAATAAAAGGTGATAATTTAAGATTATAGAAACATCACCTTTTTTAAATTTCAAATATTCAGTAAATCTTAGAAAATAGTTCTATTTAATTAAAAAAATGTTCTGACATATAAATTGTATTTAAAATTATATTTTGGAAGAATTTTCACAAATAATATACATAAAACATCCAATTGTGAAATAAATAATTAAAATACATACCTGAGAATCGGACAAGAATCTTTCGCTAGGTGGTCCAGTAAGTGATACATCGTAATTGCCAGAAAACTTTCGTTTCCTCTTTTCAGGATGACCCTGTATACTTGGAGAATCTGAGTGCCTGACTCCAGCCTGTACTTCAGGTTCTGGACTTGGACTTTTGTCTTCACTCTTATTATTTACACTATTATCTGTGAGTCCTCTAATTTGTAATGCTTCGGCTGTCTTCAGGAACATAGGCAACAGATGCTGACTCACATTAACCTCACCCTTATACATAAAATGTAAGAGGGCCTTCATTTCTGTGTCATTGACATCTTTGAGGAAGATAATTGGGTGTGGATGGGTATTCTGCAGGAAGATGTTCTCAAAGTATGGACTGCAAGCAGACAATATTGTCTGGTGGGCCTTGAAAGTCTCACCGACACAGGCCAGGGTAACGTCGCACAGTGCTTCGCGTGCCAAAAGGGAGCTCAAGACATCCGTGAGGTTTGCCGGATGATTGTTCCAGCGGAGGCAATACTGCTGGTCCATCTTGTTTATCTCCAATCCCAACCCTATAACCAAACTAGCTGTTTTCTCGCCCCTACAGCTACCCACCAGCGTGATTGCTCTCTCTCTCTCTTTTCTCTCAATTATTATTGGCTCAAGAAAAGTAAACAAGCTTCCACTGTATCATATATAACTATTGATTTTTAAACAAATCTATTCAAATATAAAAAATTAATTTTTGTAATGACTTCCAGCATTTTGAAAAACTACAAGCTTACCTTTAAAAAAATAATGGAAATTTATTTAAGAATCAGAGCAAACCATGTGGAGGCAAAAATTTTGCAAAAATAACTCATAGTTAAATGCTTATAGAAATGTAGGCCTAGCACAAGTTAAGTGATCCCTTGTTCCCAAAAAATACAAGTAAAAATTCTAAACTCATTAAAACTCCCACATCTCAGTATCAATCACTTAAAGATGTTAAGACGAATTGATATAGAATATAGGTATATAAAGATATTAAAAATTTTAGAAAAATTCTTGTCTATCTATTACTCTTGCTAGTGTACAACACACAAAAAAACAGAAGAAACGAGGCCTACAGTTCTATACGCGTCTATGTGGTACTTTCGTCTATCGCGAACGCACAGTAAAATTCGTGATTACCTACCCCCGTTGTCTGAATTAAGTATTAGCACGCGCGTGCAAATAAAAAAATAATGAAAAATAAATAATATATAGGAAGCTCGCGGAGACGCGAAGCTCACGCGTGTTGTGCGGAGGGTGCAATATACCTCGACTACCTATCTCTCTCTCTTTCTGCGTGTGACTTGTTCTCCTCGTCTCTCTCTAGTGCATGCGCATAAGAAAGAAAACGAGAGAACGAGAGGGACAGGCAAAACGAAAAAAAATAAAGGAAGAAAAACGGAGAAACGCACTTTACCTATACAAGAATGAAACACGTATACACACATATACAAACACAGGCACGTCGTCGTCGTGGTCGTCGTCGTCGTGGTCGTCTTCGTCGTCGTCGTCGTTGTTGGCTCTCTTCGGCCTTAGGAATTTTCCTGCAACTCCACTTCTCTCTCTCTCTCTCTCTCTCTCAACCTCTCCTCTCTTTCTAAGCCCCGCGAGACTATAACTACACGTCCTCCGCGCTTCTGCAAATGTGCCACATTGCAATATAACTGTAAAACCCTTCAGGGTTCACGGCGCGCTACTACGCGTGCCGAAAACATTTTTTCGCATAACCTCGTAGTAGTAGTAGCAATAGTAATGTCGTAGTAGTAGTAGTAGTGTAGTAGTAGACGTAGTAGTAGTAGTATCAGCAGTAGCGCGTCGTCTCCGTCCCCTCTCTAGTCCCTGTCTTTCGCCTTCGTTCCCCTTCACGCTCCCTCACTCCTGCATCGTCTATCTGGCGCTCCCTCCCACCCTCGTTCTATCTCTTTCATGCGAACTACTGCTTCCAGCAGTTTAGAGATGGACAGATGGGACAACACGTCACGTGTAACGTAAAGTGACGATGATTCTGCAGACCGTTGGCGACCGTCAATGACACGCGCATTCGTTTATGAACGCTTGCACTTCTCGTCTGTGTGTGCACGTATACGATAATACGATGCAATACAAATCTCGCGCACTTGTGATTTACTTGAACAGCTATATAGAAGCGCATTAAAGAGTATACAATTTGATAAAAATAAATTCTGATATTTTTGCGGATACAATACAAGATTTATGTCTTTAAACACGTGAATTTGATCCTTTTTGCTTCTACTTATCAAGTAAATAACTATTTGATTTAATAGGGATTTCATCGATTCTTTCATATTCTAATGTAGGTACTGTAGAATTTTAATTTTATCATATGTTTTAAAAGATAAAATCATCAACAGTTAAACTTAACATATCGAATCATTTTACAATCTCTAAAACATTATATTCAATAATTTACGAAAACTTTTTGTTGTAAATTCAAAGTCACTCAAATTTATTTATGAGTGCGCACAAAATTAATGAATATTCATAATCTTATCGAACAAATATTATAAAATAGAAATAAAAAACTATAAAAAAATAATTTTCTATCCTTTTAAATATCAAAATTTACTTTTGTCTACATTTATCTACCAATAAAATTCATTTAGCATTTCTATCAATGGTAGCTTAAATCTTTAATTTATAATTATGATTAAGACAAATAATTTATATCCTTAGTACTTCTAAGCAGTAGAATAATTTATGTGTAATAAAATTTCATATATTTTTTGATGGGAAAAATATTTTAATTAAAGTTTCAAAAATATTACGCCATGCATAAATTGTATAGCTTATAATTTTAAATAACTAGCAAACTAGTATTTAATTAAAAAAAAATATTTAAAATTAAATAAATATCAATTATTTAAAAAACTTAAAGAATTTTTCATAATACTATTTTTTTCTTATTTTAAATTTACTTTTTTTCTATTTATATGTACATCATAATAATTTTTAAAGTTAAAAAATGTACATATTACTGTATATTTTAAAGAAAATATTAATATATATATATATATATATAAATATTTTTTTAAATAAAATTATGATTTTAAATACTTATAAAATTTAATATGTAAAGAATTATAAAGGTTGATAAATAATATTGTAGTAAAATATTTTATTATACACACTATATATTTCACAAATATATTGTTACGACCTTAAAAATCTAAAAAAATGTTAGTATCATGAAAAAGGAAGCCTTAAGTAACGCATTTTATGTTACAGGTATTAAAAAACATGTATTCAAGAAGTATTATTTATTGTTTAAGTACCGATATTTAGATAAGTTTCGTAATTAATTTTTTTTAATGCATTTCTTTTATTTGCATTCTCCATTTAAATCTTACCCCAGAATATGTTTATATATTTAAGTAATTCATTAATAATTTATTTGAATTTCAATCATGTCAATAGAAAATATTAAAAAAAAATAGCAAACAATTATTCAACAATTGACGATATTCATTTTTAGTTACACATATTTGCGCAGTTAGAAAATAAATTTATTATATTTTGTTGTACAAAAATTTTACATATGGTATTTAATTAAGAAAACTTATTTTACAGAATTAACAATACGATACTAAAAATATTAATTTTAAAAAAAGTTAATTTTCGTTATTTTTAGTCTAAACTTTAAATGTTTCATAGATTTCATTTCGTTGATTTTAGCTCATTTTACATTCTAATCAATGATTTCGATTCAATTTAAGAATAATATTGCAATCAGAATTACTAATCCAGTTAATAATCTACTTTGGTACTAATGGTGATTAATCAATTTGAGTAATTATCACAAGTCTTTCTTTTTGAATAATCTTAGAAATTCACTCTTAATATTTTTATCTCTTTGAAATGGAAATTTCTTTCTAAAAAAATTAAAATCTGAAAAAATATGTATAATCAATAGAATATTTCTCAATTTTTTTAATCGTATAATAATATTTATTACATATCAGTATCAGTAATTTATTAAAATAATTTTAAAATTATTTATAAATATTACAGAAAATTAAAAATATATTGATTATATAATAAATTATGCTTAATGATTATTTAATAATTAAATAATATATATTTTGTAATAAAATTCTTTTAATCTTTTCGTCAAATATATTAATTATAAGAATAATTAATTACATTTGTAATTCCTTTATAACTATTAATTATAATAATATTTTCTAGTTTTAAAATTGAATATTAACAAAACTATTATTTAATTCTTCATGATATAAATATTTTATTATATTGAAATTAAAAAATTTCAACAATATTATTATGAACTACAACTTTATTTAGAAAATCCAAATAAATGTATTTAATGTATATCATAAATTTCAATTAATATGCTTAAAATCAGAGTTTTATATGAATTGTATGAATATTTTTATAACTATTACTTTTTTATTGTAAATTGACATATTTTAAGTTTTATATATTTTTTAACATAATAAATCATCTGTATTTAATAAAACTAAGTATAAAAGAATAAAATATTGTATTCTAGTTATTGTTCCTTATATTGAATAAATTATTGTGTCCTCAATTTCAGTACCTATGTTCCGAACTCTGTGTCCCCGATTTCTATGTCTAGCCTAAGCTGTGCTTTTCCACTTATATTTTAGTTAGCATACAATAATTTGCAAGAATTCAGAATGAAGAAATTAAAAAATTTGTTGAATTAGTTTATTCTAATGTAGCTTTTAAAATTTATATTAGTATAAAGTGTAAAACAGTTTTCAATTGACCATTGTATAAAAAATAATAGATTATCTTTATTTCTCTTTAGATTACAAAAAACTCATCTTGTTTTGGTCGAACAATAAAATGTTTATAATAATTTTTCTTTGTAATTGAAGAAATTTTCTGCGAATGTACTTGTGCGAAATTATAAATACTATTGAAAGTATTAAATAATAATGTTGTGAGTTAATTCTATTAACAAAAAAGATATTTTATTTATTCTATTTATTGTTTAAAAAATATGCGCTTGAAGTTACTAAATATTGAATAAAAAATATGTATAACAAATATCTTAGAAAAACTGAATAAAATTTATTAAAAGTTTAAAGTAACAGTTTGTAAATTGAGTTTAATTTTATAATTTTATAATAATATATTGCAAATTGATTACAAGTTTCGGAGAAAAAATCTTGACTAAAAAACATTATAACAAAGAATTTTTGAATACTTTTTTCAATCATATTAATTTGATGTGATTTAATTATCGTTGAAAATATTGCGCGTTAATATTGATAAAAATAAAATTGATGTGTCAGTAAAAATGCGTTATTTGCTTCACTGACATTTTTCATACTTTATATTTGAGCTAACCTAATTAAAAATAAATATTTTAATAGATACTTATTATATTATTTTATTAATTCTTTTACAATTTATTTGATTCTACTTTATACTACTTCATTTACAAAATTGCTTTCTGAAAAGCATGAAGCTTAATTTCGTATACAAGAAAGTTTATATACTGTTAATAAAACTGATAATTAAAAATTAAAAATCAAAGTACCTGCAAGAAATAACGTAAACAAATTTTTATTTAGAAAATAATTAATTTTAATAATAGTGTTATTAAAAAGTATAAGTCATGTTTATTATATCTTTATTAAATAATATAAAATTGTTAAAATAAATCGATTTTCATGCTTTTTCATTAATTATCAAATTATTGACTTAAACATTACTTTACGTTTTGACAAGACATTAAAGAATTTTATCGAACAAATAACTTAACATTTTAATATACAATTTTAAATATACATATTTAGTTTTCTTTATGAAATATTATTCACATTTATTTAAATATAAATACATACAGATAAATATGAAATCACTAATCATGTAACTGTTTTAGTAAATTATAAAAACCTGCAAAAATATTAAATTTAAATAAAATACTCATTTTATTTTATATAAATGTTGATTGAAAAAATTCAATCTCATTTTATTTTACTGTCATTTCAAATGCGTGTAGAAAATAAAACAAAGCAACTAATAGAAAAAATTTTAAGCTGGCATTTACCAATAATACCTACGATTCACGAAAGGAATGTTATGCTTCATTTAGACATATGTACATTTTCAATATAAACAGCGTAGATATTTCGATACTCGATTTCGATTAATCTCTACCTTAATATATAAACAAAACAAGTGAATCGAAAGTAACGTTCCATTGTAATTATAAATTCATTGGTTAAAATTAATCGAAATTTTATTAATTGAAAATTAATAACAATTAGTAATCACATAATCACCTAATCATCCAATCATCAATGCTACGATTCATTTATATTTATGATGAATAATGGAGGTTTTACCTGTTTTAGTTTTTATTTTATTTAAGTCAAATTTTCAAGAATTTTTTAATATAAAATAATTAATATGTAATAATAATAATAATAATAATAATAATAATAATATTCAATATACTTGATATTTAAAACATTGAATTATAATTATTATCAAAATGCATGAAATTCTTCAAGAACTTATAATGAATTATAAATGTGTCTAATTGATTTAAAATAAGTTGGATATTACTACGTTTTAAAATTGACATAATACTTTGTTTAATTAATAAAAAAAGAATAAATACAAAAATTCATGTACCGTAAATCTACAGCTCAGATGAGATATAATTCTGGAAAACGAAGAGTAAGATGATTAAAGTATAAACATTATGATCAATACATAAAACGTGAAGTTATAAATTATTTTAAAATCATTAGGATTTGTTATTCTTCAAATATATAAAATCTAAAATCGAAAAATCGAAATAGTTGCCTCGACGAAGTGTTTTATTTTTGCGCTAAAGCTTGTAAAATTAGAAACATATTACAAAAGAGCGGATTCATATATTCTAAACTTTGCAGTAGGTGTAAAACAATAGATTCTACTGATCATTATTGCAAGCGATGAAAATCATAAATCACATGATCGAAAATAAGGCGATTTGATTGGAAATTATATGCTATTCCAGAGTTACCGATATATCTACAACACACTTAAAACGCTAGATAGCTCTATAATTGCCATCAGCGCAAGTCGAAAGTGCACGGATTTTCTTACGCTCCTCTACTTTTCTCTATCCGCTCTAAGGCAAGCAATTGTATCGCGTACAAAGATATATGCGCTTATAATAAGACGTAGCGCATTTACGAGAAACGCGTCGAGGTTACGAGTCCTTCATTCGTCTTTACTCTGGCCCTTCGTGCATTTACCATGATGAGAGAAAAGAAGTAACAGCAGTGGTAGCCTTCCCTCCAACCAATATTTCCACGCGTCCCCTTGCGCCTTTGACTCGGCATAACTAACTGAAACTTCCGAAAGCGGCAGCTGCACCATAGATTAGCCAAAAAATCTCTGCGCGTACGTAAGCACGCCGCGTCGGAGTTATGTTTTCTGACAGGTTAGTAGGTCGGGACTCGTTCGAGCTCGTAGGGATTGTATTTTGACGGTAAGATAGATCGCGTCTTGTTGACCGTCAAGAGAGACAGGCGCCATTTGCGTCGGATCACGGAGACTCGTACGAGGCCAAAGAAAGGCCATGCGAGGTGCCTACGATACGAATGTATATCCGATCGATCGTCGCTCTTGTGCGTTTTGAACACTGTTCGATTTTTTACATTTTCATTTAGACATACGCAACACAATGATTTGCCAAAGTTCGTTGAAGCTTTCGTTCTCGCGTTTTATATTTGTCCGCTTGAGGGCTAAGAGGTAAAAAATCGTACTGTACTTACCTCACATAAACCTTTTGCCATTACAGCGCCGTCCGTCCCTTAACATCCACTGGCCATGGCCAGCCGTCACAATGCCTACGGCCTTATTTTTAAAATACTTTTGACCTTCGCACATCTGCCGCGTGGCGCCCATAGCATCTCTAGAACTCCGTCGGAGGGCAGGAGACGCGCCAAATTTGAAAAGACTTTTAATGAGACCTTCACGATTCACTTTTTTTCTTTGTTTTTGTGATTAATAGATTTACGTTCAATTTAATGACTTTAAAATTAATTTTGCATCTTATTCTCGGTCTCGTTATTGATTGAATCTACTTATGCTCTTAATATAGACAGCTTTTATTTTAAAAAATTTACAAAACATTTTAAGAATTTTGAAAACAATATATTTCTATAACACATTACTCGTATGGTAGGTATTAGATAACTTACATTCAAAACTTCAACGTATAACAGTGATTTAGGATTTTCTAAAAACTAGTCTACAGAATATAAAAATAGTTTGTGTTATAAAATTTTTTGTTAAATACTAAACGTTGTTGCCATTTATTTTAATTAAAGTTTCAATTAAACTAATTTCTTATTGTGATTAATATTAGTTTAAATTTATCATTCAAAACATATTAAAATTTTATTGGTTATTTATTTTAGATTTTACTATATAAACGTAATATTAATACAAAAAAATTATACTTTAGATATTGCTTGTTAAATCATTATTAAAATATATAGTGTGTATACGCAATAAAATTACTTAACGGTACTTTGTTTAACACTTAAATTAATTTATAAGTTTTATATTGTATATACTTCAAAATGGCAATTTATAAATTATAAACCTACGCTTTATTTACTTTTCAATATTTTTTCTTGGATTCGTAGAATTGTGAATATACTTTAAACTAATTTTATAGCTATAATTTTATAATATAATGTCATTTAAGTATTAATGGTTGCGCCTTATCGAAGTATTAAAATATAAAAAATAGTGTATTGTTCTTAGGGTACCAATTTATAAAAAAAGAATCATAATTTTTAGAAGAAATATAAAGAAAAATTGGAAAGTATTTATATCACTAATGTTTTTAAAGTTATAAGAATTTTACAAATTTATTAAACTATAATCTAAAGAATACAAATATAATTAGAAAATATAGCTAATAAGACGTTATAGTGGCTTATATGATCTATGCTATTATTGGTAAACAAACCATTATTAATTAAAAATTTAATCAATGTTACTATAAAAGCAAATATTTATAATGATTTTTATTTTAGACATACTTCTTAAATAAATTTCAAGTTTTTATTTGCTTTTGGATACTTCACTCTAAACTTTATATATTTTAAATTCCGTACTATAAAAAAACATAAACAATTGGAAATATTTAGAAAAAGTTCGACTGGTGTGAAAAGAACAAAAATCAATCTAGAAGAAAAACATGGCAACGGTACCAGGTTCTACAGAATCAAGAATTCCGAACAAAAAGGTAAGTTTCGCTACGGCGACGGAACAAAACAAGGAAGCAAAATCGACGTCCTCGAACGTTCCAACAGACTGAAATATGCATTATCAAGTTTCATTGACGCCCTTTCTTTGGCATATTTAATAAATAATTTACAATTAAAATATGTATATGATAATTATATAAATTTTATTTCATGCACTTGAAAAAATGTTTTTGTGTACTGAAACGTAAGAGATAGTGAGCAGAATAAAATATTGATATAAATATTTTGATATATATTCAGTAAATGGTGTTTTAATCGTAGGCAATTGAAAATTAAATACAATTAAATTCAGGAAATTTATATGTTTAAAAATTTTATTATAATTATAGTCATAATAAACATTGTTTACTTATGTGAATTTTTTTACAATTAAATGTAATTTTCTAAATGCACGTTATTATTTTAATTTTTAAAAATGAGAAAAAGGAAAAAAACTTTAAAATTATTCATAAATTTAAATAAATACATTTATGAATTTCTTTTAATAAAAAATTAGTGCTTAGTACTTTACGTATAAATAATAAATTTAATCTCGTAGTTTCAAGAATCTGAATGACAGTAGATTATTTTTTTTATAAATACTGATTGAAATTATAAATAGCTAAAATAAATAGCTAAGATTTGTAAGTAAGGAATTTTCTATTGAAAATGAATGAAAATTTCTATTAAATTGTTAAAATTTATAACTCTTCTGCTACTGAATGAATATTAAATATTTCTGATTCTTCCATCTATTAATGGGCAGTGGATGAGAGGAATATGAAATACTAGTATGACTAATAATGATGAAAGAAATGTAAGGTAAAAATATTACAAACTATATGTCATCGATGATATTTAAATTTTTGCTATCATTGATAAGTGTACTGGCACTACTTCTGAGACAGAAAATTACTACAAACACATATACCTGCTTGTACATGCATTTGTAACAGGAGAACATCAGCCGTACCACAAATTAACTGACCAATACTTTCTGCCCAGCCATAAACTTTTTTTTCTTTTCTAACCATCAGTGTTATCCAAATTTCTCAATGTATTGACTTTAGATAGTTTTCATAAAAAATTAATTTCTTTAGAATCTTAAGAGAAAGGTTTGAAATTGAAGCTTAATATAAACTTAACTTTTAAAATATGTTCATCAATTTCAATCTGTATCAATTGTAAAGTCTTTATTATTGAAAAATTTTTTTTTAAATTATATAGTCCTATTACAACCTCCTAGTCAAACGAGAAATTTGAATATGAGAATAAAATTTAAAAAAATCTTTTACATTTTGCTTTCAAATTATATTCATCATAAATACCTTTTCTATTATACAACTCTTAAACAGTGATAAAATGTTAGCAATCTTTCTTGTGGTAGTATCAAATTAATATTTAATATTATTTAAATACTAAAAGAAACATAAACTTTTATTTAATAAGTTTTTTTCTAGCAAAGAATAGCTACTTCATTTTACCCTGCTTGTGCTCTTCAAGTTTTTACAAATATTTATCATTTTCACGTTCTTTCTATTGTTGCACACTTTTGATTTTGTAAAATAATAAATAAATCAAAGTTCATTGCAAATTACATAAAATGAATTCTGTATAGTAAGTCTCTAAAATGATTACTTATTTTTACAAATTTGAAAATATTTTAAAACCTCTTAAAGCACTTACTTCAAATGATGAAGCAAATTAAATATAATAAGATTTGAATTAAATTTTAATATAAATAAATAATTATTTATTATTTTATCAATTACAATAATTACTAATA
The DNA here is from genome assembly GCA_018907195.1 of Dolichoris vasculosae. Lineage (NCBI taxonomy): Eukaryota > Metazoa > Arthropoda > Insecta > Hymenoptera > Agaonidae > Dolichoris > Dolichoris vasculosae. The sequence continues at coordinate 2,053,085 of JACCHY010000019.1, forward strand.
TTAATCAGATTTTTATAAGTTTTATAAAAGTTTTACGAATAACATTTTTACCAAGATATATTTTAATATTCAAAATTTCGTAATTTCCCAAAATGAAAAAATTTCAGTTTTAATTCATATTTTAATTTAACAATTTAACTTTTGCAAAAAATTTTCAAGAGAGAAAACAAAAAAGAAAAAAACATTTCAAAGTACAGAAAAATATTTTAAATTACAAATCTTATTTTAAAATACTTAGTGTTATTTTTTATATAAATGAAAAGTTAAAAAGAATATGAAAATAAGAAATAAAAATAACTCTACAAAATGACTCAATTAATTATTTAATATAATGTGCTACATCATTTACGTTGACAATACCATTCGTTAGTGGTGTAATGGGCGTAGTTAGTAACAAATCGATACATATAGAGATATGTCATGCGCTTACAACTTCCTTAAATTTCGTGATCGTTGGTCTGCTCATTTCCCATTTATTCGAGTCAATTTTTTTTTTTATATTTCACCAGTTGTTTATCCCGTGGAATAAATAGACATCTATCCTATTTAGCAAAACCGACGCGAGTACAGTCTATTTGGAGATCAACTGTTTTCCGAACTTTCCCGATGCCTCTCATTCTTTCAACTTTCGAACCTAACCTAACTTCCTTCTACGCTTGGAACCGCCCATGCGTCAATACGTATCCTACCAAATAGTATATTTGGTGTGCAAATCACGTTTATGACATGTTTACAATTTTATAAAGATTGGTTTTGTTAGATGTTATAAAACATATTAGATTTAAAATAAAAGCATTTATTATAATAATTTTGATATTTTTATGAATATTATACTAAAATTAATGTTACCGATAATAAAGTTGAATTTTTAAATGTAACTTCAAATTTTAATATAAAGTTTTGTTATAAAATTTAATAAAAAACAGACTTTTAAGCTATTGAAGGTTTTTAATTCTAATTCATTAGGTAATTGTTATCAAGTCCTTTTCTAGATAGCAATGAAAGAAGTTTCACCGTCAAAAATATATTTCCGAGTATTATATGCGAAATTAGTTTTTCGACAGAACTAGTTATTCCATCATATAAAAAATAATATCTTATACAATAAAAATACAGTGATTGAGCCAATTATAAAATCATATACTTATTTTGCTCACGTATTCTACTTGATATTCAAGGAATACAATGTATTAAGGTATTCTATTATTTCTATTTTATTCTTACTTTAATAAAATTTCCGTAATAAAATATTTCATTGATTTTCTACTTTATATTAATTATTGATATAAAAATATTAATTTATTACTTCCTTTAAAGTCGTAAAACAAGATTTATTATTTTAATAAGAATTTTATTAAATAGTATTATATTAATATAATAATTAAAGCATTATATATATTTATATATATAAATAATTATATATATATAATTAGTTATACTACACTTTTCATTAATCTTATGTAAATTTTAATTTCTAATTAGAATATCATTTATTTTATTGAGACAATTAATAATAAATACATAAATACATAAAATTATAAACAAAACATGAAAAACAAATTTTCAAATAACTAACATTTAATATATAAAAAGACTAAAAAATTTAATATATAATTACTTACGTAACAATATTTTTTATTCATAATTTTATGTATTTGATGTTTATTTTATATTAAAAATTATAATTACTTTTCTGGAAACTTGTAAAAAGAAACATAAAACTTAATATTTCATAGGAAAGAAAATTCATTTCATCTGGTTTCATATAGTTCGATTCTTTCTTTTTATTTTATTTAACCTTTCACTCATTCACCTATGCTTTCAAAAACATTTTGCATACCATTATACCAAACTCCGGAAATGAAAAAATCGCTTTGCTATACTGAAGGTCGTAGGAATTTGCCGTAGAAGCAAAACTTGTTTTACCGCATTTATGTAGGACGTATCACGTTGTCGAGGATAGGACAGTCAAAAGTATATAAAAAATAGATTCATAACTTAGAAAAGAAAACTATTATATAATTTTTAAAACAAAAGTATTGCAATTAGTTTTTATTTTTATAATTTCAATAAATAACGATTTAAATAAATGTTAAATACTAACTATCATATTAAATAATTGATCTTTAATAATATTTAGTATATTTTGTACATCATATATATTAATGAATCATCGTAGCTTCTAATTATAATAGATATAAAATTGTTTTGTGAATTCACTTTAATAAATCCAAATAAATTATCACAAAAATATTTTACAGCCTTACATAATAATTTTATTCAAGATTATAATACCATACTGCTTTCTTCTGCTGAATTAGTAAAATAAAATCTATTTAAACTGAAATATCTTACTCAATTACTACAAAATTCGAATTGTCATGACGCTAACAAATTCTTCTTTAATAAATTTAATCATATTTGATTTGTAATTACAAATATTATTGTACTTCTAATATATTATAATCAGCAAAAGAATTATTTAAAATTAGTAAAAATTAAATTCAAACAAATTTTTATTTTTTTTTCATATAGTTCTATGAATGTTTACAATTTTGTAAACTAATAAAAAATATCTTAAAAAAAATAATACATTCATATAATTTAATAAAATTAATACTTTAATCTCATTTTACTAAAATATATTTTAGTTCCTTAATATCTTGTAAAAAAACTAATAAATTATTTCTTTTTCACTTTAGTTAAATTTTAATTTTCTTTAAAATTATTTTTGTTTATTAAATCCAAAACTGTATTATTCAAGTCTAACTAAAATTATAATTGGTTATACAGTTAAGTATTTTAGTACTCAAACCTAAGTCTTTTTAAAAAATAATATAATTTTATTTTTATTTATTACATTTTTTAATATTGTAAAATAGTATATCGTCAAATTTTCTGTACAGAGAAAAACTATTAATTGGTTAACATGAATTTTAATCTGTATTATATTTATTCTAAAATATACAATTAAAAAATTTATTTAAAATTATTTTTCTAAGTAATTTCATAAATTTTAGAGTCATTTATGTGAAGTTTATATTAAGTATAATCAATTTTAATAATACTTTATTCTGAGTAAGTCAAAATATAATATTTAAGTCTCTTTAATTTAAAATGTTTTAAAAAACGAAAAAATTCGGAAAATCAAAAATAACTAAATTAAAGATCTTGAAGAAAAAAAATATGAATGATATTAATTTACCTACGAAATATTATAATTAATACAATTTACAAAATATTTGAATCTGTACATTATTTTTCTTTTTCACAAATTTGGTAAGATTATATTATACTAGTAGTTATGTTGCGCGAAAATGTTCGATATTTGACATCCTATTTTCTTCTTTGCTTTTATTTTTTACTACCGTATTGAAAAATATACTTAATATTATTATAATTTTTTAAGAATAAGATATTTGACCATACAACGTAAAATAGTTAAAATGTTCTCTAATAGTATCACATAAAAATGGTTATTTGCTGTATGTATAAACAATATAATTCAAAAATATTTTGAGAACTTAGGTATTATTTAAAAAAGTTATTGAAATTACAATATCTCAACAAATAATACTATGATCCGAAAATATTTTTGGAAAATATGTTTCTATAACTTTTTTCAGATTATAATGAATTTACATTTTAGCTAAATTTTAATTTAGTCTTAAAAGATATTCTATATTGAAGAAGTAATATCTGTAAACTCTTAAGAACCATACAAATACAATAAGATAACTTGTAGTATATCTTAAATTTATATTTCCAAAGTAAAAATTTACAGTCTTTTATGAAAATAAAAATATCTTTCAAATTTTATATAGACATAGAATCTAGCAATCAAGAAACAGATACTAAAATAATTTAAAGTTATTATAATTTTTCTTAAACATAAATATATTGATAAAACAAGTAAAAAAAACAATTAATCAAGACAATTATACTGCATATAACCATGAAAGTTATAAGCTTTAAACTTCTGTTGATAATGAAACTTAATAATTTCTCGAAATCTTCGTAACGTCTAAAAGACACTATTTTAATACTATATACAAATTGAATATGAATAGTAAATCAATTTTTAAAAAATAAAAATAGAACTATTTATGGTAAATTTTTAACGTATATTCTTAATTATATGATAAATCTTCAAAGTTTAAAAAAATTAATTAATAGTAGATCAAACGTAATGTAAAAGTTACAGGAATATGTATAATTCAAGTGAATTATTATAAATATATATAATCATATTTATTAACTAAGTTAATAATTTCAATAATTTCAACTTCATAAATTATTTCAAGCACAGTTTAACATTTAATTTTTAGTTGATATAAACGTATGAAAGAAAAATTATTAATAGTCAAGTAATATCAAGTCATTTTTATTAATTTTTTTATTGTTAGTCATTTAAAAACTAACTTATATCGTACTTTTTTATTTTTATTTGTTGTAAATTTGTGACATACTTAAACAGCATTCAAAGATTAAATAAAATAATATTGAAAATATATTTATATTTTTTTTTTACTTTTGTAGGAGAATTATAATTTTAGTATTAATAATTACCAAAGCAATTCTTAACTATATTTGATATACAAATTCATAATACGAAATATTAAATATATACATTTACACTCTCAAAAATATAAGTTCCAATAATCTTTTATCATTGTGATAGATTAATGTGTTAGTAGTACTTTGAGATAAGATACCACAATTAGAAAATGTAGTAAAACTTTGAAAAAGGTTATTTTGTAGAATTTGCTAGAAGAGCAAAAAAACAAGTAACGGAAAAATGAGTTGAATGGCTTTTATAAGTGGCCGAAAATAGCTTGTACGTAAATAACAGCTTATGAAAAATACAGCAACAATAAATTTCTGTAAACTAAAAGTATTCCAAGTTTCGAAAGGTTAGTAAAAAGCTCCCCCCCATAGTCCTCTTACGTGTATCTAACGCGTATCTAACGTGTGCACTAATGGCTGTTGAATTTTTCCGCGCTGATTAAATAAATGTGCTCGGATTGAACCAATAGTTGTAAGAATGCCATTAATATAAATAAAGTGGTGTACCACGGCAGTATACATTTAGTATGACATCTTGAATAATAATTCATTCTAATACTGCTAAGACTTTTGATACTAAATTTAATTTTCCAACTAATTGCATAGATTATTGCATTAAATTATTGCAAAATTAATGAGTAGTAATCTGGAATCGATATATTTTAAATATTATATTCGTATAGTGTATTCATCTATTCAATATTTTTTCTTATTTTCTTATTTATTCATTGTAACAAATAAATAATAAATTGCGAAGTAATTTATTGTTATTTTATCTTTACTAGTAAATTCTTTTTATTGATAACCTTATCTGGATTTTGTCCGCACTTCTTAAGTGTACTCGATAAAAATATATGCTCTTACACGAAAAAAATATAAAAATATATAACGCTAGAAAAATTGTATAAAATATTTTGTTTGATATTTGTATGCGATATTTAAATATTCATAAATATACTTTATATTAAAATGTATATATATATATATTTATATTTAAACAATCAAAAATATGTTATAAAATTTTTGTACCAGATAAAAATTTTTTAAATTAAAACAGATTACAGTTTCTTATTTTAAAGTAATGTGAATAATATAATTATATCGAGTTTATAATTAATGCTTTATTTTTATAAATTATAAATAAAAATAATTAAAAATTGAAAAAATAATATTTTAATACAATAAATATCGATTTAACCTGAAAAATAAAATAATTGAAAGATGTAAAGTGTAAAAGTAGCTTTAATTCGGGTTATTACCGTAAAATAGTTTTTTGTTATTATAAACATTTTACCACTTTTAGTGGCTAATACAAAATTGAGCAATAAATTTTCTTGAATTAAAAACTTTCAAATGGTATAATCTAGATAAATAATTTAAACGTTAAAGTATTGTCCTCGATGTGTAAATTTTCTTCGTAAAATATTTGGATTCTGTTTTTATGGACGACTTGAAAAACAGATTTACTTCAAGTAATATACTTAATTAATTAGCTTAATGATTATATATAATCTTCTTTATTTCCTTTTCGAATTAGTCTAAATGAGAATGAATTTTTATATTTTTACAATACTTCATTGTAACTCTCGATTATTACAGGTATTGCCTATCTCTGGTTCACAATTTTTGTCCACAGTAAAGTCTCTACTGAAGAAAAAATCATAGAAGTATCTTCGACCAATTTCTTTATTACTTAATTAGATTCTGATTTTCATCTGTGTAATCGATTATTTAACTATTACTGCAGAGTGATTTTGTTCATCAGTGTTTTTTTTACTACTTGGCATGTGCACATTTAATACCTTCGTATCAATTTATATTACTAATTTTACTTTATTTTAAATCAATATTATATTAAAAACAATGTTTTCACAGTTAAAAGTACGAATCGAACATCAGTCTTCACCGAACGAGGTATCAATATTTCGAATATTATATATTTCGGAAGCCAAGAGCCTCGACACGCACATAATGATATTTTTATCGAAATAATTAATATTCAATTATTATTAAATAATCAAGAACCTTTATTAATATATTTTTTATAAATACTTTCCGATAATAATTTGATAATTTAAATTTTATAAAGTGTAATTTTTATGATATAAATAATATTATACATGATATTTTATCTTAGAATATAAATTTATAATAAGATAGAACCAAAAGACAATACTAATAAATAGTTATTACATTTATTTAAAATTTTTTATTAATTTTAACAATTTTATTTGTATTATTTATATGCATTTTAATTTTGATATACTATTTTAATTATTATAAACAGTGAATAATAAATTTTTGTAATTTTATGTACCGATGAACTAATAATTCTTACGTATATATATATTTATTATTTAATAATATTAAATTTAAAAAAATATACTTCTGACAACTATAATTATATACTAAAATTATAATAATATATAATTTAAACTATTTTATTGATAAAATATCAACTTTTTTTCGAAGCATACAAAAAACATTTTTTTTTATTAATTTAGTAAAATTTTAATGTAAAATATATTATTATAATGTTATTTTCATATTTCTAATTTTTTTTATTTCAATTATTATATTTCTTTCATAGAATAACAGAATAAATTGATAAATTTAATAAATCGTATTAATCTAAATCAAAGAAAAATTACTCTTTCATATTACTATTATTGTTTAGTTCAAAATATATATTTTTAGTTTATAACTAAAATTCTAAAGATTTAAGATTATTGTTGATTTTATCGATGTATATTATATATGTAGAATAAATGTATAGATGTATAAAATATTTGCTGTTTGAACAAGGAATACAAATACTCACTATTACGAATATCAAAAATTTTAGAAAAGTTTAGGAATATGTTTAACTTCTTATGTGTCGAAAGTTGCGAAATGGAGAGGTTCTAGAAATAATAAATGGTAGACGCTGTACCTGACCCGAGTTGGACACCCATACATGAACATATGCACCTATCAAGCTTATATTATCTTATAACGTTTACGTATAGTTTTATAAGTTTTATAACTTTATAAATTTTATAACTTTTATAACATCATTGTTTAAAAAATATATATTATAGTCTATGAAAACCTCTTCTTTATAAATATGTGAAGGGCAGAGAAAACGAAATATTCATTGAACTTGTTTATTACTAATAAATATCTATATATATATATATATATATATTATCTTAATCTTATCATATAACTTGAATACAAATAATATTTTAAATAAAAAAATTCTTTTTCTTTTCCAATTATATTATTATATTTCATATTTTTAAAATAACAAATTAAAAATATATGTTTAAAAAAGATAAAAGAATCTTGCATATGTATGAATATTTTAGAATATAGAAAAATACAAATGGATAAATATTTTAATAAGATCTTATTGCAGTAAATAAGATCTTATAGTAAAAAATGATAGTTATTATTCATCTTTTGAAAAATTTATTTCTTTTCATGAAAGAGCTACTATTTATTGCTACAATGAATAACTTCAAATATAAATCTATATTTTATTAAATATCTTCAAATAATATTATTTATGTAATAGTTGTTTGTGTTTTTCAATATAAAATTATATATAATTTAATGAATATCAGGAGTATTTTAAGTTAATAAAGACTAAATTTTTGCTGATCAAATAAATATTGTAATTCCAAACTATTTTTAAGTTAAAGCTAACCATTGGTGAAAAGTACATTGTATTAAATATCAATTGAGTCGGAACCTAATTTAAAAAATTGAATGAATGAATATTCTTTTAGTTTAGATATCCAATCAAATAATTATCAAATTATTGTTCTGATAAGCAAAACTATTAATAAAGCTATTAAGTTAAGCTATTTATACTGTAAAAATATAATGTATCTTGAAGTACGTTTATTTTTCAATTACATTTAATATTAGTCCATTAATTAAAGTTCACATAACTTGACTATAATTAATGCCAATATTAAACAAATTCTTGAAGAACTTTTAAGATATATATTAATTTAATATTTTGTCTGAATAAAAAATATTCATATATTTAAATTCATTCAGATTCGTTTTAAATTAAAAAAATATGTTCAGTGTACAAATTTTATTAAAATTTTTCTTTTTATATCAAATATTATACAATAAAGATTTATATTTAATTAGTTAATATATATTTTAATAGTTAATTATTAATTACCAAAAACTGCAATACAAAAAATAACTGAATAATTCCAAACGGTTGTCATTTTATAAAATATAAGAAAAATCAAAAATATTTTAATTTACACATTATGAAGTTGTTTAAAGAGTAAAGTATTTAATTAAAATTTTTTAAAAGATATATTTTATTTTACTTTTTAATTAAAATATACTTTAAAAAATAAAAATATTAAGAAAAAACGTATATATATAGTTTATAAAATCATGCATAACGAAATTGAAAAATTTACTTTCTTTTTATCAAATACACAAAAGACATAATATAATTTTCTTTAGTACTTTAATTAAAATATAACTTATAATTTTTAAATCAAAAAAGTAAAAATTTTATCATCAAATGAACATATATCAAGTTCATAAGTTAGATATTTTCATAAAAATGAAAGTTATTTTCAGAACAAATACATTGTTAAAAATAAGTTGCAGTAACAACAATATTAGCCTGCATTTATTTCAATTCATATATACATTTTTTCTGATATCTAGTAATATAGGAATTAATATCTTGCTTTTTCTTTTTTTTATGATGTTAATATATGTCTGGTTGAGACGAATATAATTGTTAGAAAAGCTCCACGTTTTTAAGAAAATTCATATTTGTATATGCAAGCATTCTTTTCTTTTTCATATAAATGTTGAAACTGTGTATATGTAGTGAATTAAAAGATCTTTTATATGTTAATAAATACTAGATCATATTTTTGTACAAATTTTATATTAATAGCCCGAAATCTCGAAAGAAATTTATCATTTTTTAAGGCCTAGCTAAGAGTTAAAATCAAGTGTATTTTCAATTACTTTACTTAAAATTAATAAATGAGCGATTTGATTTTAATTACACAATACGTAAAATTTTTTTATTATAAATAATTGTTTGATATGTTTATTAAAAAAATTTCCTGAATTTTTATACTCATTAAGTGCATAAAATTTTATCATATTATCAAACTTTATCTTATATAAATTTATTGATATACAATATATCTAAATATTTTTATATTTTTAATAAATCATATTTAACTGGATACAAATATCTATTAAATTTATTATAAACATACTTGTACTAAAATGATTGATTTGGTATCTAAAAATTGTCTGCATCTTTAAAAAATCCTTTTCTATAAAATTATAAAAATATGAAAAAAAATAAAATTATAAAAATATGAAAAAAAATAAAATTATGAAAAAACTATTAAGAATAATCCTAAAAGTACTAATCTGTAAATAATAATTTACAATAAAAGTTATAATTTATTTACATTCTATTAAAATTATATATCAAATACCACTGAAAATATATAGCTTATTTTTTTAAAAATTAGAGAAATAACATTGAAGTAGAATCTTCTGTTCAACAATTATATATCATTTTCATATATTAGCGGATATGGAGATTTTTGTCTGTGTTATTTAAATTAAAAAAAAATTTGATTATGTAAATAAGTAGATACTCTAGAGTAATTCAGTACTCAATGACTATGTTTCACTTTTATGTAAAGTACCATTTATACATGTAAATATTTTATATGAACTTCATATATTGTTTCAGGGTGTTACAGTATTACAGGTATTTCAGATATTACAGGTATCTTGACGTAGATCTATGACAATAATTACATGTCCATAAACAAATGTATAAAAACAAAAAATACGCCTAATACTCCATCCAGTTCATTTCATGCACTGGTCGTTCACTGACATTTAACGTGAGGCAACTAGGCACAAAAACAAAAGAGGCCTGTTAACTATATTATCGATTGTATCTTTGCTCTAAATAAATGTTATTTAAGCATTACATTACTAATATAACGTAATATTACAATCCAAAATAAAACTCTTATAATACAGATAATACAAAAAAAAAATAAAAAACAAAATAGGAAAAATTTAGTGAAAATTTGAATATGTCGTTCTTAAATTTATATTCTTCTAACAGAAAAATATACTTTTATATCAATAGATGCGTTTAAAAGGACACTATTCATAATATTTTAATTGCTTTGCTCAAATCGAGCTTACAATAAATCTATCAAGAATATCTATTAAGTTACTCTCAAAAAATTAATTTTTATGCATTATACATGAAACAAATTAATCAAAAAATTTTAAAGAAATTTATAGCACATAACCCTATTGCGAGAACAATTTTTTCAAATTTTTAATACGTTTTTTATATAATAATTAATTATTTCAATAATTTGTTTTAATAATAATATTAAAGTAATATTCATTGCTCATAAAATAATGATAAATACTACTTATTATTTCGAATAAAATTTTAATTTACAATAATTATTAATAATTTTCATTAAAAAATGATAATGTTAAAATAATTTAATTGAACCTAATCTTTGATCAATATTAGTATATATCTTAAATCATGTATATCTTTTAATTTTGAAACAAAATTCGAGTATGAATATTGTTGCAGCTTTAAATATTACATTGTTGAATTTTTGATAAATTAATTTTGAAACATTATAATTTAAACAATATATATCATATATATATATATAAATAATCTCAGAGATTTATAATTAAAAATTTCTCTCCGTATTGTTTTATATTAAATTTATTTATCAGCTGGCTGATGAAAAAAAGCTGAACAGAGAAAGACAGATAAAGAAAAAGAAATAAAAAAGAATAAAAAAATTTAAGAAAAGGCAAGATATAGAAGGAAGAGGTAAATATGCATGTACATATATGTGTAAAATGTCAAAAATGAGTTTTGGATAAGTAATCGATTATAATATTTACTAGTTAATTACCTAATATTCAAATTATTTTTCTTATACATTTGAACATTTTAAATATTAATAATTTCAATTTGAATTGAAAATAAATTTTACTGAGATTTTAAATTGATTCTTAATGAATCATCAGTTTAATTTATTATTTGACATCGACAGACTTTGCAATTATTTTTTCAGCATGATAAAAACTATTGAATAAGTAACAAGTCGATATTCATATAAGAGGTTTTCACTGTTAGACTTATCTTACTATTATAAAATATATCGTAAAAAAACATTACTTTAGCAACAAATTTATACTTACCAATTAGTTAATCTTTACATGGGAAAATGTAAGTTATTATTGATAATCATCTAAAAATATTTTATTGGTTTAATAAATATATACAAATTTTAGATAATTAATGTTTTCATCGAAATTTTAATATACATTAAAATATAAATTTTATATATAAAAATTTAAAAGTTTTATATATATCTTGTATATTTTTAAATAGAAACTACGCATATTGCATGTCCATATAACATCTCTTGTCAGTCTATCAATGTCAATGTAGTACCGTAATATATTTGTTAATTGATAATTATTAATTTAAATAAGAATAAAATTATATTAGTTTAATTTAAAATTATGATAATAAATCTATATGAATTATAATATATATATATGTTCAAAGAGAGAGAGAGAGAGAGAGAGAGAGAGAGAGAAGTTTCCAAGCCTATCACGACTGGTTAACTGTTTTTCAATCGCTACAGACATTTTTGGAGATGTTTCCAAAATTTTTCGCATTTCATTATGTACTCAAACCTTTTATGTCTTTCACTATTTGTAATAAAAAATTGATGCTGTCATTTTTTATATTACTATTTGCTAGTTTTAGGGAAAAGTATAGCAAAATAATATGATAATGGAGTTTTAAGCATGTATTGAGCCTAAGAAAACGGAAAAAAATTTTAATAAATCCAGACGCTCTCACAAGCATACATGCACACATACAAACATGCTGATATTCACAATATTTCCAAAAGATTTCACTAAATTACTACGTGTAAAGAATCAGGAGATGACTGGAATCATGAATTCAAGTAAAAGCGTAAAAATATATTCCTAGAGGATCGATGTGTCTACACACATCGTACACTCATATTTAAGATTCATTAAATTTGTATACCTCTTATGACTAGCATCACAGCCAGATGAGCTGATTAAGTTATCTTCCGCTGAAGAAAGAGGAATGAACCGAAGGTAGGTTGCCGCGTGACTTCTCTCGACCTTGTTTCGCGGTAAAAATTTTCGGTCAATACAGACTGCCTACCCACCCACCTACTATTCTCCTACCCACTAGTGTGACTTAAGATTCGTGAGAAAAATTGCTGGACTTTCTGGTGGTCGGCAATATCTTCCGAGGCGATCTTCGAGTGCAGAAAGAAACTCGATTCGTGTACGGATTTTGTGACCCGAGTCATGCACAGGGATGTAATCTATTATGGGCTTTTTCATCTTTTACGCTTTTTTCTCCTTTTATATTTGTTTTTTTTTGCTTTTTTTTCGCTTTTTCGGATTTCAGAAGTTTTATTTATGTCAATTATTAAGTAATTTGATTTGACAAGGCTCACGCTGTACGCAGCAAATTATAAAATGCGAAATATTTCATCACAAAAAATTTAGATACATGTATAAACATAGATATGTACACGTATATTTATGTGCACGCATTGGTATGCTACGTCGATACTTTTCTACTTCGTCGCACATTTACGATTACGTATAAATCTACTACAGTTTCAAAGTGCTACTGAATAGCGCTACTTTTATCGTCAGTTTTGACATGCAGAGAGTGATGCCTTGATGAAAGCCTGGCTTTGCTCTAGTTTATGAAAATTTTCTACATTGTTATATCTGATCAATAACTTTTTTATTATTTTATATAATAAAAATTCATGGTTGTAATAATTAAATTTTTTGGGAGACAAGCGTAATCCTCAGCTTCATAAAATAAGATTTTCAGAACTTTAGCTATATTCTTCAATATAAAAATGTAAATATCATTTTTAGAATATTTACGAAAATATATCAATATAATTTCACTACCTAATGAATAGATAGTATTTGTATTGAAAGCCATAAAGATTTGTTGAACTTATTATTTCAACAATGAATTTTTAAATAACTAACAAAAATTTGATTCGAGAAGTATAATAGATATGTAGTAGATATAAATATTAATTATAAATCTTAATTACAATACTATAATATTAAATTGCTATTAAAATATTTCAATTTGTTAAAGCATATAGACTTGAAATTTATTTTTTATTGACTTACATCTATTATGCATTAAGAAATATTTTTAATTTAGCCTATTATAAACCTCTTAATTAGTATAACTATACTAAGATGTATAAACTTTTTTGCTAATATATGTGCAGTTTCATCAAATACGCATAAGTACTGGCCGCTTGATTTGACAAATCGAAGATAGCTGAGTTTAAACTGTATCTACATGAACGCGCTTAGATATTTAACAGATTCACGTTGGACTTCATTTAATACCAATACAAAAATCATTACTATATATAATAATAAACATTCAGGAAAACTTATACATTATATTTATTTACTGTATCGAAAAGTCAACGTTAATAAAATTTCATTATAAAAAATCTATTTAAAAAATGATTATGAACAATGCAAATAATAATTTTTCGAGTTTGAGATGTACGATTTTATAAAAATTTGAATCAGTTACATTGATAGTAAGCTTTATATTATAGTAACAAGCTTTATCAGAGTCTGTATGACATAATTATATAAAAAAAAATATTACAAGATGCCTTACATAAATGTAACTATAATTGAATATTCTTTATTGATAATTTCAATTATTATATTTATAATTTTCAAAAAAATTAATTATGTTACATATAAATAGTCATATTTATTAAAATTTTTAATTGAATATTTAATAATGAATTTTATTATTGCATAAAATTTCATAATAAAATTTTTAGGAAATATTTATTTACAAAATAAATATCATATAATTATATCGCATTAATCGATAAAACTATTTAAAAAATTTATAAATATTAAATGTTGATTCAATAAAAAACATTTAGATTTATATGCAAAATTCTAATATTTGAATTTAAGTTTTTCGTTATATTATGGTTTAACTTCATTTTTCACAAAAATTATCAAAACGTAATTTTAACTTTTCATGATACCTATTTGATAATTTAGATAGAAACTTTACTGTATTTCATTCTCTTATGCAATATTTAACATATATGTAATAATTAAATCAACGATTTAATTTACATCAATAAATATGATACAGTTTATGATATACTATGTTTTTATATTACATTACCATCTTAATAAATATCTTGCCACTATTAGTAATAAAATCCTTTTTACTGTAAAAATATGTATTTTATTTTGATTTAAAAAGTATAAGTTAATTCTAGGTTAAATTTAATAAGCTTATGCATTATACAAAAAATATCAATTAATGGTCTATCAAATAATGTTGAAATTTCATTTTTACTTCCATTTTCAATAAGATATTTAAAAATAATTAATTATTTCTATAACAAACAAAATTATTTTTAAAATTATAAGAATTTTTTACTATAACATAATTTTTTTATTTAGATCATTTTAAATTTATATTATCTATCAAATTCATAATTGAAATGAAAAAAAAAATTAATAAAATGAACTTTTGAAAATATATATCATCATAAATAATAAAAAATATTAAAATGGTTAAGAAAAATTTTAAGCTAAATTTTAAGTGCTAAGAAAGTTAAGAAAAGTATGATTAAAATTTAAAACATTATATAAGTTACATATCTCACATTGTACATATATTAATGCTAAGTCTACTCAGCCATATACCATTTGATCAAATTCTGCACTCATATAGATACAACTCAAGTACTAAATTTTATATATATGCATAAACGTACTTAATCGAACATGTTGACTGGATTCAGCACGCACCTACATATAAATTCTAATACGTATAGTTCGTACTTAATTTAATGAACATTAACTGCATTAATATCGCTTTTCTTTGAGTGTATAAAGTCTTATAAACGTTTTGAAATTTTTAAAAATAATTTATTATACATATTACTATCTAATACTCTTCTTTAAAAAAAATACCTAATATATTTTCTATTATCGAAAAATAATCGGCTATAGTTATGAACAATTAACATTCAAATTAATTTAATACTTCTAATACTTTTAGTAAAAATAGTTTTATTTCATGTAGTGAAAGAAATGTTTAATTAATTTTATTAGCGGCCAGTACTTAGGCGTAGAGTTACTATGCATTTCAGCTACGTATCTCATATTTTAACTCTGCGATTTATTTACTAAAGAATGACGTTGATACAGCAATGCTTTCGCCTCCCTTCACTATATTTGACAACTCGACAAGTTCGAGGGACTAGAGTCCAAGTAACCAGCTTTTCGTGCATCATCTCTCTGGTTATTTCTAGTATTACGTTCATGTACAGCCACACGATTCGAATATCAACATCCATAATTTGAATGACCTCAGAGAAATGTACTCTTTTTTGTAAATAGTTTGATAAGGTAGAATATATTTTTATAATAGCAAGCATTCTACAAAAATATAAAAATATGAAGAAAAACCATTTTTTCAACTCTGCTGTAAACGGAGATTTTTTTTATAGTGCAGAAAAATTATCTTAAAGCAGCCCTTTCCCACAAACAGACATCAGCGTAAAAACTGGCTATTTTGTAGTAAAAAGATTCTATGTATACTAATAAAATTAATAATTAAACGTATTCATCCAGCTTTAGGCGTGAAGGATGAGAGGTTATGTTCAAGGGATTGCGTGTTATTCCGATAAAATGTCCTACCTTTATCGCTAAAACATTACCGCGCGCGACGCGAGAAAGTATATCGACCTCGCCAACCATTGCGTGTAACGCGGTTCGCAACAGACTTCTTATACTTGGACAACCATGAGCTCGAGTTGCGAGTGGGTGTTGTGCAAGTGAAGAGTTGCAGTTGCCTCTCTGCACGCAAGGCACAATGCTGAGCTTGCGCGATGCATTCATTTGTTTCATTATAATAAAGTTGACCGTAAGTAACGGAAACTCTATCGTCGTGCGACAAGCGGATCGATTTTACGAAATTACATGAATGGATCGCTTGTACTATTTTAAAAATGAGTTGTACCTCTCTATAGTAAACTTACTGTAATAAAGATTTTTAAAGCATTTATAAAGATGATCCTTGCAGGAAAAGAAACATACGTTTTTGTAACAAAATTTTCTTCTTCTACCGAGCTACTGATAAAATGATTCATTCTTGTGTTAAAAGAAATTTAATATTTACAATAAATAATTTGCTCAATTAAAATGAAAATAATAAAATTCTTTGTAATTAAATTTTCTATATTATAAAGAATAGAACTTTGTTATCAGATAAATTAATGCTTATTTAAAATTTGATAATATTTTTCTAAAATAAATTCATTTATTTAAAAAGTTTATGTTTATAAATGTAATAAAGAAATAATTTTTTAAAAATAGTATATTACTTGAAATGAGAGATTAATTTGGAAAATTAAAATAGTTAAAATTTTATCCAAAAAATGACAACGCTACGCTTTATTGATATTTAAAAAATAAGCTTTGGATAGTTTCCAACTGTTAACATTATTGCTGGATTTAGTTCCAAAATGCTCAAAATAATAGTGAATTCGTTTAATCAAAATCTCATTGAGAGGATTTCACGGAAGTCCCTGACATATTCACATTTCTTTAACCGATTACTGAATTTTTTGTTTTTTTTATTTTTCATTTATTTTTCTCTATTTTAGTATGGGTATTAAATAAAGGCATACAATCTTGGCCTTCGGCGTGTCAAATTGTCGCGACTCTCATCCTGTCACTCGCGTCATTTTGAAAGCGCGTCACGTGCCCTGTGGCAACTTCTACGATTTTGAAGACCAAGATTAATTATTAACAAGCAATATAAAACAAATAGTAATAAAAAATAATAAATATAACTAAGTTTACTATAAAAATAATAAATTTAGAATTAATTTGAAATTATCAAAGGTAAATTAAGTTATCTTATTGAAAGCACTAAAAGATATAGTTTTATTTCCAGTAGACTCATTTTATTTTATATTTACTTTGACATTCAAATAATTCTTTTTAATTTCAAACTAAGATTAAAAATAATTGTGCAAAATAAAAATATATAAATTATTAAATTATTTATTATAGAAAATGAAACAATATTTTATAGCATACAATGCTATATTCTTAAAACACTATTAAAAATTATATAAAATTTATTAATATTTAAATTACCAAATTTTTTTGTTTTTTATTTTTTATAAATATAAATATGAAAAATTACGAGAATAAAAACATACTAATAATAATATGGAAAATTTTCACAATTGTCGGTTCAACGACCTCACTTACGTATGAAAAATCTTTGTAGAAGAGAACAATATTATCTTTCTTAGTTGAAATTATCATATTTTTCTGTTTTAATTATAAACATTAAATTATTTAGCATTTATATAACTATTATTATACATGAAAATTAAACGAAATTGTAATATTGATTTAATTCTTTATATATTATATCATATTTTTATACTTATCTTTTATGTAGGAATTATGAAGTTTTAGAATTATAAAGATAATGTTTTATATAACAAATTGTAAAATTAAAAATTTGAATGTAAAAGTTTTCAGCATAATTTCATGAAGTATGAATTATGTACATATATTAAATATCGTAAAGTATCTATATATGTATCTTAGGAAAAATTGTTTCATAAAGTAGGTTTCAGTAAATTAAAGATTTATAAATAAATTATTCAGTTAAGAAAGCACTTATAGTCTATAACCTATTATTTTTCTTAGAATTAAAAATTAAACTTGATTTAATTTTTGTAATCATTATTTAATCAGGTGAAATTGAATGTAATGGTCATGACAAGAATGTGGATAAAGATGTCGATCATGGAAATCTCAAAGTTATATCTAGATATTTTTATCGTCGTGTGGCTGTCACTCACGTAGCTCGATCAAGAACTGTTCCGTGATAAGAACTTTATTGGGGGTGGTGCAACTATAATTGATTGGATCGACGCGCTACGTCATCGGGATTCTGGCGAGCGCATCGTTACCTGGTTTATGGAAATTCGTGAACATGTAATCCCGACGGCGGCCCCGCTGTAGGCGCCGCAGCCCTCAATATCCGCCGCGCCTGGCGCCTATCTTCCGGGTTGTTCACAAGCTGATCTTTTCTTAGTTAATCAGTACGTTGATAATGATACTGATAACACTATTTTAAAATCTTACGAGACGTTCTGAATCGCCCAGCTGAATCTTCTTCAGATCCTTGTCAAAAAATATTTTTCACAACGTGATTGTGGTTGAAATGCCTTGCACTAATGTTCTGTCGCGCGAAGTTGGATGCTTTTAGCAAATCTATCGAACTTTTGACTACTCATCGTAACAGAGAATAAAATAACAATAATTAATTGTTGTAAAGTAAACGTTTTCCTTTTATTAAATATGAAGTTTGTAACGCACAATTACAACATTTTAGATTTTAATATTGAAGCATTATAACATTAAATAGTTTTAAACAGTTATTTTTTAATGAGGAATATGTAAGTAACACTCAAACTGGTCACGCAAAATTTTCTTTCTTTAGCAACAAAATTTAACTTCCGATATCATCGAATTATATAACAACGTAATAACAGAAAAACAATGTACGTCTTTCTAAAAAGTTTTTAACTAATAAGCATATTATTGTTTTTAAGTATTTTTGTAAATTCACTTATTCACTAGAGTTCAACTCTTGTACTTGAAATTGCAACGAAAAGCTGCAATGGTTGAAATTAGCATTAATGAAGCTCGAATAATAAAACTATATGCCTAATATGCAAAATGTTTCATTCAAAGTATATCATCTTGAAGAGGATCTATAACAGATGTGACAAAAATAAGACAAGGTATAAGAGCCAAAAGTCCTGTGGATCCACCGTATCGTATCTACTCACGCGATCCCGAACTGCTGAGTGCAACATACGATGGAGAGGGGAAAGTATTTGAACGCGACTCCAGTCAGCTAAACTCCGGTCGACTATAGCCGATTGTACGCAATAACTACGACGACGGATTCGCGCGAGACGCTGTGACGCCGTGAGGAACCGTCGTCGCACGGGAACATACCCCCGTAATGAACGCGCCGGGCATGTGCGAGGGATTTTATGTCGACCGCCCTCGACTCACCCGGACGCGCAGCCGCTGTCGCAAGTCGCCCTCCCATTGCGACCCGACAGCAATGCACTCCGCCGACCAATCGGTTACTGGCGCGAGCGGTAGAAGGAGGAGAAATACAGAGAGAGAGAGAAAGGAAGAGGGCTGATAGCCATGTAGGGGTTGCACTCGGCTTTCTGTGGGGAAGGTGTCACGCCGTGACTCCTTGATACCGAAAGATACACCGTCACCGTAGCTGAAAAGAGATACCTTCACCGGAGCTAAGAGAGAACAGTGCAATAACCACAATACCAACGACCGAGGTAACCAAGTGCTTAGGATCCAAGAGATGATTAGGTTCACGATGAGGTGGGGTGCGTGATCTCGATGCTCGCGTTCATTCCTCTTTTGTATTTTTGTTCGTTCGTTATGTTCTAAATAAAGCTAATCAGATTTTGCTCGTTACTGAATTGATCCACTATGTAGCAAAGAACTTGTATTTTAATATTAATTTTTATAACTGAATTCTATTAACTTTTACTTCCTCTGAACCAAATAAACACATTACGTTTATACTTACGTCAAAATAAAAATTTAGGAAAAAAATTTTTTTAATACTAATAATTAATTATATTTCAATATTAAAATATATTCTTTAAATTTTTATAATTCAATTTTATAATTATATAGTTTATATAATGATATTAATATTTATGATTAAATTGTAGAAATCTTTTCTTTAAATAAAAATCTTCGTTTTTATTTTTTATATTTTACTGGACGTGACCAATTTTAATTGTTTTATTAAAATAATTGCTTTACATTTTTTCATTTATAATAACTTATAATTAAATATATATAAAATATAATTTAATTCTTAAAGTTAAAAGTAATTATATGTTAGTATGGAGAAACTTTAGAAATCGCAATGAAACTTTTTGAAGTTAATTCTTGAAGAAATCAGTAGTAGCATATCAGAATTTAGTCAGACAACCCAATGTATATAAATATTGATTCATTACATTCATACGCTATTTATATTATACTGCTCTTCTGTATAAGATATTCCTGAAAAATAAGCTGCATAAAACAGCTCCCATTATATAAGTATTATTCTAATAATAATCGAAATATTTATATATTCTTATTTCTTGAAAATTTATGTACAAAGTAAATACTTTTACAACTGAATAATTAGTCTTAACAAAATATTTGTAAAAAATAAATAATTAAATACTAGACTATATTTTTAGATAAATTTCTAAAAGGTATTTGATCATTCATGTATGGTAAGTTCAAAAATATATTATGGTTTTGAATCAAATCATTTGCAAGAAAAATTAAACAACTTAGTACGTTCACTAATTTAAAGTAAAAGAATATTTTTTATTGCTATATAAAATCAGACATTATATAAATTATGCTTTTTTTATAATATTTAAAGTTTTAAGTACTATAGTAATTATAATTATTATGAAACGCTCAGTAATTTTAAAGTAATTATGAAAAATCTTTCACATCTCCATATTAAATTTAAATGAACTTTGAAGTAGTAAGCAACTACTTTATTATTTTATTAGAATAAAGTATTCAATAATTAATGTCATCAAAGTATTAAATATTTAATAGCACTAAAGTAAGAAGTTTAGTATGTAATTTTGCGCTAAAATCAGTATTTAGCTTTTTGAATAAAATGTTTGAACTATACTAGAATTATCGTTTTATAATGACAATACATAAATATATTACGATAGTTTTATGTTTTTCTAATAAAGTTATAATGTATTAGAAAATATATAATAAAGCTATTCTTCAAACTATATATAATAAAGTTTAAAATATTTTATACTTTTTACTCAGTGACAAAAAATACTTAAAATTTTTTAATTAATCATCATTTTGTGAAAAGCATTAAGAAGTGATAAATTTAATTTTATAAATTTTAACAATTTATGAAATATTATAGTTATATAATGAAAATATTATGGCTATTTATATGATAAATTAAACATAAAACTATCAATATTCTAGTTAAATAAATGTTAATAAAGTCCTCATATTATTTCAAATATGAAAGTTATTAATTGCTTTATAAATATTTTCACTTTTGAATAATTACTTGATATTTTAGATAACAAAAAAAATATTCATAATTATTTGAAAAAAATAATTAATGTATATAAAATAGCATAATTTTATTTGTTAAGATATTTATAATGTAAAATGACAAAACTGACTGTATGTGATAATAGCTAAAGTATAGTCATTTTTAATATTTATTATATATAAATTATATTGTGATTCAAATATATATTCTTGAAAATTTTACATTCTTATACTATATTTTCATAGAAAATAATTAATGTATAAATAATTAATTTTTTATTTATTTAAAGTGAGAACCTTCTAAGTTAAATTTTTTAAAAAAAGATAGAAACCATTAATGCCAACTATTATACAGAATATTCATATGATGCTATATAATATTATTAAAATGAACTTTTTGACAAATTGCAATGTCTGTTAAAAAATACTAAGTTATAAATTTTTTGAACAAGTAAATAAATTAATGTCATAAAAATAAAAATAACATATTTCAAAATCGAAAACTTCACATGATTTTACTAGTTTATTTTTTATTATTACTGCAGCAAACGAAACAATATATGACAACATAAATAAATAGCAGAAATTATACATTCGGCTTTTACATTCAATGGCTTGAGTCTAAGTCTAAGTTCTAATAATAAAAGTTAAGTATAATTTCACCAAGCTTAAATCTTTTGTTTGAATAAATAATTAAAAAATATAACTTGATATTTATAAAAATGTAATGCCTTTATCCTAGATCAATCAATTTTACATTTTTACAAATTTAAGCACGTCTTTCTCGTACTGAACTTATTTTTCCCTTTCCGAACTAATTTAAAATTATAATTTTATTACGTAATTATCTATTTAAAAAGCCAGTGAGATAATGCTAAGATAATAAAGTGGCCAAATAGCCAATTGTTGAGAATTTTCAGCCAGTATCACTATGGCACTACTCTTATAATGAAGTTGGAGCGGGTATGTGATCTCGGAAGTTTGAAAACTCAATGTATTGAAAAGTATGCGAATGAGCTTCTACAGCTGAGATTCTTAATGTTTCGTCAAGCAAATTACAGTAATTGTTGTTTTAGTGTACTAAAAAATTGAATGCAATAATGATGCCCCTCTGATAGCTTTTCAGATTGCTTCATCTATTATTTTTTCTCTTTGCAATCACTTATTTTTTCCTATAATTTCTCATTTTTTATTCAGTAATATAACTGTTTGATTGAATGAATTTACAGTTTATACAATACTAGAATTCTATAAATATCCTAAAGACGAAAATTGTAATATAAAAACCTATGGATAGATCTGTAGTGAAAGTACAAATTCATAGTATTACACGTTTTAAATATAAAACATTTTTATGGAAAATTATTCAAATATAGATTTAATACTTATATTTATAGTTTTTTTTAAAAATTAGATTTATTTTATTTATATTTTTAAGAATAATTAAAAGGAAATATATATAATTTTGTTGTAAAATTTAATGAATAATAATATGAATAGTGTATATCATTTTCTTTTAAATATTGAATGTGTTCTCACGCAAAGGATAATTATGATTAAAATACTGATTGACTGACAAATTATTAATGCAAATATTTAAAACACTATAATATTATATAAAATTTATTTATAAAAAAATATTCTTTCTAAAAATTATGAAATTTTCTTTTAATAAATTTAAACACATATTTCGTAATATATAAAACTTCAAATTTTCAGCAAATATAAAAATTTTATTACTCAAAAGATATCTTTAATATTTGGTGCCTAATCTATTTTTAATATGTTAATTAGAAAAATAAACTTGTTTTGATAAATTGACTTCAATATGATTTTTTCACATTATGAGAATATTTTTTACATGAAATATTCGTACCAATACATTTAGGTTAAATTTAGATATTTCTTTTGTTAATAAGTATAATATTTGTTAAGTATAACTTAGCATGTGCTCGATTGCTCTCAATATATATGAATATGATATCGAAAAAATATAAATAACATTAATACAATTAAAATGTAATTTATATTTGTTAAAAACTATTCCATTAAATATTAAAGATTTTGATTCAAACTTGAATGTTTACTTTAAATAAAATATATATATATTATAAGCAGTATTATAAGCATATTATTTCTTTCATTCAAATAATTTATAAATTAATCCAAAGTACATATTTTCACTATTAAGTAAGTATTGATATATTAACTTCTAAGACTTGTTTATTATTAACATTATTGTAGTAAATAATACACTTTAACCAAGTGAATTTATATTACTTCTAGTCATCTAATTACTTAACGAAGACAATTTAGTAATAATACAAAATAGATATGCTTTTATATAACCAATTGTATAAGAGAATATGAATATTTATGCGAAGATTACATTAGTTTATTCGATAAGTAGCTTTATCATAAGGAGTGATTTAAATATTTGTATCAATAATACTAAAAAATTAGTAAACAAAAATAAGTTACTGTAATTTATTACTCATTAATGAAATCTCAAAAGTTTTATCTATGATATGATTTTTATTTAATTTGAACCACCATCATATATTTTAATCAAAATATTTTAAATTCATAAATATTGCATTCTTATATGATATAAGAATTGTCTTATATAAAAAAAAAATTTAATAAATTTTATGTACGTTCTTTGCATTATCGATAATTGTTATAAATAGAATATTGCATACACTATAATACTTTTTAAATATAATTTCAATAAGTTTTTTGATAGAATATTACTTTTTTACTATTGTACTTTAAACAAGTCTATTTAAATATATTAAAATATTTAAAATTTTTTATGAATACTCAACTTATTATTATAACATTTTTTTTTAAAAATGAAAAAATCAACTTATGTGAAATTTAGAATGTTATTAACAAAATTGAATTATAAATTCTAAAATTTTAATGTAAAAATTAAATTTGATAAATAATTTTTTACATATTTTACTTATGTCATTATTATTGATTAAATAAATTAAATATTTGTTAAAAATACTTTTTATTAATAATCTTACATATTAATATACTAATTTTCTGGAATTTAAAAAATAAATTAAAATTTTAGGCTAATAAGCATTTAAAAATTTACTTGAATATTCGAAAATTAGTCAAACAAGTACCAAATGATTCGAAAATCTTTAACTTTTGTGACCGAACGAGGATCTGTGGTTGTAGTATCATGCGCTTATAGATCATTAACAAATGCCTAATTTCTTGCTTTTCTTATGTTTTAAATGCAAAAATACGTTTTTTATTAATTTTAAATTCTTTATAATTCAAAATAAAAAAGATTATATTATCTATTATATTAAAAGTAACAAGTTATTAATTAGTAATCGGTAAAAAATATATTTAATTTATGAGAAAAATATTTCCATAAAATAAAAATTTTTAAAATTCTATAGAAAAAAGAATTACATAAATTCAATAAATGATTATTTAAGTGTTTAAATAATAAATGCATATAAGAAAAGATTTATTTATATAGATTACTTTCTCTGAAAAAATTTGACATAATCAGCTTTAGTGTATTAAAGCTCATTAACTTTATGTATGAAGTAGATATAATATTACTTTGAGATTTCATTAAAGATAATAGTTGATCAAAATTTCATAATGACGTTTCAAGAGATGCAATATATTTAATTTAAAAAATTTTAAAAATCTGCCAATAAAACTTATATTAAAGTATATGTACAGAAAATGTTATTGAATTTATTATGTTAATATAGTTTTAAATATCCATTCGTATTGTCAGTCTAAGAAATCTTAATAATTGTCTAAAAATTAAAATTTTAACTACTTATAATAAAATTTATGTATATTTTAATAGTTAAAAAAAAATATATATATATGTATCTAGAAAATAAATTAATTTTTAAATCCTTAAATAAATAATTCAAAATATTAAATTAGTATTTGTATATATTTATAATTTTATATCAATTATTTTATTATCTAATGATAGAAAAAAGGAATAGATATTTAAAAATTCATATTTTATAAGAAAATTAAATATCATTCATTTATTATTAAATAGTATAAAATTTTTAAAATGAAGATCTGATTTCTATTTATATAATTCTTCAGTAAAATATTATTTTCAGAATAATTAAATAATATTTGTATAAAACTCAATAAAATATAATATCAACTTAATCTTTTTTAAGATAAATAATGAGTCTAAAAAATATACACTGTTATTATTGTAGTAGGTGAATGAAATTGAATTAGTATATTTAGGCCTTTATGCGGGAAAATAATATCAATGTAATAAGAATCCTGCCATAAAGATAGCACATGATAAATTTCCACTGTACAAGATGTTTTAACTTAAAAAAAAGACTTGTTACTTCCTGATGAAATATTGCCAGTTTATAAATAAATATAATCGGCATACGTAGAATATTACTATATATAACCCCAATTTATAAGGAAATAAGACGCTTAAATAATTGATATCATCAGCTTTATTTATTTTTTTGAATATAAAATATTTAAAGAATTTAGAATCAGAGAACTATTTTATACATTTACGTTAATAAATTCACACTATCTTCATATTATCAGTTCATATTTATACTCAATAACTTAAAATAAAAGAGTGAATTTTCAGCTAATTTAGCGTCTTCATAACAACTTTTTTCTTGTTAAAAAGTTTAATTCAACTTACAAATAAAATAAAATAAGTATAAATTAAATTTTTTTATACAATTATTGAATTAAAAATATTATTTCATTTTTAATATTTATAATTAAAATCATTTAAACAAACAAAACAGTAATTTATAAAAAAATTGTATATTACTGAAAACTGTATATTTTTGGATCAAGAATTATTTTAATAAAAAATTTAAAGTTCATCATTTAAAATTATCCGAAACTATAAAAACTTGTTAGAATTGAAACAATTTACTATGACTTATTATATTTCTAATTGAAGGTACAGCTAAATGATTTTTTCAAGTCAATAATTTTATATATTATTTTTTTTCTGCTAAACTTCAATATTAGATACAAGAATTTTTTATCGTTTTATAATATTATTTTTTACATATTTTTTAAAAAAAAGTAAAATTTATGAACGTTTATTTTTCATAAATTTTCTACTGATCAATATAAATAAATATAGAGTTTATTATCTACTATGATTATAACAAAAACAAAAATTATAGCTTTACGGTAGTATTTTCTAATCAGTTATAAAAAATTTAAGGAATATCTATAAGAAAAATTTCATGATATATACTTAGAAATAAAACAATCTATTTTCAATGTTTCAATACAAGTACGAATAATTTTCATTAATCTGATTTATCAATCTTACTATTCTAAATAAAATTATAATATTCATACATTTTTAAAAAATATATTATTATCAAAAATAATGGTTAAAAATGTTGTTTATATTTATAATGCAACAATTACACAAAAAAAGTTTGATTAAATTACGCATACATGTAAATATTTTATGTAAGAAATATTATACATAAATATTTACCACATTATATAGTACAGACCACTATGTCATCTCCTTAGGGATTGAGCTTGTCTCATAGTAAAGAAATGAGGTATGAACAAATGTGCACGAGTTTCGATTTCGTAAAATTGTTAGCGCAATAATAAATGCTAACTGTAGCAGGAATGCCGTCTCGAAGCTGTCCGGAATTCTTTCTGTAGAATGCCGTCAAGCTTGATAACTTTTTTCATTCCTCTCTAAGACAGAAACCAACATAATAAAATATTTATGACATTCTTCTTTATCTAAAAGTATAACTACTGCATGTAATTTTGAATTTATTCCAAATAAAACTTATCATAAAGAATTATATTTTTAATTTAAATGATGTTAATTTTCATACATGATTGAAGTTATCACTTACATGCATATATTCAATATTTATGTAATATAATAAATAAAATCAATTTCAAATTATAATATTTTCCAAATATATTTTTTCAAATTTATCAATATTAGATTTTTTCATTTTTTATGTACACACACGATTTATAGTTATCATAAGTGAAAGAAAAATTTTAAAAGCTTTTAAAATAAGTTGTTTTAAATATTGGAATGAAACGTTAAAAAAACACTATCTGGTGATAACTAAGAATAAAACTTTACTTCTTTATTCTTATATATAGCCATCTCACTCTGCTTACCAAAACATATAAAACGATATGGTTACTTATCGAATGTAGACCTTCCGAAACAGACAGATCCTGACGTCTTACCTTCGGAAGATTTACGCCAGTGCGTACACAGAAAGGAAATACTTTTTGCGTTCCTTGCGCTTCCTCGAAGTTGCGTTTTTACCTGTCATGTTAACCGAGAACTAATAAGTAATAAAGATAAGGAAAGGAAAAGAAAAAGAATGAAAGAAGTTTTTCTTCTTTTTCTTTTCATTTCTTTTTCTTCCTTATGCGCTTGCTGGGAGGTCAACGATTCTTAAAGATATAAAATGAGTACTTTTACACTCTATTAATCGGAAAAGCTGAATCTTTACATAAGCGAAGGATAATTTTATGTTTTTATTGCCGATATTAGAGAATTGTATTTTTTTGAATTATTTGAACTTAACTAATGATATATTTACTAATGATTTTAATATTTCCAAACGTTTCAAAATAAAGTTAAAATATTTAGCTATTATACATTTATTATAAACATTATATATATCAAAAGTCATTCAATAAATAAAAATCATCTTATATTAAGAGTAATAAAATTGTATAAAGTTAAAACTTGTAGACAGTGGAAATATTGATGCATACGTATCATTATTTTCTGTACTGTGGATAGTATTTTAAATCAGTGAAATTTAATATTTAGAAAGATAATTTGATGAATTGTTATAAATACGTTAATACTTTGTATATTAAATACGATTTCTCTACATACATATTACACAAATCTCTTTATCTCTCTCTTGCGCTTTTCCTGTAACCCTTTCTTTATCAAACACTCATCCCCTATATTTATATGTATAATTTATTGTCAATTTCATAAATATTTATGTAATTTCTATATGCTTTTTATTATCATCCATCTGATATAAAATTTTATTTTTTCGTAATTTAAACTTTCTTTGTACTATTTAATTTTAAACTATTCACTCTTTTTTGTCTCTAAGATCACAAAATTTTTTTTCATCATTTTTTCTACTTTTTTTTATTTCACCATCAATTTTTCTTTTTATTTCTTCATAGTTTTGTTTTCGCTTATATTAGTTAAATATTCTTTTAATACTAATAAAAACTCAGTAAAAAAATAGCTAATTATCGTATTCATTATAATTAAAATACAAAATTTATATTTAAACTTACATTTAAAATACAAAATAGCAACTGTATTCTAATCAATTTTGAATATCAATGGATCATTTTTATTTTAATCCAATAATGTATCAATTATTTATAACATATTTTTAAATATTTAAATAAGAGGAATATTATTGATTATTTTTTTCGGAATTCAGTATTGAATATATTATTTATTAATTATATTTCACTGCTCTTTTATTATTTTATAAGAATTTACAAAAGTTTTAATATTCAAAGAAGTAAAATATTTGAACAAACAAAAAAATAAAATCAAAGTATATATTCAAATTATTATTAATTTTAACGATTAAGTTATTAATACAATATTATCGTCTACTATACATTGTTTGCAATTTATAAATCATCGAGATTTTTGTTCATACTATCTGATTTTATTGGTAAATATTTTAATTTATTTTTTTCAATAAAATTTTCACTACATATTTCTAAATTTTTCATTTTTCATACGCTTTGATTGCATGAATTGTAAATATAATCTCTTCTTAACTATCAATCTTCTCTATAATTAAAGTTTTTTTTTAAATCAATATTTGTATGGATAAAAAGTATTTAAAAAATTTTTTTATGAAAGTAATTTGTTGTTACTGTGAATTTTATATATTTAATTATTATGTACGAAATTATAATTCTTGTAACAAAAAATATATTATTTACCAAAGTATGAATTGTATAATATTGTATAATATACAATAATAAGCATGAATAAAAATTTTTTTCTTTCTTTCTGTTCACTGGACATAACTATAGAATAAATAAAAAAGGTATGTAATAAGTAAAATAAAAGACAGATAGATATTAAGCAGGATTGAAAGACTACATAGTAATAGATGGAGTTTGACAGTCGATAAATAAATGAGCTAAAAAGAGGTAACTTCAATAAAATATAGATGATGAAAGATATATAATAAAGTATAGATCTGATAAAACGTACAAAAAATTAAATGCTGAATTGCCAAAGATTAATTTTTATTTTATTACAGCATTATACTTTTGTTAAAATTTTGTTGTAGTTATTTCAAAAATTATTTAAAATAGTTTCATTCAAATAAATTCATAAATAACTTAAAGTTAACTTTAAACATGCATTCATTTTTCCGCTAATGAATAATAACTGATAATTCTGATATATATTAGGATTATCTATAATAATTAAACCATATACAATTTCAAGAGCATTAAACACTTAACAGATAAAATTAAAAAACGAAAAAACATGCACAATGAATTAAAAAACAAATCTTTTTCATTAAAAGAAAATTTAAATAATAGAGTAAATAAGAAAAAATTATAAACTAATCAAATCAATGAAATACCATAATACAAATAAATAATTTAGAAAAATTTTATGTATTATAATTATTTTATTATTTATTATATTATTTAAAATAAACACTTGTATATTCAAGGTTTGACGAATATTTAATAATAAAATTCTATAAATAATATTCAGGATGTACAAAAATATTTTTGTTTAATAACACTTTTGTTAAAATATAACTTTTACTTCATAAAATGAAAATATAAAAATCAATATTTTTGCTTATGTTACCTTAGAACAATCATTTTATATTTGAAATAGAAATAAAACGTAAATATTTGAATACATTTTAAAATAAACAAAAATAAATACTTGTAATTATTCAGCAAATTTTAATAATTTAAAATATATATTGATGATAATATAAACGACTAATTCATACAGAATTTTTATTCAATTGCTTACTTATTCGATTTTTAATGAATTTATAAAAACATAAAAACTATACCGATATTTTTATAAGCATATAAAAGAGTAAAATTTCTTCTAATCAAATTGTTGAAAGTGCTTGAAATAATTATTGATATAAAGATAATTCTTACTTCATGAAATATATTTTATTTTTGAAGAAACTAAACAAACAATAAATAGTCTTTTCATAGTAAAATTTAAATTCACTACAAAAAATAGTCGTTTTCATCAAAATCATAAGAAATGGTTTTAAAATGCAGTTTTAATGATACTCAAACTCTTTCGAAGCAGAAGTTATGCCAAAATGTGCGTTATAAAATAATTTTAGTAACGTAATTGAAATCTCGTGGTCATTGAGGTAAAGTCTGAACTATTTTGTATACGCGCCATTGAAGTAATACTAACTAGCATAAAAGAGATGAGCAGCACCGTTGGTTCTCAAGTACTACGACGGTGTTTTAATGTACCTGTATTTTTCTAGAATTTTAAATGGACTGAGTTTTAAGCCGTTATATCATTTTCTCTTACGAATAGATAAAAGTAAGTAAACTGAAAAGCTTTTATGTTTATACTGGAAAGATTAAATTAAGAAACCAGAAGCTTTTCTTAGCCCTGTTGAAGGTCTATGTTCATCGCTCGAAAGTAATGAACTTTATAGCTGTGCTGTGAACATTTGCGCTTAGAGAATATTGTACTTTCAAAACTTAGGCAGTTTTGAACCACTACTAGACTAAGGATTGCTCCAATACAATTTTTCTTCAATAGAAAAAAAGGTTGAGGAAAACTTAAAGCATAGAAACTGCAGGAATAAATCCACAAAGTTCGACAGCTTTTTAAACCCAGAAATTTAAATAAAGCTTGTTATTTTAAAGTATTTTTTTATAAGAGAACTTTGTTTGAAAAAGTTTTTTATAACAAAATGCAAAGTATCTTGAGAAAAAAATAATTAAGTGAAATAAAATTAAATAAGTCGTCCATTCTCATAAAAAACAATAATATATAGGTTAGTTTAGATTTTATTAAAAATGTAAAATAAAAATTTTTTTCGAAATAGAAAAAAGTACACAAAGTAAGTAAAAAAAAATAATGAAATACAATATATATAATAAAAAATAAATAATGAAGTTTTCGAAAAGTAATTGTAGTTTTTCAAGAGGAGAAAATTTTATGGCACGTATGTTATTCTTAAAATATTTTTATTGATTTTTTCAAGATAGAAAAAAATGCATAAGCTATTAGTAGACAGAATGATCCTATGATTATTTAATATAAATGTTTTAAGACTTTTCAAGGATATGTACTTAAAGTAGTATTTATTCTTAATTAGTATTTAAATGTATATATATCTCTCATCTCAAAGAATAATTACATAGCAAATTCGAGTGATAAAAATTGCAATATTTCGAATATTCAGATATTCAGAACAAAATAAACTAATTTATTGAATATTATGAATTGCAGTATAAATAGAAAAATTTAGCTCTGTTAAAAATAAATTTTTTTTATTATATTATTTTTATTTATTCAAATAATTTATGAAATAAACTCTGTAATGAATACTTACATATGTAATCTAAAATATATATTTATTAATTTAATCATATGTCAATAAATATACTTTAAAACTATGAATAAAGTAAATATAATAATTTTTAGAGTTTAAATTTTCAATAAATTAAAAAAAAATGAAATTTATAACATAATTCTTGAATTTTATAATTATTAACTAAATTATAGAATGTTTCCTAAATTTTTACACGAATGCATTTCTATTAGTTAATAATAATAGTTTCTTATATTTAGAAGATTATAAGAATATTAAATATCATAAAATCATGATATTGTTTTAAGAATAAATAAATGTATATGAGTATATTTTCACAATATGCTTAAAATAATGTACAAATAATTTATAGATTTAAATATTTTAAAAACAATGTATGCTAAAGTATATTAAAATTATTACCTGAAATGACTAATATTCATCACAAATAAATAATAATAAATGAATAAGTACTTAATTATATTATAATAATTACTTTCTTTATAAATAATAAAATTTTATCAAATAATTAAATTAACTTATAAATTTTAATAACATTTTAATTTAATAATAATTTTAGTTTAAAACTTAATTCAAAATAATAAAAAAATTTTTTTTTAAGGCATTAAACTTTATATTTTTACTAGATAGCGTGAGATCTTTATGAAATTTAAAATTTATTGTTTTATTGTAACTAATCAGAATTCTGAAACTGTGAAATTAAAGAATATTCTCATGTTTTCTATTATATTGTAATTTAATTTTGATTTCCAGTCATTATTATTATTAAACTTTATATATGAAATATTTTTTATTCTTATAAAATACTGTATAATGTTAAAGTTTGAAAACAATATTTAAACATTTTTAGTATGAAAAAGGCTGTGTAAATAAAATATAACTTTATTCATATTGATTATTTCTAAATATTTATTATTCTATTTAATTTTTATTAACGAATTATTTAAAAATATTATATGTCTTTAATTTTATTCGATCATCTAATTTGACAATTATCTTTTGATAAATTTTTCAGAATAAAAGGCACATATAAAACAATTTAAGAATACTTTGAAAACAATCATGTTTATTATTCAATATTTGAAAAGATAAATAAAAATTTAGAATTACTAATTTACTTATTATTATATATATTATTATATCTGTGCTCATTTCATAAATTATATTTATACTTTTAACAAGTACAAGTAGTATTGTATATAATATAATAAAAAATAAAAATTTCCAATAATGTAATTTATAAAAAAATTCTAAAATCACACTATTTATTAATACAATTGAGTACTTATAATTTATAAGCTATTTATTTGTTGCACGTTAAATCTTATTTATTGAATTTTTATTATAAATTAATAAAAACATTATCCTTATTATATTAAAAAATAAAATTTTACTTTCTTAGACGGATGTCAAATACATATCCTCATCATAAATAACTATTGTAATATATATATAAAAAATTAAAATATATTGATAGTTGTAAAGCAGTAAATATATAATTATGTATAAAATAGAATTACTTACTGAAAATATTTCAACAAATATTTCATAAAACTATTAGTAAAATGTCAAGAATAGACATATTCTCATATCAAATGATTAATTTCATATAAAGATCATATAGAAAGTTCTATTATTCTTTTAGCTACTTTAAAAACATTGTCAAATATGGAAAATTAGAATTCATTTACCAGATAATAAATTTAAGGACATTATTTGTTCAAAATATCTATCTGAAAATGTATATGTACAATCTTTAAAAAATAAATCAAAGACGCTAATTTTCCTATAATCTTGATATTCATTAATTTTCTTATTTATCAGTAATAAAGATAATATAAGTAAGTAAGTTCCAATACTTTGCTTATCTAGAATCAAGTATTTTTTATATTAAATTTTTATATTTTTAGAATGGTATATATTTTTCAAATACATTTTATTTAAGTTAATAATTTGAAAACATTTAGCTTTATTAAAAAACTTCAGCATTTAATATTCTAGATTAAAGATGACGTAGTTCAAACATATCTTAGTCTTTAAATGTTTGAATTCTTCTATCAAAAAAGGAGATGATTTTTTTAATCAAATTGTTATTTATAATTTAGATACATAAAATACACAAGATGACTTATACTGGTGGTTTCAAATTGTCGCGTAGTAAAGTTCATTACTCGACTTTTGTATGTAAAAATATTTTTACTACGCAATATTGCTTTTGTATGTAAATATACGTTGTAAAGAGTCCTAACCTGAAGTGTATCAAAATTATTGACCATTTCTGGAAAGGGATCAAACGTAATATCCATTAAAATGACTCTAATAATTATGATAAATCTGAAAAATTAAATCATGAATCCTTTTTCTTTAACTCTATAGAGAATAGATAAAATATTAAATTATTATTAAAATTTATAAATTTCAAAATTCAATTTTACATTAAGTTTGAAATAATTCTTTTCCTATCGGTGAATCTTGAAGAAATTTAGAATAAAATAATACATTATATTATATTTTATTATAAATTATTTTATTTTGTCAAAAAATATTGTCCAATGTTTAATGATCTGCTATTCAAGTGAAATAGTTCTATGCTACTTAATATTTACAACAGAAATATCAGTAATTTAAAAAATTCCAGCATATGTTCAAAGTTTTTATAATTAAAATTATTTTATTATAAAAAAATATTAAAATAATTCTTTTTTTACCTAAAATTTTTCAAACTTATTCTTTTTACTTCATTAATTATATGTTATTAGTTGAGTTAAATATAATATATATAAATGGCTTTACTAAAAAAGTATAAAAAATAAATGAAAAGACGAATAATGCAAATTAGCAGTACATAAAATAAAATAAAAGGAGAGAAAAAGAAACAAAATGAGTGTAAGCCTTTCAAATAAAACAGATAAAGTATTTAAAACGGACTTATATGCGACAATAAATTGGTAATAATTCTAATTTAAACAACAATAAAAAAGAAAAAGAAAAATTTGGAAAACGTTTTTTCTTTCTTTCTACCCCTCTTTTTCTGTTTTAAGTTTTTAATTTTTCCATTTACTTTTTGTAACCAGTTAGTTTGAAATTCCTGAGTTAGTTGATAAATATGGATAGATTGGCAACTAAAGTTAGAAAGTGATAATAACACAGAATAAGAGAGAGAGAGATTCTATGCATTTTCTCGTTAAGCATTTATTTCTAGATATTCGTTAGAGCATGGAGAGAATAATTCAAAGGCTCGCTACGTTATCTCATGCGTTTTCGTACTCACGAGTGACTGAGAGATATTATACGTTTTTGCACACATGAAACCAAACTGTAGTTTGCCCGAAGGAAAATCGCTTATTCGCGCATCTACTACACCTGAAAGACTGCGGATTCGGAGGTTAGTGCTATGACTAGATTATAGTCGTATTTGTGTTTATACAGACTAGCGTGCATACGTATCTTTTGAGCGGAAAGCAGTAGAAATTTAGATTCATTCACAAATTTTCATTTTTTTTCACGCTCCCTTATTTTCCTTTTCTTTTTCTGATTCCCGCTGTAATTCATTGCTTTCATATGCAATATGCATTGAATAATAATTAAATCTAAATTCTTTTTTATAAGTAAAAAAAAAATTTAATAATATCAAAAGTTGAAGACGAAATTAGAATTGAAATAAAAAGTTTAGATTCAGCCCTGAATCTTTTTCTATAATTTATAAGAATAATTTCTGTCAAAATTTATGTGCTTTCTAATATTTTAAATATAAAAATGATCGAGGGAAGAGATTCCTCATTAACAAGTAACTACGGAATTATCGAGCGAGCATTTAAATTTAAAACATGGAAGAATAAAATTGTGCCTAGTTTCGCAAAGTATCTCTCTTTAACGCAAATAAAATACATTTACATCAGACTATAATGTTTCTTATATTATTTATCAATTTCCAGCTATGGCATATAGTAAATTTGTTTATTAAGACAACCGAATCGTAAAATGATATACTAATATGTAATATAAAAAGTAATATGAAACTAATATTTTGAAGTGCTAACGTTTGACTCAATTTTTACGTTATGAAAATATATATAGATTATATTTTGTTCTATTGAAAATATAAATATAACATCTTGAAAAGATCTTTAAAAAATCTTAAAATATCAAATTAATTTTACATTGAAATAAATACTTTCGAATAAATTATTACTTATAAATAAGTAGTATTTTATCGCTATAATAAAATATACATCACTAAATTTTATTTATTATAAAACAAATGTAAATGATAAAATAATAATTTTTACTTTGAACCATAATTCATGTCTAATTTTTTTAAGTATTAAAATTTAACTATTTTATTCTAATTTATATATCATATTATGTTTATTGTAGTTTTTGAGATTTTAAAACATTTCAAATTTCCTTTTTATATATTTTTTTTTTATGTATATTTGACATAATAATTGATTTAAATGCATTTCTATAAATAAATTAATAGAAATATGAATGAATTTTTCTTAAAAAAAATTAAACTATCCATTATAAAACTTGCAAAAATAGAGAAAGAGTGATTGATATATAAATAAGAAACTTTTCTCATTCTTTAACAGCAAATTAGGTACTGAGTTTCAGTTAACTTAAGTAAAAAAAAAATAGCGATAAAATCTGTTAAATAATAGCAAATATATATCCTATTATAAAAAATGCTTCCAGTACGTATTTTAATTTAGTAAATAAACAAATATAACACTAACTTATCAATATTCAATTTATTACTGTTATTAATAAAATAATTAAATTTATATAATTGACTTTATTTCATGAATTTTTATATTGTTATAATTTTTTAAATATTATATATAAGTATAAAGTTTTAAGTAAGTACTAATTAAAAGTAAACTCTTAAGAAACCTTGTAAAAGAAATTTGAAAAAATATTTATCGACATTATACTTAAATTCTATGGTTAGATAAACATGAACATTAATAATAATAATTTATCCATTCTCGACACATGCTATTTCACATTGGTGATATATTCTATTATCAACATGTTAATACTGCAATAGTAAGATACCGTCTCAGTAATTTTCAATCTCCTAAAATGAAAAGACCAAGGATAATTCTTATTGAATTACATAAAAATATCAATTTATATACAAAAGTTTTTTAAAGATAGTTTTTAATGCACGTTATAATTCAATCGAATTTGGTTTAATTTCAATGATGCTAAATTGACCATCTTAAATTTTTGTATTTTATTAGAAATTTTTTTTAAAGAGAATACATATTAGTGAATACGTGCAGAAAATAAATTAAAAGCTTGAAATATTTTTAATAATTTGAAGTAATAACAGAAAACATTTATAAAATTAACTTTTGAATCGTAAATATAGGTTAGAATCGTTAATATATCTTTACAAAATATCGATTTTCATCTCACAAGAATTATAACCCATACATTATTTTATAACATTTTTATAAGTAATATTAAAAATAAAATAAAAATACATCTATTTACACTTCTTTTACCAAATTCAAATATTTATATTAAATAAAAAAGGTTTTTAAATAAGATAAATTTTCGTAAATCTTAGAATTTGCTAAATACTATTCACTGATTATACATAATATAAATAGTGATTTAGTCACAATAATTGATTCTATTTATTATAAAGGATCCATCAAAGAAGTACTGATTTTATAAATAGTACTGAACTAGAATGTAAACATTATATTGAATTTGGTAAATGATAGATTTCCACAGACTACCTTTTATAATATTATCTGTAAATCAGGAGTTTCGATTGAAATTTATCTTTTGGCCTTGCAAGACAATGACGAACTAAAAATTTAGGATAGAAACAGAAGATCGATGACTGTGAATTTAAGATTCTAAAATTTGAAAAGAAGAATAAATTATGACATTGAATAAGATTAATTAAATGCGTGCTCATTTATGTATATTTTTGTTTTTTCTATGATAAATAAATTATTATAGAAATAGTAATATTCATAACAGGTAATTATGTTACTATTATTCAATGAATTTAGATTAAATTTAATTGTACAAAGTGATCCTCAAAGATTTTTTGAAAATATATTTAATATATTTTACCTTAATTATTTATACAATTTATTATTTAATTTAAGATTTATAATTTTGTAAATACTGTTTATTATATAATGAAAATAAAATTTAAATATTCTAGTACTTGTATAAAAAAATTAAACACACAAACCAATGAGAAAACCGACATTTCTAACATACAAAAAATTGTTGTTATATATTTATGAATAAAAATATAAGAAGTTTTTTAAAATTTTATCGTTTTTTTTCATATATATAATTACATAAAGTAAAAATAATAATTATTGTATTTTTAATTTTTTATATAAATTAATTTGATATGATAACTTTTGCAAATATTTCGCAGTAAGAAATTAGAAAAGAGAAAATATACGAATATAGTCCAAACATATTTTTAAAATCAATAGACAGATTTTTATTATATATCTGTTTTCTCATATATTTTTTTTATCTAAAATCAAATATTTGTAAAAGATATAAATATTTCATTTTAACAATTGTTTATCGTTTGTTTTTTCCACATAATCCAATAATGCGTCAGCATCAAAGAGGATAGAAACGAAAAAAATAAGTAAATAAATTTGCAACAAATTAATTGTAAGATAAAGACTAATTACAAGAAAGAGAAAATATTAATGTCCAGGTAAAAGCATAAATATCTCTTTCAAAAGGAGAAAAACAGGAAACATTATAAGTAGTGGATGCATATACAGTATCCCATACCGGTAAATACAAGAGATAATACCAAAAATAATGACAATTTCCTCACTGCCGTAAAGTACCAAGTTATGAAAGAAATTCTTCTTGAATCAAAGAGCTTTTGCAAAGTTTTATAATATTTACAAATTAATGTGATTTCGAATTATTAGAATATATATTAGTTTATATTATTATTAAATTAATTTAACCTTTTATATATATATATTTATTTATTTAATAATGACCTAAGTTACACTCATAAAAAGAGAAAATAAAATATCCCGAAGCTATTTATTTTGCTAGATTTCTTTATATGGAATATTTATTAAACCAATTTAATATTTTTAATTATTATAACGTATGCATTCATTTTAATAAATTCTTTAATTTTTCTTTGTCTGTAATTGATGAAAATAAATAATAATTTGAATGTTTAAGATTATATTTATAACTGGACAATATATTATTATTGCAATAAAAAACATGTTTTTATAAATGGTAGGTCTTCTACTATATATAATAATTTAATTATTATAATTGATTCAATTTATACAAATTTCAATACTCTAAAATTATATATTCAGGAATCGCAGCCTTTTAGTAAATATTCCAATGTATGTACAGACTTTTGTAATTTAAAAGTATTAGTTTTATAAATAAATTTTTTACATTAGGATATTGCCATTAATAAATAAGTTTAAAACATAGTATGATGATAATGATTGGTTGAAAAATACGTTTTAATTATAATTTATTATCTACTAAAGTCTTTTTAATGAGATTTATATATTAGTGTAAGGACGATACGACAAATCTCATAAAAAATATAAGTATTAAATATGTATTTTCATAAATGATGAATTGAGTTACTCCCAATATTAAAAAATATAGTAACCTCCATAAA
Organism: Dolichoris vasculosae; assembly: GCA_018907195.1. Lineage (NCBI taxonomy): Eukaryota > Metazoa > Arthropoda > Insecta > Hymenoptera > Agaonidae > Dolichoris > Dolichoris vasculosae. The sequence continues at coordinate 2,093,339 of JACCHY010000019.1, forward strand.
TATATAATTTTATAAAATATATTTTTATATCAAATAAATTCTACGTAAATTTAGATAGATTTGTTATTTATAATTTTTAATAACATTGACTACAAGTTTAACAAAATTAATTTGCAGGAAACATTTTATTTATAAATAAAATAAATGATATAAACTCTAAAAACCTACTAGTAATCTATAATTATTAGAAAATAGATTGCAATTTTTCTACTATATAAATTTTAAACATCCGATTTACAGGATACAATATCAATTGAGAAAAAGTTCCCTTTTATTTTTTATTTTGAATTACTTGGAAAAATCCCTCTATATTATTTGCAATGACTTAAATAGGCAAACTAAAATTTAACTTATATTAAATATTCTAGAGCTTTATAACCCAGCACATAATAGAAAATAAATTGTAAGTAAATTTATAAATAATAACTAAAAATATTTTTAATAATCTCTTCAGTTTTATTAAGTATTATTATACTCAACAATTATTATTTACCTTAAAGAATAGAATTTTTTCATTATATTTGTGTATATACATATTTTGAGGCTTATTGTATGAAAAACTAATGAAAAAAATATCAAAAGTGTTAATTTAAACAACAACATCAATTATATCATTAAGAATTGAATCTGCATCTTTAATCTTAAAATCATGGTAACTACATTTTTGAGAATGAACAATTACAAAAATTTTCATATTCATTTTTATAAATGATCAAATGATAAGGTTTCCATTACCTAAACTAGTTATATGTCTATGATATCTTAAAGAATAGATAAACACTAAGGGTATCTTACAAGTTTACAAATCCGTAGTTTTAATTATATAACGTGCTTAGAATCTCTTAAATTTAAAATATAAATAGACTACTATTCTCTTTCATGATAATAGGTACTAAAAAGTAATGTCTCTTATAATAGACCAATTCTATGTTGAGTTATATATTAGTAAAAAGTGTTGATCTCAAAAGTAGGTACTTATAAAGTAATTAAAAATTTTTATATTCTTCACATAATTGAATTTATTTAAAAAGTGCTTGAGTTTTAAAAAATCTAAAAAATAAATAATTTAATAACATTATTATTTTATATTGTTATTAACAGAAATATTAAATAGAAAGTAGTAGTAGAATATTTTTTTTATATAATAGTAGATCCTTATTATATCTTCGATGAATTATTTTTAAGAAATGAAAAATAAGAATAAATTTTAGAACAAGTTTTACTATAAATTAGACAATTCAAAACTAATGTATATAATAATTAATATTTTTTTTTTGAAAATAATATTATAAATTATATATATGTATAAAATAATATTTTGATATATTCTTTGGAAAACATTATTTTATTTTTTTGCATATGCATAAAAAAACGATTGTATGAATTTTCTTTCTGATTCAATTACGATTTATTTATGTTATTTTTATTGCTATCAACTTTGGTTTATTCTAAAATTGTATATTATAAAATACGATTGTCTTGAGATATTTTTGTATAAAATTATTCAATAAAATTTATTTCTACATATATTAAATTACAATTATAAAAGTAACATAATAACAAATATAACATAATTAAATTATTTTGCTTCTAAAATACTTTTTTTACTGTTTATTTTTCGATACATAATATATAGCTGAAGATTTACCACTGAATTTATTCCTTCGTATACAATTAAATATTTGATTGCCTGAATCTAACATATATCATTCATATATTGACATTTATAGCTAATAAAAACATAATTTTATGTAAAGTATTTTATCATATTAATTAAAATACGAACATAATGAATCTCTACTTTAAAGTATGTAAATCTGAATAAATTTCAATCAAATAACAAATATTGAAATTAGTCAAATACAGTTTTTATTTAGATATAGTTGTATTTATTATTGCATCTTTCTTTTAATTAAGATTATAATTTTACATTAGTTTAAAATATTGATTTCAAATTAGCTCTTAAAGTTTCTTAAAAAAATGGTTGATTCATAAATTGTTAAACTAAGGTTTAATAAATAAAATAATATATTAATTTATTTACACTTGTATGGTATAAATAAGCTATTTCATCATTACGTGGATATAAGAAATGAATAAATAATTTGTTTTCTTTTTTGAATCTTTTAAAATATTTGATTTTTTAAATTAAAAAAATATAATATAATATAATATAATATAATATAATATAATATAATATAATATAATATAATATAATATAATATAATATAATATAATATAATATAATATAATATAATATAACATAATATTAATTCAATAATTAATTATTCTACTTAATTGAATAATTCGAAAAATTGTATATTTTATATACAAGTGAAATTGTTAAATATTTTTTAAAAAATGATTAAAATTTTATATTTCTCATTTTATTTCATTATTTATGCATGTTGATAATATATAATTAATTTTATTTAATTAAACTAAAAAGTATTTTTATTTTTTACTGCAAAATTTATTTTTGTATTTAAAAATAATTAATAGAATTGAAACTCGAATCGACATAAGTATTACAAATTTATCAGATGAATGTATGACTTTTTAGAAAAATTCATTATAGGTACTTCAAATATATTTATAACTTCTATCATATTTTCAAAAAAAATAACATATGTAGTTGTTTGTTAAAGTAATAAATAACTTCACAACATGATCTTAAAATGCCAATACTTTCAATTTTACATAAAAATAAAGAAATTATTTCTCAATTAACGAAAAATTCTAAACGTAAATAATTGTAAAATTATTTATGTTAATGAATATAATATAAAAGATTACAAATTTCAAAATAATAATATTCATCTATTCTTGTTCATCACTGAAAAAAATTTAAATAATGATGAATAAATGATAAATAAATTCAAAAATAATAAAAAATAAATTAAAAATGCTAGTTTTTAATAATATACTTATTACATTAATAAACTACTGATTCATCAATTAGAATAATTCAATTTATTTAAATGCTTTTTTAATATTTAGTCATTTTTAATTTTTGAAAATATATAAAAATTTCATAGAAAATTTACTATTAGAATACAAGATTGATGTAGCAAATAAAACAATGGAATAGATCTGATCGAAGAGAGGCAGATAGAAGTTTAAGAAAAGAACAAGGTCGTGATAATATGTAATAAATATATTCTATAGTATATCTATTTTCTTAATAAAACATAAAAAATATATATTTTTTCTATAAACATTATATTATATTACAAAAAATAAATAATCTCTACATTCTTTATTATTATTTTATTATAAAGTAATTATATAATTTACTCATAACTCATTGTTTTGTTCAACTTCAAATTTTTATTTTAATTTTTCAGATTTGTTTCTAGATTTAATTTGCGTTATACATGAATACAATGAAATTATAGAAGTATTGAGCAAACTATTAATATTGTATGATGATCATGCTACTGCAACGAGTCATATACTTATAAACATCAAATCTCTATAAACAAATACTCGGATGTTTAAGAATGTATTTAGACATAAAATTAAAATATAATTATCACAAAAGTTCAGTTTGAGAAGGCAAAAAACACATTTTTGCAATTTGAAAAATTATTTTATTCTATGTACTTAACTAATAGAATAATAAAAAGTATTATGTTACTAAGGACTTATTAGACTAATTCAAACATTTGTTTACCCTATTTGGTACAATATAACAGCGCACACAATATAAAGACAAATCTGTAAAGAATAGATTGCCATGTATGAAAATGAAATAGGAATCATTATGCAAAATTAACCGATATAAAAGAAAATAGTTTAATTTCCAATACCATATACCCTAACCCAAAATATTTCCTAAAATGTTTAAACACAGGTTTTATCTCTCCAGAAATATTCAAATTTCTAGACAATAAACAATATCTATAAGATAAAAATAACATTCCTATTATAGATCATATTAATAGAAAAAGATCTAACACAAAAATAACATATGAAGCAAATCTAAACGGCAAAAGTAATAATATCTAATGGAGATACAATATGGATATATCACAAAGAGATAAACAAGATAAACACCAAAAAAATACGGAAAAATACTGGCGACTAAACGATTAAAATTTCAATAATCAATAATTGTATATATTCATATGTAAATAAATATAAATTCCTAATATCCTATATTTATTACAACATTCTCATTTCCTCTCCCACATCCACATATCTATACATAAAAATCACAAATAAATCAAATATACAGTTTTTATACTACCCATTTTCTGAATATAAATAAAACTGCAAAAATGTTATAAAAAAATTTGTTCTCTCATAACAAATTCCTACATACAAAAAAATCTTAACTAAAAAAGAAATAAAAAATTTAGAAGACTGCGATTGCTATATATAACAGTATATTAGTCATAATTAATTATTATATATATATAATCATTGTATATTATGATTGAAAAAAAATATATTGTATGAATATTATATTTATTACGTCCAAATAAACATTAATAAATAAATAAAAATTTATACACTTATTAATGCTCTTAATGTTCAATATTAAAAATTTAACAGTCAATAAAATATTTGTTTAAATATACAAATCCTGAGTATTTAAAGACATTTTTAAAATCATAAATTTAAGATACTCATATATTTATTATAATTGTAATAAAAATTCTAAATTAAATTAATCAACGCCAAGTTATCTAACATCAAGCCTAAAAAGTATCAATAATAACCAACTGGTACATTTTTTTAGGGAGTGATATTTAAATATTAATCTCAGTTTTATTAAAAATTGACATTTATTTATAAATTAATTTATAAAACTACATACAAATTACATGACTTTATATTTTTTTCAGATAATAAAAGCTTTTAATATACATGGATTTAATTATTATTTACTTTTTATGCAGTCGTAAAATATTGACAAGATTTTTTTTATAACTTACACTATACTATTTTCATTAAGTATTATTTGTAAATTATGAAACATTTAAATATTCAAAATTAATACGTATTGCGAAAGAAAAGTTGGTATATATTATTTTTTAAGAATTTTATTTATTTTCTGTACATTATTTAGTATATTTTATAATAGATACATATGTGTTAAATTAATCTACAATCATTTATAATAATAAATTTTTAAATATTAAAAATTTTTAAATGAAATTAATCAAATTATTCATAAACCATTGATCTTACAAAATAAATAAAATTTTTCTTATTCAGAGAAAATAATCTATGAAATTAGGGTTTTAAATAATTATTATAAATATACTAATGATAAATCTTAGTTATAAATAATTCAGTATATTTTTGTTTATGATAAAACGTTTAATTTTATCAACTGCTTGAATTATAATAATGCCAAGAACATATAAAGAGCTAATAAAATAAAAATTACAACAATAATTTACTAAAAATTTGAAAAATATATTATTTTAAAATCTACATTAATCATATTTAAAATAAGAATATTTAGGCTAAAAAGAAAATGCATTGAAAATGGAAGTCTACATTATTCCGCTTACCAAAAAGTACAATCGAATTCTTATCGATACTTTTCGAAAGAAACTATTCATGATAAGAAAATCTTTTATGATGAAAAGTATCTTTTTGCAAGTACCATTCGATGCGAGAAAACTTGGACAGCATCTTCCTAGAAACCTGATATTCCGCTAGATGCAAGCTTCAGAAAGTGGCTAGACGGACGGAACATTCGGCGCCGGGATGCTCGTAACCACAATGTTAAATTTTACAAGAACAGGCCTTAAGTGTCGACCACTAGCAAATCGCACTTGGCTATTAGTCCAGAAAAGGATCTTTAAAATATTGGTATTCATAATACGATAAGTTTTGGCAATGATGTCCATAGTAATTTTTTACTGCTTTTTTCTGGTCTCCATCATATACCTAAAAGTTTCGTTTTAATTATTTTTTAAATAGTTTATAAGTTTTTTGTAATTATTTTAGCTTTTGAATTTCATACTAATATTAAATTATAAAACCTATTTCTAATAAGCATTTCATTATAAATACAAATTTATAAATATTATTCGTAGAAAATAAAAATTCATTTCTTTGTCAGTTTATTAAAATATATTTTATTTTCTTTATAAAAACAGACATGAACAATGGATCTTTTTATAATAAATATAGAATTTTTCTGAATATATGTGAGACATTCACAAAACATTAGTCTATATAAAATTCATAAATATAAAGTAAAATATAGATATGATTCTTAATATATTTATATGAAATTATAAATAAAGTTTTTCTTTATAAAAGAAATTTTCTTAAACAATACCCGTATTTTACAATTATTTGGAACATATTAATAAGAAACACAAATTTATTAAAATGTATTAAAAAAATTATTTCAACATATTGAAGTAAAGTAATATGTGTAGATGTCCGGTAAGATAAGTAATTATCTTTCAATGGAACAAATAAATTAAAATACATTAAATTATTCTTAATTCCTATTAGATTAAATTCAAGTATAGGTGAACTACTATATCAAACAAAAAAATGTTACTAATGTGCTTTCAGTGCAACAGAAGTAGCTTTTATCGAAAAATTCTCAATAATATAAAAAGTGTTTATGCATTAGTCATAGTACATGATCCACCTCGTTTTTTTATAATTTGAGTCAAACTGTTTATAACCTAAAAACATACATCATTTGATGTGGGGAAGACCACAGGAGCAAACATTCCGCTAAACGTCCGGGTGAACAAACGCTCCATGCTTCCTTCCTCTACTACTCTAAACTATACTAAAGTACACTGCTTTCACTCGGTTGCGTGTTTTGTTTTGTGTTACCACTGTCAACTTCCGCCGACTGATCGAATGATTAATTACACTTGGATTACGATGACACTGATAAACCACGTAATACTACACAAAATTTCACAAAAATGGCGACTAACTTTTGCTGTTTTTATTGGAAGTAAAAAAGACTGTAAACTCACAATAGAAAAATATGCAAAAACATATTTGGACGATATTATTAGTAAGTAACTTAAACGCATTTTAACATAAAACATAAATATACTAAAAGTTAAAGTATCTGATTTTCAAATGTAAAAGAGAAAGAGAGAGAAAGAAGTCCATGTAGTAACCGGACTTGAAGCCGAACTACTGTAAGACTGACTGATTAAGAAATTAAATTTGTTCGATACGCAAAATTTAACACTTGCTGGGCATTTAGCTACTTAAATCAATTATGAATATGCGAAGAAATTGAATTTTTACATCGAGGAATATATAATAAACATAGTTTTACTTACAGCAAAATACTACACTGCTACCTACTACTGGTCGTATAAAAGCTTTTATTTGTACTTGTTACGAAATATTCACTAATATAAAATTATTATGTTGTTAGATATTATGAAATTTAGGTACTAATACAATACTACTGATTTTTATATAAAACATTAATCTTATTAGATTTTATACTTTCGTTATTGATATAAATTTATTCATTGAATTTAAACAAATAAGTGAAAATTATAATCAAATTTTTTATAAAATTTTGTAACTAAATTAATAAATAACTGTAATTATTTACTTTCTAATATAAAACTATGATATATATATATATATACACGACAAATAATCTATGAGCAATATATTCATAAGATCAATAATGGAAAGTGGGAATGCACCGATATTCAATGATCTGATAACTATGATTTCTTAGAATAAATATTTTTTTAATTTTTGTAAACCATTTACAATTTCTTAAACTAAAACGTAAATAAGCTTATTTTAAATTATATTGCTGGTTTTGTGTATTTTAAAATGTTTTAATTATTTAATATTAACTTTTTTTATAAATGTTGTATAAATCTTATTATAAATATAATTTTTTATTAACCTATACATTAATTGATAAATATATTTTAAAAATTATTCAAATTTTAATCGATAATTACTTTAAAAGAAGATTACTGTCAAATAAATATTCAATTAAAAAATATTTAAGAAAAAGTGATATTATAGCCATTACAAAAAATTACTTAAAAGAAAAATTCTAAGATGAAGAAGAAACAATCTTAAAAAATTTAAATTACAATGTTTCATTATTTAAAAAGTATGTATACAAAATATGAAAGCAAAAATATACAGAAAAAATAATTTCACACGACCATATTATTTTGTATTAGTTTTATTTTTTATTCCCTTCTACTATCTAATGGAAAATATAAAAAATGAACAAAAAAAATAAGAAATATTTACAAAACCTATTATTTTATCAATGAAAATTCAAACAAAATCTTGTATCATCATTCATTAACAATTTCGTTAAGTAAAATAAGTGAAAATTTCAGAGTTCATATAGTTAATGAATTTGATAAGGAGTTAGTCGAAAGTAAGTGGATACAACCGATATTTCGCAAAATATGCAAGTTTTTGTGTGTTCATAAATAGTATTATTGTTAAGAAATAAAAAAACCATAGTATTTTTTATATTTTTTATAACATTCTTTTTGTTATCTATTATTGAAATACAATAAAATTTAAAAAATAATAAATAAATATACTTCTACAAAATCGTTTATAATTACAAGAACAATTAACCGGAAAAATCAACAATACTGCAATAAATCCTAATTATTCTTGATACTATAAATTTCACATGATATTATGAAAACATATTTTGATATTCAAGATGATATTACCAATTTTTTAAATTTATATCAAAAAATCATAATAACTGTTTTAGATTTAATTTATAAAAATAAGTATGAAAAAATTGTAATTAATATATATTTCTATTCATAAATTTTAGAATTTTTTGATTCTTAATTATAAAAGCAGTTTTAGCAGTTATAAAATTCATAATTTGCAATTATAAAATCAATAAATATAAATACATTTCTGTATTGTCTTATTTATAAAATTAAAGATCAATTGTACTTTTGAATATATATACAATTTCCTTGAAAACTAATTAATACAATATCATTAAAATTTTACGGAATATTTTAAAAAGTAAATATAATTTAATAAATTAAAACTTATAGTGTAATACGCAGAAACGAAAAAGTGTAATATTAATATATATGAATATTGAAAATCTTTCATCACAGAGGTATGTCAATATAATAAGCAAGTCAATAATGTAGATAAGTCTGTAACGGTTTTATATCAATAATAACAAGCTGTCAATAATAAGTAAATATTACTAAAATGATTAGAGTTACCAAATGTCAATACTGTGATGTGCTGTATCAATTAACAATACAACAAACTTTTCGTGTTATGTCGTAATACGTAAGGACATTGGGGACAAAAATATTTAATTCGAAACTCAAATTAACTTCTGTAATATTTAACTGTATCATATAGAAATTCTTTATTTTTATTTTATAGCATTCTCTCTTAATTAAAAAATAATTCTAGATCCAAAGTTTTAGACTTTTTAAATAAATATTACACTGATGCATAAAACTTTTAATTTTATATATCATAACCATTTAAAAAAGATTTTTTATCTTGAATATATATGTATATATATTCTGATAGCCTTTTTTATTGCTATAGAATTACCAATAATAATAATTAATATATATACATATTATTAAATAAATATTATACTATTAATTCATTGTATTTTAATATGTGAAAATGATTATAATTCGTTTTGTTTAATTGTATTTGTTTCTCTACACAAAAAGTTCAATCGATAATTAACTTACAGGCTTCTTAATAAATATACGATATATAAGAAGGATAAGGAGTGCAAGCATATTACATAATTATTCATTTAAAATTTTTTAAGAGATAAAATGTGAAAAACAATTATACTAATAAAACTCATACTTGGAAAATTATTTAAAAATTTTAGTGGTATTACACATGAAATATATTGAAAACATTTAAAATAAATTTATTTAAAAAAATTTTGTTATTAAAAAAGTTAATTTAATGCTTCAGATTTATTTCTAATGATTTTTATTTAGTAAACGTCTTATCAGTTAGCCAATTTGTAATAAGTTTTATAACTGGTAATTGTCAAATTGTAACCTTTACCAAAAATGAGTGAAGAAACCAAATATAAAAATATATAAATAGTTTGTTATCAGAGAGGAAAAGAAGTTTCGAATAAATAAATAATAAGTAGAAAGAAAAGAAAGAATGAAAAATGAAAGCATTTACCGCGGCTTGTGATTTCTATGAAAAAGGGGGTGTGCAAGTATTTTAAATATACACGCGATGCGTATGAAGTATAAAAGTACCAGCGAGAGAAGAGAAACTTATCGTGCACTTTCTTATTTGCCCTCTAAAAAAAACACGCAAAAGCACGAAAATATGCATTTTATTACAGTCGTAGAACTTTATGAATTTTTACAAATAAACATCAGATATAGTATGTATAGATATAGATTGTAAATATTTATTGATTAAACATTTTGAAAGTTTGTTGCCTCAACCACGTAAAGTTGAATTTTTCAACGGTCTTCCGGTTTTGGGTATATGAGACGATGAAAGAAAATTTTTTTACTTTCCTTCTTTCTCCCTCACGTGTCTCGAGATTGCATTTGGTACTAATAAAGTTTGTTTTTCTAATAAGATAATTGGAAAATACATTTCACATATTATGAGTTTCTTTTATTAAATCGATTTATTTTATTTTCTGCTAGAAGCATTTATAATGTTGAATCATATATAATTCGATATATAATGAGACTAGATTTATAATTCTGTTATAATTTAAAAAAATCTTCTATTATAGATAACAAGAATCAAATTTTCAAAGATACTCTATAATTTTAAATCGATTGATAAGGTTTAAAAGAAATGAATCAACTATTAAATAGCAAGATACATAAATTTAGAATTTATACTTTTAGATATTTATTCCTTCAATATTCCAATATCCTCATTCGTTAAATTATTGTAAAAATAGAAAAAGGAAAATGTATATATGCTTATGATAAACTGAAATTTAGAAAAAAATTAAAGGTTTTTACTTTTTATCCGAGATTTTCATATTAATTATTTAATATCAAATATTCAATTAAGTAATCTACAAAATAATTTTTAATGCTAAAAGGAACAATATTTATCATTTACTATGTGCATTTTAGAGTTTTTTCTTGAAACTGTAAATAAAATAAATGGTATACATATATTTAAATATATAAATATAATATTTATTTTAAAAACTTTAAATATTCCTCTATTGATTAAATAAATATAAACTATACTTTTGAAAACTCTAAATATTATATAGATAGCTACTGTTAAATAAATAAAAAAACTATTTACAAAAACAAGATAGAATATCTATGTTGCAGCAAATCTGAAAAAATACAATTTCATCATATGTGCAGTAAGTTCTCTCGCTTTTGCGCAAAATTGATCTCTCGTGCAAATATTTTATCGAAACAACATTTTCTATCGATATGATGTATATGCACTCGTACACATTCATGGGAAAATGTTCTATCGCTCAATACTCGTTGAGTGAAAATTGTCGGAAAAAAACGCTAAGAAACGCAGAACTGAAATAAATGCACATATTTTGAATATAAAGCAGCTTTAGTGCAAGAAGACACACTATAAAAATAAACACTAATAAATTTAGCAATTGAATGAAAAATATGTATTTTATTTTTCTTCATAAATTTGTCATTCATAAATTACGTAAGAACATTATTCATTTAATTATTTTAACATTGTCAAAAATTTTATAAAATGTATAAAATTATTACAGATCATCATAAAGTTTTTAATATTTAACTTAGTAATGCATTGATATAATTTTTACTGTTTTTTTAAAGAACATAATCATCTATTTTAATCACCAGAAGAAGGTTATAGTATATATTTTGATAGATATAATTAGATTTTTTGATAAATACAAGTAGATATAGAAAGATTAATTTAAGCAGATTGATGTTCGTGGATATTTTTGATGGCTTTTTGGAAAAGGAGGAAGTTCAAATTTTCAGACGAGAAATTATGTACAATTACTTGAAAATCGAAGGAAATGAAGTTGGAAACATGGTTAGAAACAGTCGCTGCATATTCGCTCCATACTATAGCGAGAATAGATAGAAAAAAAAACAAAAAAGGGGCTAAAAGAAATAGGAAGAAAGGAAGTTGTTAAACAGAATAAAAAATTAGGGGGGGAGCGAAAGTGTATAATCGGAAGATAAAAGATTAAAAAGGGCATAAAAAAGTAAAGTACAATAAAAAGAGAATATAATCAAAACTAAACTATATTATTTTCACTATTAAAATTGAAAAAATAAAAAACTATTCCTTGCCAAGTACATGGTTTATACATCATATAAAATTTTTACATATAAGTACATGTATCCAAAGAAAAAAAAGAAAAATTTCATAAATTATTTGATATTTAATTTTTTATCTAATATTATATTTCTAAAAATATATATTCTCAATTATTCCTTTTCAAATAAAATAATATTATGTATATTATATATTTTTGTGATATATTAACTAATTATGTTTGTTTTAGACTTCAGTTGAAACTAATATATATCTATTTTATACATATGCAGATACATATATAAAAATTTTTTAATAATATATTATAAAGTATTTTATTTATTAGATTTACAGATTTTTATAATTTTATTATATTTAAATTTAAAAGTACCAATATATTTTTTTTATTTGTATATTTGTAGATATATTTACAATAAAATTTAATATAATAATGAATTTTATCATTTACACTAAAGAACTTTTTTATATTTATACATGTTGTTAATGTTAATATTTATTTATTTATTTAATCCCAATAAATATAATATATTGTTTTACAATCATAATAAACAATGATTTAATATAATAAATTACTTATGACTAATATGCTGTTATATACAGGAATCGCAGTCTTACATGAATTTTTTTCTTTTTTTGTTTTAATTAGGATTTTTTATTGTTTGTGAGTATTTGTTATAAGAAAACAAAATTTTTTTTAAAATTTCCTAAAAATTTTTAGCTATTATTTATATACAGAAAATGATTTATAGAATTTTCTTTTACCAAAAAGAAATTATTTAATCAAAATACATAATTTAATTTCTAATCAATAAAAAATAAGACTAAAGATTACATAAATAATAACGAATATATTTTTTTAAAAAAGTACTGTATTTTATGTAAACTTATTTTACATTGTTATTCGATTTATTTATTTTTTTTTATTTAATGTACTTTTGTATCGATCATTTGTATGAAATAAATTAAATTAAATTTTTTATCACTCAATATTTTGAATATACAGTAATGTATATTATTAACTATCCACAAAGATGGATATTAAACTAAAAGTATAAATATTTTCACTTCAAAAATAGTTCTTTTGATGATGAACCAAATAAATACAGATAATAAAATTATATTTAAAAATTTTCTGCAAAATTTATATGAATTCGATTTTAGATCCTACTCAAAGTGTTTTGTAACATTTTATCTGACATATAAAATGGATTTTGCATTCATACATCCATGCAATCTTACTTAAGATACTTTTAGTAGGAAAAGTAGACATTAAGAAGATTGTTCTGCTGTTTCAGTGACGTATGATAAATTAAAATGTATATGTATTTCTATATATTCTGTATAAATAATTATACTAAAATTTAATTATTTAAGTAAACTTGCACAAGTAAAATTATTTTCCAAAACTTCAATCAATTTATCATTCGATTTATTTTTATAATGTAGTTCAATTAATTTTTATATGTATAGTTTAAAATAATGTTTATAATACTCTAATACTCATTACTACTATTATGCATTGAATAGATTAGTATTTGTTTTATAAACTTGCCAACATTAATTATAGTAACCAATTCTAGTATTTAAATTATTCAAAATTAAAATATTTAAATATAAAAAAGTTTATAATTTCTAATAAAATCAAATGAAAATCAGTCAATAGCTTAATAAGAAAATCTGATTAATAATTGTTCAGAAGATTTGATAATTTTATATGGGACTTTATGAATAAGAAAATATTTTTACATGTTATTTCGTGTTCTTTATCAATTGCATAAACGGGAATCAAAAGGTCTATAATAATATAGTATAATGTACGTGTATCTAAATATAAAGTTATACTTACATTTAACTATTACCGATATAATTATAATTATTAAGAATGTTTAAAGCTGAGTGTTATTTTAGATTCTCTGAAATCTTCAATACTGTAATTTTTAGTTCAAATAATTAATAATTTGAATATTATATTTTATTTCTTAAGCATTTGAAATAGCATTTAATTTAAATTTGTTACCTTTTAAAAGACAATAAAATATAACTTTATAAACGGTAGAAAATAAGAATTTTTTATTAAGAATTTTTAAAAATTATAATGTGAAAAAATTCATTATAATAATCAATTTATGCATTACGTAAATTTATATACAAACTTCAATATTCGAATACTAAGCCTTAAAATTATATTACAATTATAATTTTTAATAAGTTTAATTACTCCAACTAATACTTTATTTAAATTATACTGTGTTTGTATCATAATTGTTATAAATACTACTTTCAAATATTTTAAAGAAAAGGATTCGTTAAAATATTATAAATATTATTTTAAACATTTTTATTATTTCTAAACGTTTTTTAATTTTTTATATATTACATGTATAAAATGTATATTATTTTTGAGAATATTCAATCGAGTATTTTACCCACACTCTTATTACAAAATAGTACAAATATATTATATTTGAATAAAAATAATTAAAAATAATTAATTTTAAGTTTAAAAAATTATATTAACTCTTAATAATACAGGATAACTATAAATAATCAAATATACTTTTCAATAAAAGTAAAACATCAACTAAAATTTAATGAAAAATCGTTGTCCATTTTATTGTAACTTACTAAAAATTTAATCTAATTTAATCATTTTAAAAGAAATACGTTTTTCTATCGGACATTTTATAACAAATTTACTTTTTTAATAGCCGAAAACTTATATAAAGTTTAAGAGAATAAATATCATTGAAAGATTTTAAAATACCTAAATATTTATTTATATTTTAAAATATTATTAAAATTTTTTTATTAAAGTTTATTTATATAAAATTGTCCATTATTTTAGTATTTATTTTATTATAATACATAGTATATTACATAAAAAATTTAACAAAGTTAGAAATTTTCTTAAATTCATTACTTATCCTTCAAGTTACTTAAATTATACTTTTATTAAAAATTATATTATGTTTTTAAATTGCTTAACGTTATTTTATATGGAAAATATATAATAATTATTATAATATAATAATAAATAATGTTAAATAATATACATGAAGTATTTTGTATTTTACTCAATTCATAATTAATGATTAAATTACCTTAATAATATTCAAACAGAAGTTAATTTCATAAACAAAGTTATACAATATTTATTGTGATAAAAAATGTTTTTACAAAAAACATGAGGAATAAAGGAATACTCTGAGATAATATTATTAATATATTCTATAATTATCAAAAAATATATCAGAAATATATTAATTATTTAAGCTGCAAAAAAATTTTATTTTTTAAATTAACAAATAAATACTCAGCATATTATAACATTATATATACATAGTTAGTTTTAGTCTAATAAATAAATATATGTTTAAATAACTATGTATTTAGCAGGGTTTCATCATATTGTACTCGAAGAAAATTAAAATTCATTCAAAATTAATATACAAATATCTTTAACAGAAATGGGAGTTTGTCTCAAAATGAATCTCTTTTCATTCTCTATAAAAAATGTTATATTGCTTTAATTTGATTATAATATTGTAATAATAAGTACATTTCTGAGAATTTATATAGCAATAAAAGTAAATTAAAATATTATAGCAATAATCAAATATGATTCGATAATAATTTATGTGAAATACAAATGTATTTTTAATGTAAAAAAATGTTTAAAACTTTTATTCTATTATTTTTTTAAATATTCATTATGATAATTTATTTCTTTCAAATTTTGAGAATTTTTAAAAAAATTTAATGTAAAATAGTTATATTATCTGCAAATATCTCATATCTCTTCTAATCAAATCATTCAAAATGCATCTTATTCAGTTTACTTGCATTTTTAATTTTTTTAAATTAAACAATATACAATACTTGAAATATTACTATTATTGCAATATTTACTTAAAAATAGCTCAGAGTAATAGATTTTTAAAATAACTAACTTATAAATATGTAACTAGACAATAATAATATCAACTGAACCTATTTAAAGTAATGATAAAAATCTTATTTCTTTCAAAACGTTGAATTTCCGTTAATAATATAAAATTTTGTACTAGGTAAAAAGATAAAAATAAGTAGACATGATTAAGTCAACGATGTAAGAATTAAAAATCATATACTGTATCTGCTTAATAAAAATATTTTTTATTCTCCCTTTTTATTTATAAATACTTTATATGCTTATATATGGAAATAATGTTTATAAATAAAATATTTCAAAAATTTGTACATACAAAGAAATTATTAAATTAATTGCATATATACAAAAACTTCACTAAATCTATATTATTAATTATTTCAATAATACCAAAATATTATAAATTATTAAATTGAAAACTTAATAAGTTTTAAAAATTGAAATATTGAAGTTTTAATTAAATATTTCTATTTATAGATTCGACTAAATAGTCTTCATTCATTACATTGAATAATATTTGAAATTTAAATGAAAGTACTAAGAATTTTATATAATTATACAATAGGATTAAAGAAATATGTATATTATTAATGTTTACGTCGGAATTATGCTTGTCAATTTTTTACAATAGACTTCTATGTAGATTACTTATTAAACACATAAAAATCAATAGAAATTGTCTAGAGGATACATTTTAAAAAATAAAAAAATTACTAAACAGCATTTACTATATAAAATTCAATATTTCTTTTATAAATATAAAATTAAGATCAAACTTTATTAATACGTTTCTTTTATATAACTATTATATGTACATCTTTTATATACAAATAATAATTATTTTTTTTCTTTCATTTATAGTAAATATTTACAAAATGTGTATAAAATGCTCATAAAATAAATATAATATATTAATAGATTACACTAATGTACTATTTAAAAATATTTAAAATAATTTAATTTACTGAATTTTTAGTTCAATTTGAGAATGACTATTTTTTAAAATTTTCTAATATGGTTTCTTTTATAAAATAAAATAATAAGATTGCAAAAAATATTAAAATATGTATGCGTATTATAATTAGTAATGAAAATTTAAAAAATTTTCATGTTTTATATTATGTAATGTAAAAAGTAAACTTTAAAAACTTTTCACATTACTTGATATAAATATAAATTTAATAAAACAATATTTTTTTCAATACGTTATATTATTTGAAAGTATAAAAAAATATTGAAATTATTATAAAAACATTAATAGTCTTTAGTAAGAATTTAATTTAGAATTTTGCGTAAACATATTTATAAAATATTTATTTTAGAAAATCTTCTCTTATAAAGTAAAATTAAATACAAATATAGTATTTATATAAATTCTAACTTTTGTTTATAAAAACAATTTTAAATATTATCTTGCATTTTTCTTCATATGAATACATTTTATAAAACAAAGATTTTTTCAACATTAAGTTATTCTTCATCTATAAATTACTTAATCTAAGGGTATAGAACATTATGATGGT
Source organism: Dolichoris vasculosae (assembly GCA_018907195.1). Lineage (NCBI taxonomy): Eukaryota > Metazoa > Arthropoda > Insecta > Hymenoptera > Agaonidae > Dolichoris > Dolichoris vasculosae. The sequence goes on from JACCHY010000019.1 coordinate 2,111,063, forward strand.
GTCATTAAGAATTTTTAAATAGTCACAAAATTACAACTGATTTCCCTTGCAAGTTGCACCTAATTCGTAGTCAAGTTGTGCCACTAGGGAAATCAAATATTAGGTGCAAGATGAATAAAATTCATAAAAATAAGCTGGCAGAATGGCAGGCATTTAAAAAAAAATCGAAACAAACAAAGTAAACCCCAGATATGCTGAATTGAGGGCCGGAATATAAAGGTCCGATCTGAGTGAATTTACGCACTCAGAGAAGCAGCAGTAGTAGCAACATCACCCACTGGATATTTTCCCTCGAAGCGACGCTATTCATCCGTGCACAGTCTCGTTCCATTCTCCTCATCTACAGTGCACAGCATGCAGGAGAATCGTAATCCAATTACCGAGGCGTGCGCGCACACACGCGCATGCCATTTATACGCATACGCTACACGCACATTCTTACACATATGATAATCGATACTTTGACTATACACTGCATTAATTATGCTTTCCTCGCTAGCGTCTCTCTAGTTATCCCTCTTACTTTATTATAACGCCATCTTTGTCTCCTTCCATTGGGTCATTTCACTCGAAAATTCCACCCTAACGAGTATCGATCATTTAAATATGTTAGGGTGGTATTGCCCAACAGCTTTATCTCTCTCTTTTTTTCTCTTATCAAAGTATCTGGCTTTTTATCTGGTTCATTTTATATAAATATATAACTTTAAGTTTTTCTTTAAAAAAATCACAACCGACCAAAATAAAAACTTTATATCTATATTTTATTAACAATATCATTATCTATCTAAAATAAATCTAAAGTTTTAATTTGAAACTGCTTAATAGAATTATGTATTAAAAAAGGCTAAATAAAAAATTTAAATCTACTTATTCATCCACTTTTACAAACTTTTCGAAATTTTTAATTTAATTCATTTTTAGATTATCCATATAATCATTTATATACACCTATATTTTAAATTACATATTTTATAAAAACCTCTTTATTTCTTATATTAAATTAAAAACCCACAAAATAATTTATGTATCGATGATTGATAAATGATATATTTAATTCATCAACAAAATAAAAGATATATATATATGAATTCAGTATTCATTATTATAAACTGCAATCATAGATTATATTTTAGATTAAATTATGTTTTAAATTAATACATATTTTATATATACAAAAATTATTGACTCAATAGCAAAACTTTCTTAAGTTTAAACTAAATAAAAATAAAAGAAAGTAAATGTTAAGCAATTGTATCAATACGTTATTGTTTTATTTAATTATCCATTGTATATTATAAAGCATTTGAATGTACATCATTTTAAAATAATATGTAATTGATATAAATATACCAAATTCTTTCTAAAGATTAAATATTTTGAAGTATTTATATAGCGCATTCCTATAAATCAATTAGAAATATTTTAATTGTGAGTTAGTAAATATAAAATACAACGAACATTTCAAATACCAAAATAATCAATACTGTCGGTACTTTAAATATTTTTATAATTTTATAATTTTGTTGATTATATTATTGCAATATTGATATTTTACGTTTAGATTCCATTTTTACTTAAATATCGATATCTGATAATTGACATTATGAAAATAGTATTTCATATGTGAAAAATGTGCTCTTAGATAAATAATTGTTCATTACATTTTATATTTAATAAAATCGTGATTATTTTTCATACATATTTTACAAATTAATCAAAGCTTTCAAAAATAAATCAATATTTAAAAAGTTTTACCATATAGTAATTAATATAGATATAAAATACTAAACACGTTAGATATTTATTAAAATATTTCTACTTTATTATATTAAAGACAATTTTTCTTTAATGATTAGTTCATCTTCTATTAATAGATTTGAATATATGTACTACATTCTAAAATATATTAATTTTTTTAATATCGAAATGGATTAAAATATTCTTTTAAATAAATTTTAATTATTTTTATACATAAATTATTTGTTGAAAATGATTCATAAGTACAATCTGTAAATAAAATAACATTTCGTGATTTATTTGTCATATCTATTATTTCAGTGAATTCATATAATTTTTTAGTGTTCATTTGGAAAAACTTCAATAATAAGTAAAAGTCATACCAGTTTAATTATTTTATTACTTCTTAAGTACAATAAACTTATTGTATGATTTTTCAGTTAAATAAATTGATGTAATAAATATGATTTAAAATTAATAATATTGCTTATTTATAATTCAATATTGAACATTCTAAAGATATAATTCTGATGCAATTTTTTACAATCAATCGAATTCAAAATATAATTAAATACTAAAATATTGTATACATATAAACTCAATTTGAAATAAATTTCAATTAAACAAACATTCATTATGACTGATTAATTATTCTAAAAGTAAGTTTTTTATGAAATATATTCAATGCAATTAAAAAAAATAAATTTTTTAATATTACATAAACATTCTACATATTTAATAAAAGCTAATCTAGTAATAAAATACAATTTTATTTTTTTTCTAAAAATAAAATATTGTGATTAATAAGTATATAAATATATATCGTATAAATATATTAAATCAACGTAATATATAATAGTAAAGTATTTTAATAATGTTTAGTGATAATATAAATAAAAATGTACATTAATTAATTCATCATAATATATTCAATAAATCATAATAATATAACTTTTGTATTTTTAAATTTGTCTTCTATATCGTAAAACCCTTGCAGAATAATATTTATCTTAAAACTATATTTACATACTTGAAAAAATGTATTTAAAAATTTATTAAACAGTTCTTTAAACTCAAACTACTTTTAATATATTAACGGGTATTATTTTTTAGTACCCTTAATAAATCATAATATATAAATTATAAAATAATATCAACTAGAATACATTATTCAATCGCTAAAAATTTGATCTGGTATAGAATTATATAGAAGAACATAATGATACTAATGGAGCATGAATTCTAGAAACTAAAATTAAAAGTTATTATTTTTCTTATGGCATATCTAAATGATCGTAAACATAATTTAATTTCATACAATAAATAAAACCAAAATTTATGGAATGAAAGAAAATAGAAAAAAGGTCTTGTATGAGTATGGGAATTTATGTCTTTACCGCCTCTGCAAGCTCTGATCGTCCAGGTTAGGTCTGGATCCACAAGTGGTGATGAACGAGGTCGAAGCTATCCGCAACAGAATCACATGTAGAAGCAAACGAGGGATGTGGAGCTAAGTAAACAGCCGCGACGAATTCTCTGAGTCTCGACAGAATTGGCGACATACATATCTACATATACAAGGTGTGAACATAATCCCAAGGCAATAAATTATCATTAAACGATAAGTAGGGGCATTGAACTATTTTTCCAAGTAATTATTTAAATTAGATAGTTAATAATTCATTCAGTTTTAACTTTGTAGAATTAAATTTTTTGATAAAGTATCTCGAAATTTATTTGTTCAAAATATTTTTTCGCGAATTGAAGTTTACTATTATTAAAATTTTCAGTATCATTCCCATAAGATATCTTTTACTAATTATAATAAATAAATATATGTATATATGTATATATAGAATAATCTTAATTATACGATTTTTATATTGAATTATTTCAAATTAATAAAAAAACATGTTAATTATAATATTATAGATTATTACTTAACAGATAAAGTTAATCACACCATCTAATCGTAATTTCTAAATCGTATTATATATATTAAATTTATGTATTTATAAAATTATTATAACATTCGAAAATCTCATTTTATTTCATACACCCTGTATATTTTAAAAGAGCGAATCCCTGGAACACGTTAATATCGATCGGATATTTTCCTGCAGAATGAAAAGGCAAGCTCTCCATTTTCTATTCGCTTTATCGAAACGCCAAGTTTAAATGTTTCTATATCGATTACATATAAACATTATCAAAGGTTTGTTTATTTATTTCTTTATGTGTCGATAAAGTATGCAACTGTTAATTTTTTATTTTTAAACTATACAATTACAGTACCACTCACTTCGCTTAAAACAAATACAATTATAGAACATATAGATAATGAATTTTTATTTTATAATGAAATAATTAAGCAAACACTGGTTTTTAAAGAGCTAAAGCTTATTTACTTAAAATTATTTTCTGGTCGGTTACGAAGTATATATCTTAACAAATTTCCTCTTTTATAATATTCTGAAATATCCAGGGATATAAATGTATGAAGTATTACAAGTTTTAGAAATCATATAATGTATAAAAAATAATTTTTATACTTGTATTTTTAAAAATCTTAAGAACAGGTTATTAACAGGTTATAATTTATTATTATCAATAACATGTTTTATATCGTTTTTCGATAATATTTGTATATTTAATTTAACTTTTTATGTATGATTGTGCACAATTATGTATACTAAAAATCAGAAAAATGAAAAAATATATATTTATTTTGAAAAATTATTTTAAATTCAGTAAATATATTTTTAGTCATGTAATACATAAAATATTGAAATTTCTGTTAAAATTAGCAAAAAACTAAAAGCGATTGTACAATTATTTTTCTTTTATTGATTTTACAATGTATTAAATTTTTAACTATATTATTATAACTATATAAATTATTAATCATGTTTAAACCAATAATAATTATAAAAATCATATTGTTTTCTTGAAAATACAATCGAAAATTTTATAATATATGTGACTTATAATTATTTATATTTTAAGCTTTTTTCTTTTCCTTTGTAATAAAATTAAAAAAAAATATAGCCCTTATTTTAAAGTAGCATGACTTGATATTACGATAATAAAAATATTATTACTTTTACAAATAAAGATGGAAAACATTTTTACAGAACTCATTGGAAACGATCGATAGAATCAGAGCAACGTGGTAAAATTTCGCTTGGAGCTGCACAGTCATCAATGGCTAACTTTCAGTTTACAATTATTTATTATATATACATTTATTTCTAAACTGAATTATAAAAATATTTTAATAAGATTAGTGCCCGAAATGAAGTCGGTTAATAGAATGCATTCATGGAAAATATTTTATAACTTTTTCAAAATATAATTGAACCTAGAAAGATACTGTGTAATATTAGATTATTATATAATATGATTTAATCTAATAAATCTAAAATTAAATAATTAAAAATAATAAAAAAGTTTGCTTATATACTTATATATATTTATATACTTGCAGAATTGTGTATGTTAATAATTTTTTATTTTTTTCCATCTAAGTTCATAGATCTATATGTTACCTAATCATATAATAAATTATGTTTTAAATGTTGTTTAATATTCAATAATGTTAAAAAATATATTAAACCATTTTATAATTATATTATGAAATAATTATTAATATAATTATAATTTTTTAAAATGTGTAAACATTTGTATGACGAAACATAAAAACTTTATACGAAAAAAATTTTTATTTTTCATAAAAACCATCTTTTATAAAACTTTGTTTTATAATCTATGTTGTATTTAATTGCATAATTATAAATGTAAATTTATTTTTTAACATAAGTTAGTAAATATGAAAATTTTCAATTTAAAATTCTTTTCTTTAGTTTTATAAAATTCATATTTAACTAATTATTTTAATTTTTAGTTAAAAAAACTTTATTAAATAATTTTAACTAGTTTTAATAAAGCAAAATTAATAAACTTTCAAACTATTTAACATTAAAAAATGTTAGCATACTATAATCTATAAATTTTGATCAATGACATTTATTCTAGGATTTTAGTAAGATTTTTATTTATGCTAAATTGTTAAATATGAATGATTTACCTGTTTCGTATGCAGAATTAAAGTATTTTATCTTTTATGAAATCATTTTTAATGTTTTAAGAAGCTTTGTTATAAATGTTGAAAATGTTATATCCTGTTTGCATATACAACTCAAATATCAAATATCCTTGAGAATCAACATAACTGTATATATTGAACAACCTCTTCTCTGTGTCTGTGTATGTGTAAATCGATGCTTATAAATGGAGATAAAACCGAAGGGCTTTATATTTTAACACTGTACAGGATCTCTTAATGCAGTATTGTTCATAATTCAAATTATTCAAATTTTATAAAATAAATAATTTAAATTCAAAATTCTCAATTCATAAAATTAAAAAAATTCAACAAATTTCCAATTAAAGTAATAAAAATAAACATAGAAAAATTGGATATAAGTATAGATTTAAATAATCAATATCAATTAGTATAGATTTTCATCTACTCTATCGATATAAATTTCCAATTAATCCCTTTCAAATATAATTAATTCATAGATTACTAATACTATCATTTTATTTCATTTTCAAAGGCATAAAATATATACTGTCGTATTTAATTCAATTCATTCAAATAATTTATGATAGTATAATGTGGTCCCATTAGCCTTTTAGTTTGAGATATAAACAAAACCATTTATTTTTACTTAAATAATATTATTACTGCATTATGTTAAACAATTTTAAGATAAAAAATATATAGCTTAGGAGAAAAATACTGCAAAGAAATAGCTTGATGTTTTAAAAATAAGTTCTACAGAAAACAACAGTATGTATGTATTTTCTTTTATTTATTTGTATACCATATAGTTGATAGTTTTTATCATTGGTACGTCATAATCATCGTAAAAAATCATATGTCCTATTAGATATGTTTTTGAGATTCGCCCTTCATGTGGCACGATTAAAGCTCAGCGGGAGACTCCAGCTCTGATAATGACGTGTACTCCGCGGCGGTGGTTTCATCCCTCTTTCGTGGCATCGGCAATGCCACGCGTATGCACAACACGTAAACTAAGGGTAAACTGAATGCGTTTATTATTTCGTAAATGGAGATTCTACGGTAATATGGAAATAGAAATTAAGTGTAATACGGGTTCAAGTTAATACAGATTCCAAGAGTGAATTTTTTTCATTTCCTTAGATTATAAAGTACAATATAAAACAATTCTTTAAATGATTTATTAACTATAAGGTTAAATCTTCTAGAAAATTAAAAATGAATTTTTCAACAGAAAATAATAAGCAAAATTTTACTTTATGGATTTTCTTCTATATTTACTAGTAAATTATCACTCGGTATAGTTATTAATCTATATAAATATAGTTAAATCCCATTATGATTTATTAAAACGATATATTATACTTGAATAAAAGATTTTATAATTGAGCTATTCTAATATACATTTTAATATTTCAAAATATATTATTTTTTCTAAATAGTTTCAATCAAAATTGATTGATCACAGAAGTAGAGACTATAAATATCAAATTCATTTTATATAAAATCGTGAATTGTTAACAAAAATAGAAATTTGCAGATAATAATAACGAATGAAGTGATATAAAGGCAATCAATGTAATTTTTTCCTTATTTTATCTAAACATACCAAATTAAAGCATTGCAACAAATAGTTAAAAAAACATTATATAAGATTATTCCTTATCAATTATTCAAGATATTATTGTGTACTAAGTCAAAATATAGTAATAATGAAGATAAAACTTTATTAATGAGCCAAAGGTAAGGAAGCTCAAAGATTACTCATCGAGTTATCGAACAACCTTTTTTATACGACACTCCACATCAAGCATCGAGCAAAAAAAGACTTCTTTTTCGATCAACTAAATTATGATCATGAAGGCATCCCTAAAATCATCAAGAATCATAATTGCTGTAAAAAAAATAAAGGTTATTGGAATTATAAAGATTATAAATCGAAAGAATACACTAAGCTTATATTTTACATAATGGTTATTGTAACTTTGAATACAACATATCTCTCTTGCAAACTTGACACGAGTATGTAACAAATTTCAAGCTATGTACATAAAATTAACATGTCAATACTAATAAAATTAATAATTATTTATTTATTGAATATCAAGTTCAGTTACTTAAAAATATTAAAATTATCTTTTAATGAAGAATAAATTAAAATAATCACATAACTTCTCTTTTAAAATATATATTATACATTCTATTATTATAATTGTTCTTACTAGTATTATTATCAATACATTTTCTATTGCAAGTTTTTAATTTTTATTCTCTAATCAACAACAAAATACTATTCATTTCTCTTTAATCGAAAATATTTACGTTATCTCAATGTACATAACGTAAAAAACTGAAAATTATTAAAATTTTAATATTTTTTATGATAAAATAATTTAAGAATATTTTACTAGTAAAAAAATAAATTTTCTAAAACAAATAATATTGGTATATTTTACGTGGTATTTAATGGTATTTTTATTAATATAAGGAAATACAAAAAAATCATCTATTTTTGTTGCAGAAACTTCAATACTAATCATTAACTTTTAAATCTGTCGTATATTTATAAAATATTAATTTAAAGTTTAATATAAAAATTTAAATATATATATAATAAAAAAAGAAATATATAATTCCTAATAAATTTAATAAGTTACAGTATACTGTTAAAAATAAGTGTAGAATTAACCTTTTATTGAATTAATTAAGTCGAGTACTACACTTTTTTTAGAATGATAGACATTTCGTATTTATAAAACTTCAACAATTTTTTTAAATCCCTTTTTTAATTTTATGGTTTATCATTTCACATAAATTGATTTTTCTATTAAATTGAGAAGTTATGTCAAAAAATATTTTCCTGGGTAGCCGAAATAAATGAATTTCCATATGTGAAATAACCAATCGAGAATAAAGTAATACGAATAGCAGGATATGCATTGACTTTAACGTATAGAAAAATTAGGTATCATAAAAACTGATATTAAAAAATATTAAATATATAACTTCAAAAATTTATATGTTTATAACTATGTATATATTATTGTTCTTTTTCACTGTACTGTTACTTTGTAAAAATGATTGAAACTTGTACTACTCACAACATATGCCATTGCAAAAATTCAAGAAGTTCTTGTGGATTTTATTAATGATTATTATATGGTATTCATAAAAAATGAAAAGTTATTAATATTATTATAGTATTAATTTTTTTTTAGTAGAAAGAAAACTTTAAACAAATAAATAGTAAATATTTAAATAATAAATCAAATATAATACTATTTATAATATTAAGCACACAAAATTAATAAAATTTAATTAATTTGATAAAGCTATATTACATAAAAGAGGTTAAATATAAAAATAATTACGAATATAAAAATATAAAGAAATATATATAAATATTAAATTGAACACAAGTTAGTATTAGCATAATTTAATTAAACAAAATCAGGAAAATAAAATATTATAATTATCTAATTTTATAAATTATATTATACGGATAAAATTTTATAAAAAGGAAAAAAACTAGCATGTTTATAAAAAGGAGATAAATAAAATAACTTTAAAAGAATAACCAACTTTTGCTAGTTAACAAGATTTGTAGTTGGTACGAGATATTAACTAGTTATTAATGATTTGATTATAATGACCACAAGTTATGATTAGAAAACAATGATGAACAGCAGCATGACAGACATATGAGAGTCCTTACAAACCCGTAAAATTTAACTAGATATAAGTAATTGTGATTAAATCAAAAACATACACGTGATGATTATATAGCAATTATTTAGAAAAAAATACAAACATAGAAATATAAAACTAAAAAATCTTTTTTTCTCTCGCATTATACACACATAATAATATTAATTATAAAAAGTAAATTAAAGAAAGAAATTATACTGGCATTAATTTAAATAGATAATAGATTAAAAGTATTAATAAGGATTATGTAATACGATTGTTAACCATTAATATAATAAAATAGTATTTGAAAGCATTATATATATTCATACCTAATTATGTCAGTATTATGATACAACTGTCAAAAAACTACAAGAAAAGGAATTTTATTCCTAAAAAAACAATTAAATAAAAATTCGGTTTATTAAATAAATAAACAATTTAAAGAAAAAAAATTTTATAAAATCAATATAAATTTGTAGGATTAGATTTATATATTTTTTATATTCCAAAAATTAGTAATAGCTTGAAATTTTACTTCAAATCAATATTTGCAAAATAATAGTTAATAAAGTAATAATAATCAAATGTATACTTAAAAATAATTAATAAATAAGACAAGAAACGAATATTATATTGATATTTTTTAATATTGTTAATTTTTAATAGTGAATAATAAATTATAAAATAAATTAAATGCATAATTAAAGAAAGAATTCGTCGCAATTGTTTTTTCGATATTAATTTACCAATACAACTAATAATAGCTAAATTTATTTGTAAAATTATTTTAGTAAGAAATTTCATTGAGATCACAATAATATTTTTAGGTAAATAGGAATTAAACAAATAGATAAAATTGTTAAAAAATTATTAAAAAATTTTTTTTAAAATAAAACCTTTATTATAATTAGAATAAATATTTTTCTGGCTTTATCGAATCAAATCTATGTATCAGATTTATATGTTTAATTCAATATTATAATTCTGAAAAATATTTGAGTGTCGCTAAAATTGTAATTTTCTGTAATTTTATATAAGATGAATACTACTTTAATTTTAAATCTAGTTAACAATCCGAGTAATTTTGATCGATCAACAATAGAATGTAAAAAAAATATTTTGTGAGAACAATGCTTATTCAAGCATATTTTTTGTCTAACTAAATTTTTTTTAAATATTCTCAAATATAAAAACGTGATTTTATAATCTATTATTTTAAAAAATCTAAATGTAACATTTCTATTCGTCAACATATTGCATTTTACAGTTTTGTTTGCGTATAAATAAACGACGAATCGTTTCCGAATCTTCATCAATACTCATGCAAATGAAATAGCCAACTACTATCGAAGGATTAAAAAGAGCTTGAATTTTTTAAAAAACCGTGAATCACACTTATCATTGTTAAATAATTACTATAGATATACTCTTAGTTCCTCGTCGAGAAATTCCGAATTCTGACATCCGGAAATTCAAGAGAAAGTATTTGAGGATTACATTCGCTAGATTTTATTTATTATAGAAATAAGTATATGTGCGCATATATACAAAAGAAGGACTCCGTAATTTGATACAACTCATAGATAATGTTCAATTTATTGAGCTGTATAAGAATTACAAACAGTCGGTTAAATGAAGTTTCTCATAAAAATCATATCTTTACATATAATTGCTTTAATATTTATTATTTTCGCACATACTGATACACAAATTCAAATGACCGATTCAGTCTAAATATAATTTTGTTTTTAGTAGAATATCATATTTACTCGATAAATACAATTTAAATTTTCATCTAGTATACGCGAGGCTAAGTATCAATATTTAATAAAGTTAATATTAGAAAAAAATTTTACTTTTTAACGAATTAAGTCAAGAAATAGTAAAGACTTTACCGATATTATAAAATAATAATATTCGTCATCTATTACAATTAAAATAACTTAATCGTAAAGCACTATTTTCGTAAAATTTTCAAATTATATTGTGTATAATACTGTAGAGATATAAGATTATCGTATTATTTAATTAATCGAATTGCATGTTTCTTTAATAATAATTAAAAATGAAGTATATGATTTTATAAAAAGCTTCATTTTTATTATTAGTAAAGCTTCTAAGTTGTTCAGAGAAAAATACAATAAAATATAATTAAATAAAATATAATACATAATAATAGTATTTAACAAATACTTGTGTAGTATTGTTTAATAATTGAAATTATATCAATTAAAAAAAAGAATTATTCAAAGTTAAATTAATTTTATTAAAATGTTAGAAATATTTGATGTGTGTTATATTTTTATAATAGGAATTATACTTAGTGTTTTTCATTTTATAATTTTAAATGAATCAAATATGTTACAAAATTATTAAAAATCTTTAAATTTCAACGTATAAAAATATTCTCCTATTTTTTACAATAAACAATAATTTACTGAATCAGAAATTCGGTAAATCATGACATTTATTATATATATAATTTTTTGTATTCAAAAATTACTTATGCAATTTCTTGTAAACAATGAATAGTATTTTTTTTTTAAAATAAAATATCTGTCAAATTGAATATTTCAAATATAAGACAGACATATTCTATTTAAAAATTTTATACATAATTTAATCTAAAGGTATATATATATATATATATAAATTATTTATTTGTACGAATAATTTAAATGTGAAATATATACTATTAAAAGGAAATATATCAATAATTTATATTCAAAAGCATTATTTAATGAAATAGGATATAAAATTCTTAATGAGTTCTATAAAATCATTTGATAAAGAAATTATGTATTATTTTGTATATTATAAAAATAATTTATTAATACAGATATTGAAGAATAATATTTTTGTAATAACGGTATAATAAACTTCAAATTTTTAATAGTATTTAATTTATTTTATTTATTTATGTTTTTTAAAAATTCAAAATGAATTAAAAAATGTATACAAAATAAAATGTATTTTAAATATTTAATTTGTTACTTTTTTAAATATATTATTATATCAAATAGTTATACGTATTTTATTTATAAAAAAATTTGATCTAATTTTTTTTAGTTATTTTTTTAGTTTTTTTTAGTGCTTAAATAAGTTAGACTATAATTAACTTAAAAAATTACAAAAATACCCTTTGCAAAAATTTTTTATTCACTGAATATATATTCAAGTTTTAAATAAATTTCATAGTATAAAAATTCTCTTGTAATAATGACGATGACGATGACGATGATGATAACTATAACGATGACGAAAACGATGGTGATGATTAAGATGATGATGATGGAGGAGGTGGTGGTGATGGTGATGATGGTAATGGTATTGGTGGTGGTAGTGGTGATGGTGATGGTGGTGGTGATGATGATGATGATACACATAATACATGTTGAATAATTTTTAATGTTATGTCATGGTTAATTTAGCATTCAAAAGCTGGCGAATATATATATATATATATATATATATGATTTTATCCACGTCCTTACACGTAAAAAGAGTATCATACAAATGCGACAATATATTAATATGCGTTAAATTTCGTGATTTCTTATTATGTTTTCTTTTCAACGTCAATAACTGAATGTAATGTGCTATAGAAATGTTTACACTTTTGTATCTTTTAAAAAATAAATGACACTCCGTCATCGAAATTGACTATACTATTTTTAAAGTAAAGAAGCTCTACTTTTGTTTTCCAAGTATTAAAATTAATGATAAAAATTTTCGTTTTTAAATACAGATTAGGAACATATTTGCAATATTATTCTAAAAACTTTGTTAGGATACAAAATCTCTGTTGCATAAAGTTTAATTTTTTTGCACAGAAAATTGGATATAATAATTAAAATTATTCTTTTTTTATAATAATTTATTATAATCATATTTTTTATAATATTTTTTATTCTTTAATATTCTAAAATACTCTTTTTCTAACTTTCAGATCAGGCATTTTTTCATTCGGTTCACGTATAATTTTTCTTTATATTCTTGACATTCTCATCCTCATCATGATTTATACCTAATGCAAATTGAATTTTACTTATCTATTATTAAATTCTCAAATTTTTTGTTCTCTTATATGCTTTCTCTTAATCTTTTATTATCTCTAAAAAGGTATGAAATAACTTTTCATGAAACAACTTATCAAACGAATACTTTAAGACAATTCCATTTTACATTATTTTTGAAGTATCTTTTTATTTTCATTGTGCTTTCATCTCATTGTGCTTTTTATCGCTTTCATTTTATCGATCTTTTCTATTGAATCAGTGCTTACATCTTACTATTTCTATTTTTCCGAACCCAAGCACTATATTATCACTAATAAAGCCTCAATCGGTAATTGGACCTTCTTTTATTTTATTTTTGTTTTATGAATTTAAACATTTTTGACTGTAACTATTTTCTATTAAAAATGTACGATTTCCATATTTCCTTATCCTGTATCTTATTGTTTCATTTTACTTTACATGTTTGTTTTAGTGTAATTTATACACAGCTTAATATTCTTAATAGCTTTATTTACCAAATGAAGCTGTATCAAGTGGTAAAACAACTATCATATTAAATATATAAACCTATATTTATAAAAATATTGTATAATATAATTACTGTTGTAAAAAATTAATAATGTAAAACATATAAAATTCATTTCACTCATAATATAGAAAACATTCATTTTTAACATAAAGAAATTACAAAATTATAAATTAAAAGATAAATATTTTTTTATTTAAATTTTCTTACAAATATCTTTGAATTTTAAACTATTAAAAAGTTAAATAAAACGAAATAAAATAAAAGATTATTTATCATAAAATCAATCGAATGAATTCATTCATTTTTATTTTTATTAATATATCAAAAATATCATTATGAATATATATCAATATGTACCACATTGCAACGATGAAACTCCATTAATTGGAAGTAAAATCAAACATGCTTTTTACTATAGTTTAGAAAAAATAATAAAAATCTACTACTTAAATATATTATAATATACAGAAAAATATTTTATAAACACAGTTAGAAATTTTTTCAATATTATTTATCTCAGTATTTTCTACTGAAATCACTGTAACATTACCGTGGAAAAATCAAACTTATCAGATAATTACTTGTATTTTATTAGAATATTGATATGCAATTCATGCTTTCAATCTCACTTTCTATATTATTATTTTTTCTATGTAAGTAATTTACTATTTAATATTTATGTTTTACTTATTTTATTAGAATGACTAGTCAAATCTGATATTTATCTCTCTATTCCTCTATAATCTATCATTTTTCTTATTTTAGCTGCTTGTTTTTTCTTTTTATCCGACACTCCATTGTTAATATTTTTCACTGTCTAAATTAAAAAAGAGATAAACATATCATCCCTGTATAGTTCTAACTATATTTAAATTAACTTTACAATTCGAAGAATATATTGATCTCTACAAATGAGAAAAAAGCTGTCAAAGGGAGAATTTTTAATGAAGAATTGGATCTTCTCGTTTTGACTGACCTAATGAGAGCGAGTCAACAATATAATAGTAAATAGATATTTATTAGTTTACAAAAGGTTTATTTTATATCATTAATTTATATATTAGTATAATATACATCACTATTCGTTATTTTATTTTCATTATAAAATAAAACTAATATTATCGAAAATTTTATTTTTTCTGAATTTTTAATATTACTCAAACTTAATATAAAGTACTTTTTTAAATTTTAAATAATTATAATTAAATAATAAATATTTTATAATGAATGAATATTATTTTTTTTAAATCTAATTAAAATGATAGTTATATACTATATATTACTGAATTAAAAAGTTTACATTTTATTTTTGTAAAATATTCTTATATACAGTACAAAAATATTAGAAAAATATATAAAATTAAAATATCAAAGTTGCGATGGCTTTCATTGAAAACTTATATTGAATTGAAAAATTGAACACAATATGGTAAAAGTACCTACAATTTTTACAGAAAAAATTAGCAGTATAAGGGAAGTAACCTAAACGGATATAGATAAACAATAGAGGCATAAAATAAAAATTGACACCAAATAAGGAAATATAATCAAAAGACAAAGTAAAACAGATAATTAATGCAAGCCAAACCAAAAAATGTAAACCATAAATATTATCTTTATAATTTAATTAATTATGAAACAAATATTACAAATACTCAAATGTTATGACATTTTTTTTGTAAATTAATCTTAGTTATTAACAATTTTCTGACTTTTATTTCATCATAAATTACATGAAAACAATGAAGAATTAAAAAATTAAAATAAATGAATTTATTTATGAAATTTTATTTTTTAATGGATAACAAAACAAAACAAAAGATTATTTCTAAAAAAAAGTTTATGATGCTTTGTAGTTTTTTTGAAAAAAAATGAATTTATCTTCAAATTATGTAAAAATTTGTAAGAAATCTATTTTATTTCCATTTAAACAAATTATATTGTCTTTAGCATTGATTGGAAAAACCATTTTTGCAAAAAAAACTGAAAATTGCAACAAAAGTCAACATGACTTCAACATCGAAGGTATATGAAATCCATGAAAATGTTCATGACGTAAAATAATCGTCTTTAAAAGCTGCATTCGGTTTTCGATTTTCACGTACATTGTGTCGATCCATCCGTGTTATCTTCATCTATTTAATAATTGACTTCGGTGCGCGTGTACACCTTGTGAGAAATTTACTGAAAATTCAAGCTCGTAACTTTTCACCGCGAATCACACCTCTTCCACACTCTTAATTATTTATCCAGCAATACCTCATTTTATACACTTTCCTGACACGCGCTATTATGTTTTTTGTAGATATTCCTTTTTGTGGTATGAAAACTTTGATGGTCAACGTTGAAAAATTTTATATTTTATTTTAAGACTTTAAGTTTGTAATTTGATATTCATAGTAGATAATTAGATAATATTCGAGTTGACATTCTTAGCAACATTACTAATTCTTTCATTCAAAATAAAAATTTAATAAGTCATATAATAAATACAAGTATATATATATAATTTTTAATAAAATTCTGTTGAATCAACATTTTTATTTTATAAAAGAGTAGTATAATAATCAGTCGAGAAAACTCATATTTTACGATATAAATTTTTCTCTTAGGTATTCAAGATATTAAAACGACCTTCATAAACTAAGTTCAGTAACTAATATGAATTAATGCCAATCTTTAAGAAAATGTAAATAAATTAAAATAAATTTTCACTCACGTAAGAATTTTGATATATGGAATAAGAAAACATTAAAAGCTAAAACTATTTAACCAATCATTATATATAGATATTATATAAAAATTTATATTTAAACAAAGTAAAATAAAAATTCATAACTAATTATGTAATTATTAAAATTAATTACATAATAATGTATCGTTAAACTTAATAATGGAAATACTTACACTAACTAATAATAATATTAATATAATATATTAATAATATATCAGTTTTTGGGTGTATTTCAAAAATATGATTATATTTTGAATATAAAACAAATAACTTATAAAATAGTAAATTTAATTAGAAATAAAAATATGATTAATAAAAACATGATTTAGTCACTGTTAATACTATGAGAAAAGAAACATGTATTAATATTATAATATTACTACCTGAGAAAATACATTCATCACTCAATAGCAATGTGATTTATGCAATATTTAGATATTTTCCTTTGGACTATTGATGAATAATGATTCACTATCATAAATGTATTAGAATATTCCAAGAACTACTATTGGAATTTGATCTTGATGTTTTTATCGTAAACTTTACACGATGATATATCATAAATACAAAAGATAATAATATTTCAGTTTAATAAAATTTTTATGATATAACATCACCAATTGAAAAACTAAAAAGTAAAATTATTGATTTTCTGTCTATTTTTAAATAATAAAATTATATTTAAAAATTGCATTTTTCTTAACTAGATAAAAAAAATAAAAAATTCAATACTAATTTAATATATTTATTCAAAAATTTAATGTTTATAATAGTTGAAGTGAACGAAATCCTTTAAATAACTTGAAATAATAAAAAACCTGTTTCCTAATTTTCAGAAGTTTTTAAATTGCATAAATTTTCATTTTCTCATAATACAATATAGGCACATAAAAACATATTACGTATATTATTATTATTATTAATTAATAATAACCTAATATTAACACAATTTTGTTTCTTGATTAATTAAATGATACATAAAAATTTTTTTAAAAAATATCTAAAAATCTGTAATGCTATGTACTAAATAATTTTTTTTAAATCGATATAATCAAATCATATGCCTATCTAAATAGAAAAGCTAATAATTCAAGTAGAACATACTTGAAAACATTCCACACTATGCATATTTGAAAGCATCGATTAAGCAGCTCTTGTAGGAAAGCTTTGGTGAAAAAAATGCCGTATTAATATCATTCGCCAAATAAGGAAGGTCGTGACCTCTCCTAATACGTATTGTACATATAGGAGTTAACGATGGGATGTTCCGTTTCTCTTTTTCTCCTTAGAGTCGAGATGTTGCTCATCATCAGGCAAATAGTAGAGAGAGGTTAAATAGCAAGCGTGTACGGCCAGTTTTCCAGCCATCTGCGTGCGCATATGAATTTTCTGCCTGTAAATTAAATCCCGCTGACCTGGATGGCCAGGAGTAAGAGGTGAACTCGTGCCAGCAATGACGCATAAAGGGTATTAAATATGTGTATACATTTCTATATAAGCACACTAATTCGCTTTCTAAAACTCGTGAAAATACTCCCTAGATTTACTAGATCTTTGCTTTTTTTATTTTAATTATAAATGAATTATGAAACTATAAGTTTCTTAAAACGCCAAAAGAAGTAATCGATATCTTTTCATTTTATCACGTTTCAAGAGTTTCTAATTCAAATTGTAATTTAAATATATATTATGAAAATTATATACCTTAGAATTATATAATGCCTCTAAAATATACAGTTGTAAATTTAATAAATTTAATTTAAAACGTTTTAATAAATAGTATTTATTTAATAAATATAATCATTCTAAAATAATATTTATTTGATTCAATTTAAATTCCTCGAATAAATTTATTATTAATACCTATTTTCATTTAGAAATATAGCTATGTTTAAACTATGATATTAAATATGCCAATACTGATCTGATTGCTTAAATTTAATTTAAATAATATAAAGCTTAAAAAATATAAATAAATTGTGAACTTATATTATTCTAACGTTGTAAATCATATAAACTTTGATAATCAGTTCTCAAATTGCCATTATTAATAATAAAATAATATACGTGTTTTACAAATCTTATTCCATAAAACAAGTATGCTTAAAATTAAATTTATTTACCTGATTATATTTTTTTATTGTAAATTATATTAAGTTATATTAAAATATAATATGAACTTTAAAAGAATTTTAAGACAATCAGTTTTAAAGAATCACCCTATTTTTATCAGGCACCTATAAAAGAAAATGCCATGGCTGCTTGCTGCATCAGCATTTTAGGCCACGTTGCAGTGATAAAATGTTAACTCAAATAAAATATATATGTAAGTAAATGGAAAAATAAAGAAAATGTTTTAATTTATACAAAATTGAAATGATGCAACTAATTTATCAATAATTTCTTAATGAATTTTTTAGTTATATTATCTAAAATTGTATATTTTTACTGTCAAATGTAATTTCGACACTCAGTTAATTATTCTTCTAAAAATAAATACCAAAAATTAAATTATAATTAATAAATATAAAATCAAATAGATAATGAAGCGGTAATAAATCATATCCAATTATGTTCTAAAACTTACTTTAAAAATCTATAATAAATTTACAATACAGATATATGATATTCATAAAAGCCAATAAAAAATATGATTAAATATTAGAATTTAAGTTACGTTCCCGAATATTGTTTGATGCATTTTAATTTGAAAATTTAAAATTACCAATATAATAATGCAATATACAAAATTGTTGGAAAAAGAAAAGAAAATGAATACACTTTGTAATCATAAAGTTGATTTTCTATTTGTATCAATGTATAAATATCACGTATAATTAAATAAAAAGAAAGAAAATTCTATTTGAAAATTCACCAGCTCTCGATTATTGTCAATAATATTAAAAAGATTTAAGTACTTTATATTTATATTTATTTGAAAAAAAATACATCGAATTTTTAGCTATAAAATCTCAACTAAAGCGAAAATAAAATCAAAAACTAAAAACAAATGATATCTCACTGAAACTATAAAGACAAAGAAAAAATGGTTAGAATTCGCTTGCGCAAAGGAATATAAAACTGTATGGGAACTCAAAAAGAAAGAAAAAATGGAACCAACCATTCTTTCATCTGTCTTTAGTCTTTATTTCATGAGACCCCCGATTTTTAAGGATCGACTAGCAACAGGCCAGAAAGAAAAAGAGAAAAAAGTAAGAGCGAATGAGATCACGATGGAAACCCCGGGTAGAAAGTAATAGCCAAGTGATAAAGCCAAGCGTGGGGAATTTTTATGGGTAAATCGATGCTGCTGCATTCGAATTCCGGGCCTCATCATACCGTTGCTCGCTTTCTAACGAATGAAAAACTATTGTCGAGATATAATTAAAGAGATACAATGCAGACAAAACTAAAATAAAGAATAGAGGTGATTGAAGATAGAAAACATCGAGAAGAATAATATAATTTAAATAAACTTTAAAAATGTTCTAAGAAAAATTAAATATACATCTAGTAAAATAAATAAAATGGATTTAATAATTTAATAAGATATGATGCTGTGTATATTATTACTACAATAAAAAAATTCGTAATGTTAGTGGTGAAAAATTATTTACTAAAAATGATCTATTCTTCATTTCTAATTCTAATAATTTTGAACAATAAAAATATATAGTTTTCTCATTAGTTGATTATATCTAATATATCCTATAACTAACTAAAAGTATTAAAACTGATATTCAATTGATGTTCATAGATTTAATTTATGCATAACAGAAGAATTGTTATACTATTTCAAGAATATATTTTAAAAATACTTTATTATGATAAAAAGAAGATTGAATGAGTTTTTTTTACATTAATATATATATTTTTTCATTAGAAACAGCTACTTAATATGCTGTTTCTATAACAGTGTGTCAATGAAGGAATAAAATTCACCTACTTATAATTAACAAACTCACATCTATTTAAAGTGGTAGAATAATAGATTATGTATACTTTAAGAATTTAATAGACATTTAACTACTTGATCTACTTAGAGTTAATATTTATAATCAGACATGATATATTAACATTTTTCTTTGGACTATTAATAATATACATTAAAATTTTACATTTATGAAAACATAAAATTATAAAAATTTTTATGTATTTTTGAAACGCTTTTAAATAAAGATAAAATCTTTTAATTTTAAAATAAAGAAGTTTTTCCTGTTATTTATTCAATAATAAGTAACAATTTATAGCAGTACATCTATGATTATATTGTTTGCATAACGTAGTATTTATAACGTAGCTTATAATAAAATATATATAATTTAAAACTTTTAAAAATATTTAAATCCTGTACATATTTTTTAAATTTTTCAAGAAAATAATTTCTGTGAAATATTTACAAAAATATTAGTATATAATATATATATGAGTTTATAACTGAAAATTATTTCTATAGTGATTGGCGTTGCTATAAACCGGTTTTAATGAAAAACCTCATACTAAATTTCGGATATAATTGAACGTGAATATTATACTATACTGGATTAAATTAGATTTGATTAACCCTTTCAGTCACGATATCTATTATAAAAGACACTATTTTTACACATACATAGATTTGCATAAAATATTTAGAAAAATTAGAATAAATATAAATTTCATATAATAACTTAAAGAAACAAAACATTATTTTACGTACAGTATATAAATCGTTTGATTAAAATAATTCAGATATTTTTATAAATTTTTAAAACATATTATAAAATTATTGCCCATATAATTGGACCTATATAACAATAATATTGATTAAAACAAATATTATTCTTGTATAAGCTTAATTATATTTTATGAAAATTCCGAACAATTATAAATTTCTTTATATTGTATATTTTGAAATTTTTTAACTTATAATGTTATATCTAAGGTAAAAAATTATATTAAAAAATATACAAATTAATAAATAGATCTCTATTTAAGATAAGAATATAAATTTTATTTAAAAAACACTTAGACTGTGTGCTAGTTAAACTTATTAATTAATTTTTATAATACAATAATTTTTGTATTATTTTACAAACATTTAATAGTATAACGATTATTGTATTGTTGCACAAAGTTTTAAACAAACATACCTATATAATTAATACCATTAGAATAAATCATGTTTAATGATAAAATAGTTTGACTCATCTGTAGATAAAAATAAAACAAATTTAATCTATATTCATGGTTACAATATATTTTATTTCAAAATATCTTGAAGTATAAGAAATAATTTGTAGGTAGTTCGACTATTAAACATCTTATTGTGTAGAAGAATTTTATTAATGATAAATATGACGATTTCTTTTTTATTTAAGAAGTATTATAATAATTTGCAGAAAAATTATTTAATTTGAAATGTTAATTTATAAAAGTACATTGATAAATTTTTATTCTATTTTTAAAAATATATAAATTTGATTATTATTCATAAAAAATAATTACACTTGAATATTTTATTTATTTCTTCTTAAAAAATTATTCTTATTTATTAAAATATTAATTTAAAAAATTTATGAAAATATTATTAATTAGTTTTAATAGGAATACAATAACACTAAATAAACAATAAAATAATGAATATATTTATTAACTCTAAATAAATTGTACTTATTATCTTTATAATAATATATTTAATTTTTTAACAATATTATTTAACTAAAATATCTAATATTATTAACGATATTTCATGTACAATGATTTTTTTGATGATTATAATAATTATATACTGTATGATTATAATAAATTTTAAATAATGTAAATAATGTAAATAATTTAAAAATTAAAAATTTACAATTTAATTTTTAATTTCTTAAAAATAAAATGTCTTTATCATAAAATTTAACTCATTGGATTAATTATTTTTTCATATTATTTTTAACTTTTTCTAATATTCTCTTAAAATATAAAATATTATGCAAAAGAAATTTTTTTTCTAACGATATTTAAAATTTCTCGAAAGTTCTAACAGTAAGTTTGATATACTGATCTCTCAATTTTCTTATTATACTTATTTTTGATAAATTTTAGAAAATTTGAAATTCTGTTAGATCTGATGTTACATTTAATGCACGTAGGATGAATTTTAAAAAAAATATATGTACCCGTATAATATCAAATTTTAATTTAATATATACAACTACAGTTTGGCATAAAATTATGATAAGATTCATTTGATAGCTTAAACTACACTATAAAGTTAAAGTAAAATTTAACAGAAAGAAATTGAAGAGGGGTTTATAATAAGAGAGCCTAGAAGAATACAGAAAAGAATTGAGTAAAAAAAGAAAGGAAATTGACGAAGAGGAACTTATAAACAGAGGTAGAGAAGAAAAAGGTACATAGAAAGTAGTAAGGACTAAAATACACAAGCAGCATACATATGAACTACTTATTCGAGTAAGAAAAGGTAAATTATATTTAAAGTATTTTATAAAAATAGAAATTTAGTATGAGACGAGTATTTACTTTTGAGAATTAATTATCATAGAAAAAATTTTAGAATAGCAAAAACATAAATTTATAATTTCATTAATTTTATTATTAAAAACTGAAAAAATTTTTTAAAGAATTTTATAGAATGATTTCTAACTATATAAACTATAATAATAATTTAAAATAATAATTTTAATAATAATAATAATTTTAAATTTTAATTAAAAGTCTTAATAAGTGAAATAAAATGAACATTTAAAATGTATCATACTTATTACATCTTATTAATATTTAAAATTATACATCTTGATATGTGAATTGAAATATTCTAAAAAATTTCTTTTAAATTATAGAACTAAATGTATACACAAGATTAATTGAAATTTTATCAAAATTAAATTGAATTTCATTTGTAAAAAGATAAAAAGATGGAAAGTATTTTAAAACAAATAAAAATGAAATAAAAAAATATTATTTAAATATTTATCTAATTTGCTTAAATTTATTAATTAATGTTGTTAATTTTTGATAGTGTACCTGAAAAAAGTTCTTTGTAGTTGCTCATAAGAATAATTTATTTATAAATTATGTTGATAAATATTATAATCTTTCTTTATAAACAAAAAAATTCTAATTGAATTTAAATAATGAAAAATAATTTATTTATTAAAAAAATAATACATTATTAATTCTAATTTACAAATTTTTAAATTTACAACTTCAAAAGTATAAGAGAATAATTAAACTTGTTTGTTAGAAGTTAAATATAATGTATTTCTTTATTATTTTAATTTAATTTTTTACGATACCTTATTTTAATATAAAAAATTAATCCATATAATTATAATAATAAGATTATTATTAGTTCTCATAAACTTTCAAAAATCATTTAAATAAAATAAATAGAAATCTATTGATTTTTAATATAATTTTTCATTAATGTAACTTTATTATTAAGAACTTTAACAAATTTAAAAATAAAATAAATGTTAAAATAAATAATAGTTTTTTAATTTCTATTAAATAATAAATAATTGACTATTGATATTATAGACTTAGAAATAAAGCACAATTCAAAAAGGATAGAAAATGAAAGATGAGAATAAAAAGTATGACCTTAAAAGAAGAGAAAGCGAAAATATGGATAAAAAATATAAATTAAACAAGGGATAACAAAATATCAAAATAACTTCACTATGAAAAATACTAAATATATGCTATTTAGATAAAATAAGAAAAATAAAAATAATGAAAATGATAAAATAAAAACAGAGAAAAAACCTTATGCTTGTTTAAATATATGCAACGAAGAAGACAAAAAATGAAAAAATTGACGAGATAACGGAATTTGAAAGAAAAACAGGTAGAAGAAAAAGATGAAAATATTCAGAATTTTTAGGTGGAATAGTATTCGGCAATACGGAAAATTATAAGAAACTAACAAAGATCAAAATAAAAAGACTGAAAAAGGAAAAAAGATAGAATAGAACAATCGCTTATTTTTAGATGTTGATAGAGTGAAACAATTGTCATTATTTGTCATATATCAGTATTCGTTTGTGGATAGAATTAACATTGAACATAGAAATTTATGTTTAAATTTATTAAAAAAAGAAATAAGTCAAAATTTAAAAATTAATAATTTATAAAATTAATAATACAATTACTTATAATTTTTTATACAATTTAACTTGTAAATAAATAAATAATATTTTTTATTATATCCCTATGATAATGATTAAATTAATATCTATTTTCATTTTTTTCTAAAAGAATGTACTTAAAATTACTTTGATTTATAGACATTTTAGTTAAAAAGAATACAAATATAAATTTCTTACTTTATATATATGTAGAAATACTTATATATTTTAAGATTATATATATAAGATTTTTACTAAAAAAGATATGAAAAAATAAATTTAAAAACATCGCGAATCTAAAATATATTTCTATACTTTTGAACATTGGTAAAAAATATTTAAACCCTTTTAACTTTCATATTTTATACATTTTTTATTGCAAGCTTATTATAAACATTTTATTGTATAAATTTATAGATTAAGCATCCAAAAATAAAAAAATGTTTTAAGTATAATTGTAAATTTCCGTTAAGAATATTTTAATTAACAATTATCTGTTTTACTGTTTTAAAAATATTTTCACAGCATATATATATATATATATATTGTAACGGTAAGACTATATGTAAAAACTTAAAATCAAGTAATTTATATTTTCTTTCTATAGTGGAATTAAACTTGTCTGCCAACTTCATTTTTCTTCTTAGTGATCATTCGGAATTTTTAAAACACGATGACAGACAATCAATTCTGTCTATTATTTACTTCATAGTTTGTTTTTTAATAAACTTAATTTTATATAATAATGTATTAGAAACACTTTTTACTATCAAAATTTAAAGAAAAAAATTATTTAGGAAATAATTAAAAGTATATAAAAATAATATATTTAATAATGAAAAAAAAGAAATGTACGTACAGAAACTGATAAGCATTATATCAATTATATATATACAAAAAGTAGATAGTAGAAAAAAATTTCATAAAAATAATATGACTGAAAAAAAAATAATACAAATAGAACATGAAATGAAGTGTAAGTTGATAAAGAGAAAGGATAGAAATGAGATGAAATAAAAGAAATATGAGCTAAGGTAGAGATTAGCGTGACGGAAAATGAAAAATTGACATGAGCTATTGTAACGGAGTAAAACTAGACGTGATAAATGTAAACGACAATGGAAGAATGTGAGATCATAAAAAATAAGAAATTGTAGAGCATAAAATGAGAGGAAAGTTCGACATCAGACTCATTAAAAATGCAAAATTCAAATTTAGTAATATAACTTTACAACAATTAGTATTTTAAACTACAGAATTTTAATAATATTTTTAAAAAATTACTATCTTATTCCTATGTTGTTAATTTATGTATTTAAAAACTTATAAAACTTGCAAAATTTATACAAAAAAGTTTATGTTATTTATTTATCAAATTCCATTCTCAAAATACTTTAAGCGAATAAGTAATGACTAAAAATAAAACGTTTAAAATATTTATATTTTTTTATTTAAAATACTGAAAAGTTTAAAGAAAAAATAAAGTATAGAAACTAACAGAATATAATTAATAATAATGATATAAGTAATTAATAAAAGAGATAAAGACTAAAATAGAAAAAAATGTTTTAATAGAATGAAAATAAATATAAATAACTGGATTATCAACCAAATTATAAAGATAGAAATGAAAATTTATAATATTTTTATAAACATAATGCCATAAATTTTTTATTATAAAATTTGCTTATTATTGATCAAATCAACTTTCACATTTAATGTGAGGATAAGTTTCATATTTTGATGAATAGTCATAAAAATAAATATAGCTAAATTTTATTTATAATGGTATAACTAAAGTTTTAAAACAAATAGAAGTAAAATTATTTGCATTAAAATGAGATTGATTTAACAAATTTTTACAAAATATATAATTTAACAAATATTTAAATCACACTTTTGGAAAATAACGAAAAACTTGATAAACAATAAATTTGGAATAAAATTCCCCTTTCTTTATAAATATATGCGTAATTGTATGTAATTACAAAGATAGAAGCCTCTCCTTTTATAGAAAATAAACCCAACCAATCGAGTGAGCGCTCCTTTTATTGCATAAAAGAAATAGAAAGGAACAGAGACTGAGAAAGAGAGTGATAGATCCAATTACATCTACAGAAATGGACAGCTCGTGAATGACCAATTCGAGAGTGAATAAGAACCAAGACTGGAGATAAGCAATGAATCGCATCTTGTTTGAGATAAGAAAAAGATAAGAAAATCTGCTGGTTATAAATATAATTCAAAAAAGCAACGAAATATAAAATAATAAATAGACAAGAAATTTAGAAATGAGAAAAATACGATACTGTCCTTACAAATAGTATATTTTTTACGCAGATGACTTATCATTGTTTAATTTATAAATAGTTCAGTCTCAAACTATAATGTAGTGCATATTTATATTTTTTATTTGTACCTTTTCTTGTTTTAAATTGAATATTTATTATATTATCCAAATTTACTATCACAAATGAAGAAAGTAGAAAGCAAATTTAATAATAAGAAAAAACGTTGACTCCTTTAAATGCAGTGAAATTCAAAATAAAAACTCAAAGTTTGCAAGCTAAAACTATTGATACAGATTCAGAAGTAGAAACAGACCGGCGCCGGTAAGACTGGGTCATACTGAATACGATATTCTTCAATATATATTCCATTGACAAGTATTTACTGTTTTTCTGAACTGTTTTAATATAAAAATAGAGATAAATTTTTTCTTAAAACTTAACTATATATATTTTATCCGCAACTATTTCACTTAAAATTGTTCATTTCTAAATTTTGCATAGATATCAATACAATACACAAATTAATCTGAACTTTAAACTTTTTAAAATTTATAATTTAAATAAATCTTGTTTTTGTTTATTAATAAAAAATAGTCGATCCTTTTGGTTTTTTTAATAAGCTTTAAGATCTCAATTATAATTTTTAATAGTTTAATTTTGTCTTTATGAAAGTGTAATAAAAATTTGTAAGAAGTGAACTCATAGTTTTTATTGTAAATTCTAATATAGAATTTTACTCTATAAATGATAAGAATATTACAAGACTATTGTCAAGAATTTGTACCAAGTAAAAAAGTCAGGTGCATCTAAATAGATGAGTAAATATTCTTGACGAGTTAAATAAAAACAGTGACGGTTCTAGTTGAATCAAGATTACTTAAATTTAATGAGTTTACTTTAATATAATAAATAAATAAATGGTATGAATAATAATAATAAATAGAAAACAAAAATGAAATATTAAAAAACAATGTGTTTATAATAAAGAATAATATATATTAACAGTAATATAATTACTTATTTAAAATACAAGTATATAACCTTATTTATTTTTACTAAAAATAAAATTATATATTACAGGATAAGAAAATCAACCTAAATAGCATTTATCCATTTCTATCGTTATAATAATGTATAAATCTTAATCAATACAAAAATTTTAAAATAACGAGTTATATTGTTTATATATTTTCTCTTAATTATTCATTCTTTTAATTGTATTTTAACATATTTTAACCGAGAATATTAAAATATAAGCAAAAATTTACATAATTAAAAAACTTTTAGTTTAATTCTACCTAAATTATTAAATATATAGTAATTTTATTTTATTTACATATAAATAACAACTTATACTCAATTTAATGTAAATAAAAAAATTTATAAAAAATTTAATTTGCAATTAAAAACATAGAAAATATAAGAAATTTTATAATATATTTAAAATTATTTTTCAACAACTTCATTAATATAAAATATCTATTTGAGAAGAAATATTAAATAAATAATATCAATATTTTGCATATTTGATAACAGTATATAATAATATTTAAAAAATTTTTTTTACATAACTTAACAACTAATTTTTTATTAAGATTTTGAAGATTTATTCTCTTTCGTAATCCATACATAAAGATTCTAAAATATTCGCTTAGGTCATTAAATACGTCATAACAAAGTCGGAAATATTTTCCGATGTAAAAGACATATGACAGAGACAAAATAAAGGTAAAATTATTAAAAATGATTTATTAACTGAACAGAAAAATAGTTATTAAATAATATATTTAACATAAAAATATAAAAAAAATTATAATAAATAGGCACTATTACAATCGGTATTACCTTGTAAGAAACTTTGAAAGCTAGAAATAATTATCTAAAAGACTACCGCTTCGTAATGCAATATTGATAAATAATGAAATCTTGTGTAAAATTTTTACAGGAATATCGAATAAGTAAATTATTACCAACTAATCTTCGCATTAGGATAACAGTAGATTTAGAAAAATATTTCCAGCTAAAGCACAATAATTCTGTAAAATTTACTTTGTTCGAAATAGCTTCACGAGTCGCCACTTATCCAGAATTATACCGTG
Organism: Dolichoris vasculosae; assembly: GCA_018907195.1. Lineage (NCBI taxonomy): Eukaryota > Metazoa > Arthropoda > Insecta > Hymenoptera > Agaonidae > Dolichoris > Dolichoris vasculosae. The sequence goes on from JACCHY010000019.1 coordinate 2,140,372, forward strand.
GAATTTACATCGAATCAAAACACCGTTCTATGCATGAAGTTTTACGTCAGTTAGAAGACTTAAGATGCCGTAGGTTCCTTCGAGGAGGGAGAAGTAAAGTAAAGGGTACCCGATGAAAATGGCACTCCTATATCGTTACTGAAAAAAGAAAGAAAAAGAACAAGAAATTAGCGGAGATACGAATCTCTCTGTAGTTGCAGGCGACCTTGAATGCCAACCTAACCTAGACCTTGGCGAGGCATCCTCCCACCCTCTCTTTCTCACTCTCTCTCTTCGTCTTAGCATGCTTAGTATACCTTAGTACACGCGTGTACATGCACATACGTATGCATTAACCGTTTGGGCACACATGTTACAATTTGTGTACACATGTGCAGAATCTCAGCCGACGGTTACCAAGTTGGGACTAGGTTAGGTTCTAACATACTTGCGTCCTACAAGCAATACGAGAAAGATAGAACTACTTGGTAACATAATATAGCCAAGATTCATAACGGGGCCTCGTCGCGCCGCGTATTAACCGCACCTAGACCCAGATACATTGGAACCGCATAGCTTGACTCAGGTGAGTGTGCCGAACATTTCGTGAGTTTTAGGTGTAACCGAAAAGAATTCTAGTCGAACTTGGCAAATAATGGACCTATTCTTTCACCGTATGAACAACAAACAACAGTAGCAGCAAGTAGATAGAATGTAACTTGGAAGTCTTATTTGATCCTTGCGATTATAACATTTTGGCAGCACAAAACGACTGAGCTCAACATTTTAGATTACTCGCATTTATCATGAAAGTTATTATGCGTATTAATTGCTGCATGATGAGTCAAAGCTCATTGTTTCTATTAAGTCATCTTTATTCTTCAGAGCCTACTAGTATACGAACACAAATATTTTTCATGACACAATACTTATTCCCTACGTTAGTGTATTTAAGTATTAGTTTTATGTATAAATAATAATCATTTGTTAGCGAAATAATAATATATTTAATGCTTACATTCCTAAATAATTTCATTAATGATTTGATAATTATACCGTATCGAAACATTGTATTATTATTTATAGATCTTTAGATAAATTTATTCAATTCCTATATAATTTATTATAAGTACTTATTAATTTACTAAATAATAAAGTAAATCCAGTAAAATCCAGTAAATAATCCAGTAAAATGTAAAAATCTTTTCAATTAACTTTTAATTTTAAAAGCTCATGATATTCTAGAAAAAGATGACGTCTTTAATTTTTCATAACGGTATTATAAAAATTCTAATATTTTAAGAAAAAAACTGTAATTATAATTTTTTTAAATATGAATATTTTTATTCATGACTATTTCCGCATTAAAATTATCTGTTATCGAAGGAATAAGTATAAACGTATTCACTATAATAGTATAATCAATATTATAAACGATATACTTACTTTAAGAAATGTTTAATATATATATTACACATATTCTTAAGATTTATTCATACTACTTCAGATAAAAAAATAATTAAATAGGAAAACTATATTTTCTTACTCAATAAGCATTAATACTTAAATTTATATCATTATTATTTAAACAATAAAAAAATAAAAGATATATATTTAAAAATTAACTAGTTCATAACTATAGATTGTAAAATTCCTGTTTTTGTGGATATTGAAAAAGATTCGAGATAACTCATGTAACAATTAGTGTAAGTTTTAACTATTTCAACTGCTTTAAAATACTTATAAAATCTTTATATACTCGTTTTTAGTACTCACACATCCGTGTTTGGATGTGAAAAAGTATGTGTATTTAAATTTGTTTAATTAGTATTAACATTCAAAAGTTCTGCTCAAAAAATATCACCTCTTATCTTCTAAACTGTCAATTTTTATAATGAATCTTAAGCAAAAAAAAGAATAAGAATTATAAATCAAGCATAAAACTGTTATAAATTTCTTCAGCCAGAACTAACTTACTATACAATTAATGTTCTCAGTTGAAATTCACACTATAATTTCATATATTTATGTAAACCAGATAATACTACAATTGTTTGCAACATAATACCAAAAAAAAAATATCACGAATCAACAATTGAATTTTAGTTACATTCTATATATATATATATATATATATATATGCATAGAGTATTCATATTAATATTACGCAATTTATATTCTTGATGAAATCGACAAAGTCGAGTGTAGGCATAACATCACACCTATTTAATATTCAAATCGTGAATTACATATATCAGATTGTTCGACGTCACACGTGAAGATTGAGAACATTTTTTGCGCCCGATACAATTGCGCGTGCGCGTGAGAACCAAGCAAAAATCCACGATAAGACCATTTCAGGTTCTATGACGTTGAGTCTTGAGGGATTTGCTACAAATCGTGCAAAATCTTTGGCGAATGTAGCGGTGGAGACATCTGCCGCTAAGATTACTAATTGATTAATACCTTCTAAAATACTGTAAATCTTAGTTGGTAATAGGTAAAATTCTTAAATCCATAATATAACGATGTGTTCAATAATATCGTTCAATCTTATAGATATAAATATAAAATAACTTTTTTTTAGTTTTAATTATTTACCATAATACTTTAATAAATTTTAACTATGGAAATACTGAAATAATTTTATTGATATTAAGTTCAATTATTAACAAGTTTCTGAATAAAATTCCCAACAATATTTTTAAATGATAGATTTGTTCATCTTTTCATTTCTTCTATATGTGAAAACACTTACTAATTTCTTTTTTCCAAAATTCAAAAATATAAATTTATTTATTATCTTAATTTATAATTATTATCGTAAGAAATTTTTTATATAAAATTCTTAATATTTTTATAAATTATGTATATAATGAATAATTTTATCTATTTACGGTTTTAATAAAAGTAATTATAAGATATTATTTTTCAACTATTCTTTAAATTAGTTTGAATAATTCATAATTAGATACCAAGTGTACTTTAAAAAACGAATAAAATTTGTTTAAAAAATATCTCTTTCTTTATCATAATTCCTTATCTGCAAAATTTAAAAATATGCAATTTTTTAATGTAAAGCAATGTAAAAAATAATTAATATTTTTAAGAATTCTGATCATTTAATAAAACAAGTTCATCGGTAGCCTAAAACCTCTGAAAAAAATTAAGTCTTACTTTAAGAGTCTCAGATATGAGTTTATATATATCACTCCTAAGCAGACGTGAATGGACGTCTTATTGGGGCTAATTTTAATAAAGCAGTAAATGAAAATTAATTTTCTTTGGTATTTCATGTGCCATTTCCGACATTAAATTAAAACGCTTGGCAAATATTTGAAAAAAGCGACAAATATACACGTTGGTCTGGCAATCCAAAGATTTCACTCATATAAGTTCCTTTTTCTCCCTTTCAGTTTTTTCGATCTAGAAATGAAAGAACGTGTATATTAAAATTCCAAAACAATATTAAATACAGATGATACCTTAAATTACAAGTAGGAATCTTATTTATCTCAAGACTACTTTTTGTATAAAAAAAGCTTATCCTCTGTTGCATAATTTTTACTATACTTTACTTCTTTTACGTTTTTTCAAAGATTTTCAACGTATTTGTAATTGTATTAAATAAAATAAAATTAATTAAAAGAATCGGATACTGATTTTTTAAATTAATGAAATTATTTTATGTTTCTATATTTATAAGTTATATGTAAATTGTTTTCATTTTATTTAAAGCTGCACTTCAAATAAAGGTTTTCGCAGCATACATGTACTTCAATTATCCCTGAAGATACTAATAACTATAATTATTTAAAATTTTGTGTATAATTAATCATATAATATTAAAATTTTAAATACATCTAAAAATTTGAAATTTTCATTATTTTGTTATATACATTAAATATATTTAGAACACTAACAATTAAATTTTCTTCTAATTTTTAAAATATTAAACAATATTTAACTAACGTTCAATTCAAATTAAAACTATGATTTAAAAATCACTATAAAATCTTATTTGTATTAGTTTAAAAATTAGAAATTATTTGTAATATTCATTATAAAACGACAGAAGACTTTTGTGTTATATTGCTACAAAAATAGTATTATAATAAATATAAAATATTGCAAAATAGAATTTCAAATGACTATTCAAAATTTGATTTTTTATAAATATATGTAATATACATATTTAATTTGGTTATTAAATCTAAAATTAATACAAATTTATTTGAATAAATATGTAAATTATGAAAATATTTTTATTTTTATTCATTTGAAATATAAATTAAATAGTTAAAAACGCATATTTACAAGCTTGTGAAAGTGTATTAGTACAAAAAATATAAAAACTAAATAAGAAATTTAAGTAATTAAAATGCCATATCCCTAGCATTGATGTTAATTTTCGGTGTATTACATAGCTATAAAATTATTTAGGTTAATAGATAAATCTTAAATAAAATCTATAAATGCATATAAGTACGAAAAATCATGAATTAAATGTTTAAATATTTAAATATTTAAAAAAATATAATTAACATCACATTAATATAATAAATATAACTAATTCTTAACTATCTTTATCTTTAACATCTCCAATAATGTTTATTTAAGATTTGATTATATAAAAGGTTTATTATACTAAAAAATACAAATTATTAATTAAATTTATATATAATATCACTAGTAATATTTTTAGTTCAGTTTTAATCTTAAACTCAATGTTTACCACATTGTATGATTTTATTCTCTGTCTATCAACTGCTTATTAAGATCCTTTGAAATATTAAGTCTACTTAATATTGAAAAAGAGACTGACTTTTTACTTACCTTTGATCACGCTGCTTAGTAATTTCATACAAAATTTATATATTTAAAAAATTCAAAAAAATTGTAAATAACTATACTATAATATTAATTTTCAAAAATGTATTTAAATTATTAATTTGTGTAGTCAGTAAAAATGTTTGTGGGGTGACGTGTTATATTTGATAAGTTTTTACTTTATATGTTATTAAATCTATTTTGGATATTACTTGAAAATTGAATTAATATTTTTTATCTCAATAATCGTTTCAATATGTAATTACAAGTATTTACATAAACTATTTACAAACTACTAATGATATAAAATAATGCATTTTCTTATTGCAATCATTACTATTTACTTGCTAAAAATTTAATTTAAATAAACTTCTTTTTAATTCCTGTTGCATAGTTATGATAGACAAATCCCTCTAAGTTTTTTTGTTTTAATGTAAGACGACCAAGAACATATAAGAAATTCGCAAGACATGACTAGATATCAAGAAATAAATAAGTCAAATGAAACATAGCAACCTTAGTGTAAATTATGCGCTTGGGTAGAAATTTCTTACTTAATGTTATGGTCCAGAAGAAACCGGAAATGTGACAAATGCTTTCGAATCCAAAAAGTTATCTGAAATTTTAAAGCAGATAATAACTACATCTGAAATCTTTTTGCATTTAAATTTTTAATTCTTAAAAAATTGCTTGTTTCTCAATATTTAAAAATATATTATTTTAATCAAAAAAGCTTATAATTTTAGAAACAAATATTTAAAAAAAAATTATTCTTATATATTTTTTAAATTAAATCTAAGAATTTGAAAAGTAATAAAGATTAAAAATTTATATAGAAACAGTAACACATAAGTGTTATATATGTATCAAAAGAAAAAATAAATATTTAAGTTATTTTAAAAAAGGACTATACACAATACTTAATTATTATGTTCTCTAAATTATTAATAATTAATTATTAAAACTCAAATATTAATTGTAAATATTGTACTATTTTAATTACTATATCCATATTATTACACTGTATATGCATACAAATATACGTGTAATGTATATTTTGTATTTTATGTAAAAATATGTATCCATTTTCAAATTCTTGTATTAATTAAGTAAAATTCATTTAGCTTTAAATAATTTCTTATACCAAACTTTTTGGAAAAAGGTAGTTTGGCTTAAACCAAACTCTGTCTATAATGGAATTACCTATAGCATTCTTATAAGGTTCTATGGAATAAAAATTATTGTAATAATAGTTAACTCATTCATTTATTTATCAGTAATCTCATTTTCTAACCTCTTCAAAAAATTCATTTATTGAATACTTTCTATATATTGTATACTAATAAAAATTATATGTGTTTAAAGATAGTTTTTTATTTTTATATATTGTCATATAAAGTCTACTAAAGAAAAGAATGAATTCAAATGAAAAATTCAATGTATAAGCCAATAATTTTAATTTAAAAAACTTATGCTTAATCTTATTAAAAAACCAAACATAGCTATACATACAGTTGTAGTGATACCATCAATGTTATGTTGTAACATAATAATAAGAAAAGATCTTACAAAAAGATTTATTTTTTTAATAAAATTTCAAGTTAAATGAATATGTAAATGATCTTTTTACATATATTGTCTTATATCCGAAACATCATACCTAGTCCTTAGCTTACTATCATACAAGCAAACTCAATTAACAATTAACAATTTTACAATTGTTTATGTTACATTTTAGATTATTAAAAGTTACAATTTCTTTTAAAACTTTGTTTTTAAATGAGAGACAATAATTTAATAATTTAACTATAAGAAGGATTGTTTAAAAAAAGTAAACAAATTGTAATTATAAAAAATGTTATGTCGAATTACTTAGAAATTTAGTAACGTCTAAAAATCAATGAAAATATTAAAGTTAATATTTATTAATCTGTAAGATAAAATTGCATCAATCAATGAGTTGATAAAATATTTATATACTTCTCAATAAAATCAAATAGATAAATTTATTCTCCTTTAATTGGTTTTTATTTTTTATTTAATTTTAATTTTTTATGACCGACGGATCAATTATGAGCTTATTATAAACTAAAGTAAGGAATTTAAAAAAGAAATAGGAACTTTTAATCCTTTTATTCCAGCAAAGAAGCATTTATCGAGAAAAAATCCAAAGAATAGAATTCAGCATTTTGATATTAAAACAAGTATATAAAATTAGAAAATTAAAACTAAGTTGCTAGAAAGAAATAATAAAAATCTATAAAGTTTCAAAAATAGTGCTATAATTTTATGGTCATAATATTCCATTATACAAATTTTTTGAAAATTGCGATGAAACAAAAAACATGAACAATGAAAATGCCGAACTTAATTTAGAAAAATTAAATAATTTTTTTTCAAATAAGTACTCCAAAATTTTATTAACTGTTTATTTCAAATCATGAAAGGCTTAGTATTTACAATGAAAAAGTTATAGTATCAGATTATAGAAAATCTTGTACGGATCATTAATACAACATCAATTCTTTAAAACAATTTAAAAATAATCTGTTTTAAAATCATTTTTACCCTTTAATATTTATTTATTATACTTTATATTTAAAATATTTAATGTTCAACGTGGCTTTCCTTATTTTTGTACCATTAATTGCCAATTTCTTATCACTTGAATAGAAAGAAAAATATGTGATCATCGCCATTCAAGCACCGATCAGGGCCTAAGCTACTTAATTTCGGTAATCGAAAGATGATCAGTGAGTACATTGTTATTGATCATAACTAATAGTAAAAACCTAATTCTTTTACTACAAATTTGTGTTATTGAATATGAAAGAAACCCTATATTTTGTATAACAAGATGCAAAGTGCATATCATAAATTAAGTTTACTTTATGATATCCACCTTACATTTTGAAACTTCATTTATCAAAAACAGTCTTTGGATATTAATATCCTCTTGCACTATGTTATCATCAATTGTATTTTTTAGTGAAAATATTTCATATTTTTATCTCACCAAAAGTAATTTTCGTGCTTTGTTCTTCATAACTCATGTTTATATTAATTTTCGATTCTATCGTTTTGCTAACACTTATATATTTAATAAAAAAAAAAGTAAAATTTTATTTTTTAACTTTTCTAAAATCGTTTTTTAAAAAATAATGCTGTGTATATTTTATGATAAAATCACAATAATTCTATTTTCTCATAAATTTACGTTAAGAATTTTCTCAAAATTTTAAGAAATCAAAACTTTAAATATATTTTAAAATGTTTTATAATACTTTTAATAAAGTACCAAATGCTTAATAAATACTGAAAATTAAAATTTTAATTATTACTATTGCAATTTAGAAATATGTTATTTATCGTATTAACAATTATTAAAAAAAATTGATGATTTCTTTTTTCTTTTTAAATAATTTTTAAATCACTTTACTGATAAAGTTTAAATTTAGTGATTTATCACAAGGAACCTATTGTGAACTGTAAAAGATAACATTCAAATCCGTATTCCTTTTATTTCAACCCTTCTGTTTCGTAGAAGTTACTACTTCACTTAAGTTGCAACTTGTATATTGTATAGTAATGTTATTCGAATTTTATCCAGAACAATAAAATAAGTAAACCAATTTTTACTTACAATTGGTTATAAAAACTTATATATAACTTTGATACTTATTAAATTAATTATAAAAAAATTAATGGTTAGAACCAGTATATAATCGTGAGCAAAATAAGTTTCCAGATGAATATCCAGATACGAAAATTAAAACACCTATTATTATTTCACAATTCCAATATTGATAATGTATAATAGGGTACATTAACTTCTCATACTAATCGTTTCTATAACATTTTCATTACAATCAGTTAATTTTAAATGAGTTTTGTTTGAATTATTTTTCAATTTTTAAATATTTGTACAAAACTGTATAAAATTCAAAAATATTTTGTCGAAAGTTTTAAAACTTGTTCTGCTATTTTTTGGGAACTTAAAAAATTAACCAAAGCTTGATTTCTTAATTTCTAAAATACTTCCTCCCCAAGTGAATAATTCAATTCTTCTTTATCGAAGCTATCTTAGATATTGAAGTATATACACTAACAATTTTGTTCATTAGCAATAAAATTTTGTATCATATGTTCAAATATCAAAAGGGTATTTTTAGTGAAAATGAAATGGTTTCTTAGATAAGATTAACATAAAAGAGAAATAAATTTTAGATATAATTTTAACAAAAATTATAAATAATCTGAATTAATCGGTAGATATTTACATATAAATAAATATAAATTATTTTAACATCTTTTTTTACTGATTTTCTACATAGAACAAAAATGTTACATGAAATTAAAAATAAATATTGACACATTTAATACATAAATATATTGTAATTCTTAAATTTACTTAAATTATGTTTTTTTTATAATCTGATTTTTAAATAACTATAATGAAAATTTTCTACATTATTATAAAATTATTTATGTGTATTTATTCTTTATAATTTAAATTATATGATTTCTAGAGAAAAAAAAGTGTATATAAAATATTATTTAATTATATTTAGAATCTTTTGAAAATATATGTTGCTTTAAGAACTTTTTAATTATTTTATTTTTCAAATACACCGATATGCATATACACAAAACATATTTTTTTTATTATCATTACTATCTACATATTTACTAAAGTATAATTCACTAATACTTTTCATAAAAATTATTAAAATATTTTTATGTAAATATAAATTTAAACTTGTATGTTTATATCAATTGTAAGCAGTTATTTTTACGATTTTATGTCATACTTTCTCTTAAATAAGCATAAAGCGACTTTCTCCTATTCAAAAATCAAAAATACGATTTTTCTATTTATTTATAGCGTCATTTTATTTTTATTTTTATTTAGAGTAAAACTAAATCCTTTTAAATTACCGAATAAAAATCATGTTCATTATATAACCTTATATATTCATCTTATATTTGTCCAACGTTTTTTTAATATATTACAAGCAATAAAATTAAAAATAAATTTACAACTCTCAAATATATTGATATAAATATATTGAATACAATAAAAGTGTATTTAAAAACAATTATTATGATTGAACTCGATTCATTCATTATTTAAGTGATTTCATATATTTATCATCTTCGAAAATATTATTTGCTTATATATGTTTATACATTTAGTAATAAAGTAATCACAAGAAGATTCATATAATTAAGATCAATTTTATAATTTGATAATTATTTGGTTTAAATAAATATAAATAATATTCACTATTTTATAAATATTAGCTCAAAATATTATAGTATCGTAAAACTGCAAAAGTATATTTTCATTTTTCATATAATATGAGACTTACTAAATTTTATCTATTTCTTATCTAAATTGATGGATTATTAAAAAATATTTTAAGAAAATTTTAAAAAAGTTAATAAAAAAAATTAAAATTTGAATAATAATGCAAACAAACATTATTATGCATAAATCAAAAAAAAATATTTTACATTAAATAAAAGTCTTTGAAAAAGTTATTATTTATAGTAAATTATTATTTAAATAAATAATTACATTTTAAGAAAAATGAGATAAATAAATTGATTAAAATTAAAATAACTTTTAATATTATTTTCTGTGTCTTGCAGACAAAGTTTTGTATAAAATTGTATTTAAAAAAAAAATATTTTGATCTAAATATATAAAGAATTAATTCAATTAATTATACGAACAATATTATAAATAGAAACTATATTTATATTAATGCCTTGCATTGAACTAGCCATACAACGACGTATACACCAAGTTCTCAGGTAATAATAGCCGAAAGATGTTTTCTGATCTGTAAGTTTATTGTATCTATTCGACCAAGCAGCAACCTCAGCAGAAACGTGCGTAACTATTAGTACATCGATTCGGCACCAATTAATAAATTACCCTGAAAGCTTTAGTTTTTTCGATCATGATTTATATAAATTAAATAGTTTCAGATGTATTAAGTTGAGTTTTAAATTTAAGAAATTTATTATTTGTGTCATAAAATTGGAATTAGCAAATTTTTTAACATTACTTTTTAAAAATATATAATTTTCTGGATTTTACACCTAATTACTAAAAAATTTATTAAAATATCTAATTTATTAATTATAATATTATATTAGTAACATAATGCATTTAAAATTACTCATGCTAAAGGAAAATGTATTGAGCTTTGAAATAAATTATAGATTTCATTTTTAAGCATATCCAACAAGTTTTGTTTTTTACACGCCTAATTTGAATAAATTTAGTCAAATTTAAAAGAAAATATTGTTCACGTAAATTATTTATATTTTCTAATAAATTTCTTATATATTTTTTAATAAAATAAAATTGTGATTTTGGGTTTAATACAGACTCAGAATTCAATTAATAATAAATCATATTAAACACTATAAGAGATAAAAATATCGAATGTACAGTTTTTTAATTTATCCCATTCTCTATATATAAATAAAACCCCAAAATTGTTACAAAAAAATTTAATTTTCCAATAATGAATTCTCACAAAGAATAAAAAATTCTAATTAAAATAAAAAAAAACAAGCTGTAAGACTATGATCACTGTATATAACAGCATATTAGTCATAAGTAATTTATTATATAAAATCATTATTTATTTTGATTGTAAAATAATATATTTTATTTATTTGATACAAATAAATAAACATTAATATATAAAAAAATTGATAAAAATATACTTAAAATATGCTCTGATATGTATGTATCAATAATATAAAAGTTAATAACCTACAAAGATAAAAATCAGTTAATAAACAACGGATAGATAAGATTTGAATAAATGCATCATAAAACTACGTACTCACTTGTTTTTGAACCTTTGACTATATAGTTTTGAAACTTCAAAAAAAAAAAACAAGCCAATTTTCATCTTGTCTTCAATCTAAACATTATACGGATTTTATCTACGATAATATATCGATTAAAATTAAAAATAATTAATTGATCTTTATATTTCGATTAGTTAAAATTTAATTAATTAATTAATTAATTATTAAGTATCCTAATTTAAAGGAAAAGACTTCAATTAAGTTATGAATAAGTATACTCTAATAGTGTTTAAATATATTTACGTATATCACAATTAATTATATATTTCTAATTTTTTCAGTAATAGTTATGAAGATAATTTGTTAGCCATAAATTTCTTTAAAATAAAGTATTCCTATTTTTCTATATAATAACATTGTCTTACTTAATATTACATGTATGATTTAAACAATATAGAGAAATAAAATAATTCAATTTTTTAATAAATGAATATTATTCCCTTCAATATTTTAATATTACTAATGACTTAACTTATTTATAGAGAATAATTCTTCAAAGCGTTACAATTATTTAATTTGTGAAAAGAAAGTTAAAAAAAGCATAAAATTTCATTAAACTGCACTTACACATTCCTATTTATCTTTTTTGCATTAATATTGTAAATCAATAAATTTAACTCGGTATCATTAGATTAATTTACAGATTTTATTGTTATTATTATCAGTGTTATTATTTTTATTATTTTTATTATTATTATGATTGTTATTTTTATTGTTTTTATTGTTATTTTTATTATTATTATATACAAACTATAAATATTTTATTTTTCATGTTTAAATAAAATTAATCGTTATTAAACAAAATATTAATTTAAAAATACATAATATTGAATATATATCATTATTTGTGGATACTGGTAACCTCTATAAACGAACTGAGATTCTATATATATTTTATCTACTATCTGGATATATAAAAATACTTGCATATATAACTTTTAAAATTTGAAAATATTCGAACAGCTGGTGCTCACTTGTGCGTATATTTCTATAGAATCAGTTAATATATTATAGGGTAAAAAATATTGTGAAACATATAAACGTAATATAAATATGTTTTAAAATATTATTTGATGTAATATTATGATGTACAATATATTTTTGAAAAAAGTATAAAATATTGTTTTTTTTAAGAATGTTCGCTTAGCGTTGAATACCTAAAAGTTTTTTCAACGTGTATGAATTCTTAAAAATATATTACATTTTAAATTTTTATTTATTTTTTTATTTTGTTTCACAATAATATTATTTATTGAAATTTAAATAATTATATTTAAATAATTGAAATGCTATTATTTTTTTATTTAATGATACTTTTTACTTGTGTTATAAGGTCGATGTAATTTACGTAAAATTAATCATAATTTATAATAAATATTTAAATATATATGTGTATATGTAATGTAAATAATATATTTTATAAACAAGTCTATTATTTTAAAATTCATTTCTATTAAATAATCTTAATGTATATGTTGTACAATAAATAGAGAAGTAATAATTTTAATTAGCCTTTAAATTCTTTCTATTACGTTTCTATTTAAATATGTGTTTCAATCAGTTAATAATTATTATGAAAATGAAATTAAAATAGTAGATTAGAATAATATAAGATGCATAAATTTTACAATTTTTGCAAATTTAAATTTTTAATAAATTTTTTAAATTTTACAATATTTTATTATACATGATTTACTTATTAATATGTACAGAAAATTACTTACTTTAAGTTATATTATGCACAGCTAATAAAATACTTTCTTTATAAATGATTTATTTTATATAAAGTAGATCATACAATTAAATTTCTTAAAATTCCATATAAGTTTCTTAAAAAATCTTAAGATGTAAATTATTAGACGTCACATTCATTATAAAAATTATCAGAAACTTTAGTACAAGTATACAAAATAGTTAATATCAAATTAATTTTATTTCAAACATATTTAATTTAAAAATATTTAAAATATTACTACAATAAGATTTAAAATTAATAATTTTCTATAATGTAAATATAAATTTAAATATAAAAAAAACACGTGTGAGCAAATAACAATATAAATTAGTATAATGTTATATCGACTGAAATCATACATAACCTTGATCTCTGATCTGGTAATTAAAAAATATAAGTCATAAACTTTAAGACAATAAAACACATAAAAATTCATAGATTTACATTATTCTGATACAAAAATAAGTTGTTAAAAATATTTTTTCATAAACAATGAAACATGATGCAATGAAAAACAACAAAAACCTCGTTGGCAAATGCGATACTTTGAAACGAAAGAAATGTGTATGTAAAATTGCCATGAAAATTTAAATACGCCATAAATTGCTTTCTAACATGTGTAATTTTTTCAAAATATGGCAGAATATATAAGAAATTAGTAATTTTTTAATACAAACCATGTATTAGTATTCACTATTTAATTTTATATTTTTAATATGATTCATTAAATTAATAAATTAATTAACGAATATTGTTAATTATTTGAAAATAATAAGTTGTATAATAATGTACAAATTAAATGTATTTGTTAATTTATTTGTAATTTTATTTATATTTAAAATATATAGGGAATAAATATTTTTAAACACTAATAATATTCTTTTTATGATATAAAACTATATAAATAATATCCGAAATACCATAAAATTACAATAATATTAAATAAATAGCATTATTAAATTATAAAAATATAAATAACTAATATCAAAATCACATGTTAAAATATAAAAATGTTGACGAAATTGTATTATAATATGCTTACGCTATAATTCAAATATTATATATCTAAATAAATTTATCAAAACATGGATCATTTTCTACCACTCTTAATACGGAATTGTATTATACTAAAATTCTTTTTAATATATAAGTTAATTTATAAAATAAAATTTATAATAAATATTCAATACGACATAAAAAAATTAAGTGTATTGATGCAATCATAATAACAATAGAAATAGCAATACCAAATTATATTTTAATAATCCTTTGACATTATTTAAAAATAATATTCGAAATTATAAATACATTACTCGTAGCAAAAGAGTAAAACCGAAATATTAAACTGTTGACTGAAAGACCGCGAAAAGTGAGCGAGTAAAACTATTGGAAGTGCATGCGTGTATAGCTGGCTGCACTCGTGTCATTATTCTTTCCTCTTTGGTTGTTAAGAAAAAGGACAGACAATAAAAAATTTGAAAAGTTTCATGGAATATAAAGAACAGCCTTTCCTCGAAAAATGTGGTGCATATATATGACGCCATGATGCTGCATAATTGCGGATGGAATCTTTGGACATGTGATATAGACGTTTATTGCTCTTACGTTTCGGGGCTTTGCTGCTTAGGATCCAGGATTCGTCATAACAAGTTTTTATAGTAACAAACTTCTCGCTTTCCTTACTGTCCACTAGAGTAACATTAAACATATTTCTATAATTTTTTCATCTGACTATTCATTATTTTTACAATATAACTGCAATATAATAATAATATATTTTTGCACAATTATAATTTTTTGTGTATCTTCCTAGTATGATGTTAATAGCTTTATGATTCTGAAGCTAAATTTTTTTATGAATAATCAGATATGTAGTAAAATTATAAACACTTACAATGGTTAAATTACAAAAATACAACAAAATTGTATAATGAATAAATATTAAGTTACATATTATAATTTTCAAAATTAATACGTAGATATGTTGAATATAAATCAAGTTATAGTATTAAAAAATTATATTTTGAGAATAACTGCTTGATTAAAACAAGGAATCGTATACGTTTAAATATTTTATTATCGATATGATTAATAAAATAATAATTTCTGACTTTATAATATTTAGTAAATAAATATATTTTTTGAATAATAAAAATATATACAGAAATATATTTTACGTTGATAATTATAAGAATATAATTTATATTTATAAGTACATTATTACTGAATCGGTCACCACACAGAAGTGGTATTATACGAATTCATAGATTCGAAGTGATTGATAAATTAACGATATATTTAAAAATACTAAAATATAATTAGTTATTTATTTATATTAAATATACTAGAAATATATTTTTATCGGTGATTTATATCGAAAACTTAATTCTTAAGCATCTGTGCATTCTTAAGCAAATTTCCATTTAAGAAATGACATAATAATTATTTTTATGTTAAAATAAATAAATATAATTTAATAAACGAATATATTATTTATTATTACAAATACTTTTTAATGAAGAAATATTTTACCAATGTTTTACGATATAAGTTTCACCATTAGATAGATACTTTGCTGTTTCTCACATACGAAACGGCAAAGAATTCTCCCTTAGCGACCGTTCAAAGTTTTTTGAATCGACTTTAAAGTAACTTCAAGTTAAAATATATAGGTTTATTTCTAAACTTCTCCCATGCGAATTTCAATTTTTTGACAAAGTTTCGAAAAAAAAAATTTCTATATTAATTTAAAACAAATAGATTTATTTAGAAATTCTTTAAATTTTAGATTTTTTACTTGAGAATAGAAAAATTATAAATTAAAATGTAATAATCACAATATTATTTGTATGCAAATAAAATAAAAAAATAAAATCATTAAACATACTAATTATGATTTATCAACATTAGAAAGCTATATTATCATATCATCCAAATTTAAAAACAATGATATATTATAAATTTCTAGTATTTGTCACTTATTGAATCAAAAACAATCTAATTAAAAATTCAAATATTTAAAGTTTAGAAATAAATTATAATTTTAAAAACTTTTTATTCGTAGTATAAGAATATAGTTTTTAAAATGAAGAAAAATATGAAAATACATGGATTAACAGATAGAGAAAATCATTAAAACTGCAAATAAAATTATACTTAATTCATAATTCTTTTACAATAAATGATAAAAAACAAAAGCTGTAAATATACAAGATCAAATAGATAAAAATTTGAAATAACGGTATTAATGTTAATTAATATTTTCAGTGTTAGATTTGTTATATATTTAATTTATTATAATTGTAAAACATAATAAAACAGATAATTACTAATCATAATTACTAATCATAATAATATTATATGAAACTTATTTATTATTCAAAAATGTCAATGATTTAAAATTTAACTGAAATTCAAAACATAATGAAAAAAACAAATAAAAACTTCTTGAGACCAATGGACAAACAGAATGCATACGTTTACGAGCGTATATTCAAAAACCTGTACATTATTTTCTTTCGTATTGAATTGTATATACAGCTCCTTAAAATCCCTTTCTTCGCTGCTCTTGAAAGACTGATTTGTCGATCGTTCTCTTTCTCTTTCTTGAACAAAGTCTAACCTACACGTCGATGTGACAGTTGATGAAAAGTAAGAGTCAGGATATTTTGCCAATCTATAATTTATTCAAGTTTCTTTCGCCGGATGTATGATTGCCTTTAGCTTTTTTTTGAAGAATATACTTCTGTCAGGAAGTACCGTTATCTTTTCGTAACAAAACTATTTCTAGAAGGTATCAGAAATTCAAATGTAAATCAAATTAAGTGGACAGTTATGCGATGATAAAAGCCAAAGATATCATTATTCCATTTTGCAAGCATCACCACGTTATAGAATGAGGTATGTAGTATATTTTTTATTGTTCGTCTAAGAAGTTGCGCTCCAAGGGTTCACATAACCTACGTTACTCGGAAGCAAAAAGCTTTGATTTTCATCCTGTGTAGCGTAGTTTTGAAAAAAAGCGTTTTTAAGCGCAATCTTTATCTCGCTTTTCTTAGAATTAGATTTTGCGCACGTCTGTTAAAATTGTTAACTTGAATTTCAACTAAGAAATTTTCAATAATGCTTTCATTTAATATAGATTAACAAATTTGATCAAAATTTTTATTTTCAAAATTTTTTACTTTCTGCAGTTTTAAGCTTTAAAAAAATATCAGTGATTGTAATATATTAATTATGGGCTTATACAAAATAAAAAAAATTTTTTTAACAAATTGCAAAATATGACAATATATCGTAATAAGTAAAGATAAAATATTCACGTATATTTTATTTATCGTGGTCCGCGTGTTGCTGGAATCGATTTTTAACTTTTCAGCAAGCTTTAGAGAACAAAAAATATAGAATACAAATATTCAATTGGCCTATATTATAAATTTATTTTTAAATTATTTAAATTTGATTGTTTAATTATTTAAATTAATAAATGTTAAGAAATTCATATATTCTTTACATTATATTGAGATTAACTAATAGTTAAAATTAATTCTCTTTTCGAGTACTAGATTAGTCATTTTATTTTTTGAAACAGAATGTTCATTTGCACTGAATGAAAGGAATTTATTATTATTCATGAAAACATTAAAAAAAATTTTGATTATAATTCAAGAATTTTTTTAATTAATATTGCATTGTTAAAATAAAAAAGGTTAAAATACTTTTCATTAATTTAATCCAGTATTTATTTTTTTACCTGTATTGATTTTATACAACGTTACTATTAAACATTTTTTAAATTAAAATTTGTGTAAATATACTCATATTTCTTTACTAAAATATTCTTTCTTTTATTATTATAAATAAAAATAAATAAAATTAAATGAATACTAAAAGTATTATGGAAAAAAATATAATGTAAATCTAGAAAGATGTTTTATAAATATATAAAAATGAAGTATATCAAAAACACTAATAATGAAAATTTTAATTATTCTCAATTCTTTTGATTTTTTAATATCATTACAGATGTAAAAGAAAATAATAGTTCACTTTTATCACCATTTTATATACTCAATTTGTAAATCCACAAATTCAAGTAGATCATGTTTATTGTGTTCCGATCAATAAATCAAAAAAGACATAAGATAAATATTACTTTTTAATACATATGTAACTGGATTGGTATATAAATAAAATTCAAAACCTGTTCATGTTGAAGATATAGATATGTCGTTTTACGTAGTTATGAATTTATTATATTTATATTCTTAAAAAAATTAAATAATTTATTACATTTTTATTAATTTCTATTACAGAATAAACATAATATTTTACAAAATAATAAATCAGAATCTTTCAATAAAAATATATTTGATTCAATATCTAATAATTTTTGCTCTAATTATGAAACTCAAGTTAGTGATTATAATTGTTTAGATCGTGATATTAATAAATGTTCACATTGTATAATTAGGTTTTATAAAAATTATAAAGTTATATAACATATTTTAAAGGTATCTATTTTATTATTTTATATAATTATATTAATTTATCTTGATATAAAAAAATTTAATTAAAAACTAAGATTAATCTAGTAATGAATTGAAAATATTATAAATATGTAACTTAATATTTATTCATTATACATTTTTAAATTATATTACTTGAATTAATAATTATTTAAATAATATTAATATAGAATAAGGAATTAATTTCAAAATTTGAAACAACCTATAAAAAATTCCAGGAAACTATTATTCAAACTTATTAAACACAAAAAGTAAAGAATTTTGTCATTAATTTTTCTATATGCATAATGAATAAATATATTTATTCGATGAATTTTTAATAAGGTCGAAGTATTAAAAATAAGCATTTTCATTAATCTTATCCAGAGTGCTATATGCCTCTTCTTTGTATTTACAATATTTGCAAATATTTATGATATTATATAAACATTTTTATTGTCAGATTTTATTTAATTTTTTAGATACATTAGCGCTTGAATTTAATTTTTCATCGAAATTTCATTTTTGAATGAAAAAGAAAATACAAAACAGAAAGAGTGACAACTATTAAACTATTTGGTGTTTTCGTTATAAAGAGTTGTAAATAAAAATACATATCTTATTAAAATAAATAAATACAAAATGTGACTAGAGGCATAATCGAAATATTTTTTAGTATACTGCATTCATTGCGTGAATACATTTTTTAAATGTTGAACTCTGATTTAGAGTATTTCAGATTTCTTTTGTCTTTGCACATTCTAATGGCAAGTATATAATGATAAATTACAAAAACAGAAACTCTGACATAAAAATAATTTTAATGTATATCCACTGTAATTTGTATATTTTAATAAATATTTAAACAGTTTTAATTTAAAAAAAAAAATTAAAAAATGACTTTAAAGCAGAATTCACATGATATAAATTGATTTGAATGTAAACACTAAGCATTATGTATAATATGCAGCGAATTTACATTAAGATAATAATTATATTTTATTTCTGTTTTACATGATAATGACAAATGAAGTCATTAATTTAGATGTAAAAAATGCATGTGCAATTTATTTTGAATCTTCTATGGATTGTAAAGTATTTATAGTACTTTTCCCTTTCTCCTCTTGTTCCTTTTTCATTTTATTTTCCTTTAATTTTGACTTCATTTCTTTAAACTTCAATTCAAGATATCTATCAACTTCTGGACCAGTGAAATCTTCTGGAAATTTAGGCATGATGGGTAAAATGTACTTATAAAGACGTTCATTAAGTACATAAAGTTGAGTAGTCGATTCACACTTGACATTAAACCACCAATCACATGTCAACGCTACTTGGCTAAATATTGTACCATTTGGGCATAAAAATGAAGATTTTCCACCATTCAAATCACAATAATGCCAAACCTGAGGAGGATTATAATAATACTAAGGAAAATCAATAATAGAATATTAACATAATTTTTAAAGTAAATATTTTAATTTTTTATAAATAATATTATTATGATATTAAGTTTTTGTATTGAATTAAATTAAAAAAAAACTGAAATAAATAAAATTTAGTTTTACTTGACAGCCTGTTGCTGGATCACCAAAAAATCCTTTATAACGTTGTTGCTTACAACTGAATTCAGTTTCAGGAATATCAGTATAAGCTGGATAATCTATATGTGGCTTTCCTCTAGTAGCTCCATACTTAAGAGTTGGTGGAATGTTTTGTTTATATTTTGACAATTTTTTTTCCTTTTCATTGATAGTGATTGGAAAATTATATCTTTCATCTTTGAAAACTTCATCATTATCCTCAGTAATATCATAATTAACATTAGATTTTTCTGAACTTTGAGAAATTGAATGTTCCTTATCTGATTGATAAATTAGTTAAAATATTTAATTTAAGTTACAGTTATTTCTCGTTTATTTAAAACATACCAATAAAAATAAATAAAATAAAAAATAAAATCTTATATGTAATAATTTTATTTATTAAAGATATTTTCTTTAATATAAAGAAAAAGTGAATAAAGTGAAGCATTAAATTCGTTAAATAGATTTTATGTACAATTTATGAAAAGAGCACATTTTTACATATATAATTAATTATTTAATAACAATACAAAATTATACATATGATATACTTATTTAGATGTTACCAAATTTTTAAATTAGATTATATTACATATGCCATTTAAGATAATAAATTATTTATTTAATAAATAAAAAGAGTTTTAAATCTTACCTATCATGATTAATTCTATTGTTTAAATGCTTTAAAATTTACTAAATACTAATATCAATTTAAATAATTAATTTTATACAATAAAAATTAAGTCATTTTTTATTGATTAAAAAATGCATATAAAAAATGGCCCAAAACGTTAATTTACTATTAATTAAAAATTCCTTTTTTATCAAGAGAATAAAATAGAAGGTAAATAATAATATTTTAACTAGATATATTTTTTATTATAAATATTTTAATATCCTATTGAAATATTCAAAGAATATTTGAAGAATATATTAACATCAATTATGTCAAAGATTAAGTAATATTTTGTATCGTTTTTTATCCATAGAATTAATTATTTTTAAAAAATACATCTACTAATTTATAATACATATCAAATAATTTCGTAAAAATGTACAAAATCATGATTATTTTATTCATAGTAATTTTTTGTTTTATAAAATTAGTTTTTAAACAAAGTATATAATATGTATTATTTAATTTTTTTTTATAAAATATTTGAATTAAAAATGACTTTCATAATACATTATATAAAAGGTATTTAGTAAAAGAAGTAAGTAAGATTTATATTTATATTTACATTTTTTAAAACACTTAAATAATGATTAATTTTTATTTTTTGGCTTCGTAAATTTCCTCAAAAATTGAATTATATCTTGATTGTAAATTTGATTTCTTAATAAAGAATTATATTTGTATATTATTTGGTAATTATATTAAAAATAATTTAAAACTTAACTTGATAGTTTTCATAAATAAAGAATTAAGAAAAATAATATACATGTTATAAATAATTGAAATGTAAAAAAAAATCAAATATTAATTTAAAAATTCTAACCAATATTTAGTGCTACTTTTTGTTCATCAATATCTTGAATAATTGGTACGTAGTATTCCACAATTTTATTAGCTACATTTGGATGTTTAGTATTTGTTGGTAGTGAAATTGGAGTTTGAGCCTTAATTAGATTGATGTAAGGGGTAATAGATTGAACATTAATTTCTTCATGTTCAGTGGACTTATTGGTCTTAATTTGATTTGCATAAGGAATTATATGTTTTATTTCAATATATTCCTTACGAGGAGTCGCAGATATCTGTGTCGCTTCATAATTTGATTCTGTGATGATTTTTGGTTGGATATAAGTAGATTTAATTTTTTCGTAATCTGTAAATAAATATTTAATACATATCAGTAAGTAATAAAATATATTTACTTACTTCAAATTGCACAAATATTTTATTTAAATTTAAAATTATTTAATAATTGCAAGTAATTAGCATTGTATTATATTTTTTAATACGTATTTTAATTATATAATAATTTCTAACATTATTTTAGTAAGTTAATTAATAAAAGTATTATCTGAATTGTAATTATGATTCAATATAATATATACATTATTTTGAATTTAATTGAATATTCATTCAGAAAAATTAAAGCTTGTTGAGTCTGTGTTAACCAATGAACGAGTAATAATTTCAAATTTTTCAAAATCTTATTTGCAATATTATTGAGAAATTATAATTTATCATATAAAAAATTTAAATACAGACCTGGCGTATAATCTTCCTTTTTGTCCATATTGAGTATATTTAATATCTCTACTAAAGTTTTAATACTACTATCGATGTTATCCTTGTTGAGTACTTCTGGAAGTTGATTTGTTAACTGTAGACTCTTGAAAATGTGGTTGAGACTTACACGTGCCACTGGAGAAACTGGCTCTGATACAGTTGGTTTCGATACTATTGGCTGAACGTATCTCACGGGCTGTTGGCGTAAATTAACTTGCGAGGGCGTCATGAAACGAATAGATTCAAATTCCTCTGGGTCTTGTCTGTACATGTATTCATGTTGTACTTTTATGAGCGGCTGTTTCTGCTTTTGTAGTAGAAAGTTAACTGGTCGACTTGTGGTATCGTATCCATTATTCGACATTCTAAAGGTTTTCACAAAGAAAAGAATTTTGAAATTACATGTTATAAATATCATATTAAGAAATAATCTATGTTATTACTTTTAAAAATATTGTTTCACATGCAATAATCACTTGATCGTAAATTATAGCATAAATTACATCTATGATTCTTATTTATTCTCCAAAATATTTTTATGTTATATTCTTATTTTGTATAGAAATATCTAGTTTTTAATCAGAAATCGTACAAATATTTCTTGTAATTAACAATAAATAATTGTGAAATAAAAATGGTAATTATATGTCATATTGATGAACTTCTTTAACATAAAGACAATTTTACGGAAGGATGCAATACTTACATAGACATGGCTGGTGGTCTGTTTGTACGTATATTCGAAGATATATAATCATTGTAGCCATCTTTATTACCGTAGTTAACAGGCACAAAATAGTTCGAGTCCAGGTTAAATTCTTTGGGATCGTACTGAACAGATGGCACAAATCTATTCTCCTGTGACTTATGCGTCTGATGTTTGGGCTTTAATTGATTCGGCCTGGGACTAACGTGCTGTTGTAAAGTTGGTCTCTGGAAGATCGAATTTTGTGACTGACCATGAACGTATGGCTGCACATACGAGGCTACTTGATGTTGCGGTGCCACGTAGTTATTCACAATGTAATATGACATGTATGGTAATAATCTTCGGTAACGCTCATGAATTTCAACTTCGGTTTCGAGAGGTGATAACGCATTTTTTTCACCAGATAGTTGTGTTGCGTTTGAAATGCTTTCTGCGACCGACACATGTTGTAATAAGATCCCTAAAATATATAGTAATTTAGAACATAATCAATTAAATTACGTTATTCATTATGTCTAAATATAAATCAAAGTTTTAATTAATTATGCATAAATTCAAATAAAATGAACTACCAAAATAAATTAAATTTAAACATACTTGGTTAATTTTTTTCTCATTATTCATGATTATAATTATATCAATAGGTATTCAATTCATTTAGTTGCATCATACATATAGTTTAAATCAAATAACAACATATTAGATTATAATAATTCACTATCAATTTTTCATATTTATTTATCCTATAATATATAACTTTAACTAATGTTATATGTTTATATGTATTATAATTTTTATTTAAAATTTTTCTCCATAAGTTGATAAAAGTCACGATTGTATTTATTACTTTTTTTTAAATATTTTCCATAACTATTTTCCATAATCTTGGTTCAACTCTTAATTCGGTTCATTAAAAAACTAACTTTAATAATTTTTAAGTAAATAATCAATTGAATTATTAATCATTACATTATAATTTTGAATATTTGTCAAACTTTTTAACCGAAAATGCCGTTTCGATCGCAACGATCTGATTTAAAAAATAAATATTCAGTTGAAAACAATTAAAATTTTTTTGAATTATTTTCATTGACCGAAGGTAATTAAAGAAATTGCTACAAGAAAAATCAAAATATATTCCATATTATACACCATAAAATTGATAATGATGCAATTATCAAGTTAGTTGATATTTTCTTATAGATACTTGTTAACATTACGTTCACATAAATAAAGTGCAGGGAAAACAAGAAGGACTAGTAAGGAAAAAAGGCTTGTCCAAAGAAAAAAGTAGTTAGAATGAAGGTAGAAAGTATCGAAAAACTTTCACTTAATACACCTCGTCAGAACCGAAGTTTTCCTCCATTTGAAAAAGTTCCTCAATTGCCGTTGGAGGCAACACGAATTTCAATGAATTTCGCCTTGCTTCCTCCTCAGATCGATTTACTAAAGTTGTGTCGCTTGCGCGAGAACTTCGATGTTCATTCGATAGAGCGACAGATTTTGCATGTGAAATTTGTTGTTTTTCCTTTAAACTGGTGCTCAGTTGTAGACTGGAATAAGTTTTATGAAAGCACGCTGTTTTCTACTGTGATTGTTTGGGTTCATCTGTGAACATCAGAGAAGATTTTTTATGCGACAATCGCAATATTTCTGAATATTTAATTCAAAACTTCTGCTTGATTGGTTCTAGTACGAGAATTATTTGCATACAGAGAAGTAAAAATATTAGTAAATTTAAAATGTAAAAGTCATCCACAGATTTTTAAGTCATAAATTTTAATTAGAAAAACCATTATGGAATTAATAATAAAATGATTATTGTTTATGAATTAAATTTATAATCTTAATTTAGCAGATAAAAAAATATTGATAATCAGTAGTCTGGAATATCATTTATTGTAGAAATTGTAAATAAGATTCATTGTTTTATTTCAAATTAATTTAATTAAATAGCCAAAATTCGAAGACAATAATAGAATATAAAATAATTAGTATTATATATTATATACTATACAGTAAAAAAATATTTTTAAATATCTTTAAAATATCTTCAAAATAAATTTCATCTCGAAATTAAGCTTTATCGACTACAAAAGTCTAATATGAACAAAATATTTTTAATAAAAAAACTAAAGGATTAATATTTATAACTTTACTATTATTTAATATGTATTCGCTTTTATAGTATCAATATTATTATTATTTAATATAAAACAATATCTATTAAATATAATTTTTCATTTTTTATTTTTTTTTAAATTATTACATAATGAAAAAAGTTTGTATATAGATCTTTTCATTTTAAATATAAATTAAATTAATTTTATAAAATAAAGTTAATGGAAAAAATTCTTTGTTCCAAAAGTTGTCTAAATAAATAGTAGTTGTATTTTTTTAAGGAAATATAAATATTTTAAATTAATAATATTTTTTAAAATAATATGAAATCAAATTATACATTATTTCTCACTGTTTAATTATTATAATATTTTTTTAAATGAAGTTCGTTTATAGATATTCTTGCCATATTAAAAAAGTTTTAAACTTTTTTAGAAACTCTTCATAAATTAAATATTTTTTATTAAGAATGTCATTTGATGCTAGTCGATTCCAGAAAAAAATTTAAACTTAATCTTATAAAATCAGTTATTTGATTCATGAGATAATTAAAATAATTATTTGAAAATTTAGTAAACAAAAAAATATTTATCCTGAAAAATAATTTTATACTACTTATTATAAAATATATTATAAAATTTCTATATTTAATTTTTTAATTATCTACAGATTACTTTAAACAAACTTATAATGAATAAATTTTACTCAAGTTTTCTTAAATTTTAATTTATATACAAAAGCTTTATAATTAAACTCTCAAGAAGCTATTTTTTAAAATTGATTGATTCTTTTTAAAATTTTAATTTGCTTTTATATTATAAAATATCCTGTGTAAATGCAGTTTTTTTGTTATTATAAACAAATTTGAATGATAAAATTTCACGAAAAAATTAATTTATTTCGTACAATATTATTTAAAATCATATAGTTTATTTCACTTGTTTAACTGTAATGGTATCACCAAAATGCTTCTCGGTATTAACTCTCGGTATTAACTTTTTTAAAACTCTTCTATCGTAAACTTCTATAATACACTGTTAATTACGTGCATGTTACACTCTTTATACACTATTGCTTTAGTTTATTTTCCCGTTATTATTATAAAATGTGGGGGGATGAATAAGACCAATATATATATATATATATATATATATATATATATAGAAAAAAAGAATGACGGAATAAACTATGCCCGTGTGACTCAGTTGAGATTATGGGAAAGGATGGATAAAAGTAGAAAGTACGAGAAAAATTACAGCGATTGTCAATACCAGTTATAAATTTAATAAATAATAAATAAGGCTTAATGTTAAAGTTCTAAGCTTTATTTAATATAAGAACCTTTTTAATTACTAATAAACTAAGATTCAAGTTTTTAATTTCTCACACAATTATATAAATCATTAATTTAATAAAAACATAAATTTTTATCAACTATTTCTAAAAACACATTTTTTACAAATAATTATAGTATGTATGCTACATACGTATATTATGAGAGAAATGAAGAATTAAGAATATTGTTTCCTTTCTTAATTAATAATATAGATGCTTTAAAATTTGTGTATATTTATCTAATACGAACGTACATCTTTATCAATAAAAATTGTATATAATTATTTAAGTGTATAAAATTACTAGTTTATACTGTATAATAAAAGAGCTTTAAAAATATTTTATTAGTTTATTTTCGTTAGAAAAAGAAATTTTTTGAAATAATTTTCATAATAAATTCGATTTTATTATTTCTTAAAGAAAGTTTAAATAATTTAAATATTTATCTGTATGTAATAAATTTTGAAAGGTTTTATTTAAAATGACAAATATGTTGTTATTAAATTAAATTCTAGGTATTCATAGACATTTTTAAGTAATATACTATTAGATATTCCATTTCATATATTTTGATTTCTTTGTCCCATCTATTTTCTAATCTTCGGTATCATTTTCTATTGGTCTTTATTGGATTCACTTTCGATTCTTCTACATTAACTTAAAAGTGCTTCTCAACTTCAATCGTGCTTTGAATTGAGTAGTAGATTTTATGATTAATTTTAAAGCATATTACTGATACCCTCTGGTTTAAAAGTGGATTAGGAGTTTGTAATGATCAATAAATTGATTTTTAAATAATGTAAATGCTCATTATCTATTATATAATACAGTGTATTATGTGTAACTACTAGGTATATATATGAATGAATAAATTAAAATTTTTGTTTTTGTTTAAAACATTTAAAATAAAAAAATATCTAATATTGTAACTTAAAATCATTTTGTTTTAAAAAAAATGTTTCAGTAAAATAATTGTAAAGTGCAATTTTAAAATACCATCAGAATTCATTAAAAATAAAAATTACGTAAATGTATATTGAAAATACTTTTACTTATATCTGAAAATGCTTTTAGATTTTATAAATTGATTATTTATGTAAGTATATTTTTCATGTAACTAAAAATCCCGGATACTCTGTCTGTCTGTCTGCCTGTCTTTCTCTCTCTGCCTCTGTCTCTCTCTCTCTCTTTGTTTGCTACCTCTACTCATTTTCAATGCCATATACTTGCAACATCAAAGGAATATTCACTTGCTCGCTTTTACATTACGAACCTACACACGTGTGCACTTATTCATGTATAATCTGAACTGGAAATTTAATTCAATTCTACATGAAATAAATATGGAAACTCTGTGTAAACTTTATTAATTCCACAAAATCTTTTTCTTATATTTTGTTTATATTTTACGCTTATCGATTGGCATGCTTTATTTTGTAAACACTTTGTGGAAAATTCAGAAAATCTTTTAAAGGTATTTAAAGGATCTGCTTTATCTCTATATATTATATCCATAGGTACATTCTTAGTAAAAGAAAATAATTTTAAATTTGAATTGAAAAAATTACTAAGCTCAAGAATAACTCATTTGTTTTCATTAAAAATTCTTTCTGACGCAATAGCACGTAATTTATATAACCTACTCCATGTATTAGTATATTTTACATACGCTATAACATTTGATATATTATTTTACTGTAGAAAATTATTAAATTTATTATTTAAAATGCGAAAAAATAGTATTAAAATCTTTTTATTAACACAGCAATTGATATAACTATTCATTTTCAGCAAATCTTAATCATCTTTTTAAATTATACTTTTTTAAAAAGGTTGTATTTATTAAAACCAGAGTTTTTTATAGCTTGAATAATAAAATAATATTAATAAACCTCTTTGTAAATTAAATGTATTCTGCACTATAAAGCATTTTTCTTAGCTGTTTATAAGCTCATGTTAATTATGCAAATAAAAATATATACTTAAATAAGGTAAAATACTACACTTCATTTTTACCTTTATTTATACACTAATGTTCGCCGTTAGATCAGTATTGTTTGTAGCACTCACAAACTTATTCAAATTATTAAAATACAACCAGAAAAATAGTTTATTAGAGATGTCATAATATTTTGAAGTATTTAAAAAATAAAATATTTTATACACAGAATATCTTACAAGTGTCAAGAGCAAAACGCTATTAATATTAATTGTATCAAATATTCATATCTTAAAAGACTAGAAACTTAAAGATACATTTATTATAATTTTAAATTTATATTACTTCACTTCTAGATAAAAATTTTGCCAAATTTTTATTTTAAATAACGATATATTTATGCATAATATAGTATTCTTGTAATTAATTTAAGATTATACTAATCAAAATTTTTAATGCTCCTGAAAGTATTAAATATTAAGAATTAGATAAATATGAATAAAATTCGAATGTGAAACTGTATCTCACAATTTTTATTTTGAAAGTGAAAATAAACAATTTATTTAGTTTAGTTTTACTTATATTTATAGTTGTTTGGTGTAGTTATTGAATGATGGAATTAAGATAATAAAAATATAGTTTTTTTCTTCTAAATCTATCTATAAGTATTATAATTAAAATTTTATATTTTAAAAAGTTTTGTATAAATTCTAAAAGATAATTGAAAGATGCACACTAAAATGTATTAAAAAAGTTATTACAATCTGATGTGCTGAGAATATTGGACAGTTCTCCAATGGCACCACATTTCTATTTCAAACTGGATATAATCATAGAACAAGGTATTCCATCCCTTGCAATATTTGATTCTATATTACATAAAAGTTTATTTAATGTATATAAATTCACTGATACAATTTCTTATTCAATTATTTTGATAATAAACAAAGAAAATAAATTAATAAACTATATGTACAGTATCACTGTAATTTACATTTATATTTTTAAAGCTTAATCAAAACTACCGGTATTTATCAAGATATTATTGATCAAGTGTTCTCATCTAATTTCTTTTCATTTCTTTGGTATTTATGTATTCAATGTTTAAATGTCCGTGATCTTAAATAACTTTCATATTTTCACTAAAAAGAAAGAATAAATGTAAGCATATAGACACCGATTTTTTACCTAAGAGCTACAAAATGTTTATTAAAATTTCCTTTTCCAGCTTCGCATAAGATATTCAACATCCTTGTCTTAAAACGAAGCAATCTTTTATACATATACGCGTAAAAAGCATGAGTGTACGGGCCAGGTGCAAGAACGTGGTGGTAGAGGACAAACACTTAATCCTGTGCAACTCTATTTAAAATATACGCACGCGGTTCAAGATTTTCCTGCAATTTTAAAAAAATGCTAAAAATACCTTTATAACGCAACATCAGTTGCTTCGAGCGTTTTCTATCTATTCTTCAGTTTTCTATTTGATTTTTTTGGCGTTGCTTCGATTTTACAAGCAATTCAACATACGAAAATTGTAAGCGTAATTAGTTTTATTTACAAATGATTAACTTAACGATTCCTAACGTGCTGAATTAAATCTAGCTCTGAAAAAATTTAAGCCATATTTATATTCAATGCTCTTTATACTTTAGCTTTTAGTACATTAAGATTTTATCAAAGTGATATCGTATGATTCGATTCATTATTTTAATGATGTTGAAGACTAGAATTGTTAAATAGATTAAATAAGTAGTTAATATGGATATAATACTTATATTACGTCAATTTCAAAATAAAATTAGTATAAATTACTATTTTTAAAATTAAAATATTGTACTTTATTTTTTATTTAAATCTAAAACAATAATTTTTTCATAGATATCGTATATTAATTTTGTAAAAAAATATTATAAATGAGTAATATTAGTGCGTATTTTGTTGATTTTTTGAAGTATTAAACGATTAAAATATATTTTTGTTGATAAGACATTAATGTTCATTAATTTTAACGTTAATTGATGTCAAATCGAAAAATATTACGTCGACTGCATTCGAATCTATAATTACAACAGTAAATTTAGTTAATTTACTTTTTCAAATTGTTCACACGTGTATAAAGATTATAGTGTATAAATTTTCAAATTGATTTTTTACAGACTAGTATTTTAAATCTATCTGAATTTTTAAGCTTAAAATTTTAATTCAAAATAATACCATTTTTATATTATACAAATACTATATTTACAAGAAGCCTAGCTTTAATTTGTCTAAATTTGGTATAATTTTTAATGTTTTTCTTAATTGTAACATTATATCACTTAGAAAATTTGTAAGTAGTTAAATTAGTAAATTATTTATTACAAAATATAATAAATGATTATGTAAAATAAAGTATTTTTAAGTACCACCAAGAAAAAATTTAAAATTAAAAAATTATATCTGTGAAAATTTTTAAAAATAAGTATAATACAAGTCATAACGCACCTTTTAACTAGAATGTCTTTTCAATTGTACTCAAGAATTTTCTTAATAATTTTAACGTAGAGTTGTCAAATCTAAGTGTTCTTGCGATGATTATATCGTCTAAATACATTTTCAGAATAGTTACGTATAATGTTAAAAATCCAATTAGTTATTTATATTATACTAGCATACGCATGTAAGTATTCAATTAGCGCATGTAAATTATCATTGTCAAGCAATACAGTACTTCTTTGCAGGTACGTATACATATACAAAACGTTTAATATCATATGGTATAAAAAAATAAAAAGCACATGGAAATGCTTAATTAGTCTCATTCGTGTAATATTATTCTGCCATACTCATATCATCATAGCGGAATTTATTTTGTCAGAAAATTTACATGAAATTTCGTCTATGTGACTTTTTTCATTTTATTCAATTAATATTAATTATTATCATCATAATAAAAGTATTAATTGAAGAATTTGATGTATAAGAATTATAAGCTGTTATAACTACAATTACACTTTTCATTTAGAGATTGAGTCTGGAATATAAATTTCCTATAGCATTGATTTATTACAAAAAAATGAATAGAATATAGTCTTTTTTATACAGTTAACTTAAGTTTTTAGATCTAAACGTTTTGTAAAAAAATAAAACGGTAATCATTATTTTAAGAATTTAGTAATTATCTTCATCTAGAATTTAAATAGAATTTATTTCAAAATAGTAAATTAAAAATGAAATAAAAAACGCGAAAAAAATAGTAAAAAGTTGTTATGAATCA
Organism: Dolichoris vasculosae; assembly: GCA_018907195.1. Taxonomy (NCBI): domain Eukaryota; kingdom Metazoa; phylum Arthropoda; class Insecta; order Hymenoptera; family Agaonidae; genus Dolichoris; species Dolichoris vasculosae. The sequence continues at coordinate 2,172,508 of JACCHY010000019.1, forward strand.
AAAATGTTAATTTTCAACGTAATAGCAGTAATTTATTTATTTCCAGCATTTAATAAATATTGAATAAATAGGTTATTAAATTTTAAACATATTAACTTGATATGTATAAGATCCTTATATTTAGTTAAAGTTTAATTTTACAAAATCTACTTTAACTAAATTAGTATATAGTATAATAAATTAATAAATAATTACTGATTTATTAAAACATTTTAATGATTAATTTATCCAAATAATAAAGCAATTTTTGAAACTCGAATTTCTTATTAATTTATTAAAAGAAATTATATTATAATTAAAAACTGGTTTTACTTTTCGAATTTAAAAATAAAAAAGTATTTAGAATATAATATGTACTAAATGCAGAAAAATAAAAAAATTTTAAATTTTCGATATTTCCTTTAGCGTACTCTAATCTTTGGATATGCTCCCCAATAATATTTTGCTAAATAAAAAAATTTTGTTAGTCTTTATAATATTTTTTCTTTTCACGTACTTATTTGAACTTTTTTGGCAATGATACAAAATCAAATGAAAAAAATTTAATTTATAAAAGCAGCATAAGATCTAGAGATTTATATTGGATTGTATATTTGAATAAATGATAGTATCAAATATAAATATTTAGTAGTATCTTTTATTACAATAATCTAGGTAAAAATTACGAATCTTAAAGCACTGTAAAGAATAATAATATTTAGTTGAAAATTTGTTCAATGATAGATTATACATATAGAAAAATGTACCAGTTTTTTTAATTTATACATATATATCTTTGCATTTACTCATTTAAAATTAATATTAAATACTTACTTTATTAGAAAATATATTAAAAATTTTTAATTTATAATTTTATTATATTAAAGGAACTAAAGAAACGAAAAAATATTTTAGTTAAGTCAACTTTATTAGTAATTAGTGATTAGACTTTGCTAGCTATTAGATATTAAGCAAAAATTTCTGAAAAATAAAATAATTTACAATAAAAATTAATATATATATTTTATGTTTTGCATTACTTACATTATTATAAATTCAATTACTCTACAAATTTGCAAGCACTTCTAATTTCATAAAAGTCTATGATTGAAAGAAACATACTTTCAACTTTGAAAGCAAATTTACGTTATAATATTATTCAATTACAATCATGAATTTAAAAATTAAATACATAATTTGAATTAAATTATTTTAAAGTAGTAATAACGGTATAAATATATAAAATATCATAAATGTTTGGCGTGCGTTAGAAAATGCAGACACATAAATTAGAAATATAAATATATAAGAACACATATATATATAATAGACATATATAAAGAATTTTTCAAAATTTTTTAATGTATATCAGAGTTTAAAATATATATTTTGGATATAAAATAGTTTAAAAACAATTATAGTGGTAAAAATGATCAAAATCGACGAACCTATGTAAACAACTACTGTTTATGTTTGTATTAAAATAATACTATATATTCTGTTAGAAATGAAAATAAAAATCAAAAACATTCAGTTTTTGATCTTCTATTATATATATTTATTCAACGTTTAAATAAATATATAAAAATATAAAAAATAGCTGTATATTAATAATTTTTATTTTGAAATGTCAAAAAAAAATTGTAGAAACGTATATCTTGCGATTTTTTTACATTACGAAAAGTATTAAAAAAATCTTCAAAAATTGACTTAAAAAATTAGAGATTTTATATAAAATATTTAATTTGAAAATATTTTAGTTTATTAGATTAGTATGAAATGTATTTATTGCATTAACTATATAAGCTATCATATTATATACTTAAAAAATGATTTACTTTAACAAATAGAATTATATATTTGTAATTTTTTAATAAATGAATCAATAATAATATCACATAAAAAGCTTACGTTTCAAAATTATGGTAATATTTAGAATAAAATAATCTGAACTTGTATTATAAATAATTATCATTAAATATTAAAAACTAATACATAAACCGGTATTATTATTAGTTATAGATTTGTTAGTATATTAATCTACAAAATTTTATTATTCAAAATATAAAAAAATTCATGAATAATTAAGTATAGTCGTAGATAGCATTTTATTCAATGAAACAAGTGAGTGTTTTTATTATATGTTTTCGAACTATAACGTTAATTTTCTCATTTCAAAGCATTTGAAAAATACTTCATACTCCGTAATATAATGATACGACAGCATCTACGTCAATTACGCTAAGTTTTCACTCACGACAAAACTAATATTTCCATTAGGTATCCAAAATAATATTTCTAATATCACCAAGAAATTATTTCGATGCACTAGAAAAGACGGAATTTGCATAAAATAAAAAACAAAAAACTACCCTTCTCCGTAATTACTACTAAAAAGAATAAAAAACAAGGTAGCTTTCTGTCGTATCAACTCGTTATGACTTACCTTAAACATACTTATGTCCACATAAATTCTAAAGCAGTATGTAATTATGATAGCTTCCTAATGTATACTGTGGCGAATGATATAATGTGCATATTTATGATGCACCAATATTTCGCGTCATTGATCCAAGTTAAATGCAGATTAAAGTGTACCATTAAGTGATTATTGATTAACTTTAAAATATCCTTAAAAGGCTTATTTCTTTCCAGGTCTTATCAGATCAGTATCCCCTAACCATACTTTTAATCTTTATTACTTTATCAAAGTTACCGCTTCGTTAAATTTTTTATTTTGCTTTTTCAATTGCATGCTATTAATTAGTTTTCCTTAAAAGAATTATAATGTTATAAAAGTTTTTACTGTCTTAATATAAACAGGAGCAATTTTCATTTGTTTTCAGTGATTATCTGCTCTATTGACAAATATTTTTTTAAAATTAAATTTCTTGAAAAAGAACAATTTTTTGTTATAAAATATACGTTTTGATAATAATTTACTCCATTACCGAGTAATTATATAATTTTGCACACTCAAACAGATTTTTTATATTTAGAAAACAATTTCATGTACCATATTATTATTTTATAATTTTAAATTAACTTTGATTATAATCACATATTTTCATTGTGTAATAGTATGACAATTATAATTTTGTTTTGCTGAAATCAAAATTGAAACTCTCGGTTTTGATTTTGCTGATAGATGCTGTGAATTCTAAAAATTCAATAAAGCCTTTATATTTAATTCTCATTTGTATTTTCAATATTTACTTTAACTTTTATAGACAACGAAAATTGTATAAACTTCAAAGTGCGTACACATAATAAAAAATATAGTCAGGCCGCAGGCCATTGGAAATTATGCGATATTAATCACATACTATTAATAATTTATAATAAATGTGTTTTCTAACTTTTGCTAATTTTTTTCGTTTTAAATAACTATTTCTATTTACATACTTTTACTTAAAAAATAGAAATATTCGAATGTTGAATAAAAATAATTGCAATAAATTTCAGAACACATTTATTTAAGATTGAAAGTCAAGTTTTTTATGGTGTTATAATATAAATTTTAATAAAATTATAGATAATAATGTAATTTTGCTTAATGAGTTAAACTTAATATTCTATTAAAAATGATAATAAATATCGTTTAAATATAAAAACATTCGTCCTACAGAGTTTAAACTTTCCAAGAAAAAAAAGTTGCCTTATAATCTGTATTTATATAATTATGCATATGTGTAATTTATATATTAAAATATAAATACTGCAAACCTGGCTGCTAACAAAAGTTAATTTTCTAGTGTGTGTATAAGTTTTTAAATAAAAAATAATTTTCGTCAATTTTCAGGGCATTTATTAAGATTTCCTACTTTTACATAGTCATTCTTTCCTTCGTTTCCATAAATCCCATTTTAATTGTAACTCCCAAAAGTTTTAAAACAAGAAATAAGAAAGGTCTAATTAGCAACCTGAGAAGTTTGTGTAGTTTGACCTACTACTCGCAGTCTCAGAGAGCAATGAGGCATATTAGAATACACCTTACAATACATCTCGTCGTTTAAGCGATTTCAGGATAATGACTCCTTGGGCAGCTTGGTGGTTTGCCAGTGAAATTTCACCCAACGGGGCTTTCAGAAGGATAATGACATTCACTTTTAGTATTGGAATCAGAAAAAAGCATTTATGAAACTGCGAGTTAACAATATTACTAAGATTTGAGAGTAACAGTACAAAAGAATATTGTACGACTTTGGAAATACTAATCACCCATAAAAAACTAATACTTAATACTAACTTTAATAAAACAAATTACTCTTCTTCATTAGTATTTGTTATTTAATATTCTAATAGTTTTAACTCTATTCGTATTTAAAAATTTTAATTTATTATTAATATATACAATAAATTAAATTTACTCCTTAATTTGTATAAATTATACACAAAATTAATCTGAATTCATCTTAATAAGTAACTATTTGTTTAATTCTAAATAAAAGCAGCAACTTATTAATTGTAATATTTAGAAGGCATATAATAGGTGTTGAAATATTTTCCACAAAAAAAAAGTTTTATATATGTTCTAAAATTTCATGTATTAAAACAAATCAAATAAAAATAATACAAAATTTCATAAATATATTATAGTGATCATACATAAATTTTATTTTTTTTATAAAAGTTATTGAAAAATAAACTAGAATTGTTAATTTTATATCAATATCTATGCTTTATTTTTTCATCTTTTAAAAAAATGTTTAAAAATAGTTTTAAAACTTCATATTTTTTTATAATTTTTTTCTTTTAAAATTTATTATTAACATAATTAATATCGAATCAAATATTTTGATACTAATAATCCTTGGTTTATTTTGAAATTCAAATGTCTTGAATTAAAATATCAATTTCATATAATTATCATTTGATCATGCTAAGAAACACTTATATTTATTTAGATTCCACGCATTGATTATTGATAATACAAACTTCGACAATTAAACGTATATTTTATCTCGATTTTTCATATACTTCTTTACAACAGCTATATTTAACTACAAACAAAGTAAATACATTGTTTTAATAAAAGGTTTAATTTAATGAGTTAAATTCATCATATATGAAAAATTTAAACGTTTAAATATAATCACTTATAGATCGTCATTTCAAAACCTCAAGATTCTTCATTAATCTTGAGAAATGTATGACCTTATTATTTTTCGATCTAAACAATGTGTATTTCTTTTACTATATCGGGCATAGATGGAATAAACATTACGTGGTGTATATGTTCCGCGAATTTCAATCTGTTCTTTGCCATGCGAGCTTTCGCAAATTTATTTCAATAACATCACATTACATAATACAAATATAAGAATGCGAAGTATCTGAGTTTTAACTGAATGACTGTCTTTTGCACAAAGTTTTTTGATTGTTGAATTCGAAATATTAATTGAGAATTCATTTGTACTTCGTACAATTAAAGTTAAAACATGCCTATTAAAAACAAAATGAAAAGATGTATATTTATTGAAATATTTTTAAAAAAAAATTTTTTTATATTAATGGTAAAATTGATTTAATAATTTTATGAACATATATTTTTTAAAATTAAAATTTAATCATTTAGTATTTATAATACAATTATTTTCTTTTTGTTTTTCAATTTGAGAAAATTATTTTTATATTTATTACTAAAGAAAATATTAAAAACAAAATAAAAATTTGAAGAAGAAAAACTCAAATTCTACATGATAAAATAAAAAATATTTGTATAAACATGTTTTATATTGCATCTTTTATTCAGCTAAAAAATAGTATCTACTTTTTTTAGTTTAATGCTTAAATATATAAGTTAAAGTGTTCTATATTAAAATACTCCATATAGTAGTAAAATATTTTAATTATAAAGTTTCATTTCAATTAAACAGTAATTCATAATTAACAAAAATAATTTCGATTTAAAGTTTACACTGTAAATTCAGTAAAATTCAAAATATTTTAATTTTATAAGAATTTTCACAAAAAAAATAAACAATAACCTAATTTGTAATATAAATTTTATGTCTCATTTAATTTAATTATCTTTATTCCAATGTATTTTTATATAATTTAAAATACTTAAAGCTAAATTTAGCGATCATTCAAAGATCGATCCGTCGTAATCTTTAATTAGTGAAATTTTAAAAATTTTATTTTTATGCTGATCAATACGGAATTTAAATAAAATATGGATGTGTAGTGTTTCCTTTTAGAGTAATTTTATCTTTGTAGACTATACTTTTTATGTCACTCATAAACTAATATTCAACTTTTTATACATTGCAATATAAAAACAATGATTGACCTACTTAGGAGATATTTAGATTTATATCAGCATGCACATATAATTACGTATTTTAATTAATTTAAATATAATATTCTAAAAATTGTTGTTACACTATTATTTACAAATATTCAATTTTTTTTAATAATATGTATTTATTAACAAATCAATATAATTCAATATAATCAATAAATTTCATAATTATTTTGAAAAATATAAAAAGAAGATAAATTTTTATTAAAATTATTTGTTATATACTACATAGTTGCATATTTACATATATAAACATTAATTATAGATATTAACTTTTCTAAAACAATAAAACTTTTTTACTTATAATTTTTAATAAATCATTTTATTAATGATTTATGTATATTGATTAAAAAGTAGCTATTTAATCCAGTAATATAAATAGTTTTTAATGTTTTATGCTAACTAGCATATTCATTTTATATTATATTTATATTATTTTCTTATATCGTTACTTACGTTACTTTATGCCCATCATAAAAAATTAACAAATTAACAAATTAAATACCTTCTATTCGAACTTATAATTAGAAAATTTAATGTTTAAGCCAATGATATTCATATGTAAATTAGAAGCCATAAAATAATGTTTTACATATTATATTAAGTAAATGATTAAATAATATTTATTATAACTGTTATTGTATTTCATTGTAATTTAAGAAAAATTAAAAATTTAATAGAGTGCTTTAATCATAAGAGAAGTTAAATATTAAGTATGTAGTTTGTATTCGCAACAATATTTTATATTTAATGATTTTATGAAACTCATATATAAAAATATACTTAGATTGATTAGAAAAAGTGTAAGAAAAAAGATCTCAAATTTTATTTTATAAAGAACAAAAATCAAGTTTCAAAAGAGTACATTAATAAAGCAACATAAAATTTATCTTGATCAACTTTACTTGAACATGTTCCTAATTCAACGAGAATATCTTTGTAACAAAATTATTTTAAAAACTTAGTTTTGTATAAACTTTTCTTTACCTTCATGTATTTTTTAATCAATAAAGTTTAAATCGTTCAGAAACTTCTCAGTACTTTCAAGTACAATTTATAAATGCTGACAATGCAAATATAAGTGATAATCTTGATTAATTGTTTCAAAAAGATATTTCAGAGAGAAAATTGATGACGTTCCGATTTTTCTTTATAAACTAATATTGTTATTTGTTTTATTCGTTCTAGAAGATTATATAAATTTACGATCATGATGAAGAGGTTATAAAAATTTTTTAAGTATAAGACTAATTTCTCTACATTCTTTTCGTACTTATTCGGACATATTTTTTTGAATACAACTTGTCTCATGCTTCTTTTTAATTGATATTAAAAAGTTGATCTTCTTCTTTTTCTAATTAGTATTAAAAATGTTAATAAAAACAACTTTTCTAATGTATTCAAAATTCAGTATGAATAGCTGTAGAAATACTTTGCCAGTTTCAATGTTCATATTTTACTTTTATTAAATCGACTTCGAATCGCGTACATATTTGTATTCAGTTGAATCGATTTTATTTGACGTCTAGTATCGTATTTCTAATTTTACTAAGTCGGGCAATTACTAACTTATACATATCTACACTATTTGTTATGATACTTTTACTTTTGAATAAAACTCAGATTATTTGAAGTCAATGATCTTTAGTAAATAATATAAACACTCTTTAAGCAATCCTTGCAGAAGCTGCAATCTTGGGAATCCAAAGCTCGCAGCTTAAAAATATAAACAAAAAAATGTGATTGACGCGTTCGAAAACTGTACACCTTGTGAATAAAAAGTGAATAGGTAAAATAAAAGCAGCAGAGAAAAGCCCCAAGTACATATAAAAAACGTAAAAAATCCACTAGAATTCAGTTCACTGGAGACGTCAAACCAAACGGAGAATCCCATACGCTCGTCATCTTCTCTCTCTCCCCACTCTCGCGCCCCTCCCACTACCAGCCCAAAACGTCAATCGCACGTTTCGAAGGCGCACGTGCACAGGCCAAAAATAAAAATTGCATTTCACTGGAGCTCAGTACGTCACTCACGGCTAAATTTGCTTTTGGAAAAAATTGGCGGAAAGTTGCTGGAAAGAAAATCAAAACAAAAAAAGAAAATAGAACGTAACTTGAACAAGAAAAATTGATGCACAAAAAAGCCGGCCGGAGCACCCGCGAAAGAGGAGAATTTGATTTGCGCGCTCTATAACTAACGAAGGGCCCTGTGTCTTTTTAATCGATGTATCCGTACGAAAATGAACTTGGAAAGGGTGAAAAATCCGATTGTGAATTTTTTTTTATATTATAAAATGTATATATTTGCGCGCTTCTGTAATCGAATTTTACGTTTGGAAAATAATTACAAAATATCGAATCTAGCCTTTTGGTCTCTTTTTATTTTTTTAATAAATGTAAATAATAGATATATTATTCTGAAAATTATTGAAATTATTGACTTCAAAACTCTATAAGTAATGATCTAAGAAATAGCTTTAATGTAAATAAAAGTAGTTCATATTTAAGTGAAAATTTTACAGTTTTTTCGAATTAAAGTAATTTGAAAATATTAATAATATATTATAAAAATAACTGTGAAATCTAATTATTAACCAAGAGATCGATAAAAAAACTAAGAATGTTTATTAAATATTGTTTTAATTATCATTTAACCATGGAAGTTTTGTAAAATGTTACATATTTTAAAAAATGATAAAAGAAAAAATATAATTCGTAAATTTTTACCTAATTGACTGATCGAGGGCTTAAAAATTAATCATTCGTCCATAAATCTATTTTTACAATTTTTATGTAATATAAATTGCCTGAAATTGTTGCTTGGTCGTTAATAATGCATTTAAATTAAAAATATATTTAATACATTTATTAAATCCTATATGTGCAGAAGCTTAAAAATAATGAGTGTATTATTATTAGAATACCCATCGTAAATTATCATCCTAAAGAAATACTATTTCTCCAAAGCATGGATACACCCGTGTTTCTGTAGTGATCTCTCCGCGACTCATTATCGTCTTTCTCCTCATTCTTCTTTCACGTAAATAAAGAACAAAAGAAAAATTCAATCGAATGTTTAATTTCAGACTGACTGTCATTTAGACAATATAAATTCGATGAAGGTTTATCCAAAAAAGATTGCAGTCATAGTTGTTATTAATTTCGTTAAGAATCTACAAACACAGAATATATATTAATAGCTCGAGAATGTATCTCGTCTTTTGCGTATCGCCGTGGTTGTCTTCTGTAGTTCAATGTGGACTCATTGTATACGCATCTTACAGGTAGTTGCTGATTATTAAAAAAGACGTGATAAAAGTGAGACCTCAACTGAATATTCGATGGTAAATAAATTACAAATGCTCTGCTAAATCACTACTTTAGAACACGTATAATAATTTTTTAAATCAACGAATTAAAACAATAATCCATTATTTTTAAATATAAAAAAAAACTCGAGGATATATATGATATTATAAATGATCACTTATATCAATAAATTATAACTAGAAAAAAAATTTAATTTAAAATTTTTCTTTCATAATTATTTAATATTTATAAAGTGTTTTAAAAACAAATATAAAAAAAATGTAAAAGAATTTAATATTTAATTTATAATATTAATTCAATAATAAATTTAAAATTATTTTAACAAAAATAATAAAAATTTAAAACAATAAAAATTTATATGAATATAATCTGTACTTATTCGAATAACTTACAATTATATTTCTGAATAATATCAAAAAAATTTCAATACAAATAAATTTATTTTCTTGAATAAACAAAAATCATTTATATAATAAAATCTCTTTAAAATAACGTACATCAAAAGTACAAAAATTTTTTTTTTTGAATATTTAAATTATATGTAAGATTTTAATAAAGTTTTAAAATTTATTCTAAAACCTTTTTACTTAAAATATATAAAAATTCTATGTAATATTTATTTATATTGCAAAACTATACAAAAAATAATAAATAATATTGTATAAGTGTTAATTGTAACTAAATATTTATATAGAATTTTAAATGAAAAAAGTATAAATTAAAATTAATTTGGGTATAATAAAAATATATTTATATAATTTATAAGAAATCAATGTATAATTTTTTAATAAAGAAAATTAAGAGTGATTTATTATATATAAACTGCATGCCTTTATTTATACTACAAATAGTATAGTAAGCAATATTTTCAAATATTTTGAAGAAATTAAACATTTTTTTAATCTTGGGTCTTATATTTAAAAATTTATATATTTTATATTAATTTTTTATTTTAAATTACAATTTTTAATAAAATTATGTTAGTTCAATAAATATTGTAGATATAATAAATAGTGCCGAATTAAAAATATTTCTTGTAATAATAAGAGAAAAACGTATAGATAGTTTGAAATAAACAGAAAATTATAGCATTTATTGATTTTAGTATAGTTAAATACATAATTTTTTATGGTTTTTCATAAAAAAATATTGAAATTATATCGTATATTCAATAACTACTAAATATTTTCTTATAATTCTTTAAAAAAATATAAGAAATCAATACAATTACACTTTAAAGTATATTTTAGGATAAATTTCAATTAAGCTAAAATAAAAATTTTATTGAATAGATAAATTACAAAAATGCTTATTTGCAGAAAATTAGTAAACTTATAAAATAAAAATAACATTTGTATTATACTTAAATAAAAGTTTTTGAATTACGTTGCTTTACTTCGTATTAAAAAGATATTATTTATAGAATATAAAATTACGAATAATTAAATTTATTTATTAAAAGAGAGTAATCAAACATATTTGGTATTTCTTTGATCAAATATAAATAGTTTTTGTAATTTAGATTTATTTTTCCTATATTTTAATTCAATATTAAGATTCAAATTTGATGATAAATATATATCTGTCTTCAATTTTTGTTAATACTTTATTAAGATACGAAGATCATTTTTAAAATTGATATATACATCCGAGAATAAAGTAACAAAATCGTATTCAAAACTTATATTGATCAATAATATTAATAACGTTCTTTTGTATTTTAATTAATCTTATGTATATGAAAATTCAATTTTTATATGTATTATTGAACTCGTTAATAAATTATAACTTATGAAATATAGAGGAATTAAATACATATTTAAGTTCTCGATGTATCATCTATACAATTATAAGTAAGGTTTATGATTTATTAATAATTTTTTTTTAATATTCATTTATATTTTTGATTCGTACATAAGTGTAAGATTCTAATTTTTAAACATGCATTACCCCTTTGTTATTATAAAAATAGAACAAGTCAAGTTTTTAAAGGTATAAAAAAGAGAATTACAATATAATAGTCATAAGTAGATGATTTATAATTCGTTTGCTAAATAGTTGGATTATTAATGTTTTATATTTAAAATATAAACCGTTCATAGTTTTAAATCATAAAAATCTAAAGTGTACTAATTAATTAATTTAATTTAAACAAATAAATATTTCTTAACAATTATAAATTAAAATTGAGTATTTAATTATTTATTTAGTGATAGTCAAGAAATCATTTCATATACATTTTAATACAATTATAAATTTATTTCAATTTAAAAATTTTTATTTATTCTATATTTATTATAACTCTTCGAACTGTTAGTGTTATAAAAGTTTATTTATTTTATTTATCATAGATATTACAAACAAAAATTTTAAATAAAAATGAATACAGAATAATTTAATAATTCTATTACTTCAAGAAATAAAAATAATTATCCTTGTAAAGAGAAATAGGAGTACACAAAGATACATGTTTAACCAATATCTAAACAATTAAATGAGAAGAGTATATATAAGGAAGGCGAAACAAGCCTTTTGGATAAAACTTACGATAAAATACGAATCAATTAAAATTAGCGTATCCTGAATTATGAGATTAAAAATAATACAGGCGTAACCTATCGCAAAGAAAAACACCATTGTAGTCGAACATTTGACTCAAAAGCTATTGAATCATGTTATCCGTTTCGCGTCGTTTTATGGTTGTGTACGTCACTGGTTCCAGGAAATTACGATCGTCTGAGCCGTGACCGAGGCTCCAATTACAGTGCCTCGCTCTCCCGAAATGAGACAATATAGCAAGTCAGCTGCGGCTTTGTGAATTTTCACTTTTATAACCGAGAAGAGAATTTAAATGATGCGCGAGGAAGTATGCAGGGTTAGTTGAAGTAAATACGTTCATTGTTGGGGTAAAATTAATTACTGAGTAATTCGAATATTAGTTGAATTAATTAGAAACTTTTTGAAAATTTTAGTTTAATTGGATGCGGTATGGTACATTATTTTATTCGTATGCCATGTAAATTAAATTTACTTTATTAAAATAAAACTGTTATATTGTTTAATGTTATTTTGATTCAGTTTGTCATATATTATGTATATTATATAAATAATTCGTTACTTTGACTTATATATTTAGAAAACTTTATTTATAATATTTCCTTACATTTAAACTAATATTCAAATGTAATTACGATACAAAAATAGGATTTTTATATTATTTAAAATATCAATATTAAAACTTTTATATTTAAGTTTTAAATAAAACATTTTTTACACTTAAAAATAACTAGAAAATATTTTTTTGTAAACTGTGTTTATATTATTAATATTTAATAATATAAAGAAATATAACCAGAAATATACCAGCTAATTTTCGTGGGATGTGACTTATCGAAACTCATACGTGACTGTATAATGTTAAATTATTAATTTGTTTACATTACAAATTTATAAAAAGATTAGACCCTAAGTACAAAATGTCGCTTTTTAAATATGAGTCTAAAGTTAGTACAATACACTTTAGGAAACCGTATCTTTGCTTCATCAAACTATACCTATTCTTTCAAAAATAAATCGCCTCGTAAATCAGAAAGCCAGACGACTTATCAAGCTCAACTTTATCGCTTGTCACTGGCTGCCACAAGACAATTTCATATGTGACGACAATCTTCCAACCGGTATTCGTTTATCGTTCCAATAAAGATCTACCGGTTTTTCAAGAAACTGCAATTTTTACTGAATTCAACCAAAATTGTTATTGCATATTTGAAATTTTATGGAATTTTATGTACTTCAAAAAAATTGAAACCGTTTAGTTCATTGATTCATAATCTTTAAAATGTTCCACAGAAGTATGATAAATGTGATTAGAATTTGTCTTAAATATTCAAATCGAATTCAAATAAATAATAAGAGAAATAAGATATTAATGTACTTACAAGTTATTAAAATTTAAAAAACATTTTTAACTATTTTTGCAATAAAAATTATATTTATATAAATTTTGTAAAATTTTTGGCAAAATAATAATTTTAATACTAAATAAGTAGTTGTAATACTCCAGGTGAAAATTGAATTTTAATTATTGAATATTGATAAAATGGTTTATTATACTATTGGCATGTTTAACAATTTTTATTTATAGTTTTGTATTTAATTTTCATATTTGAACTCAATTAATTACTTATAATTAAAAATTTATAATTTTTTATACTTTCAACCATATACATAAAATACATAGAATTCACTTTTCTACTGGACTAAAATAAATACAAAAACATTTGCTATTATTCTATTTTAAATCGTTGGGATAATAAAAATAACATAAAATTATTTCTCTAGTAAATATAATAGGTACAATATGTAAATATTAAATATGTATTATAAGTTTATAAATTATGCACTCTTAATGAATTTTTAATTCAGTTTGATACATCATTTGGTAGTATTATTGCTTACTATTGTTTGACTTGTATTTTTTTCTATTTTATTTTAATAATAATTTTTTATAAAATAAAACTTATTTTCTTTCCTAATTTTTCACATTATAAGTAATTCTAAATATAATATATAAAAATAGCTAATTAGACAGCTAAGAAACATAATTTTTAATGCAATCTGTATAATTAGTATAATTGATCGATACCTTGTTTACCTCATTAAGAAGCTATCTTCTATCTAATAGTATTAGCGGAAACGGAAAGCATATAAGTATTATAATAAAAAATATTATCAGTAGTGTATATGTACAGAAAAATTGTTGTACACATAATTTAGGAAAAAATACATCTATTAGTTCTTAGTATTATGAAAGCATTAATAGCTCTTTAATATGAAGAAAGAGATAGTTATCAACGAGCGTTGCCAGAACAATTGATTCTAGGCTGCTTTTCGGTAAACCGATCGGAATGACCGAATAAATGCGATGTATGAAGACAACAACCGTGACTGGACCAATGAAACCAAAATCTGATACTGGCACTCAAACGTTACTTAGTACGAATGTATACGAGCTGATTCCATATTATTGGTAATAATTAAAATGTAATCCCTACATCGAGAAATAGCTTCTTCATGTTGTCATTAATTCACATATCGATCTCATTGTACTGAAAATTCGTCTATAAAATGCACGTATTTATTCAGTGTGTAGACAAAAACAATAAGTAACAAGTTCATAAGAGCATAATTATACGATATATATACGCGCGGAAGGAAGCGCTAATGTGCTTAACCTAGTGCCTTCTAAAAATACCTTCGGAAAATCCGTTATTTTAACGGATTAAAATTTTGTAATAAAGTAAAATAACTTCGTGTTTATTTTAGAAATTATTTAATAACAGTCAACTGTTTTTTCCACGTAACCCTCAAATATAAATTTTTTCCAGTGTTCTTTCTACAGTTTAGTGTGACGCTGATACATAATTACCAATTTATTTATGTACTCAAAAGTATATGTTATTTACAAATTGTATTAAATATCAAAGCGTTTAGTAATAAAAAATTTGTACATGCATATAAATTTATTTATTTGTTTATTATTTACAGCTATAAGGCTAGTTTTAACATTGTTTTAATTAATTATTCTAAGAATGTATATCGAAACCATATTTTTAAATTATATTGAAGGTAGATTATTAAAATAATATTTTAAACATGCTATTTTATTATAATATTCTTTTTATTGTGTTATTTTTGAAAAATGTATGAGTTAAAATAATTAAAGTATTAAAATTATGTAGATATACAATTTATAATTATTTATTTATTTATTAAAGTAACTCTTAATCCTAAATGGTATTAAAGCAGATAGATCGATGCTTTACATATATCGAAAATATTGTAAAATATGTAGTTCTTCATTTGTTAAGAATAATATAAAATCTTATATAATCTAGATAAAATAAATATTTATTTTCATTAATTAAATTTTTATTACATACATGCTTAATACAAATATAAGACAAAAGTTGAATCCCATTTGAATTTCTGGAAAAAGCATTTGTACGCATACATATATTATTTCTTCTTTTTGTTCTTAAGTTTCTTGCGATTGCACATCTAAATTCGATGAAGGATTACGATATAACAGGAGAATAAGAACGAGCTGAAAGAAGAACCTAAGGAGAGAATATACATATGAAAAATTGCATAATTCATGCTAAATCATGCAAATGAGCCAAAGAACTTTGTGTTGCCTCGAAAATCATCGACAGTGATGGTTCCTCCTCCATCTTTTCTATCATTACTTATCGTTACTATATATGTTGGATAGATATTGAAAATATTATAAGAAAAAAGTAAAAGTTAGGGGAAAAACTTTCACTTCACATAGATTTTCTTGTATATTGATATCAAATGACAAGGACATTGATTACTAGTCGTGTAATAAAAATACATGAAGAATTAATTTGTAATTAGCAAGTCACAAAATTGATTAGCCATACTGTGTAAATTTTCAGGCTTATGCATGAAAATTATCATTATCTACTAATTTTAAATGAATCTCAATCTCTAGATTACAACTTTGCAATGCACAATTTTGTCGATATTATTGCTGTATTTATTATATTCACTGACAGTATTATCTCTGCTGTGATTTTGTTCCGAGGTAGGTTTATTGCGGTTGACGGGTGATGGCGATTCTTTATTATATTTCGTATTTTACGTAATTGAGTCCCTTATTCGATTAGCTTATAAACATTTAAAAATATTATTGATTATTGTTTTTCATTATGGTAAGTACAGTATTTATTTAATTTTACAGATTTATATCCGGATCTTATGCAATGCATTTAAATTTATAGACATAAATTAAATTAAATTCAAACCAAGCATACATGAATCTTTCAAATCTATGAATTTCGAAGTTCGAATTAATGTAAAATGCTAGATACTAAGTATGAAATTCTTATAATTAAACAT
This sequence comes from Dolichoris vasculosae, assembly GCA_018907195.1. Lineage (NCBI taxonomy): Eukaryota > Metazoa > Arthropoda > Insecta > Hymenoptera > Agaonidae > Dolichoris > Dolichoris vasculosae. Next base: position 2,189,048 of record JACCHY010000019.1, read on the forward strand.
AAAAAGGTTATTGGTCAATTTACAAAAAAACATATAATTAATATGAATTATTAATTGAAATTTTATACTAAACAGAAACAAATTATATTTATTTATAACATATTTTTTACATGCAATATTGAATATGTTATATAAAGTGCCATATTTATAATTATTTTTACAAATATTTATATTTTTTCAAACATTAGATAATAAAGATATTGTAATACTTTCAAAAAATAACATTTTCTATAAGCATTACTGAAATATAAATAATGTAATTTTCATTAAAAATTATAATACTGTTTCAAAAAGAATTATTCCCGTTTAGATTTTAATAATCAAAACTTACTTCTTTTGTATTTCTGCCTGCAAAATTTATTTAAATATATAATTATATCTTTTGAATAATTTTTAAATATATATATGTACAGTATTCAACTTAATCTTCAACAACTTAAAATAAATTCAATATTTTTGAAAAATTATAAAAAAATGATAGAATACTATATATAATGTATCTAAAAAAATAAAAATTTAATATTTAAATACTCATATTTCAACAACACGTACTATTTTCCAATAATTAATTTTTTTAATATATACACTAATTACTTAATAATAACTCACTACTGCAAACATAAATAATACATTTTTAGAAATATTAAATTTAGTTTTATATGAAAATATACATCATATTTTCTCTCTCATATGCATACGTATAATATAGCTAGAGAAGTAGACAACAGCTATAGAAAACAAAGTCCATGAAGGCGAAATCTAATATCTTAAGAATAACAGGTTCAGGAGTTGGAAGTGCGACGTCAACACGACACAGATACTGAAACGATAAGTCTAGAACATTCAATGTCAGCAGTTCAAATAATACCACTGAACCATATTATAGTCCAGCTACTCTCTCTCTCTCTATCTTCTTCTTCCTATATACATATCACCATGGTACTTATTGAGCACCATCCAACTACCGATACAATTCCTTGATACGATTAAATCACTACTCTCAGCCAATAATTATGTGAAAATCCAAAGTTGATCCTAACTTATTTTTTAATTAGTACAAAAATGTTACTTATATTTTTAACAAGAAGAAAATTTAATATATATTTTCAAAATTTATTGCATTATTCAAAAGAGTATGTAAATCTTTTATTTTATAAATTTATAAATAATTTTTACAAAGTTAAAATTAAGACGAAAATTGATTCAACAAAAATATTATGACAGTTGTTAAATATGTTTATTTTCAAAATTATTTTAAATTTGAAAAATTAAACAATTATAAACTAATTCTATCATCTATTAAAATAAAATTTAATAATATTTAATAAAATTTAGAATTTATTTTGACAGTTACTGTTTATTATTTTCACACAATATTTCACAAGAATTTTATATCATTTATTAATATTATTTTTTAATTTCTATAAAAATTATTTTTAAAATAGATTGCAATACGATAAATATCTTAGTTTACACATTATTGTATTTATATTTTTATTATCTATTTTTTATTAATTTAAAAACATAAATATTATTTAGAATTAATGGACTATTGTATTGATAAATTACTTTACTATTTACTATTTAATTATTTACTATTGAAATTATTGAATATCCACGATTTTGAATAACACAAAGAAATTATCAATACAATTAAACGATGAATTTATAATTTTTTGCCAAATTTATATACGATTCGATAAAAGTAACGAGAATTAGACAAGCAATTTTGATGAGAACATATTTATATTGAATTTAATTACTTGTTTTTTTTTATAAATTTCGTTGTCGTGAAGGAGAAAACATTTTACAAGTAGTTAACTGTTTTGTAGATACTTAGGGTATGAACATCCGTTACTTTGACTGTACTTCGAAGAGAAGACAAAGAAAAAATATAGAAGAATAGGGAAAAGAAAATTCACTTGTAGCGTAATTCCTTCAATTATATCGAAAGAACGCCCCCTTTAAAGTGCCTTCAATTGTGCACCGTGCTTTGGCTACCATAAACAGCTTCATAAAGCTATTTACTCCTGTTCATCTTTGCGACAACTTTTTGTCTCTTTCTTTTCTACAGAAAGCAATACACTGCTTTCATACGTCTCTTTCGCCTTAAAGGAGTTGTCGCTATTAATTAGGAATTGCATTTTTGAACGTTGTTACAATAAGCTTTAACAAGCGTCCATCCATGATAAGTGCGAACAGCGAAGAGAGTAACTGTGGAATGAGAAGGGGTAATTGAATATATAATTAATGATGTCCAACGGAATTTATACCTTCCGCAAGTTGGTTTATAAATAGTGTCTCCGGATCAAGCGACCATTCGTCTGCCCATCCGCAGATGTGTCTCTTCTTTCAGGACAGAAGTGCGTTACGTTAAGCACGGTTCAGTACCTTAATTAGTTTTGCGAACGAGTCTCAGCGTGTCGCATTAGTTAGAAACTGGATATTTTCCACTAGTCAACGCAGCCCCACTGTTGGACTTTTGGATTCGTTTATATGTATGTATTAGCGCTGAGAGTAGAAAACAAAGACGCGTATAAACAAGCTGGAAGAATGAAAGCTACATTTTTCTCTCACTTTTTTGCTTTTCTTTGTTTGGCATAACGTATGAGTGAGAAACACGTCATTTTAACTATAAATCACAATTCGGATTTTCTCTGCCAAATTATTTCAGAATTTTTCCTTTCAGTATTCCTAGTTCCGTTTTTTTCTTTATATAACTCTACTGGTGAATTAATTTTCTTCCTATGCTTATTTCTTCTATTTTAGTTTTATCAAAATTAATATGATTATTTACATAGTAAATAAAAGTAGTAGATAACTATATTATTGCGCCAGCTATTGATTTTCTTTAATAAATCATTGAATAAATATGATTAAATCTACAATTTTAAATTCAGTCTTTTATTATTATTACTACTAAATGCTTACATTAGTCTTTAATTTTTAGATCTCTTAAGCAATTTTAATTTTCATTAAGCTATGTTTAACGATAATAATCTTAATTTTTAAATAACTTTGTAGCCCTTTATAATACAAATAGTGAATTTCATACATTTTAATCTTATAAATATTACAAAATACACTTTTATATTATATATAATTTTATACTTTTTTAAATATAATTTTGTATATTATTTATATAATAAATACTTATTATCAAAGAAATATTTTAACTAAATTAATATGTTTATATAATTACAATATATTGTGTTTGATTGACGAAAAATTATTAATATCAAGCGCTGCAACTATACATGTCAATTTTGCACAAATTATTTTATACACAATAATATTACATAAATAATTTTTTCTACTATTGGATTTTTATCAATTAAACTATATGGGTAACTTTTTACTTGTAAAAGAGTCCTCAAATTTAGTAATTTTAGTTTCACGGTTGAATTTATCTATACCCATGAACACAGGTATTCTACCTTTTACATATCTAGTTTTTATACACATTGATCCCATTATATCTTTTTAATTATTTTCCCTCGTTTTAAGAATTTTCTTTTATAACCACATGCTGATATGCCTGAAAATACTATCCCACTGTTAATTATGAAGCTAATTACCTAGAATTTACTTTGACGAAGTGTGTATATCATTCATCCACCCAATGATTAGCCAAAGTCGAATTTTAACCTGAAGCAGTGTAAATAGAGACGAAATTATAACATTTATTTTTAAATAAGAATTTGGAATTCGCATTTCATCAATTTAAAAACAGTGATACACATATTATGAAGAAATATTATTGCGTTATAATTGTATATTATAATAGTAACTTGATTATAATATATAAAATTTTGAATTCACATTTCTCTATACTAATAAATTAAGATAATAAACTAATACTTTGCTTGTAAAATATATAAAAATTATCATAAATTCTCGAATGAAAATTGAATAAAATGATTAATAAGGTTGAATAGGTAAAAATTACTGATTATTATCGAATTTTGAATAATTTAACGATGAAACTTTAAATTCAGAATTTTTGTTTCATTTCATACTTATATTTTCAAAGTTTAACATAAAATAAAATATTTTTTTATAAATCTTGTATTATTCAATACATGTACATTTCCGAAATTTGTAAACCTTGCATCTAAATACGATATCATGAATTGCTACGGTCGCATTAACTAGTCAACGGTAATATTCAATATTCAAAGATCAGCTACTTTATGTATTATAGCTACATACACATTACATAATTAATTACAAATTTTTTGAAGGAATATATATGTGTGATTTAATAGTCAAAAAATAATGTCATACTATAATTGCGTTTATAAGAGATCAGAAACTGTATTAATTGAATACATGTTATTACACACGATTTCATATAAAATTTTGTTATAAAGATATAAATATAAAAAGATAATCAAAAGTTATTACGTTTTTAATTATTTTATAATAAATTGAAAACATCGAATAATATTTTTTTTTAATTAAAAAACTTCTGTACCTATTCTCTTTTAATTTTAATAGGATTCATAATATAATTGCGACAATTATATTTTATAGATTTGCAAACTGTTTATATTTTATAATGAAATTATTATCTGTAATAGGTATGTCTAGATTTATTATTTTTATTACTTTTTTAAATTATGAATTTACTAAAATACATATTAAGAATATAACAAATAAAGTATAAATTATTCAATTAAAGAAACTATACTATGTTTATCGATATGCTCGCTTTATATATTTATATTATTACAAAAATCTTAAAAATAATATGATAATTGATGACAAACAGAAAAATATCTTTATTCGCGCGCGCGCGTGTGATGTAAATGTAATTAATTAAACATGCATATGACATCAATCATTTTAAAAATAAATTTAAACAGAGTTCGCATAAATCAATTTATTCTCTTAATTAGATAGAATGATTATAACATTCTTAGCTAAATCAGTTTCGTAAGACATGGGTATTTTTACAATAGAACGATTGTGAGAATTCTAAACTCATTATTACGAACTAATATTTTTACACTATTTCATAATATAAAAAAAATATATAAAAATCATTTATTCAGACTAAGATGTTAAAGTTTTTCTAGAATAGTTGTATTATTCTATTGAAAATTACAATATAAATGTGTAAATGACGAAGCACCTCGAAATAATGTTTTAATTTGTTTTAAGAAACTGTATCTTCAAGTATATTAATAAATCGTAAAAATTCAATATTATTTAATGTGAACCGATATAAAGAAAAATTTATATGATTTATAAATATAATGCTTTTCTTCAAAATATATTTGGACAATAGAGAGATAAATATCTATGCATATTAATAGTGCGAAACTCAATTTTTCAAGTATTACATATAAGTTATATTGAATTTTCAATACGATTTTCTAATCACTTATCTGAACGTTTGCGATATATCTTTGTGGGCAACTACACCTAAAATCGAACTTTTCACCCTTCGACCAAAGCAAACTAGCAACTGAAATCCGCGTCCAACAAACTAGTAACTAGATCCGGAACTTGCGTAGCGGTTTCAGTCTTGCCATTTCTCTATCTTTCTCTTTATCTTTTGATTTCTACTTAAAACTGCCAATTATAGTAACATTCATACTGCGGTCCTACTCATTCGACCTATCATGAAGCTACTAATTGATACTTTTTCGCAATTTCCATTATATATATATATATATATATATTATTCCAAACATTTTAAGAAACTGTTGCTTATTTCCTTATTTTTGTGCACTTTTTCATTGTTTCCTAATATAAGACCACTTGGATTTTTTTTATTATACATATATGAGACAAATCTTGAGTATAATTAGATCTTAATTAATCATGATTTATTAATAAGTACCATATTTTTTTACATTTATTCTTTGAATTTTTGCTATGCTATAATATCACTAATTATTTTTAAGACTATTTTTAAAATATGTTATTCAAACTAATTTGTAAAAATCTTAAAAACTTTCATTTAAATCAATGAATTATGCCAACTGTACCACTATGTTTGTACCACTATTTGTTATTGTTATTGCTATTGTTGAAAGAAAAGAGAAGAGGAGTATATTTTACTTTTCTTAACTTTTCTTATCTCATTCTCGTCTTCTGAGTAAGATATGTGTAAATGACTTCAAAATTAAATTTATAAAATTTTATACATTCTCGGTGTATTCTTCTACAACTATTTTACCGAAATATATGGAATAAAATTGATTTTTCTAACACTATTCTTTAAATATATAAACCTAAACAAAAAATTCAAATTTTATATAAATGACAGTTTTCTTAATACTAGAAATCATTGTTTAATACAAAATTTAAAGGTTAAAAGATTGAAATAATATGAAATAAAAATATAAGTATAGTGAATATATTATTCTGTATTAAACAACAATGTATGTTATTCATTGAGAAATAATTTCTTATTAATATTTTGTGTTTACATTCGAAAAAATATTGTCGAAAGAAAACGTACAATAACATAAAAGCTAATTTTTATCATTTACAAATTCATAAATGAAACGGAGATTAAAATATTTTCAAATGTATTGTCATATGATCGTAGATTATTGGTAAATATCTGATCATGTTACTTTTATATTTGTGTTTTCAAATTTTTAATGTAATACTTGAGGCCTACATCAATTATTAGATTAAATTTTAAAATTTTTTTTATTTTTAATTCATAATAGTTCTTATAATATTAGAAATATATATTATTACACATTTGAAACATTTATATTTATCCTATACATAAAATAGTTTGAAAAATATTACAGATAATGTCAAATATATTTATAAAGCTATTATTTTATATAAAAATTTCTAAATAATATAATAATGTTAGAAAATAATTTAGTCTTTTTTAACAAAAATGTATTGCAAATTAAAAAATTATCTATAAATTGAATAAAAAATAAGCTGTGATAACGGATATTTACACAATTGAACCAAAGAAGCTTTCATATGTACATATTTCACAAGAATAAGTCAACTATATCATTTAATGCCTTAAATTTTTTAATAGAACCTTTGACGTTTTCTCTTTAATCTTTTTTAGGGATTTTACAGATTATTTTTCGCCCTCTGGGATTTCGATTTCGAATCTTTAGTATTTTTTTTGTTTCTTCCGTTTATCGATGTCTTCTTTACCTCTTTTATTTTTTTCTTTCTTTGCCGCTGCATTAGAGCTAGATTTACGGATTTAACTACTTACACACGTTGTGCAGTTTGTGGAGTTTAAAGGATTACATAAACGGGTAAATGGTTAGCCAATTGAGGTGCCAATTCAGTCAGAACTCTTGAACGTGTTATATAAAACATATAATAAAATTTGTTAAAAAATTTATGAAACTATTTTTTAATGAAATCTTGAGAAAGATATCATTTATAAGAAAAAAATTTATTGCTGGAAAAGTGATTTGGTTAAATTAATTATTCATATTTCTTATACTTATTGCTTGGACAAAATCAGAACATTTTTTATTATTTATCATTTTTTTTCGTTAAGAATATTAATTATAAGTTTTATTGTTTAATATATTTATAGAAAAGTTGATGTTTTAAATTTATAACATGGGATAATTATATTAAAATTATATTTTTATATAGTAAAAAATTCAAAGTATGTCCAGAAAATATTTTTGTTGTTGCTTGTAAAACAAAATTGTTTATTCAAAATGTATTGTTATAATATACATTTATATATATAATTATATACATATCCATGTACTAAATATCCTGTTACATTCCAAATTAATTTAAAAAATCATTTTCTTCAGTATTTTTAATATAAATAATAATTTTTAAAAATTTAAAGTCACCTTTGGTTAATTCGTCTTTTTAGAATCAAATGCTAAATCCTTCTTTTTCCAAAAACTACCTAAGCGTAGCCACATTTTATTCTCTACACGATACTCGTGCTTTCTCAGCTTCTGAACATTGGCAAGCATTTACACTGTTAATAATAAAAAAGTATAGCATTGTTCTACGTGAAGTGAATTTCTACCTGCTTTAAAAGTAGCTATAGTGAACTTTTGTGTACGTGTAGATGTTATTGTACGTTTTTATTGACATATCTAATATCGATAATATTTTATCATTAGGTAAAATTTTCTCGCACATATTTAAATACAAAACATATGTGTACTTATAATTTTTATGATAATTAAAAAATCCGAAAAGGTCACGTCAATCAATCTGTAATGCATATGCATTATCGATTCAATAATAAATTTAGTTATATCATTTTAATTTTTAAAACTTCTGTATTTTTTATAAGTATCAATGTCCAACGATCAAAATTCATAATTTGTATTGCTTTGTAAGTTTCCGAGATAATTAATAAAAATTTGAAATGCAACATAATAAGTAATTTAAATTTTGTAAATACATTTTTTACCAATATTGAGTTATAGATTTACAGTGTTAATATAGAATTAAATAAATTGTTATTTTATTTAAGAAATTAATTTCTTCTCAAAGAAATTATTTTAAACTATTCATATATTCAAATTTAATATTTTTATTTACTTGAGGAATCTTATTATTATTCTTTTATTAGCGAATATATTGTCGTATAAATTATTCATAATTTTGTTAATTAAATTTCTGTAAAAAATTTAATATTGAATAAATAATAAATTTGAGTGTAAGTGAAATAGTCACATTATATGGTCGTATTGTAAAAGATATATTAATTCTTCTTATATTTTGAAATACACTCACTATTTTTTAATTACAACCAACAAAATTTTCTGTTTTATCCCTTAGATTGAGAGAAACAGGGGGTAGAGAATATGTATGTATGCGATAGAAAATCGTGCAATATCAGTCTTCAAAACTTCACACCGATATTTCAATCATATCCACTTTTATTCTAACTCTTGTTTATTTTTCGTTCTTTCTTCCATTCTTACTTTTTCTATATTTTGGCTAATGAAATAAAATTTTACAAACTTTTTTTGACAATTTCAGTACTCTTTACTCTCCCTCATACCTCTTTCTTCTAAATCTCTTATTTTTTGCTCATTAAACAACATCAATTTTCCTCTCTTATCTTGTAATTTTATATTTATTATTTTTGCTAAAAGCAAATCAATATTTTTGTATCTTTTTTATAGTTTCTATAAATAATCATGTTTTAGATATATTCTCTCCTCCAAGTGTTCTATGACTTTTAACATTATTTCGTACCACTGGTTGTTGCTCTTTTAAATTGTACGACTTCCTTTTCTAATGGAATCCCTCGAAGTTTAATGTGAGATTGCATAAATTTTCTACGACATTTCTTTTGTACATTTTTAAAAAAGACATTGTATAAAATTCAAGTTTTTATTATTTTAACATAATTTTTTATTCTTAAAAATCTGTTCAATATGTCAAAAAAATTTTTTATGGTGAGTGGATGTACGTGAACCTATGCAACAAAATTTTGTGAAACTATTTTTTTATAATTAAGAACACAGGTAAATTTATATTACGCATATTATATTATTGATTGTCTTATTGATTTAAGATAAATTTAAGATATGTTTTTCATAGATAATGTAATATGAGTCGAAATCATAATTTGCAATATTGAAATTTATATTAGCTAATACAAAATATTGTATTAAATTTAATTAAATTATTTAGATTCAATAAAAATAAATATATTATAAACTTATTTAAAATTTATTTTAATGATACTTTTTATGCATAGACGCCTATATACTTAGACATAGAAAGATACGACTAAATAAAAATTAATATATATCATACAAATAAAAATATTTTAAATCTTGATTATCTATTTATATAATTTATAATTTTTAAATTAGTAAAAAGAGCACTTACGTAATAATATACATCTTTAAAGATATTCCTTCTAAAATTTATTTATAATGTCTGTAAAACTTTTAATATTAAAGAATTAACAAAGAAAATTTCTGAATTTATAATAAAATTGATGAAAAATATTATCAAAATTCTTTTGAAATAATCAAAAATCATATCACTAAAATATACATTTGAATGTTTTTATATTATATTGATTTATTTTTTTATATATCATTATTGAAGAAACTAAATAAAATTTATTTAATTCCCTATTATACTTATTTTGCCACTTGTTCTTTGACTTTCGTTTCTGTTATTTTTATTTTAATTTTAAAATTTTATCTTTTAAAATAGAATACATTCAGTAATAAATCTTCAAATAATTCAAGTTGAAAGTTTGTTTCAGTGTAAACAATATTCAATTTTAATAAAACAGTTTGAAGAAACTATTTCGAAAATATTTAAATAAAATATTTTGTAATTAGTTGTTAAAACCGTGATATTTAATAAAATATAATTATTTTATTTATTTTAGCATATACTGACATTTATAAAAATTCTTTATAATAAAAATACGATTATTCATGAGCAAAAAATGTTTTTTATCTTAAATGAAATAATTCGTTTTTAATTATTTCTTAGTGTATTAATCTCATGATAATGTCGTAAAAAGGAAATTTAAATCTTAATTCTATAAAATTTTATAAAAGGTTGTATATATACATACTTTACATTTATCATAATAATATTTTTTAAAAAATTCTTTTGAAAATGACTGCCTAATTTCTTTAATCTGAATTAGTATTTTACAATTATGGCTCCATTATTATTTTCTTTTCAATATACGTAAAGTAATAATAAGCACGATAAATATTAGACATTTATGCGAATGTAAATTGAACTCGTTTTCATATTTTCTTGAATTTGATTTTATTACAATTTATGGGATCACGAATAGTAATTTTATACAGTGGAAAAACAAAATACTATCAAATAGCTATACGCTTATTTTTATGCTTTCAAATTTTATTTTTAACAGTTATAGAATTCACATAGTTTCGATTATTAGGCACGTCTTCGCATATTGCTTTTATTCTTTTAAAATTATTATTTCTGTAATTTTATTGCTCGCTTAAAGCAACTGTCAGATACAGCAAAAATTAAATTAAATTATAGAATTTACTATTTTAAATCTGACGCGAAGACAATCACGCAACCATAGATTCATCTTTACACGAGGGAGACAGCACCGATACATTGTTGTATTTCACGCAACAGGTAAATGTTGGCGACGAGCCAGTTGATGTCGTTGTTTGAGTCATGCCATTATGCAAAATCGCTAGGTCCTATAGTCTTCAATGAGTCAATCACAGTTGTATCTCTAATCACTCGACTTTACATGACTGTTTCGTACATTAGGGAACATCTATTTGGTGCACGAATGGGTGGGTATAATATGTTATTTTGTCAATGAAGAAGGATGAGAGAAAATTCAAATGAGCTTAAACGAAATTGCCCTAAAGTATCATAAAGAATAAATAAAAACTATTTACGTAGTATAGATTACGATTCTCTTACATTTTGGATAGAGGGCCATAATGTGATCTCAGCTTTCATTACCAACACTAAAACCGAGGATAGCCTTTTGTCTGACTACTTTCAAAGTTAGATCTCGGTATTTATGGCTCACTTATATTCGACACAAATACTTATTTTTGTAATAACAGGTCAGAAACAATTTAATATTGTTTTTTTCTTTAGCTTCAGTGAATATTTTTTAATATAAATAATATGTATATGATATTTTAGTTTATATAGAATCTTATTTCCTATAACACTTACTTTAATTTTAAATCATACTCTTGTAAGAAAATAATTTAACTTTATTCTGTTAAAAATGAACTTGAATGGATCTTTTAAAAAATATTTTATTTAAATAAAAAAAAACCTATACTTGGCCGGTTGTTTAGTCGATTTAAAATAGGAGTGACACATTATTTTACATTTAAACTGCTAATCGCATTGTTATTCCATAACTTTTCAATTTTCTAGTGAAATTAAAAAAAAAACGTATCTTATCTTTTTATAATCCAAAAGTTTAAAGTTCTCGACACCGACAGCTTCTAATTTTCTCGAGCTTCTCTGTCTCCTTCCACCCATTAAAACGATAAAAAGAAAATTGGCTAGTAAGATGCTCGATACGTTTACAGCCGAAACACGCAGTTTCGCGCCGCCGAGGAAGATTAGAACCATTCTGACCTCGTCCGCTCGGAAAGAGCGATTTCCCAGCTCGTGTAGCTTTTCCTATATATGTCTGCGTTATCTCTCCCCTAGAATTACTACGAGTGCAACTACTTCCTTCAAGTCTGGTTTTCAGCTAATTACCACGCTACATTACGTTGTGTATTTTACCAATTACTAGAATTATTTTATGTTAACGTATTAGCGTTGTATTGTTGCTCATATTTCTTGTTTGACTCACTCCTACAGGTATCAAAATTATTTTTTACATTAATATTTTCTTACTGGTAATTAACGACTTCAATTATGTAAAAATTTGCACGATGTAAATGGTTTTGTTCAATTATGTATAAATACATTTTCTCATTCTTTTTTTCTACTTAAATACATTGATATATTTTAAAAACCTCTAAAAGATTTGTACGATATAATTTGTGAATGGATTTTAATAAATATAAACAATAAAATATTAAATATAAAAATTAAAATTATTAAATATAAAAAATAAAAATTTGTGAAAAAGTTAAATTATTGATATATAACCAATGTTGTTAATATAGATAATATTTATTGTTTCAAAATTTAATACATATTTTGATTAAATCTTATATTAAAAATATTAATATGAAATTTTATTTCATTAGAAAAAATTTAATGCAAAAAATATATAAAAAATATATAAAATTACGCACATAATCTTATTAAAGCAGGAACAAAAATATTTTTTCTACTATAATACATTGCATGTTATATATATTTTTTTCAGAAAGTTAATATTTCTTTTTGTTAATCCATCCATTTCTAATTGATAGAATGTTTATTTTTTCTAATGGACGAACATTATGTTATAGATATTTATTTTACTGTCATAATAAGGTATTTACAATAATAGTTAATTACTAATATTAAATTAATAAATATTCGTTCGAGCATACGCAGTACTACCTAAACTGGAATATTCGGTAAATTGGTTTAACGCCTAAACACATATATTCCATGCATTAATTAGAAACCCAATGTAGGAGAAATAAATACGAGGGAGTGTAAGCGTATGCTCTTATGCATATACAAACACATATATTCTTTTATATCTCTCCCTTGTCATCTCCGCTACCTTGAAGTGATTCCCTTACTGCAAGTCCTATAACAACGGTTGTATGCCGCGGGTTTACGATCAACCATTGATATCCGCACTAGACAGGTATTTTCCTCTCCTTGCACCCCGTAGGCCCATCGGCCCACCGTAAAATTTAATTGCAAACTGCGATCCCTGGATCGAGCCCCCGGTTCCTATTCTCCCCGGGAAGCGCATCCTGTCGATATGTGCGCATGCGCATACTTCCTAATTCACGGGGATAGAAGCACGGTTGGATCATATCTCATGCAACGCATTTGGTGCGTGTATCGCTTTACGATGAAGCGTTGCGCACCTTTTTGTTCATTTCTTTACACCCAATATAGCGACACCAGAAGATATGACCATTTTTCTTCGCATGTATTCGAGTTGCATGGAAGGTAGCTTAATATATTTTCTTTCAATTTCGGAATTTATTCGATTTCCTAAGAATTATTTTTTAAAAAAACTTATAAATTTCTTATAAATCTAAGTGTTTTGACGGTCGCACTGCAAATTATGAAAATTTCTTATATTTTTCCCGATAATATGTAAGACTGTCCTATTTAAATTTTAAATTAAACTTAATTTAACTTAAAATTCAATATTAAACTAATTATTCCAATAAACTATCGATTCATTATTATTTTAACAAACAAAATATTGACTACATACTTTTAAAATAATAATACTTTTTTAAATTCAATTGTCATAAATAATATTGAAATATAATAGAAAAACAACAATTATTCTAATTTCATTTATAACAGTAAATATTGTGAACTTCAGCGCTTGGAAATTGAAACAAAAAAATATTTAGTATCTGAATTAATTTTAATAACAAAAATACTTTATAAATGCATTAATAATCTATAATAATATTTGGTATAAATTCATATCATTCGATAAATTCAATGAAAGTCTAGTATTCATAATAATAATAAATTTATGTTTAAAAAACTTTTTCAATTAATTCAAAAAAGCTAAATCGAAACTAAAAATTAAATTTTTATATTCAAAATTATATTTTTTTTGATATATGTAAAATGTTCTTTTTAACTTTAATATTCTAAAAGAATATTGTAGAAGATATATATTATATTGTAGATATGAATTTTTTGTAAAATTACTTTAACTTTCTTATATAATTTTTTGTAATTAATAAGTTTGTTTTTTATGCAACAGATAATTAATACATAAAAAAAAATTAAATTAAATTAAAAATACAAAAATGGTGCAGAATATTTCTCAATAATTTTGAATAATCTTTCTTGAATACAAAAAGAAAAAAAAGAAATAAAGTAAAGAATACAAGTTGAAGTGATTTGTAGCTTATAGGAAGTTGATATAATAACTAACACATATTTATATGTAACTAATTTGAGTATATTCACGAAAAATTATGAAAAATGATCGCTACTGTTTTAAAAGAGTTTCATTCGGGTTTTTTCAAAGTTAAAATTGTTTACTTTGCGTACAATAACATGCATACAAGTTCTTTTACTGTGTGAAAAGTTTTAAGTATCTCTTCATCTTGCTTGATTATTATTTCTAAAAAGATTTTTTTAAATTACTTAAGACTCACAAGTCATCGTCTAAGTATACTTATGCTATAATAACTAAAAAAACTTACATTACATTGAACAGACATTGTTTATATTTATCTTTATATGGATTTTTTAACTCGTGATTGTTTTAGTTTTTATGCCAAATGCAATATTTTAATTTTATTATAAGTAAAAAATAAAAATTTTTTATTCAATCAAATTTTACACCAAGATGACAAAATAAACATTTTATCTTTATGTTATAATTTTTAAAATATTATTTGAATATATTTTAAAAAAGAGTCGTTTTTAAATAGCTTTTTTAATAACGTCAATTTTAATGTCTACTATTAAATTTTTATAATATATGATTTATTTTTAATAAGAACTAATAAATAAACATTGACAATAAATTTAATTCATGTAAATCTATTTAAATTATTTTTGTAGAACTTGTAAAAAATTAATTTTTTTAGGAAATCAATACATTACTTTTATCGTTAATTTTCATAAAATTTATTTTATTTAAATTTAGAGTAAAGTAACTTAAAAAGTCGCATATGTACAACATTCTGAATATATAATTATTCAATTGTAAAAACACGTCAAGATTATTCATAATACTATAATCATTCATTTCTTCAATAACTTCAGCGAATACATATATATACATATATAACAAAAGAATCTCATTCACGATGTAAAACACTGTTTAAGTCATCATTCCCGTCGTTTTCAAAACCACATCTCCATTTATTACTCTCCCCCAAAGGATGAGTAAAATCACTTTTAAAATACTTGACTGCACTAGCTATGCTTCTCTATTTGCAGATTAAATCAAATCATCCCACTTGAGTATGACTGTGGCATTTACTATATGCGCATCAAAATTTCATGCAAATTGAAAGAAAATGCAAGCCACCAGCAGTTTTACCATTGTGTGTGCGTGTGTATGGGGGCGCATGTACATACGTCCAAGCGTTCCTTTTGCCATTATAAAATCCGTCAATTTCTCTTCGTCAGACTTTACGACCTCTTGATGCAGGAAATTTTTGTTCATCACTCTCTCCCTTACTTTTGAACTCGTTACGTTCGTCTACTCGTAAATTCGTATCCCTTTCTCCTAACACTTTACTGACCTGAATGAGACAATCTTTTTTATTCTAAATGAATCTCACTAGTAAAACTGTTTCAAAATGCAGAAATATCAACAGTGAGAAAGTCTTATTTATCATATTGCTTTTATATTTACACCTTTTTCTGTCTAATTTTCGATCAATTATATATATTCCCATATTCTTTATTATTTATCATTTTATTGCCTAAAAATAAAAAAGTATATTCAACGAATATAATTAAAATAAAATTCCAGTATCGTTTGTAATGAATAATCAAATTACTACTTTATTAGATTACTATTAATCCATCCAAAAAATATTCTTTGAATTTTTCCATTCAACACAACAGTTATATCAATGGCTTCTAATTTTTTATCTCTTAATTTTTTATCTCTTAATTTTTTAACTCTGCTTTTTAAATGTAGTATGCATATGAACGTCTGCATCTTTTATGATTAAAAAATTTTAAGACTTTGATGAAGTAGTTTCAGGTAGTACTGTAATACCGATCTGTTTTATTAAAGCTAACAGAGAACCACTATTAACGAGTAAAAACTAATGTTACTTATACTGAACAATTAATTTAATCAAGGCACTCGTTTTATTTTTTCATTTAAATTGTCATTTACATTAATTAAAAAAATACTTTTTTTTAAAAATTAAATATTTGTAAATTTTAATTAATTTGAAATATTAATAAAATATCAAATTAAAAAATAACAATATAATGATGTTAAACTTCAACAAATATCAATAATGATAAACATGGATTAATTTAAAAATGAATTAATTTCATAATTATTCAACAGCTAGAATCTGTATGATATAGCTACATTTTTAATATACTTATGATAATTAATTTACTTGTTACTTTATTAATTTTAGATATCGTCATAAATTTTAAAACTTGTTACAGATTATTATTTATATTTCGTATTTATTTGTAAGTAATATAATGCGTTGAAATATTTATTCAAATTTTATAATCTGAATTAAGAAGTTAGAAAAATATTTTCAAAATTTAGTTTACATTTATAATCTTAAAAGTAAACAAAAAATTATAAATCCGTTTTTATATAAAATAAATAACAAATTAAAATGAATAATCTTAGTTAAAAGTATTTAATATTTTTTAAATGCTAAGCGTTTTACATATTATATGCATATATATGCATATGTACATTGTATTTTAATTCATCTTATATTATAATATAAATAATTTAAAAATAACTTTTATGTGTATAAAAACTTAACTTTTAATTCAAATTATGTTAGATTTTAAATCAGAATTAAATTGTATTACGTATAATTGATTGAAATAAATCTTTAAAAGCTATTGAGAAAATATAAAATTTTTTTTGATAAATAATATCGGCGTTAGAATATTAATTTTAAAAATAAAATTTACAAATAGAAATTTTAGTATTTTGAATAAAAATTATTTGACGTTAAAATATAATTACACACACATATATATATCATAATGTAAAATTAAGACTTTAAATCATACATCTTTTTTATTAAGGATGTTATTAAAACCACTTAATTTTAAAGTATACTTATATATTTTAATATCTATATAATGTTTATTTAAATTAATAAAATTTCATTTTAAAATATAATGTATTTCAACGTATATATTGAAATAATGTTAATAATTATTTTCTTTAAAGAAAAAAACATTAAATTTTAATTTAAAATACTAATATATTATTGATAAAAGAATATATAGTATATAACACATATTTTTGCACATGAAAATTATATAATTTATATTATTGAAATTATTTATTTTACTCTTACGAATGCAATGTTATTATTAAAAAAATCATAAATATGATAAAAGTCGCAATTTTAAGTTTACCATATTTTATTATAATATACAATAAAATTATAATTATTACTTTTAAAGTATAATTATACATTATACTAATACTAGAATATTTCTGAAGAAAAATAGTTTATCGATTAAAATAAGTAATGTATCATATCTAAATGTATAGTATTTGATGAAAAATAATTTATACATAATTCTCATTATTGCTTACAAATAGAAATAAATGTTTTCAATTAAAATAATATTTCGTCAAGTCAAAATAAATTTCTTGCAATTAAAATGATGCTTATTAAATGTAAGTTAATAGTTTTTAAAAGAACGTATTCGATAGATTGAAAAAAATTGATTTTACTCTTATAATTTCTTAACGCTTTTTCAATTTAATCTCAATTTCAGAATCATTTGATTCAATGTAATCAAACTTTTAAAATATAAAACAAATTTCTTGTAAAGAACAGTTTCTTAATTATTTTAAAGGTTTTTATTTCTTCGAAACGGCTTGCACTGCATCATAATTCTGAATAGAATTCTACGTATCTGTAATCAATCGATTAGTTTGTAAAAAGCTCTAATGAAAAAAAGCGTATATTTGTAGAAATGAAAGTAAAAATGAGTGAGCGAGGCGATGACGGTCAGAGAGACAGGGAAGTTGCAATCTGTTCACGATGGCTTCCACCCCGGAGCGCATTGCGGTTTCCACTTTACAGTTCGTCTTCGCTTTCATCCGATTCTCTACCACCCCTCTTACGCCTTTCTCTCTCTCTCTCTCTCTCTCTCTCTCTCTCTCTCTCTCTCTCTCTCTCTCTCTCTCTCTCTCTCTCTCTCTCTCTCTCTCTCTCTCTCTCTCTCTCTCTCTCTCTCTCTCTCTCTCTCTCTCTCTCTCTCTCTCTCTCTCTCTCTCTCATTCTCTCTCTCATTCTCTCTCTCTCTCTCTCTCTCTTTCAGTCTCTGTAAACCAACGACCCTTTTCATTCTTCTCTAGATTGAGTGCGCGCTCGCCGGAAGCGAACCCCCCGCCAACCCATCAACGTCAGGACATACTCGTCCATCTACCTGTCCACAGAAGCATTAGTTAAATTCAGCGTTTGGTTTTGGTTGCTGCCCTTCTCGAGTACTGTGCTGTCAATCAGCTGAGAATCACATTGAGATTCACGACCGTTTTCAACCTTTACGTATCTAATATGGCGCAGTAAGCAACCTGATATACTAATATAGAGTGAGAAAAAATTCAAATTTGGAGCTCGACCTGTGTCGAGGCGATAGTTGTATTACCAGGTGGGTCTAAAGTTCATGTTTTTTTGTAATATTGTGCTTGATTTTTTTAATCATATAGCGGTAAAGTTTACCTATGAGAGAATTAAATTTGATAATTTTAAAAACACGAACTTTTTTGTAAAGGTATATATTCACGTATATATTGATTATTCATGAATTATTGAAACATTTAATTAAAAAAGTGTAGGAACGAAAAGCACAAACTGAATATAAATTTTGTTTTTGAAGACAATTTTATGTTTATTATTTATTTGTCAACATTTACATTATAATATTTATTATGTGTAAAACGTGGATTTTATTAAAAAAAATTAGTTGACATCGATATTCTGGTAATAAATTATAGTTTCTTTGACGTAGATAAAATTCATTATATTCCATTTATAAACTTTATGTTAAAATGAAAATTTGAATTTTTATTCTTCGTTAACTATATTTCTTTTATGAATTTCATTAAAATTTGCTGCTATAAAACTTCTATTATATTTCATAATTATTTATATCAATTTTAAGACGTTATTATTTCTTGATTTACTATTTTTGAAATTTTATTAAAAATTTTCATTTACATTTGAGTATTAATAAAGAAAAAATTGAATACTATTATATTAAAATATTAATACTTATAAATATATTTATGTATTGAAAATACAAAGTGGTCGTTTAGGGTTTTCTAACCAAACATTTTATTTCTAAGATAAAAGTTTACTCTAGCTATTGTTTTAATATTCAATTACGTATTTTGTTTTGAAGAATAATTTGAAATTTTATTTTGATTAAAAGATTATCATTCAATGATCAAGAATTGTACAAAAAACTAATTAGTGATTATAACAAATTTATGTTTTTCTATAACAAAATTGCTTTCAAGTGTCAGTATTTGTTATTAAGGAATTTAAAGAAAATTACGTATAAATTACAAATAAAGAAATAGAATCTGTCGTCTTAGACTTACTAGTTGCTAGTTTACCTCTTACAACTATTTGTATCACGAACTTTCTCCACTTATAAAAATTCAAACTACAATGGAAAGCTCTGAAATGTACGGTACGTGACTCAAAACTGCTTCCAAGTGGAACGAGGACGACAATGACCACCGGCATCACGATAATTCAATCATCGTCGTTGCGCCTCAAAGCATTTCCATTCTTCTCTCTTTTCATACAACAAAGAAACGCTGGTCTCAAAATCATACCAACAAACAGATTGCTCTACGTGAAGGAATTACCGAGCATTGCCATGCACTTGGAAAATTAGCAGCGTTGAAACTATAGTGCAATGATTATTCGTGTTGTTGTCTTTTCTGTTGGTAAAAACGCATTTGTCGTATTTCTACAGCATTGTACATTTGAGAACTTTTAATTTAGCCATTCGTAACGTCATCCATTCTTCTATGTCTGCTTTTATGACACATGATATCCTTTATTTGAAATGTCTGTTCAATAGGCCACTCGTCATCTCCTTTTCAGAATATGTTGCTTTACGCACCAAAAAAAACTTTACTTTTTTCGTGCTTTTAATCAAACTCTTTTCTCATTTTTTTGGAGTTTTCAATCTCATAACACTTAATATAAGATCAGTGGATTATTTTTAAAAAGCCGCAAAGGTGCAACGTAATCAAGGATTGGTTACGTTAAATAATTGAATTCGTTTTTGTGCAAGAAATACAACTTGGAATAAGATGATGGAAATTTAGATTAAAACTATCTGCTGTTAATACTTAGGATAATTAATTCAAAATGTATACACTTCAATTTTCCATCGATATATACATAAAATTTTTGTTAATTAAATAAAGTAACTTAAATCTTATCATTATTGTTTTTTGTAAGTACAATCTTTTTGTAAGTAGACAAAATTCAATAATATAAAATATTGTTCTTAAAATATTTTAAATGCAAAAGAAATTTCAGAATCATAATAAAATACGTTAATTATGATATTCAAGGCGATTTAACATTTTGAAAATTGAAATACCAGTAATATTCCGAACTTAATAATAAATTATTTATAAATATATTATTAATATATAAAAGTTATTGTCAATTTTAAATTAAAATTATTTGATTGTAAAAATTTACGATTGCTTTAGTTAAACAACATAGTTAAAATTATTCATAAAATTATATTTTTTATAATTACTAATATTTTTATAAGATACTTATATTTATTAAAATATTAATAATACAAAAATAAAAAATAAAATAATGTATTTATAACATAGAAAATATAATTATAATATCTATATTATTTATATATATGTGATAAATACTATAAAAAATTTTGTTATCATTATATATTATTTTAATCACTTAATATTAAGGCTTTATTTCGTATAAAATAATTTAATTAATTGTAAAAACTTAATTTGCATTCTATAAAAATATTTTCTCTTCAACCCAATTTACATTGGTTTTCACTCTCTGATGCGCATAGATTATTTCACTTGCACTAATTTCTTGTAATTACCAAATTTAGCGAGTTATCACATCTTAATATTATTACAGCATTTTATTGTATATTAAATACTTAGTGTAATAAATAACAATAACTATTTAAATATTGAATTTATGACGTTATAAATAAATGATCATAATTTTATAATTTAAATTATAAGATTGCTTAGTAAAACTCTCCATCTTAAATTGGTGTAAAAAATGGCATACATTTATAGAACTTCGAAACTGCTTATGCTAATAAATTTTGTTTTTGATTATGCAAAAGAAAAATTAATATTAAAACTTCTAAATAACGTTTAACTGACTATAAAGAAAAATAAAAAAATCATGGATGATAGCAAATCACCAATAAATATTGTCAAGTCGATTATAAAATGAATATTTTAAATTAAAAATTTGCTTATTAAAGTGCTTGAACCTCATGGTTATCATTTTAACATTTATTCTTTTTTGTATTTTTGATCTCACTTCATTTCTCTTCCCTATTTGTTCGTCATTATGCGAGTTTATATTGAATTGCGTGTGGTGAATTTCACTTGCTCGAGCCGTCAAAATAGAAGAAAGAAAGCGCAGACACAAATTCAGATAAACAAGAGAATGAACTACGGAAAGATATGAAAGGAGATAATGAGAGAGGAAGGGAAAAGAGAAGCGTGTGGGATCGCATTGATAATTATGTCCCGTTTTCGTGTTTACTTGAAACGAGAGAAAAAGAGAGTGAATAGATGTAGACCAACAGGAAACAAGAATTCGCGATTGTCACAAAGAGTGAAAGAAACAGAGAAAGAAAATTTTTTCCTAGGGGCAGAAAATTCTGAGAATATTTATTGTAATGTACGCGTGATGAGTTTTCTTCTGAAGTCACAAAGTACATTTATGAGATATTTCTCTTTCTACCTCAAGTAAGGGAAATCGCGTTGAGTAAATACGATTTATTACGAACATTTGCAGGCTCATTATTTGCAAAAGAAATCTATTATATAAAAACATTTTATTATTTTTCTGGATGGTATTAATAGTTCGTTACATTATAATAATACTCTAAAATATGACTGATAATTTTACACATTTATCAAATTTATATAATGTCTTAGATACAAACTTAGGAATTGACATTTTGTGGTTAAAATTCGTTAAGATTAAACAAACTTGCACCTAACAAAATACAAATCAATAAAGAAATAAAATTTTTTTAAAGCAAAGAATTTTTTCCAATTTTATATTTGACCACGATCAGTGATCAAAATATAAATAACTATTTATAAAATGTATTTAGTATAAAGTATAAAGTAATAAATTCTGCAACTATTCTAATAAATTTAGAATATAAATATTGATATACAGATATGATATTTTTTACTTCAATATTGCTTTTCATAATACGCTGGAGAATTTGTACTTTAAAAACAACAATATTTCATGAATAAATACTTAATAAAGCATTAAATAAAAATAATAACTATATATTATATCAAAGAAATGAATGTATGTTTGATAATGTAACGTATTGGAATAAATATAAAATTGTAAAAAGAACGTTCTTTAATTCAAGTAAATCAATCTTAAAATAAAAAACGTTTTTACACAGAAAATTCAGATTGATATTTCTACATAAAATGCATAAATCAAATCTAAATGCCAAAAACAATAATAGTAACTTCTGAATTTATCATAAAAACAAAAAATTTTGTTTTGAATTTCTACACTTACTAAATTAAAATAATAATTATAATCTTTATATATCTATGAACTTTTCTCAAAATGTCTATTCATTTGTATTTCTTATTATATTTCCCATATCATCACTTTTTAAGCGTTGAATCGTTTGGTTAAAAAATGTTTCAGTTCTTTTACGTCTAAAAAATATTACATCTTCGACAAAGTCATTCCTATTTCGAATAATGTCGTTACATATGCAAATATTGAGCTGTTTATTAATGTGATATAATGTAATATAATGTCAGAAACATACACACATTGCTAGCATAGAGGTGTAGAGATTAGTAAGTGAAAACAGTGGACTGTTGCTAAAGTAAATACAAAACAGATGAAAAGATAGACCCTTCCAACAAACACGTTATGTGTTATCGCTATGTTTTCCGGATCGCTTGAAGTTTTTTTTTAAAAAGCCGATGTTGGGAACTCTCAGCCGTATTTAATAACGAACAAGAATTTGGTGAACGCTTCGCTAGATAAAGCCTACACTTGTGCGGTCGAAAAAGGGAATAGGTACAAGCGCAAACATTCTCTCTCTCTCTCTCTCTCTCTCTCTCTCTCTCTATATATATATATATATATATAATACATAGAGAGCAATATACATGCTTGTATTTTTTATTATTTTTTGTACTTTTTACTTGAATATCGCCTGAGGTTTCATACTGGTAAGCGAAAAATAGAGGATTCTGCGAATTTTTTTAACGGAGCTGTGAAGTCACTGATGCCGAAATTTGAATAGAGCGCATGTATCTAGCGAATATTGTAGTTGTGCCTGTAATTTGCTTTATATTTGTATGCACTGCGCAACGATGAATATTCATGGTGCTGAAAAAGATGGATGGAAGGACTAATAGATATGTATCGGTATGCCTTGATGCACTGTGTTAAATTTAATGTTATGTACTGAAAAGATGAATAATAATGAATGCGGATGGTCTTTGATGGATTACGAATTAGCTGTGCATCGTAGTTTTATATCTTTAAAAATATTCGAAGCTATGAATTATTTTTGTTTTAAATTTAGACTATATTCATATTTTCAGTTACAAATACACAATAATATTTAATTTGGTTGACAAAATTATAATATGTTTAATATGAATTTTCAATTAAATGTCAAATTTCTTATGCTATAACTTAATAAAGTATATTAAATATGAATATATTTTTAAAGAATTTATACTATTCAAGATTAAATTCTAATAAGACTAAATGCTATTATTTTTGTATCTTACATTTAAAAAGTGAAGTACTAAAAAATTTCAAGTACGAACAGATAACATTTGTTAACTAATATATTATTATTCGAGAATCGGGAAACAGTACTTACAAACAGGCAGTAATTCTCTGAAATCTAATCGCTTCTTACAATTAATGTTTTAAATATAAAAATAATTATTTTCTTTATTTTTATTTATATTCAGTGAATAATAAAAAAGAAATATCTTTAAATCAAAATATATTTTATTTTAATCATATTTCATAGTTGTATTGTGATAAAATGAAATATTCTATTAAATTAGAATTAGATAGTTTTGTTTATAGAAATACTATAGTTGATTGTATTTCTCAAAATAATAGAACTTTTATACGATGAAATGATATAAAAATAATGGATTTGCAAAAAAATTATTTGAAATGTCTTTAGTTCATTATTGTAACATAAATAAAATATAAAATATTTTTCATATTTTATTTATACATAGATAACGAAGTCAAGGTAATGAAAAGATAAATTTTATATATTAAATACAAACTTGCAGATTTTACAATGTATTTTTTATCATAGATAGATCTTTACTTAAATGTTTATTCTATATTATATGTTTATACTATATTGCTTAAATGTCTAATTTTTATATAATATTAAGAATAAATTTATTTTTCTTTTATTTAAATAAATATTAAAAACACTATTTTATCAAACAAAAGTAAATTCATCGAAGTAAAAATTTAATTAGATTTAAATAGTTAACTTTATTAAAAGGTGATTAATAAACATATTTATTTATCAAATTCATTGATTTAATTCTGAGAGTAATGTTTTAATAATAAGTAATTTATTGATAAGTGAAATATTTTAAATAAAAAATATCTTTCAAATTTTAGAAGAAATTTTCGAAGAAACACGAAATAAACCATTAATTATATAACAGTTGAAAAAAAATTTTTAAAATACTAAGAGAAATTAATAATAGTATAAAATACTATATTTTCAATTGTCCTATTATTATTTGGAATTTTCGAGTTAGATAAAAAAGTTTCCGAATTCATAAAAAAATTACAAATTTATGAACATTTTAATGTTAATTTATGTAATATATTAATAATTTTTATAATTCATTTCCAATAGAATTTACTTTTTCAAATCATGATTATACACTTAAAATGTAAATAAATGCCACATAAAATATGACTTTTTAGTGCTAATTCTACAATTCAATATATTTGCATGGTTCTTCGTGTGCGATTTTCTTATAATGAACATCTCGGCGCTAAGTTTGAAAACGTCCGTGACGTGAATTCAATTTACTTTCGAATTGCTATCATTGGTACTAAACGACGTGTGAGAAAGGAAATTACTGTTTTATTTGGAGAAAACACGAGGTGAAAAGCCGATTTGCGACTAAAAAATATAGGGGCCGCAAAAGCCACTTTCGAATTCGATCGTCTTCTCGTACGATTGAATGTCGACATATTTTTTACTGTTTTCCATGTGTAATGTCCTTACTTTCACAATCAATTCTACTGCTGATAAATACTGTTTAAGATGAAAGAAATTTTTTTCTTATATTGAGAACAAGTAGATATGAAGTATCAATTTTGTCTCCAAGATGAGATTTAATATGCACTAAATTCATGCCTTTTGACTGTTAAAAAGACTTGTTTTCTAATATTACTTTTATCAATTTAAATTACTTATGCACCTATTTTAAAAGAAACTACTTTATCTTATAATATTTCGAAATTAACATAGTATTAATTACATTATTGAAATTAACATAGTTGAAAAATTTATTTATATATGATATTTATCATTTAAATAACAAACATTAAGTTACGTATATTTCAGAAGCTAAAAAATTAATTATAATGGGTGAAAATTAAAAAAAACTTTATTAATAAAGTAAAAATACTTAATATTTTTAAATCATAAAATATCATCAATTAAGATTATTTCATTATTTTATTTTTTAAACTACCAAATATAATTATGAATTAAATATTATTTTGAATATTAAATGTCTATTAAATTTATAAAATTATTAGTATCTTATGACTGAAAATGAAAATTGTAAAAAAAGGCAATAATTTAATTTAAAAACAGTAAGGAATTTTGAATAATGGTCAAAAATTTCGATAAAAAAACTGAAGAATTTACATCACGATAGAAGTAAATTCTTTAATTATACCATTTAAAAATATACTATTTATTAAATAATTAATTTACTATTATATTATCTTTATCATATCATTTACTATTACATTATCTTTACCATATCATTTGCTATTATATTATCTTTATCGTATCATTTACTATTATATTATCTTAACCATACACCTGTATTACTAAAATAAAAGGACAGTAAAAATAGAATAAAATTTTTAGTTAAAGTAATATAAAAATACGTGATAAAAATTACTGTGATAATGAAGTAAAAATTTTCGGTGAATCATATTAATTTTTTTCAAGCTCTTACAACTATTTTTATGAAGAAATTTTTAACTACTTGACTATTCTTATTTTTTATACACAAGCTTAATATGAACTCTCATATTACATTATATAAATATGCACTTTATAGACATTTTTCAGAGAATAATCAATAAAATTAATACTGTATAATTTTTAATTTATAATATTATAAAACTTCATTTGTATAGAGTAGAACATATATGGCGTTATGTATTAAGTAACTAATATACTATAAAAAGGTTACCCAATGAATTACCATATTATTATTATTTTGTGTTAAATTTATTTGCAAAATAAAATATGATAAAATAAATTTTTATATCTATTACAATCATTACTTAACCAAGACGATATTAAATACGTGGAAATAGATGTGTGATCCAATGCGTTCTGTTAAATTATAATGGTGAAATTGTAGTTGCAAGTTATCACTATCTATGTATATATATATATATATATATACAATCATAATAATAATATATGTGACATGAATACCTCTTTCGATATTCGGTTTTAACTTCAACAATAATTTTTTAAACAATACACACTACCTGCATTTCATTTTATTCTTTTAATTCAAGGTCTCAAAATTATTTAGGTAAGTAATATTTGATAATAATAAAAGAAATTATGTAATTTATAGATTCTATAATTATGTGATCCATGAATACATAAATATCTTAAAACATTCATATGAAATAATAATAATTGACACTAGTTTTAAAATAATGTATTTAAATAATTTTATGTAATATATTGATATAAAATATAAATGTATAATTGTGTCTAATGATGAATAATAGAAAATGGAATGTTTGCTGGTTATGTACAAGTGTCAATTTGTATATTTATAAATTTATATTATTTTGTACTAAATAATCGAAACAAATTACAATTCAATGAAATAGAATAGGCACTGAAGAATTTAAATTTAAATTTATTGAATGAAAAATAATAACGATAATGATAGAGTAACTAGTAATAAAGATATTAAAACAATTGTTCTCTGTTATATAAAAAAGTCACTAGAAGACTATATAATACTTACTATCCATAACTTCCTATTTTTTAAATATGTAAATTTTATGCAGAAGTTTTTCTTACATTTTATGTTGTTTTGTTTCATTTTTTATTTAAATTTTTCAAAATAAGACATTTTTTGAATTTTTTTAACTTTAATAATTTATTATGCTTAAAAAAAATTATAGTTAAAACTTATTAACAATATGTTTCAAATTATCTTTCGTATAAATTACGTTTACAATTTATTAATTGTAATTTGAAAATAGTATTATATAATTCATATATTTAAAAATACTGCATATATTTACATTGTTACAGTTGAAAAATCTTATTACGACTAAATCTTTGTACATGAAAAAAAAAACAATAAAAAAATAATCTCGCATTTGTAAACAATTTTTAAATTTTTAAAAAAAATTAAAAAAAACGCCCAACGTGGGGCTCGAACCCACGACCCTGAGATTAAGAGTCTCATGCTCTACCGACTGAGCTAGCCGGGCTTATGCGTAAGTATTTTATGAAGCATAAGATATATTAGTAAAATTTAATTATATTTATATATAAAGAAAAATTTTTGTAATAAAAATACTACTGTATACAATATTAATCTTTTACATTTATTTATCCTACTCAGCATTGAGTTACGATTCACTGGAATGACATTGTATATATATCTACGTTATTCTTTTTACTTATATAACAATTATAATATAAATATATTTGCAAACAAATATTCAGAAAATGACAGCTTCATAAATTAAATACTAAATATTTAACACAAATTTATATAAATTTTCATTATTTTTTTGAGTTTTCTATTCGGTATATTTTTTACTCAGAATATTCTTTTGATTATTATTAATTTCAATAGATATAAAATCATTCATTTTAATGTAATTTTCGTTTTAATGTAACAAAGATTTATAATATTTAAATATATTATTTAATAAAATATTAAACTTATACATGAATATAATTCACAACAGATCTAGCAAATTTAGATTTATAAATTTTTTTTTATAACGTGGTGTTCTATTCAAAAATAGAAATAATAATGAACTTTCGTCAGTATTTATTGTTTGACTTTTTTATAACAATATAGAAAAATAGATGTATTATGAGAACAAGTAATATATATGACATAGAATAATGAAATTATCAAATTATCTATATATGGTTGTTAATGCTGAAGTACATAGTAAACAAAAATATTTTTATGAATATAATTTAAAATTGTATAAATCCAATGTTAATATTTATTTTGATTCCATAATTAAATTAATTAAAGATTATATTACAGCATTATTAAATTACATCATTATAATAAGAGTCGGTTAAAGTAACTTATAGAGTAACTTGTAACAGTTCTTAACAAATCTTTTTTTTGTTTTGTTTATCAATATTTCATTACACTTTCTAAATCTTGAATATATGAATCGTCATAATGATTAGTATTGATTTGTCCCTATAATGAAAAACTCCGTATTAAAAGCTATTGCTAACGTAAATTATGGCATGAAATTAAAAGTGACGTGAAGCCTGCATTTATAGTAACAAGTTATGACTGTTGGATTGTATTATTTCTCGAATACGCTTAGTAATCACCTCTCATTTGAAATGCTACAACGTGATAAATGAATGCATTTGTTACATCGGAACAAATATTATGCATGTGGATTTTTTGAATTGCACATGACCCATTTCTAATTTTCTTTCATTGATCCTTTCTACTTTCGTTTATTTCTGATTTTGATTTTATTCTACTATTATAATTGCTCGCACGTTATACGTTAAGGACAAAGAATATGGTATTAAAAATTGAGTACTTTAAATTCAATTTATTTAGTTACGATTTGACTGAAAATAAATGACTAAACTTAAAAATTTAATTAGAATAAAAATTAGTTTATTCAATAATTGTATTAATATTTTTGCTTTTAATGAAAACAGATACTATTAAAATAATAGAGATTTATAAAACGATTTAAAAAATATCACATTAAGTACTTTAACATCTTAAAAAAAATATTGTATTTTGTTTATAGTTTTCCACTATTTTTTATTATATTAAAATACCATTATTTAAATAACGAATTGCAGAAACATTTAAATATAATATATAAATTTCGAATAATCGAGTCCGAAAAGCTTTTGTTATCTACAAAATTTAATAATACAATTATTAATTTTTAAGTACAATACATGCATAATTATTTGATTTTTATATATAAATATTATATATTCTTAACCTTATTGCCAATTTAATCGATAATCAAAAATATCGTATTCGTACTATTTTCAAATACTAAGGATCTTATTAGTTAGCGAGAAAAATTGAAACTGGAATACTAAATTATGTTACATAAAGCATTATTTGATTAAATTTATGTAGATGAAAAATATTACTTTTATGCAATAAATTCATCTTTGGAAATAATATTCGAAAAAAGAATACTAAAAATAAAATTTATACAATTTTATCATATCTATGAAATCATCTACTGTACTGAATATGAATTAGTTTTTGAATGCTAATTATTATTAGAAAGTTTGTTGATTTCAAGTAAGATTAATAATGTAAAACTGTGAAATTATTACTTATAAAATAAGTAAATTATGTAAGTTGAATTATGTATTTTTTATTTTATAATCTATACTACTTTTAAAACAAAATTACTACTACATAAGTTTTGGTTTGAAAAATAAAAGAACAATTGTTAGATAAAATCTGAAAATTTACATTTAACTACCCAAGAAAATTAGTTTCTATAGAGTACGCAATATTTTGAACATTTTTTATTTTAATTATATCGTGTTTATGTATATTTTTTCTATAAACAAATTATATATTTAAGAAACTATAATTTGTATAAAATATACAATACAATGTATCGTACAAATAAATATTTTATTACAAGCAGATTTCTAGTTTTATTTTATATAAGAATATACAACTAAGTAGAATTCAAATGAATTTATAAAATAATAATTTGATTAAAGATTTTAAAGATCTCTGTAATTTATTTTTATAAAATATATATATATATATACAAGTATGTGTAATTAGAATATTAAAAATTGAAATTAATATTAGTAAATAACTAGGATGTGTTAAATGTATCCAAGAAGTGTTTATTTTTATTTAAATATTAGGTGACATCACAAACTTTAGTAGTAAAGCACAGCATAATATAATAATAGTTTACCTTTACTAATTCTACATGCCTATTCTTCAATCATATAACTTAATAAAATAGTTTAAAATTAATTTTTCACATTATAGAAAATTTGAATTAAAATATATTATAAATTATATACAAGTAAAATTTAAAAATTATTTAAAGTAATAAAATAAAAATTATATAATATGCATAATATTTTTAATAAAAAAACTTTTGAACTTTTAAACTTTCTTAAACATAAATAATTTTTATTGAAATATTTGAAAATACAAAAATTTATTATAATATATATATATATATATATATATATATATATATATATAATACAAAATAGTAAAAATATCGGTAAATTAAATACTTGACGATTTTATTATAAAAATTACGGTAATTTCCAGTACTAAGCATTTTAATACTAAATTTTTTTGTTTCTTTAAATTTACACAAATTAAGACCAGAATCCATCTATTGCCATTGTAAAAATGAACGAATAACAATGAAAAAATGCTTCCGCTGCGGTATGTCCTTGTCAATAACCGTTTCAATATTTTTCAACACTATATTTATCGCTGGTTAATTGCAAAATATACAGCTCTAGATTATTCTGATATTCGATTCCTTTAAGTATTCAGATAAAATATAACTTCCGTTCATTCGTTTTGTACATTAACAGAAGCAGAAATAGATCTGTTTTTGAGAATACCTCAACTTCGTTTTGCTGATGCTTAATGTTTCCGTTTCGTTCAACATGAATGAATTTATTGAGTGGATTTGAATGATGGGATAATAATTAAAATTATGGTTTTTTTATACGTATTATTATAGAGCGGCAATGACATTTTAGTATTTACTAAAAACAAATGAAATAAAATAAGAATTGTAAAAGGTTTTTCGTTTAATTAGAAATCGTTTAAATGACAAGAAATAAAGCTTCTCGCACCATTGAAATCTAAAAATATTCAAATTAAATTATTAATATTTTATAATTTGTATTTAAATAAAAATAAATCGGATAATATTTATAAAACATGCTCGAATTCAAAATTGTATGGAAGGATTAACTAATATAATATTCATTCCGTATAAATAAATACAATTAATTCAGGTATTAAAAAATATTAACTATAGTAAAACATTTTACTTAATAATTTGTAAGCGTTTGAATATATTAATATATTTTTCCTTTTTTATTAATGTATTGTATATTTCTTAAATACAGTCATTTTATGCATATTAAATTTAATGTCTCCACTTTTTTATTGTATTTAAATATTCATTGTTGTATGTTAAAAGTTATTCAATTCTATTTTTGCATTCAAACTATAACCGAAACAATCTGCATTTTATTCATATAACTCAATCAATAGATCTACATAGATTTTCGCTTAAATTTTGTCTTAAATAGCATTATCAATAAGTCAACTTATGTTGAGAAAATTAAAAGTAAAAAAATATATATGAATATATTTGGTTTAGCGAATTAAATTAATATAAAGGTATAATAATTGGAAATCCAGTCATGAATTATTAAATTTTATTAAAATTGATGCATACTAAGATTATAATATAAAGTTTTAAAAATTTAAATAATTTTTAATATTCTTTTATATTTGTATGATAACTTGTTTACTTTCCTAAATATATGTTAAATATACTAATTTTATTTTTACTACGAATAGTTTTTTAAGGTATTAAAAATAGTAGTAGTAACATTGATGAAATATGTAAAAAAAATATAACTATTATTTACATTTAGAATTATTTATAAATTCTGTTCATTTATAAATAAAATTTTAATAAAAATAGTTATTTAATATATAAAATTAGGAGTACTGATTGTTATTTACACTTATAAAATCAATAAGTAGTTTCTAATGTTATAAGGAGTCTAAAAATAATAGTTAATGGTTTCAATCTAAATTATTACAATTTATATTTATAAAATTGAAAAATTAAAAAAAATATATATATATTAAAAAATGTATGGACTGTAAGTGTCAATATATTCAAGCTCAAATTAAAAATTTAAAACTTGATATGTAAAAATTAATTTTGTAGTAAAATGGAGTACAACGATATGATAAAATTAATAATTCAAAAATTTATGTATGTATATAAACTAAAAATACTTTAAATTCTCATGTATTATAATATTATTTTACATCAATATTATGTATACATACCTTAAATTTATGTTATAATATAAACTTTCAAAAGATTGTATTTATAAATCATCAATAGTATAAAAATTATAAGAAATATAAGTTTATTTAGAATATTTCTATTACTTAAGTAAATTAAGCGTATTAAACAACGATTTAAAAGACTTTTTTATAAAAGTTGCTTACTTACGGCTTTGAACAAGGATACTTTTATATTTTAAATTGCTATTAATAATTTTAATTAATTTAAACTAGTATATAGTTACTACTAACTAGTTTAATATAGTATCATTATGAAAACTATTATAAATATTAAGATAGCACCATAATTTTATATTTCTGGAAAAATTAATTTTTGTTAATAATTCTAGTTCAAAAAATAAAATTTATTGTTTTAATAAACTGCTACTGAATGAATTAGAATAAAGAATTATGTATTTTCTAATCTCTCTCTCAAATATAAGCAAATATTTTATTTCCGTTGAAATTTAGTTATTAAAAATTGTGAAAATTTGGTGTTATCTCTTAATTTTTACTGAACCTAAAATAATGAAATTATGTATATTTAGATATAAAAATGAAACTTTTTTTATTAATTCTAAAATAATAATTGCATAATAATTTTGAATATATTTTGTATAATTTTATATTCTGTAGTTTAAATTTTAATTTAAAAATCAGTAATATAGATATATTCGCGACAAATGTGTACATACTTTATTTTTAAATTATATATACATATAATATAATATAAATAAAAAATTTGATTTAAAATATTTGTAGTAAATTAAATATTATTCAATTCTGATGAAAAATACTAATTTCATAATGTTATGTATACCGTTGTATAATTTTTTTCATTCACGATATATTATTTACTATATATATCAGAACTGTTTTTGAGAAACGATTATTTTCTAAGCTGTGCAAAATTTAATATGTATGAATTCTTCATTAAATTATCAATGGATAAATATATATAATATATAAAATACTACAATGTTTCATGGATTCTGAAGTAGAATATTAGTTGGTTTTTTGTCTGAATAGAGAATTTATTCACGAATGTTTTTATTGTATTTGATATTTCTATGATAATTACAATTTCTAATACTTTTTTAAATTAATAAATGTATGAATGATAAATAAAACATCACAAATACAATTTTAAGTGTAAACTTTATGCTTAGTATTGTTACAACTTGTAGTTTTCATTTTCAATATTTTAAGTTTAAATATATATTTAGCAAAACTTTAAGAACGTACATCTTTTTATTTATAAATCTCATGTTTTAAATGTATTGTCGATAGTACTAACGAGTTATAGATACATGAAATAAAAGAAAATTACATATACTTTCTAAAAATCAGTTAAAGAATTCTATATAAAAATTTCCAGCTTCATATTTTTCTAAATGTCACAAGAAAGTATTTTTCAATATCTAATTTCTAATTCAAATAATTAATTTCATCGTAATCTAATTTTTTTTTTATAGTAATGTTCATTCATGAATGCATTAATGAGAATTGATTCTTATCTATCTATATTTCTATATCTCACATTATAAAATTAATTTTTAAGTATGTAGAAAGAAACTGTAACTTATAATTCTTAATTTAGAATGATAATTTGAAACATCTAGAAAATTTAAAAATGTATTTTATCTAAAAATTATTTAAAAGTGTATTTAGTTATTTTTATAATTTAAGCGATGTCACGTATTTTAATATTCAGTATACATAAATATTTTCTTAAAATAACCATTTTAAAGAGATAAAATATAATTTTTATATATTATATAAGAAAATTGCTATTTATGAAAAAATAAAAGCGATTAAATTATAAATGTTGTTTAGAACGATTAAATGAACATTTATAATTTTATTTAAATTTGAAAATTATAATATCCTTGCATTATGTATTTTTAAAATCAGTTTTAATTAAAATAAGCACTTTATAGCTAATATACTCCATTTTAAATTTTAGTTCTTTTACGCTTCTGTAAATAAAATTTTAGAAAATTCAACATGATCGTGAAAGCAAGAATTCAATACAACAATGCTATTTAAAATTTTTAAAATTCAAAGATTGTTTTATCGCTCAGTATAAAGAATATAGTATTAAAAATTCCACCTCGGAAAAAAAGAAGAAAAGAGTCAATACTTTCGTCTCCAGTGAAAATCGTTAAAAAGCTATGATAAAGAAACGTCAAAGCTGCCATCGCAACGCTATTTTGCAATTTTTGATGGGAGCATTGTCAGTGACGCCGAGCATTGCAACCACCTGAGCTGTTATCCTAAGTTTGTACCATTTTTTTACGCAATCCCCATCCCCATTTTCCGTCGCCTGCTCGTAAGCTTACGTTATTTCCTAATAAATGAAGCGGGTATGAAAGCCTCGCTTAGATGAAAATTCTGAAAATTCCATAGTGCGCTCATTTTCTCTTTTCTGTGTCGTGATTTTGAAGATCAAGATTGTATCGGATTCTTTGGTACGAAGTAAAGTTTAAGAAAATGAATAATAAAGAAGGGAGGAGAAAATGTTTGCGTCGTACGCCGTGATAAATTCGCACATCAAATGGCTGGAGTCTTCCTTTGCTTGAGCTCTGTCACCTTGGCATTAATAAAGTTGCAGGAAAAAATTCGTTGGTATTTAAAGGCCGACATCCTTTTTATAACGTGCATTAAGTAAGGGGTTGATATTAAAGGAATATTCAAGCTTTATGCTTACTAAAATATACTAATAGTACATTGATCTTACGTCTAAAAATACTTAAGTTGATGTCGAATACTGTGCAATTCTTTCCTTTTCATGATATCGTAAAATTTAATGATTCTATGCGTCTATAACAAAAAAGCTTCTAGCATACAGAATAATATTTTAGTAATATTATCTAAATATTTTTCATATATATTTAAAAAGATTATGTATGCTTCTAGGTTCAACATTGATACAAATTTTTGTGCAAAAATCAACAAAAAATGTCAAGGGTATGTAAGATAATAGTTAAGCATGAAACATGACGAATATTTTAACAACAAGAAATTTAACAGTTATAATTATAGTTTCAAGTATATTAGTAGCAAAATTTTTATAAACTCTATGTATTTACAAAACTTTTAAAGAGTCTAAATAAATAAAAACTATGAAATATGCACAAAAACATTCAACTTTATATGATTTCAAAATTTATAATTTATTAATAAATCGAAGTATGCATTAGCTTTTTGAACATACATACAATAGAATACTTAAGTACTCTATATAAAAATACAAAAATATTGAAAGTTGTATACAATATTACTAATATTCTTTAAAATATTTTATATCATCTATTAAGGAACACAAAATTCATCGATAATATAAAATATATTTTGGTATAAATTTGTAATTTTTATAAGTTTACTTGTATAGAAAGTTATTTGTTTGTTTTAAGCTTCATAGTAACTGATAATAAAATATTTTTTTATATAAATAATACGTGTTAATTCAAATATATTTTTTAAATATAGTTCGTAGATATATATATATATACATATAAAAACAATATATTTATTATATTTATTATTGAGTTTACTTTTATTTCAAGATAATAAATAATTAGTAGTCTATTATTTAAAACTACGTGTTTTTGTTCAAAATTATGTAATTTAAAAGAAAGAAATGTTTAATTGAAAAAATATTATGATATACAAAATATTTTCATTTTTTGATTTTAATAATAAGAATTCAATGTTTACATAAAAAAAAACATTAAATTTTTCTTATATTATTTAGTACATTCATATAAATAGAAGTCTTCTTGGTGCATTTGATAATAAATCGAAATAATTAAATATAACATTATGTACTACTATAATAAGACTTGCCTAATGTCATTAATATTTCAACGTTAGTCTTTTACTCTCCGTAAAATGATATACTAAATATATTTACCAACTTGAGAAAGTCCCTTGTTCTTGTATAATTCCAAGAATATGAAAAAGGTACGTTCCAGTTTCCAACGAATGTATCTTGACTATATTATAGGTTGATACTTGATCAAGATAATTTGCAATATCATCTAACTTGACCAGGTCGAAATCATCGTAATCTGATTATAAAAGTGACTATGAAGATTGCAATCGTAAAGTTTGACACGATTTCAAGATGAAAGTGAAAACGTTTGTGTGTTCGACCAGGCACGTATTCGCACATTTTTCTGAGCTGTGGTGTTTCATGGTAGTTAAAATGCGGTGATAATAGTGTTCTAAGAGGACAGCTCGGAGTGAACGGCAAAATATAAAGGGGGAGAGTTGGTACGCCGTTGGAATATGCGCGCCTCGATAATACAATTTACGATCCCCAACGTAGCGTGGGGGTGACGACTCTATAAATTTTTATAGTGATCAGGTAGGTGGTATATATCTATTACTTAATATAGTTCGCCGTGTTCGGACTCCAACAGTGCGCTCAGCAGATGTGAATGCATCATACACATCAGAGAGCTGCACGTTCTGACCAAGGGTAAGCTAGAAGCATATGTCTGTATGGACGCATATGTATGTGACATTATTATAGGCGTGGTTGATTGAAATTGAACAAGAGTACGATGTATCGGTACGTTTGGCACGGCGTCTTTAGAGTTTCGTTAGTTGGATTATGGTCACACTTATGCTGTATTTGGAATTTGCGGAGAATTTGAGAATTTGAATTTTTATGCAGATCCGAGGCTGAAGATGAATTTTAAAATTCATGTAATTGCGGAAATTGAAATGACGGCGGTAAATTAGTGGATATCGTAAAATCGAATAAAAGCAGTTCTTTTACACTAAGAAAATTTTAACAAGTTTATTGTCTTCTTTTTGCTACGAAACTTTTCTTGAATTCAACTTTTATAACTTCTCAAAACGTAAATAAATCAACACAGCTGATCTGGACCCAAACTGTTTGCAGTCCTTTTCAAATTCGAGATTATATTTAAGATTTTAGTTTAAAAAAAGATTTTACATTATAAAATGACTTTTATGTGAAAAAATAAATTTTCTTCCTGATTTAGATTGAAAATATTTATAATTTTTAAAATATAAATAATAACGTACCTCAAAAAATTTAAAAAAACCAAATCATCCCAATAAATTATAAATTAGTTTTCTTAAATTTTATTCTTTATTAAAATCCAGCTTTTTAATAATAATGTGTAATAATAATGTATTTTTAAATATACATAACTAATATACTTGACTTTAAAATATTTTATTGTAAAACGAATATTATTCAATAAGAAAATATGTAATTAAAACTTGTTATTTTACTATATTATTTTATATTATAAGATTATTTTCCAAAATGTTACAAATACAGTTCCAAATACTAATACAATACCTAATACAAGAGCGCATATAAAAAAATATAAATTCATAATATAAATTTTTAATATTGGATTAAATCTTTACAAATACTACTTTCTGCTATTGCTTACAAGAATAAATGTTTTCAATTCTTACTTATTTTAATAAATTATTGTTAAACTTAAACTTATTAATACGTAAAAAATGTAGTTATTAAATTTTATTCAATAACGGAATCATTTCCTTTCTGGAGAAATAAATTATCCTTGATTTGACGGTTTTGTTTCTAGCATTTTCCATGTCAAATTAAAATTTATTAGTTTAAGTTTACGAGTTGTGAAAGTATTAAAATAAATCAAAATATTTTTAGGTCGTTTTCTATTATAAACATATAAGAAAAGAACTTTGCGTGCACACACACAAAATCTCTAAAGTATAATGCACTCTTTTTATTTTTACTAAAGATAACCAGTAATATTTATAAGGGAAAATTAAATAATGCATTTGTATACCAAAAGATAATAAAGAAAAAGTTATATATATAAATAAAATTTATTCGTAACAAAAAAATGTACTAGATTCGTTATAAAAATGCTACAAAAATTTTCAGTATTTTAATACGCTACTATCAATGTATTATTTGAAAAGTAATATCACAAATATTTAAAAATAACGGTTGTGTGCTAACACAACATTTGTAACAAAAAAAAGAAACAAACCATCACTACGTTACGTCGATCGTCGTATGAATTCCGAGAAGATCTCGTAAACAAAAGTTTTGTGGCAAACGTCACAGGATGTGTTTGATTAATTTTCTCTGCTTTCCTTGTTCTCTTCTTTTTCAGAGTTGACTTTCTCTTTAAGGCTCTTCATTTGTCAATACACTTGTCTGAACGCGTGCCGTTTCTCCTTCCTCAAACTACGCGAGTTGCCTTTCTCATTACGAGTGCTACTGACTTTTGTTTACGACTGCCTGTTTCCCTCTACCTGTTATTTTTCTTAATTCTTATCGTTGAATGTCCTTTCTTTATTTCCCTTTTATTTACTCGATTTTTTTGGTCACTCGACTATCATTGTAGCTAAAAAATAACTTTATGGTTGCAAAGTATTTAATACCGAGTTAACTATGTTTTTGTATATTTTAATATCTTGACCTCGATTATTAATCGTACATGTAGACGTGTTTTTCATTCGATTGTCTGCGTCTTGTTTAACCTATTTTAAGACGAAACTAACTTTTGATTTTTGTTACCTTATTCTTATTAACAAAGGTATACATTTAAAGTTGCTAGATATGTATACAATTACCATGTATTAAAATAAACTTTGTTTGTATATTGTTTTACGCGTTTACTTTATAATGTATTTTACATAAAATTGTATTATGTGATTTATTTTTTTATTGATTATAGTTTTTTATATTTTTCAAAAATTAAAGTTAATTTAAAAAATACATTTGAAAAAATTTATCCGTTACTTCTTTTAATTATCATATTTATATAAATTTTTAATAAAATAATCTGAAGCAAAATGTTTCTAGTGATGTTACTGATTTTCATTCTAATTTTATTACAATAACATGTCAAACTCTCTGATCTGACATAATTTAATTTTTTTACTTTCATAATCAAAAGCGATTATTTAATAAAAATAATAGTTATTTATACCTTCTGAAATGAAAAAAAAATGAAATTATACATATCAATAATTTATATTCTTAAAAAAATTTAAGAGGAAAGAGTTTATACAGATTTATTAGTAGTATCTCTGTTGCAGTAAAAATATTTCCAGATAAATTCTTATTGTTGTAAAAATCGTTATAAAAAATTTTTTTTGAAATTGACTTATTTTATTAAAAATATTTTATATTCTTTTAAGACTCCATTCAAGCGATGTTAAACAAACTTCTTAAAACTATTAAATCTCTGTAACTGATAGAGTTCGTTTAATCATCCATTTGTTAAATTTTTATTAGAAATTTAAACCTTATTTGTTTGAGTGTAAAAGTTGTAAAGTTTAAATTGTAATTTTGAATTCTATTATGACAAATGTGATATACTGATTATTATTTGATAAAATTTATTTTATTAAAAATAAATTGTAGAATGATCTTAAATACTGTTAAATTTATAATAATATAAGACAATACTAATAAAAAATAATTATTTAAGTTTAAATATACATATACACATATATATTGGTTTAACTATCACAAGAAAAAGTCGAATATAATTATAAAACAGAAAATTTAATAACATATTTGCGAAAACACAAATATTAAAAAAAATATTATTTTATTCAGATAGAAATTTGATATAAGATTTATAAAAATGCTATAATTCAAATAAATCTTGTCGACATAAATTAATTTTTCGTATGTATCGTAGAAAGTATATGCTATTGAAATCTTCTATATTTTTTTATTGGTAGAAACAATAAAAGAGATATTAATTTAAATACCTCAAATATATAAGTATTTAAATTTCTAATATCAAAATATGTCATGAATTCCAAGCCTGATTAGATCCATAAGTCAATAATGGAAAATGGATTTCTTGATAAATTTTTGGAAGAAAAATAATGATTTCTTTTCGATAACCAAGTAATTCAGTTACTATATCATGGATAATCATTCGAGTATATAGCTGAGTTATAATTTGTCCTTTACTTAATTAATTACAGAATAAAAAGAAAAAATAATTAATTAGATATTGAAATTATAAGCAGTAAAATTCTTTTAGTGCACATACAGTTATTTTATTTTAGTAGGATTGAATAAAATATTCATACGTATGGGGTTTTAAGAAACTAGAATTCGGTAAAATTAAATGGTTTATTCTAGAAGCATTTACAAAATATAGATATTTTTATTTGTATATAGATTTAGCATTCGCTAATCCATATTTTGGTTTCTTTATTAGCATTATATAGAAGAATAAATACTTTTATAAAGAATAATTTTATAATTAAACATAATTAATTTTATATTAAGTTTTATCTACAGTATCATTTTAATTTCATGAAAAGAAATACATATATCTATGCAGATTATTTATTATATCTAAGAAAGATATTTTGTCCCCTTACTTTTAAAAATAAATACATAAAAAGATTATAAATAATTATTATCAAAGTAAGTTATTATTATAAGATTTTTAAATTATGGAAAGTTTTAATAACAGTTTGAGAAATTAATATACAATAAAAATGATGTTGTAGGACAGTTTTCATTTTATTTTACGATAGTTTTGAAGTAAATAAGGACTTTTAAAATTTACGAAGAACCTTTCTTTTGCATTATTATATTATTCATATTGAGTTATTCATCAAAGCCTATTTTAGACAAATCACATATACACTAAAACAAAGAGCATAGTTCGCGTTTTACATTTACAGATAAAAGATGGGATATAGATTTGTCCATAAAATAGAAAAAAAAGAAATACATCGAAAAAGATGTTCGTCTAAGAATCCATGCGGAATATCTCATATAGAAACTTCCGAGAATATGGAATGTATTCGGAGATATTAGAAGTTATATAGTTCACCTACACAATGGACTTTCTAGATGGACGTCTAGATTTCACTACAGAAGACATTGTTTAAGTTATGAGTTACCTGGTGGAGAGACGCGAGACGATCATTGAGTGCGACAGGTTCGTATTGTTCTCCGAGTTCTTCATTCTTCTTTAATTAGATACGTCTGCACATACTTTTTTAACGAATTTGGCCACGTTGTTTATGGAGACTGAATCTTTCTCGTGTGCTCAGTCACTCCTTACGTAAATATGAATTCTGTATTATTTTAAAAATTTTTTTGCATTTTACGCAAGTTTATTATATGAATTGCAGTTAAAGAAGCAATAGTGAAATGAATTGGGCGTGTAGTGTTTATTAAATATTATATTTTTGAAATATATATTTTCTATTTTTTTGCATTAAAAAATGATAATAAGTCATTTTTCTAGAAAATTTAAATATTCTCAATTGTCTAACGTGTTTTATACTATGTATTATAATATTAAAAACGCAGATCAATTTTGATGATATCATTTAATACATGATCTACAATATTGGGTTTATAATTATTTAATTTTTAAATAAACTTTCTAAAATATAAAATTTCTGTATGTGTTTAAAGTTAATTGGATCTTTTTGATCATCTTCTATTTTGTGGTACTAGTTATTAATAATGTTAAAATTTTATAATTATGAGAATATATAATATGTATAATAGTATTTAAAAAATTAAATCATAAATCAAACAGATTTTTATTTTTGACATTTATGAAATCTAGGATTGGTCAAGATAAATCATTTAGTTATTTCATTAAGTTATATTTATTTTTGAAACTGATAACAACATATATCTGCCTGTGCAATATTTGTATAGCCTTTATTGATTTTCCATTAGTTATTGTTATTTTGACAGTATAACCACTCAAAGCATATAAAAGAACACGTCACAATTAATCTAGATGTATATAAATTCTCAGAACAAATAAAAGTTTAAAGAAAATTTGTATAAATTTTTGTTTGAAAATTAATTTGAAATTAAATTAATTACTATAAATATTTGTAATTATTAATATACCTAAATTACCCTTTCAAACTTTCTTATATTATTGAAATTTACAAACTCAATACTATACTTTCTAAACAATAAAAATTGCTAATAGATATATATATATATTTATTTTAAATTATTCAAAAGATTATTTTTAATCAACTATTACTATATGACTATTTTTAAAATTTTATGTTATTTCCACTATTTTTTTCTTCAAATATATTTTTTAACTATTATTATTCCTTAGTTGACTAATAATGAATCAGTGATATTTTGTAAGTACTAATCAATTTTCAATACATCTATTTTGTGATATTAAATTTGAATTTATTCAATTTAATTTAGTTGGTTTAATTTGGTAGATAAAAGATATAGAGACACTGTTTTTTTCAACAATCGTATTGAAATAAATCGGAGTAAGATAACATTTTTATATTCTTAATTATTTACAGCTCATATTGCTATTTTTTTAATTATAATCATATTAGACCTTAAAAAATCAAAAATTTCTTTATTATTCTCATATGTATATATTGAACTCTTTTTATCTGTTTATATATTTAGTTATTTGTCCAGTATAAATTAACATTGCTTTTTTCTTTCATTAACTTATAAATATGGAATATGTCATTATAAATGTATTTCACATATATATTTGAATTTCTAATAATTAACAAAGTATATAAAACTAACAGACTATTTGGCAAATAAAAAAATACACAATATGGGTAGAAAAAAATACGATATTCTACACTATAAAAGTTGAACTCTCTGATTATTGAGTATGTTATCTTTGCTAATCCAGTATTTAGTATTTCCTTTTCAACAGTTGCACTGATATTTATTTTCTTAAATTTTTCAAAGACAGAATTTTCAACTATTGTCAACAAAAAAGAGTTGTTAAAAGGTGGTGGGAAACTGTTCGCGTATGAATGACATATAGAATATGTATAAGTAAGAATATCATTATTAGTTCATTTATGTTTTATAGGAATTTCATTTAAAGCGACTCCTTCTACTTCTAGTCTACGAGAATTTAGTTAATGGACAAAAATTTGTGTGCTTATTTTATTCTATTCCTATTTAGAATTTGAAATTTACTTTGTAACTAAAATTAGTATAATAAGTAAAAGAAGGAATAAAATAGTTCGAGACTTGTGATCAATTGTTTGAGTTTATAATAAATATTATTGTTCATCAATCAAATTCAATTAAATTAACGTTTATACGAAAGTTAAGTAAAGCCAAAATTTAGTTAATCAATTAATTTAATTATAAATTTTGAAAGTTAATTAAGAAAATTCATATTATATATTTATTTCTATAAGTATTCATAAAGAATATAAATAAATCAGAACTTTATTTCGTCGCTTATATTAGCTATATTATCGCTAATATTAGCAAAATACATAAATCATTGCATTTTTTAAATAGGACGATAAATCGATATACCGTATTTTGTATTTAAAAAAATTTGATCATATATATAAAGTACTGAAAATATTTCATTAGCTAGAATTTCGTGAAGTAATCAATAAAAATGGAAAAATACAGATAATTGTTAACTTTTCCCAAAATTACATATACTTATGTTTTTAAATTTTAATGTATAAAACAAATTCATCTTTTTTCAATTTAGATTTTTTGATAT
The DNA here is from genome assembly GCA_018907195.1 of Dolichoris vasculosae. Taxonomy (NCBI): domain Eukaryota; kingdom Metazoa; phylum Arthropoda; class Insecta; order Hymenoptera; family Agaonidae; genus Dolichoris; species Dolichoris vasculosae. The sequence continues at coordinate 2,233,790 of JACCHY010000019.1, forward strand.
AAATGTGCAATACTTTTTATAAACTGCATCTTATAATTACAAGTATCCACAAGATTATAACTTCAATGCTCTCTAAAATTTACACTGCATTATGCTATAATAAATAAAACTTAATATTATATGTGTTTTTAATAAAAAAGTTTATTTAATAAAAATACGCTATTCATAAAAAATGTGTAAATTTATATAGATTTTTTATAATAAAATAATAATATTGTTTGTCAATTTCAATAGTGACTAGACTTGATACACTACTATGTCTGTGACACATGAGGTACTCATTAGAATTACTTCAAAATGTAGTTATAGAAAAAAAAGATCAAACTCATAATAATAGCATATAACTCAATATTATATTTTGAAGGTATTAATTTTAAGGTATCAATGTCCTAACATTGAAAACTTACAATTCGATTAAGGAAAGAAATGTATTTGCTAATATTTTACATAATTTATAATGTTCGATATTCTAAATTTGACAGATCAACCCGGATTTTAAATCAAACCTTAAACATTGGACTTAATTGCTTACATTTTATTAATATATTTACATTTATTGAATTTATAATAAATGAATTAGAAAATACAAAAATTGATAAAAAATAAATGTAATAAAATGAATACATAATAAGTTTAAATTAAAATTTTTTAAAAGAATATTTTATACTATTTACGTAATTTTCAGGAAAATTTATTAAAAGCATGCACATGAAACTGTTTAAAATAAGATTATTATATTATAAAAAATTTTTTTTAATTGTAATCTTCTACTTAAAATAGTTTATTGTAAAATATTAAAATTATCTAAATTTTTAAAGTTCAAACTTTTTTCCAAAAATAAAATTAATAAAAGTGAAAATAAAAGTTAAAAAAATTAATAAAAAATTAATAAATGTTAAAAATCTAAATAAATAAAATTTAATATTAAATAAATAAAAGTTAAAAATCTTAAACTTGGCTTAGAATATTTTGAGAATATTTACTTCATATAGATATATTTGTATTATCATTCAGATTTATTTTTCAACTTAAATTTATTTTGAATATTTAATTCAAAAATCTGTGTTAAATATATTTTTAATAATTAAAAATTAGAATTTCATTAAAACAGATAAGTTAAGATATTTATTATTTTATTTTTAACAATAGAAACAGTAGAAAGGATACTCGAAAAGGTTTTTAAATTGTATTACTAGTACTGTAAAAGATCAATCCTTTATACAAGCGTGTTCAGCTCACAAGATAGATCAGTCGAATAATTAGTCTTTCAAAGAGAATAAAGACTTTCATTTCTTTGGTAATCCTGTCCAGCATGAAACTAACTCATATATTCAGCAATTACTCGAAGCTAATGGTATAGTCCGAAGACGATATTATTCTAGCGCTTTTATAAATAACAGCGGAATTATTTGGTTCTTGCGCTCTCGGAATGAATTAACCTTTTCACTAAAACGGTAAACATTCTCGCACGTATTTGAGTGTTCAAAACTCTTGTGAGTCAAACTCAGTGCAAACTGCTGCCGTTGAAGCGCTAGCCGAACTGCACTGATTCTGGAATTAATCCTAACTTTTGTGTTAATTTCTCAACGGTATAGACAAGACAACTGAGCAAGACCGCATTGCTACCGCTTCTTTGTTACTCGGTTATTTGTCTAATTGTTTGAATTTGTCAGATTTTCCAGGCGTTTATACTCGTTTCTTTTCCGCAAGTGTGAATTTTAATTGAACGAACCAATTAAAGTCTCGTAAATACTTTACATGCTTTACGTGTGGATCTTCAAGTAAGTACTTACTATGTGTGCTCATTCGTATTATCAATTTTAACATTTTTCTCATAATTTACGGATTTGAAACTAATTGCTTTAAGGTTGCGTAAAATAACTTTAAGACGGCTTATTTGTTTTAGGTTGGTCAGTCGGTTAGTTATTATATAATTTTTCTAAGTTCTTTTTAAAATATTCAATTATAAATTCTCTAGTATTGATGATTTAGGTTTGAGTAGTTACATAAAATTAACAAACTTAACATATTTTTTTCTGTAACTTTATCTTTAAATAAATATATTTTTAACTTTTGTTTTAATTTTGTAATGAAAAGTGATTATAATTTACAGACTTAATTTACTAATGTAATATTTTGAGTTTATTAGTAACACTGTTTTCTAAATTTTAATCATCAAAATATTACGCATTGCAAGTTAAAGTATTTATTTGCTGATAGTCAGAGGAGGAAAATACTATTTGTTATTTGATTGAATGAATTATACTTTATAGGTACGGATTTTTTTAACTTTATAATTTTAATATTACAAGTTCAAAATAAAAATCAATTTACGTAAAAATTGTTCAAGCTTAAAAAAATTCATGTTCTTTTACATCAAACGGCGGTTCTACTTCTATTATTTTCTTCATTGTGTTTTTAAAATTCCTGAGTATTGCAAGTATTTAAATAGTTACATTCTTGTTTTTTTACACTTACATTATGAAGAAATTTTGGTTTAATAAGTAATTATTATTCATTTTTATTATAATTATTTCAATTGTGATTAATTAGATAATAAAAACTGTTGAATTGCTCGGATTAAATTAGTAAAAATATTTTTCTAGTAAAGTTTTTCTAATTATTAAATCTAAAAATACTGAATATTATATTTTAGATTCTCTTTTCATGCATAACAATTAATCAATTTTATTCTTAAATATTCTGAGTAAATTATAAATAATAAATTTTACTTATGGTGCTAGTTAAGTTATTTTCAGTAATTGATGCTCTTAGCTATTGAACCACTAACACTTTTATGTAGATTATATTTAAGTAAAACATATTGACAATTTCCGCTAATGAAATCATACCTTTTATTGAGAATGTGAATTTAATTTTCAAAAAGAATGATGTCTGATAACTTCGTATTCAATCTGAGGATCTCTATTTTTGATGTACGTGCCAATTTTAATTTTTGAATTACCTTTTCAAAGACAATGTCATTCTTTCATATAACAAAAACAACGAGAAAAATAGAATAGAGCGATATCAGTGTGGATCTAAAAATAAAAATTTAGAAAAAACTATAAAACTAGATAAGATTGGAAACTGGAATCAAATGCAATGTGACAGTTCCATCATTTTATGCAAATAAAAGGATAGAACGCTTGATTTCCCTTGGTGTTATCTCCTTGTGGACGAAGAGACTTCACTGCGTTCAGCTAGTTTGGGTATTTTCGCTCTGCATTCAAACAAGCGACATTCTTTTATTCTTCCTCTCAGTTCTTCCTGGATAAATTCTTTTATAGGTATTTAATAAGTACCTTTTATTACACTGATTTTTTTCTTTGCGGCCTATTTTTTTCAATTATGACTTATTATTATTTTTTATTTTATTTATTCTTTCTTTTTGTTCAACTATCGTCATATATATGGTATTAAAATATTCTTACATTCTCTTTTCGTATGTTAAAAACTATTATTTTGAAACAAAATTATGTATTAAGGATATATATAATTTTTTATTTTAATTATTTTTCTGTTCGAGTAAAAATGTATGCATAAAAACATTATAAAAAATAAAAAAACTGAAATTATTTAATGTTTAATCAAGAAACAGTAAATTTATAATTTTTAAACAATTCATTAAAATCAATCAGTAAATACATAATTTTTTATGTTTAAGTTTCAATGTAAATTACTGCACAGTATGTACGTTAATGAAATTTTAAAATAATGTTAACAAATTACGGAGTCTTAATTCAGAAAAATAATTTTTAATTTCTTTTTAATATGTAAAAATAGAATTGAAGTGGAAAAAATATTAATTATAAAGTGTAACTGATGAATATACTGTTTTATAATTTATTTATTTCTATTTTTTATTAATAAATGACTAACATATCTCAAAATACAAGTTTAGTAGGGCATAAGCATTTTGTATATCCTAAGATTAAAGGCGTATTTATTTCGTTTAAAAGACAATGCATTAAAAATTTCATTGATTAAGAATCCATCACTGTGTAAACAATTAATTTTTCTATAATTGAATGGGGCATGCATGATTACTATTTTTTCAGCCCAATACTTATAATTATAAAAGTATATTTTTATTATAAATTAGACATATATATTTAGAAAGATAAATTCAACTTATTAATAATAAAATAACCTTTTACTTTCTTATCAATTAAAAATATTTTTTATGTTTTTATAGTAGATTAAAATATCTAAAAATCATCTTACAGAGATTATGATATCTACAAATATAAGACGAATAAATTATTAATTTTAATTTTTTATTTCTACAGTTTTCATTAGTAATTTATAACAGTATCTTTTCGCTAAAATATTTATAACAGTAAAATCAGAAAACCCATAAAATTTTTGAAATACTGTAAATGATTTCTTTTCAATTTCTGTTGTATCAATTTAATAAAGTTTATTTATAATTTATTAGGTTACATGTATGTTATTAAATTTAAATATATTTACATTTAAAACTTGTGAATTTCTGTTTCACGTAAATTTTCTAATTATTTATATCGATAGTTTTTATAACTATAATATTAATTTATTCAATTAATATGTTCTTAAACTATTTGAATATGTATAAATGTCATAAATATATAAGAAATTAATTCTCGTTTTATTGTAATTAGAAAATAAAAAATTATAAATTATGTCATCATTTCACAATAATAAAATATTATTTTTTTTAGATCAGAAAATAAAGTAAATTTGCTAATAACTGAAGATTATAAATTATATTCAAGCTATTTTTTTGTTTATTATGAAACATGTATTTTGTTTATTAATTTGAAATAAATTTTAACAATGAAAAGTAATCAAGGAGATAATAATAAAGCAAAAAAGAAAGATATTTCGCTTTTTAACTGTACGGTTCTCTATTTCTCGAATAATAATTATAAAAATAAGTAATTGACTCACCCAATGTGAAGATTGAAATGAAAAGAGCAATGCTTGTCATTGACATCGTGCACGAGTCCCACCTTTTTCTATCTCCACTTTTTTTCCTTTTTTGACTCTGTCGCGGCTTTTATCCTGTTCGTTGAATTGCAAGGACACGCACCTGTGTTTTTTTATAAAATGGATATATTTAGTATGTACGATACACTATATATAATACACTGTATATGATGAGTATATTTACAGTTCGTATTAAGTATATTTTAATATTACTGCTTTCCTCAAGAGAAAGTTTTATGCTAATGAACATCTTGTATGCGAGTATTTTATGAATGAGCAAATTATTTAATGGTGTCTTTTATAAAAATTTTTTTCTTTGCTTAATTTTATATCGATCAACTTATTTGATTCAGCTGAACGAACAAGTATAAATATGAACAATTTTGATAAATGCATAAAGAAATTTTTTTTGTAAGAAGAATAATGAACTCCCAGATAATAAGACTAAATTTATCTCTAAATAAAATTTCTCCAATAAATTAGTGAAAATTGAATAAAATATTGTAAAATTGTTGTAATTAAATGAATGATTTTGAAATTTTATAAATGATTTTGCATGTTATTAATATCAAAGAATTAATATTTTGTACATAATTTATACATCTAAATACAATATTTTTTATTTTATATTTACAATCTTTAAAAATTTTATGTAAAAAAATTTTTCAAGTATTCTATTATTTTTATTTTTATATTTTAAATTAATTTATTTAAACATTTATTTCAAAAATTCTTCATATTATTACTATTCGTGTATTAGAAATATTTAGTTGTATTTTGATGCTTTGAGTACTTAAAAATTTTTAGAGCAATATATTAAAACTTTACTAAAATAAGATACCTATATTTATATTTTTCATACTTTAGTAAAAATAAATAAAAATGAAGTTTAATAAAAGCTAGTTTTATTTTTTAATGGAGTTATTAATATTTATAAGATTTTAAATAATATATTAGAAATTTTTATAGATTTGTTAAATTAAACAGAAAATAAGGATTAATGGAATAATGTAATTAAAATCACATAAATTATTTTATAAATCTGTATGAAATCTATTTCATATTTTATATTAATAACATTTCTATACATATTTATCTCTATTAAAATGAATGAAATAATTTTTGACTTACAACAATAATTAATAAATGATTTAATATCATTTTTTTGAATATTTTTCATTACTTTATAAAATGTATTCTATAATCCTAATCAATATTTCGAATAGGTTTTATTTATAATATAATTAATATGAGTAGAAAATCTTTTAAAAATAATGGTTGTAAGAGTTTCTACAACGCGGTATATAATTATTTTACTCGTATCATTATTTTTAATTTAATAATAATGTCATATTCAATAAATAATCGGAAAAAAATTTGTGCACTGATGAATGAATAAACAATTGTCCATGGCAAAATTTCTTGTATTCTTACTTTTAAATTACAATGAGTATGTGAACACAGAATTGGGTACCAACACCTTGTTTAAGTGACAGTAGCAGGAACGTGACACTCTTGTTCTCACAGATAAGAAACGACTCGCCTTAATACCGTCCACGCGGAAACTGATCGAAGTTCGATGCAGAAGCAGGCCCCTTGAGCTGAGAGACGTTTACATCGTATCCATGGCCTCGTTAAAAGGTGGGGAGGAAGGAAAGAACGCAACATCGAGCCTCTCTCCTCTTTTCGGACCCACATGAGGCCTCACTCGCGTACCAAACCGATACTCTCGCTTTCGTACGCTAGCAAGCAGGAAGTCCTTCCTTCTTTTCTACGCATGTTTTTGCTCTTCTCCATAAATGGAATTCTATATTACACTTTTTTTTCTATCAATTCTTATTTTAAAATCATTCATTTTTTATTACTTTCGTACATATACTGCAAATTCGTTTTCATTTATAATTGAATGTTATGGTTTTTAAACAAAATTATTATATCGAACATAAAAAAAATAATTATTACGTTGTAACGTGATAAATATTAACATGCTTTCAATAGTCTGGTTTTTTAAAGTAAAAATTACGTAATTAAAGTTTGTACGCGAATTAAGAATAAAAACATATTTTGAGAAAGTATTATTTCAAATATATTTAACTTTGGAGTGTTTATAATTAAATTTTGAAGTTGTGATTATCGATAAAAAAACGAATAAAATGATATATTAAAAATAAATACAGCTGGAAAGGTATATTTTAAAATGTACAGTTAAACAGACTTAATAAATATTAAATGACTGTATAAATAGAGCTATTACACCTTAATTTGTTATATCTCAAGTTTTTACTTGAGATTCAATTAAATATTTATATACATATGAATTTAAACTTTATTTTCATAATTAAGATCCAATAATACGATTGGTAGTAACATGAACTTTCTAATTAATTCATCGAACTAATTTAAATTTAAATAAGAGACAAAGCTTTTAGAAATTATATATTATTTTCATGCATTGTTAAATATGTATGTGTATGGAAACAAACAAGAACTGAATAGTTAAAAAGAATAACATATATAACTTACATTAAAAAAATGTTCGTATTGTAATCCATTTATTACAAAAGTTATTATATAATATTTTATTTGTAAGAATAATTTGTTATAACTTGAAATTTACGATTTTAAATTTTATGAATTTTTTTAAAATATATCACTAACAAGTTATAAATAGTAGGTGATATTAAGATGGATTAAAAACGTGCTTATATTTATATTTCTTTATTTTGATTAAAGAGCTAAGGAGGGCATTTATATTTTATAGTTATTTGAAAATAGGTATTTTATGGAGTTTAAAAATGATATTTGTTCTACTTGGTGATAAATCGTTACATATCATTTTTTATTATTTAAAATATTTTGAATTATATTTTTTAATTTTTTTTCAAAATATTTAGTTATATAAATAACTAGTTATTTATTATGATTTTTCTTCATTTTTCTTATAAATGATTGTAAATGACTATAAGCTACAACTTAATTAAAATATATTTTTTTATAAATATATTTAGTACTTTTTAATTCAATATATTAATAAAATGTAAACTAATTTTAATGGATTTTTTGGATTTTAATTTGTTATTTTAAATGAAAAAATTGTGTACTAGTGTTTAAAAGTATTCTTCAAAATAAATGTTGAAATTTAAACCAAGAACATTTATATTATTCGCGTTCATAATGATAAAAATGTAACTTGTGTTTGACTTTAACTCAGCAACAATCTTGATAATTCCTTGATACACCCTTAAAAACTATTATATACAATCCTTAAACTCCGAAAATATTATAAGAATGTCTTCCTTTGTAGCGCTTTCCAGTCATATAAAAATTCGTACATTACTTTATACGATCATGCGCGACATTACTTTGGCCGTTTTATTCTTTACTTCCATCATAGGATCGGATTCTATAGCATCTGCAGCACGTAGTTCATCGTCTTGTTCTCATATTTCCCCTTCATTAGACTTTCATTCGTATTATCCGAGCTACACGTCCCTTTGCACAGATATCTGTGTTAATTTTGTCACCTGATAAATCTTGGTTATTCTGTCGATGCATCAACTGTTTAATGTATTTATTGGTTGTTCGCGTTTTCTGTACTTCTTCCACCTGCATTTCTGGAAATTTCTATGCTTTCTGACTATCTGTTTAAAAGAATATTTTATTGTTTTATGACCTTAGGTATTTTTGATGATACTAAGTCGGTCAATTTTTTAACTGTCGATCATCTTTTTATAAATAAACACATCAATTTTTTTCCCTACTCATGACTCATCAAACTGTTACAATTAAATAATATTTTTATTCATTATTAGTTTCGATAAATTTGTTTAACGAATATAAATTTAATATTAAATTTAAAGGATTTCAGATTTTTTAAATAATTTCAAGCACAATAGTTTTATCATTGAGTATATTATAAAGTGTATGTTAAATTTTTTAAAAAAATTCTATCATCAGGATATATAATGTGATATAATCGAAAAAATTGCTATTTTAGAATTTAATTTATGTACGTCTAATCTCTATTTAATTGTTAAAAAATATTTTTATAAAATTATAAATCTCAAAAAAGATAAAATATACTGTATTACTTTGGTAATTACGTGCAAAAAATAAAAACATATTAAAATATAAGTTAATACTAAAATATAGGTTTTTCAAAATATTTCGAAATATATGTTTGTTAAATGAACTCGGTATTCTTATTAAAAAATATACTTATGTATATATATATATTATGAAATTTAAATAAATAAAAATGATAACTTAATATTTTTAGTTTTTTACTAGTATTTTTTATATAAATATATGTAGCATCGTTTTATAAATTGACAGCATGTAATCCAATCTGATTTAATAATAAAATTAAATTACATAACATTTTTAATTAAAAAATTATAAATAAATATTATATATAAAAAATTGAAGAAAAATGTAAATATAAATGAATTAATGTCGTTTCAAATATATTAATTCGAAACTCTCGTAAAACCAATGTTTAATTGAATTTGAAACTCTCCCTTTTATATTGAGTAATATAAAATTCGTATTCATATTAATATTTTAGTAAATTTATATTTATAACTATGTTTATATTTATTATAACAACTTTAATTTATGAAATTTTATTTTATTTATTTATTTTTATTGTTTTTTTATGGTTTCGTATTGAATTACGTGGTACGGAAGTAATGTCTTACAAACATTAATAAGAACTTTAGGTTCTTCAATTTAGCATTAAAGGAAAAATTAACTTCATAAGTGTAAATTATATTTAACGTTGTTTTTCTAAGATTAAAATAATTTTCCTAATTAATTTAAAAAATCTTCTGAATCAATTTTATATTATTTTATTAATTATTATTTTATAAATAAATTGAATATAAAATTTGTATGTATGCATGAATATATATACACACACACATATATATATACATATAATTTAAATTCACAAAGAACTAATCTTTTTTTTTTAATTTACTTATTATTTTGTTTATTATTTTTTTTTCTTTGAATATTGATATCTATTTATATAAAATACTTAATCTGCATTAGTAGAATTGTACATAACTATTGCTTTTGATACTTTTATGTATATTGAAAAGTTTTATTATTTTTTTATTTATCTGTAAGAATAGACGAAATTTTCAAATAAAATAACTAAAAGTTTTGAATTCAAATTCTAGAATAATATTAAATTAAGTTTAAATTGCTTTGATATATCAAATCAGAGAGATGAGAAAAAATTCGAATAAATCGAATTGAACGCAATCAATTTTTAATAAGTCTTCTCGTATATTTAATACAAATCTATTTCTATTCGTAAAACAAATTTCCGTCGTCTGTTTTAACGACGTATCGTAAATTATCGAAGATCTCAAGTTTATAAAAGCACAATTTTTTTGTATTTATTTAATTACATATTATTTAATTATATTATTAGTCAATTTAGCTAATTTTATTATGTAGAGAAATATTCTATAAAAGAAATTAGGCTATTTTAGTAATATTATTAAAACTCGAGAATTATTTAATATTTATATTTATAAATTCAATTGAATTCAATATTCATGTTTTTTATGATTTTTTCACTAGAATAGGGAATAATTTGATTAAGTTTAAATGCAGTATTAATAATCGTGTAAAACTTATTCATGAGCCAAATATTTTTTCCAAATATTTCTGTACCAAATAAATTCAATGAGATATTTAATATGAAAAAAATAAATGCACTGCAATTATTTCATATCCCATTGAATCCATGTCGAGGGGGAGACATATGCTAAAAATATATCCATCGAAGAATCGTAAATTTAATTTCTCCGTTCTTTTTTCTACCTCTCATTATGTATTTTCTCGACTTTGGATTGCACATATGTATGCGTGACGGTTAAAAAGGTAGTGTCGTTTTTTTTGTTGCCGTGCGAATATTTTGATATTACTACACCTGTTGGAACTTCGCGGGAAAATATTGTAACGCGCTAAGGCCACGTGCTTGGATGCTATCAACATAGTTACATTGTGTCGCATTCATATTTCATGTTTTACCTTGGCTTTCCCCTTTGTGTCCATTGCCTCGTTACGAAAGACGGTGATGTTTTTCTTTGTTTTTTATTTTATTTTTTACGTGAGAATTCTTGAACGCTATATTAATATTATGCTTTAAATAGGCACGATTAAATTTTATGTTAGTATAATATTTTATAGTTTCTGTGTTTTTCCACATTTTAATTTATTAATAGGGAATATATGTGATTTCTATCTGTTCCATCAAGTTGCTTTGAAATACAAAGTAATAATATATGTGCAATGTTTTTAAATAAGTACTATTGAATGGAACAAAGTATTCTCGAGCTTTATGTGTAAGTAGTTTTGCATGTCCCAGCTAACTTTTTTATGAAAATGTAGCTTTATTGTTAATCCAAAAATAACACAAAGAATAATATAACACGATTATAACTTCCTAATTATTTATTAACTAATGAACTGATTTTTCAAATGCTTGAAAAAATTCTAATTGCTTGAAAATATAAAAATAAATGCTCTTACGATTTCTGGAATTAAATTATGATATTAAGTAAATGCTAAAGTTATGATAAAAGAAATTATTGTTTTTGAAGATATAGTTATGAAGAAAAGCTATTAAGAGCAATATTATACACATACATATATAATTTTTAAAAATTTACTGTTTATCGATTTAGCTTGTTTGCTTCTTTACTGAGTAATTTATCTTTTTTTTTATCTTTTTGATCTAATGTTAAAATTTACTCAGTTTCTTACCAGCTGTTGAAAGTGGAAAATTTTTATAATAGCGATTTTTAAATTAAATCTTAATGAGATCTACTGATTATTTGAATTTATTTTATAATATTTAGTTATTAAACTACTTATTTAAATAATCTTTTAATATTCTAAGAAAAGAGATTTAGAAGCTGACAGAAAATCAATAGAGAAAAATACATTTACGTTGGTATTGACGAATAAAAAACTGTAAAGATATAGATATTATATTCATTGATAAAAATTATTTTTTTAAATATATGTCATGCGTAATAATTAAAGTAATTGATTAACCTATTAATTATTTATAAATATGTTGTACATTAGAAATCATAAATGCTGGAAATTATAACAAGTATATGAAATATTGCAAATTCAATTATTAAGAAAAATATAAAGAATAATTTATTTACATTAATTTATTTGTTATAAAGTTATTCATTATTATTACGAATTATTTCTACAACTAAATTCACGAATAACTGAAATATCACATTTAGTATTGTTCCAAGAGTAAAAATATACTTTTACGTCTTTCTAAATAAAGTATAAAATTAATTCCCTACATTTTGTTTTAGTACAATTTCATATCTTAATATTCATACATTTTCTTTTTTTGCATTAGATCTTTTTTTCTGTAAAAATGTATTATCAAAATTATAGTGTAATGAATGAATATTACATTACTTTATACGAAGCGTATTATCTCCTTTTTATGATATTGGTTTATTAAAAAATTTACATTAATAATAAAAAAATTTAAATGTAAAAATATTACCCAACTAAGACTAAGCAAAATAATTCTAATGCTTATGTAATGCTTCTATAACGTTTTGGAAATTCAAATACTTCGTATTTGTCATTAAAGTCTTATAAAATACATGCGTTAAATATATATTTATTAGTTCATAAATGATGTCAAGTACTAACTACTAATTAAGAAACTCTTGGTTAGTAATATAAACTATTTTCCCTTGTCAAAATATTTAAAACTTTTTTCTTGAAGAGAAAGCTGAACATGACTAAATAATAACATTGTAAAAATATTCTTAAATTAATTTAAAAAATAAATGTTTTACTTTTGCAATTTCCAGTTTTTCTTTAATTATTTATCTTTCTTTGTCAATTTCAAATTTTTTGTAATATTATATTTAAATTTATTGTCAGACTTACTGTAGTATTGATAATTAGTAATTTCTATCGAACAGCATAAAAATATTGATTTAATCAATGTTATTATTTTATAAATAATTATTTCATATATCTCATTAGAAAATTAAAAAATATTAAGAAAACACAAATTGAGCATGCATATAGTTAATGATACGACAAATCTGTATACGGACCATAAAGATTTTAATCTTTCTGTAAGAACTATGTAAATTAAACTCCTTGATTAATCCAACTGGCGTTTTCTGAAAGACAAGAATAAAAATTAGCTAATGTTTCTTCGCTTTTTTGATTTTTATCCTCTGCTTCTCTCACTCCAGTTTCTATATTTAAATTTAATCCATACTGGCTGTGCAAAGAAGGATGATAATATATTGTGTTAACGGTCTCATTGACCTCCGAGAAATCCTTAACGAAGTAATCGGCAGTCGATAAATGAATTAAAGCGCTGCGCGTCACTCAAATCGCCCTTTCCATTTTTACTGAATGAAAGATTGTGATCCTGAGAGAAGCAGTGAGAAGTATATTAGGGTACGAGACGAAGATGGAGCGAACATCAAGAAATACGTTGAGAGCAGCTTCTCCTTTTGCTATGGATTGACACAAAGATCTAAATGTCTGTCTCGCTTCAAGGAAAGGACTCAATTTCTTTTAAAATTTTTCTTCTCAGTTCGAGAGATTGTAAGAAACCGGAAGAAAGTCAAGAAGTTTTGCAGTAGGCGAACAAGTAGAAAACGTAAAAATGAATGAATAACTATGGTGTTAGATTTAGTATTTGATTCACGAGGGGAAAAATGAAAGTTACTTCTACACCTGGGAAATGCAATGGTTCAGCTGTGATCGTGATTCAAATTACTTCCGAAAATGAATTTTATGTATTGTAATTTTTGTTTTAAAAGTTCGTTAATGTTCAGTTGAAATCTTCAGAGAATTTTAAAAACTTTTTGAAAATAAAACCATTATTCAAAATGAGTATGATTTTAGATTATATTTAATTAGTTCAATATTTCATATCATTGTGTTAGTTCATAAATGGTAACGATATAGCATTTGTTATAATATAATAATAATGTTTTAATTTTCTTATTGTTAAAGCAAAAATTTTTTAATTTTTTGAACAATTATATTATATATAATTTATTAATTTTAAAATTAATGTTATCACAAGTATTGAGGTTTGATATCTTACAAGTACTAACAAAGATTAAAAAAATGATTTTATTACCATTTAAAATATTATTATAAATATTTATGTAATAGAAAATTTGTAATAGCTTACAAAAAACCAGCTGTATAGAGTTCGAATAGTTAATATTGAATGAAGTGCGAAAGATGAAAAGTGCGAAAGGGACTAGTAGAGTTAGAATGGAATCGTGTTCTCTTTTATTCAGCATTCAACAATTAAACAACTGCATTTTAATAAAATAATTTATTTTGTAAATTAAAATTCATAAAGAAGCCAATACAAAGTGTAAAAGCAATGATAAAAAGTTGCCATACAATAAATAAATGTATTATGTGAAACATAATTCATGATGGGGGCAATTATAGGTTATAATTTTTTTACATATATCAAGTTTTTTCAACAATATTAATAATCTTGATACTCTGTAAAAAGCTTATTAAAATAAAATTAGTATAATATATATTAATGGATATTCTTAGCTTATGATAAAAAGTTAAATTAATATTCAGTAAAAAATTTTGTATGATTAGTTAAAATGAGTTTTAATTATTGCACGTAATCAGTAAAAAATTGATTCAATAAAATTTAAATATTTTAATTTTTCTTAATAATGTAAAAAAATATGTGTTTGCTTGTAACATTAAATATAGTGTTACAAGCTTTGGAAGAGTTCATAAACTTGTACAAGAAAAAAGTATACGAGATACTATTTTTAGATGTTAATTATTAATAGAGAAAGTAACGGCAAATAATAAGTCATAAAATGATAATGTAATAGTTAAAATTTAAAGTAAAGATAATTAAAACAAAGTTTTTCTAAATAAAAATATCAATTTTTTATCGCTAAATAATTAAATTAAGAAAAAATAGAATAATATTTTTAATATCACAAAAGTTGTAGGAATAATACGAATCAAATTTAATATTTTAATCAAGTCTTAATTTAAATTGAGCTTCTATTTTTAATATTCTAAAATGATTAATAAAATAAAATTAATAGTCACAATGTTCGATGGATTTGAATAAGATCATATCAAGGGTTATTATATGAAAAATGTAATAAAGAAACTTTTATAGCACTAGTTTGAAAACAAAATTAGTTTTATTATGTAAATAATACGTTACTAAATCTGCGCAATATTTATAATTTATACATTGATTTTAATTTATGATTACATAAAGTATAATAATTGATCAAATATAACTAAAATGCATTGTTACTATTTCGTTTAATTACAAAAATTTATCTTTTCACCTATAAAGAAAAATTGTTGCTTTTACAAAATCATTACATTTTTAAACTATTTTTTTATATATTTTCTTTTATATATTCTAATATAATATATTCTTATATGATTAGAAAATTTCAGAAGGATAAGAATAAAGTTTAATGTTTTATAATAATTAGTATCTATTTTACTTTAATGTTTCCTAATTAATGAATAAATAATAATTAATTTGATCAGATGAGGTTACTGAATATGATCTTCTCTTGATCAAATTCTTAATCCGATCATTAAAATGTACATCAGTCAAGTTTTATTTATTTTTTTTAAACCTCCGCTTGTCTTTATATCCTATTCTTCATACTAAGCTAAGTTATATCACTGGCTCTTGTCTATCGACTTCGAATCTTTGTACCAAAACATTCTTTGTAATGCAATTGTTAATAAAACTTTTTCACCTTCACAGGTACTTCAAAGAATTCATACAAAGTATGCGATAAATAAAATAATACAAATTTCAAATGAAAATCATCACAAATATGAACCACCATAGATTCAAGCAAACATACATAAAAAAGAATGTTACAAAAAAAAGAAGTATAAATCTTCTATAATTATTACCTAAGTCAAATGTAACAAACTATAAAACAACGCAACAAAAGTAAATTCACAAAAAACTAATAAAAACCGATATAATGTCAAATAGAAGTCTAGATATAAAAGAAATTTATATAAAATAACAAATACTAATATTACAAGTATAAAAAATGAAAATTGAACAAAACAGCTCGAAGAAGAAAATAAAAAATTAATAGAAAAAATCCAAGAAAATACAAAGTTTAAAAATATTGTATCCAGTATTGACATAATTATATACAAAAATAAATTTTTAGCACTAAATGATACCCAAATAAACAAAACTAAAATGAATAAAACTTTAATCAATCTTTTATAAACCTAGTGGACTAGTACATAGTTAAATGGGGAAAAATAATTTTAAAAAATATCTAGTGTCATAACTATCGATTTTTAGGACATATTATACAAAATTGCAACATGTTATATTAAGACTTAAAATCTAAACATCTACATAAACCAAGATGATTTTAAATAATTAAAGAGATCAAACTATAAAATAATGTTATGTGCTGTATTATTTGAAAATACTTTGGATATCAGGTTCATTCATAGGTTGTACAAAAGTGATCGAAAAAAAAAATAAGTAAAACATTATACAGTGAAAAAAAATTACCTTAGCAATAATCGAATACTACAAATTATTATTAAAGAAGTCCAATTAGTAAAATAAAACGTAACGAAAGCATTCTTTTAAAAGCAAACATAATTAAATGAATAAAATGAAGCTATAAAAATTCATAAAGAAATATTCTTATCAATATTTTTAATAATAAATAATCATACGTAAAAAAAATAAGTAATATAAATCTCGATGATAATAAAATGACAATAACGAGATAATAAAGAAAATGTTTAAAGCATTAAAAAATATGTCAATAAATGTAAATTTACTAATATCGAATCAAAAAAGTTGAAAAATTTAATTTTAATGTCTTACTAATAGCAGAAATATAATTAAATAAAACAGTAATCCAATTTGAGTTTAGAAACTATAAAATCATAAGAAAAGATAGAGTAAATTAAAAATATTCAAGATTAATAGACATATTAATTAAAAATATCAGTAGATACAACATACAATACCTAATTTATAATTTTGAATATTAACAACCATAGTAATAATATTAAATATGAACGATAAATATAAACTACCAATTATCTCAGCAACAACGGATGAAAATTTTAACTTTGAATTTATAAAACTATTCCAAATATAAAGTATTATAAAATACTAAAATTACTTTAAAATATCCAGTAATCTCTCTTTAAGAAATTGGAAAGATAACAAAATAATAATGAGACACACATTAAAAATAAACTGTCTACACAGGACGATATAATATAAAAAAACTAAACAATATAACTGAGAACGCTTCTTACCTTAATAAACCTACATAGATATATGTATAAAGTCTTAATCATAGAAGCAGATTTTAAAATATCAGGTATTACATACAAGAAATATAATATTATAAAAAAAAGATACAATTTAAAAAAAAATTGGAAAAAATTCTAAAAATTAATACTAAAATATTTTATTACTTAAACAAACTAAAATTTTTATTTTATATATCGCAAAGATCATATTAAATGTATTAAAAATATATTTTCACTTATTGTATAATTTTTTTATTATAAAAGTTTATTAATGTTTTTGAAAATTATCAACTTAATTCAGAGTAAAAATAAAATAGTTTTATTTAATATCAAAAATAATAATAGACTTTTGCTAAAAGTGAAATCTCATTTGTTTATATGAAACGTGAAAAGATATTTAATTATGAATTATTAAAGATGAAGAACATTAAATTTTGATTATTCAGTAATTATATTTTTATTGTAAATATAATGAATGATGATAGTCTTTATTTTCAAATAAACGAAGAATAGCTTTATTACATGTTCTTATTGGATGCATTATTTAAGGTGTAAGATGATTATAATAATTATGAAAAGTTTTTATAAGAAATATTTTTTGAGGTTTCTAGAAAAATTTTCTCTTTTGAGTTTTGTCATAAATTAATAAAATTTTGCAAACTGATTAAATGAAATACTCTTAGTATATTTATTTTAGTAATTTTTTCTAATTTTTCAATATATGAAATATTGATGGATTTATACATAGTGTTTACTTTTCGTATTATTATATTATATTTTTTAATATTAAGTATATTGTATATACAAATAGTTGATTAAAAATTATTAACTAATATGTCAAATTCATGTATTTATTGAGAACGATGCAATACATTAATTAATCCCTACAGAAGTGTAAATTCTGTCTTGGTTTATTACATTAAGTCTTAACAATCAGATGTATTTTTTAAAATATTTTCTAGTCATGTATAGTTAACGTAATGAGTGCTTAGACTAGTTAATTATATTATATACGTATATAATTAAAATACGATTCTACATGTTATTGGAAAAACTATGAAAGCATAATTGAGTCATTGGAAGTCAATTTTTCAACACTATCCAAAAGGCACTAGCTAAATGACCCTTCGGTATGCGGTGGATTAATTTGAAATTACTAAAAATATTGAATATTCAAATACGTTAAACTGTTTTATTAGCTTAATCGCAATTCTATTTAGATAACATAGCAAATAAGAGGCCATGAATTGGATTTTAGTGAAAAGAATTTACAAAAAAGAAATGTTTTATATTCGATACAGCAAATAAAAATTTAAGAAGCTTTTTTACAGCTAAATAAAAATAAAATTCTTTTAAAATATAAATCCACTATTTATTACATGATTAAAGTATAAATAAAAATGATTAAAAAAAAATAAGTTAAAAGTATCTAAGAAAAAGTTTTAAGTGATGAAAAAATATAGTCGGCGAATTAAGATATGTTATTTTGTTGTAAATAAAGATTCTTTATTTGTATTATATTTATAATAAATAGAAGATACTACTTTTAGTAATAAATTGAAAAAAATTTTATTTTCCAGTCTATATTTCAAAAATATGTAATAAGTTTATTTGTTCCTAAGAATTTATATTCCACAGATTTAAAACATTTATTTTTCAAAACTGAGAAAATGTTAAAAAATGAATATATTATTTATTTTAAGCTGTACAGAAGGTAGTTAAATAATGTAAAGGTCTAAAAAAAGCTTAATCTTAAACATCAGGATTTTTAAGATTATTTTTTTAACTAATTTTAATAAAAGAAAAATTTTAATATTAATTGCAAAGAAACATTAGCATCAGATTCTGTTGATTTATCATTGATTAAATTTTTATTTAAAGTAACTTTTAGTAATAATTGTCAATTAATCTTATCCGATGATGAATTCACGTTGAGTTTAAAATATCGAGTAATTTAGAGAAAGTAATTCGAAGGTTTTTAATTTAATTTTGAGAGGTTTATATAATAGACACATTGACACCGAATAAAACAATGATCTCACTTGATAGTGATTATGAGTTAAGATATAAAATCTAAACTTTGCTTCCAAGTATCTACAACTTTGAGTATTCAACGATAATCGGAATTTTTATCTTCTTTCGCCTCACTTAGTCGATCAATGCTTGCATATCATCAATTCGTCCATTCTCATTACGAGGATACGTGCAAACGTAAGCAGGAGCTAGGGGTATACAAATAGGAGCAATCGAGCCATGCAGATACATTTACGAAGATAAATCATGGAATGCCTACAGTGATGCTCAGACTGAGTCACGGTTATAAGCTGTATCAATGTGTGGATGCAGGTACTGCTATGAACTAAGGTGAATGTACTAGTAGCCCGTCACTACGGGATTTATGACTGCAATGTTTTAAATCTAATGATCCTCAATAACTTCGATAAAACGTGTTATACTTTTATAGCTAGTACAATAAAATATTTCTTTTGAATAAAATGGGATTCAAACGGAATAATTTCTCGTTTCAGGAAGTGTATTGTCGATAATGTCGTGTCATGATAGCTATGATGTTTGAGAAATTTGGAACTGGTGGATTTAAAGATAATCGTACGTTGTTGCGATTGCTTTGAAATATTGTTTATTACATTGACTTCTTATATTGCTTTCAATATTTAAAAGAAGATGAAATAAACTAGAATTATAAAACTTTTAAGAAACATGTATTAGTTTGTTAATAACTTACGTCAATCATATGTATTAAAGTTTAGTATTTTACATAGAATGTATGTATGAATACTTTATAAGCTGAATAATAATAAGTAAAACAAATATTTAAATCAGAAAGTTTATATTTTTTACTTTTTTTGGATTTTCTTCAATAGAATATATTTTCTTGTCGATATTCAAAGATAACAACTAAATGTTAATAAGAATTGCCATATTTTAGATTTTCTACAATTATACTTATGATAATAAATTATTCATTCATGTGATTTTTCATTACAGTTATTTTTATATTTTTATAAACTTTTTATTAAAAATTATTGTTTTACTTATATGGAAATCAATTTCACGAACTCTGTCATTGATATCATAAGAAAATATACTTCAAACATTTTTCACTTTCTATTTTATTTATACCAAATATTATGTAATTAAAATAAATCTTATTCATGAAGTATTTAATATCAATATCTGATATATTCATTTTTTTATGTATTAAGCTACATCCTAATATGAAATTACTAAAAATTATGGTTAAATTTGTTGTATAAATACAGTTATAGAAAATATAATTTCAGTTTAGTATTTTATTTATAATCAGTAAAATTTTATTACTCTTGAAAAAACAAGTAACTAGAAGTCAAAATTGATTTATAATTTATCATTGAAATCATATTCATGCTTAATTGTTTATTTGTTTCATTTTGATTTAACTATTTAACTATTATTTATTGTTTTTTTACAAAAAATTATATTATTTAATTTCTAAAATATACCAATAAATTACAATGATAAAAAGTTACCGATTTATAACTGAAAATGGCAATTTTTTAAAAATCGCAATAAAATAATTGTCAACCATTGAAAAAATAATGAAAACTTGCACATAATTATTACAAGTATAATAATATTATTAAAAGATACATAAAACATTTAATAATTATGGCAATAAATATTTAAATATAAGAAAATCTCTTATATAATGCGGATCCTTTATATTTGGATTTTATTAGATTGTTTTTTTTTTATAAAACTAATTGCAAGTTTTATTTTAAATCTTATAAGGCATATTCAATTAAATATAATATTTAAAATAATAATTTATCGAATATTTATTAATTCAAATATAAAAATTCAAAGTTTATAATTGGTAGTTACTTTATATAATATCATCAAATTATAATTTAATTTATGATTTCAATTTTTTACCAAATAAAAACATTCATTTTTATAAATCATGATAGTTTCATAATTATAAAATTCACCAATTTTAATTTTATATCTTTAACAAATGTTTATATAATCGAAAACAATTCATAAATTAAAAAAAGATTTAGTAAGTATTTCTATATCATTATGATGTAATATAAATTACTTGTTTATGAGTAAAAAATATTCTCTCCAGCGGGGAATCGAACCCCGGTCTCCCGCGTGACAGGCGGGGATACTAACCACTATACTACTGAAGATCTTGATAATCAATTTTGTTTCATGAAAAAATGGTTGCAGTCACATAGATTTCTTTGATCATTGTACATTTATTTTTAAAAAATTTTTATAGACTACTGACAAAATTCATATTCATTTTTTTATTTCAATGTAGATTTACCTTATGAAATATTAGTTAATATTAGTTGATGTCACTTATAAATATTGTATATATAGATAACATTTTGATGATTAATAATTTTTTTTAGTTCTTCTAAGAACTTATTTATGATAATTTAATAAGATTGACTAATTTTTAAATAAACCAGTTTAAACGAAAATGTAATTTTTTATAATTTTACATTTTTTAATTATTCTAATTTTTAGAGAAGATATATATAATGAAAATAAAATATTTATAGACGATTACGTAAAATAATATACGTGTTATGGATAAAATTTGTCTATTTTAAATTTGTGCATCTTGGTTTCAATTTTTCTTGATGATTCTTTTTTGCATATTATTTTGATAGAAACTAGGTATTTATAAAATATAAACGAGAATATAATTTTAATAAATGTAGAATAAAATATTAATATTCTAATTTCAGTAGAATAAAAAAAATAGTAAATGCATTCGCAATTATAAGAAATTTTATAATATTATTATTGACGTCGTCTTATACTATACGGTTAACAAGATAAAATACAATAAAAATACTTATATATATATATATATATATATATATATATATATATATCGAATTAATTGATCAAAGTAATTGTAAGACATACGAGATCACGGCGCAATTGAGACTTAATATACTCGGAACCGCTTAAAAAGTTATATTTATTATAAGAAAACAAGTCAATTATATATTTATTCTAATAAAATTTTAAAATTAAATTAAATAATTATTTTCAAAACAATAATTGTAGATATTTTAATTACATTATTTTTTGTTCTGTTACAAATTTAATTTATGGTATATTTAAGAAATATCTTGGATCATTTTTATGTATACTAATTTTTGTATGTAATATTATTGCTTTTAGTAATTATAAAAGTACATTATTTGAAAATTATTTAAACTTTTAAAAAATATTACTAAAGTCTAAAAAATTTTAAAGCGTAGTAAATTTAAAACTGGCCATAAAAATAAAGTAAACTTAAAATGAAATCTGAAATAATTTACTAGAGTGCTTCTAATAAAAAATATAATAATATTTTGTAATACATTATTATAATAACGAGACTTTATGGAATATAATTAAAAGAAAATTTTACCACAGTTTTATACGATATAGTATACAAAGATTGAAAAATAAATAGATATAATACCAAATCAAGAATATCGGATTGACGCTAATGGTGTAAGATTTTTATGTGGTACTTTATTTTGAGATTCAATTATTGAATAAGATGTTAAATACGTTGATTCAATAAGACTGAGTGATGAATAATGTAATAGATATTTCTAATTTTAAATACTTATACATATAACCTCTAATATAATGTATTTAATATTATTTAAAATTTCAAATAATTTGAATAATTGAAGTATTCAAAAAAAAAGAGTTCTTAATTACAATGACAAAGAATTTTATTTAAACATTTTTAATAATTAATCAGTTATAAAATATAATATATTTTCAGAAATATAATATATTTTCAGAAATAAAATAATATTTTATTATTATATTAATAATATTACTCTTTACATTATAAGAATTTTATTTTCACTTGTATAAATTTAACTCTTTAACTAAATTTAAATTTAGTTTTTCAACATTATTTTTATACATTTATATGAAATAAGATAGAGTAATAATGAATGTATAAAAATTTTGATTAAATTATTAAGTTTTTATGTTTTACAAGTAAATTACTATTTAGGTTTTTCACACAAGTTTCTTTCACCTCACTTTTATCTTATTATGATTTCTTTTAAAATAATTGAATACTAAAAGTAAAAACTCATCTTCTCAAATTGTTTTAAAATTTATTATTTAAAGCGAAATAATTTCCAGTTAAATAAGAATAAAAATTTAAAAAAATTGAATGTAAGAAAACTTTTTAAAATATATTTTTATAATTCTTTAATAACAACGCAAAAAATTATATATAATTAAATATATATTTTACTGTTTATTAAAATTTAAATGATACCGAAATTTATAATACTATGAACTCACTGATACATAATTATTGTTATGATTATTTGACAAATTATAGGATAAAAAAAGTTAAGTGAAGTTCATTTATACAAAACATTTCGACATTTTAGATATGTTTTTCTAATTTAATATATTATAAAAACAATTTCAGAAAAGTAAATTATTAATCAAAAGCTGATAATATTTAAATATACAATGTAGTGTATAATATTTTTAATTTATTTTTATTTTAAATCTATAAAAATATGAACTAAATCTATATTTTATGTATAGCTAAATTAATTTTATTATAGCAAAATATCCTTTATTTATATTTTTTTACTTAAAACTGAATTTTTTTGTTTAAAAATTAATTATATTAGCTTATAATAAGCCATATTTTATAAACTTTGAATCTATTAGTTGGTTATATGATTTTAGGTAGAAAATTATACATAAATAAGTTTATAAAAATCTTATTATAAAAGTTTTTGGACAATATATTAGATACGATATCAACTTACAAAAATTTTTAAAAATAGTATTCAATTAAATGTGAATACAAATTTCAACTTTAATTTTCTCATTATTTTTATTTATTTATAGAAATAATTTTATTTTCACCGAAGTAAGTTACAATTTTATTACTAATTTATTTAATAATTAGTAAACAATATAATAGAATAAAAGCTAAAAAATATAAAACGAAAATTTCGTTACAATCTCATCTTCAATAAAGAAAATAGGAACATAATTAGAAATAATAAAATTTATAATCTTATTTTTATAATAATATATTATTTATAATATTATTTTTAATCTTTCTGTAAAACTAATTATCTCTTAACCAAAAATAAAAATAAAAGAAGGTTTAATGCATAATGTATGCTTCGCATGCATTTATAAATTCATTTTATGCATTTCATTTACGGTTCATTTCTAGAATCATTAAATTTTATATACAATAAGCGAATGTATGAAAGGCTAAAAAACGAAAGTAAGATTGATGTACTTGACTGGAAGCATTTGGCTGTCTGTTCTATATCTGCACGTTAAGATATTACTGCTTAGAGTTTACTGTTTTATCTTATTTTTCTTTTCTTTGTGAAGAGTATACGCTTAAATCGTATATGAAAATTTTAATGTATATTTGAAAAAGTATTAATTATTATTAAAAATTTAAAAAAATTTACTATTATCATTAAAAATTATAATTAAATCATTTCGCAATAAAATAAGGAAAATAATATAGTTTATAGACTAAATTTTTTATGTAAACAATGTAAACATGTTTTATCTATTTTTATATATTTAACTTACTTTACACTTGCTAAGAAATTTATTTATTTGGTTTTTTATTTAATTTATAATATTTACGAATAGTGTAAAATAAATATTTCAATTAAATGAGTTTATATAAATATTTATTTGTTAAAATTTTTATCTTGTAAAAATTTTGCATAATTCTTTCAAGTTTAACTTTATTATTACAATAAAATTTTTTAAGTTCATACGAATACACTTTTATAAGTAGACTCTCATAGTGTCTTAAAAATATTGTTTTCTACATTCAATATATAACTATACATTTTCGTATATTATTCAAGTTAAATATAGTTTTCAGAACAATTATAATTTAAGTTATGTCAATTTTTTCAATAAATAAATTAATTGATTTTAAAAAAATAATATCATCGAATAAATTAAAATAAAATTTTAAATATTTTATTATAATTCATAATTTATATATTTATACATTTATTGAAATTGTATTATTATTAATTAATGATATTTATAATTTTACATTAATTTATCGGTATTAACTATATGAGAAAAAATATAAAAGAAAAATAATATTCGTAATATTATTCTTGCTTTAAAAAAATGCTTTAACTAATTATAAATTTTTAAGTAAGTTTAAGTAACTTTTTGTATAAAATCAAAATATAATTGAACAAATATGTATTAAAAAATTATCTAAAAAGTTTGTTTAGAATTTTGGCATTATAAAAAATATTTTTTACTTTGCTTTAGAAATAATATTACACAAATTCAACCGATACAAAAAATAACTAAAAATATATGATATGTTTTTCAAATCGTAGTACTTGAAAATATGAATTAAATAATAATGGTAATATAATTGTAATAATAACATTATAAATGGTAGAAGCCAATTTTTTATCTTAATGATTACATTTTTTATTATTTTTGTTTTGACTCATCTGTTAGATATAAATATAAATGTATATATGAAATTTAATATTATATTGAGTATTATAATTTTATTTTTTGATTTTTCGATGAAAATTTTTTTAACATCATAATGTATTTTATATACAAATATCTATAGTAATATGTATTTTATGCATTTTATATTAGACATATTAATTATAAATTTAATTTTGCAGGTAGAAATTTTAACTTAGTATGTTTAAATACTATAAATACTATATAAATGAGTGATATTTAATAAAAAATTTCTTATCGATTAAAGTTTTTCCAAAGTAAAAATAGCGTTGGATTATTAGTTAACTTATAAATGGTAGCAAAATTAAATTAATTGTAGAATTTTTAATTTTTTAATCAGTTCATTTTTTATTTTGCTAATTTATGTAGATATAACTATACTCAATGATTCACAGCAGCCTTCGTGTCGTTACATTTTAATCTCTTGATTTTGACTACAATATATTGAATGACATACTGTTTGTCCAAAATAGTAACAAGAAAAAGTACAGAGATAGAGAAAAAATTAAGTGTACTTAAATTTAACATTTGATACATTCAATTTGAAGATACGAATCTCTTTTTTATTATGAAAAATGATGTTATAACAACAAATAAATTTTTTTTTTATTTATATTTTTGTTTTGTAATATTCTGAATTTAATTAATTAACAAATTTATTAAAACATTTAAAAAATAAATAAATTGTGTTTCTAAAACACATTTAATACAAATTTTATAGAATTAATGTCATACATAAATATAATATACAATGAAATAATTTAGTTCCTTTTGTATTTTAAATATATTCAATTTTTAGTTTAAATGCCTAATGTTAACATGATTATATTTTAATATTTTATGAGATTGAATGATAGAAAATTAACTGAATTATGTAAGAATCTATAATTAAGCTAAGGAGGTTTCTGAGTAAAGAAATTAAAAAACTTTTTTGCTTTTTTTCGCTATTAATTCAACGATGTTTCTTCTGAATTCTTTTCCAGAATACCTAAATGTAACAATGAAGATTATGATTTTATTTCTTGAAAAGTCATATTTTTAAAAACAAATACCATTTCAGTTTAAACTTTATAATAATTCACAAAACCTTGGATCAGAATTTTTTCATATATTTATTTAAATGTCACTATAAATCATATTACTTTGATTTAAAACAATGAAAACTAGTAGTATAGCCGCAAGCACTTTTCTTTAGATTTTGTACCTAATGTAGTTATCAGAGTGTAAGTCACCTGCAATATGAAATTATGCTATATATTTTTATATCAATGATCGAAATTTTAATTTTGTTATACAATTGATATAGAATTAAAATTTAAAGTAACATTTAGTTATACATATGATGTATAATTTATATAATAGTTTATATTTATGAGTTTCTAATCATGTATTTATGCAAAAAATGTTACCTATATTTATTTATACTTATGTGAAATAAAAAACAATAGATAATCAAACTTATTATATATTTTTTACTTTCAGTATTTGAATATTTTTCAATTATACATAAGGAGTCAGAAATATAAAAAGTCGTATACGATTTTTGGTTTTCATATTTAGTTACTTTATAATTTAAATATTAGTGTATAATTTTTTATTAAAAAGAACTATTGAGATTTACACAAATTACCACAGTATTAAAAAAAAGTCACTTAAAAATAATTAAGTAATAAAATTATTTCAAGAAAAATTATTGATTTATTAATTATTAATTTATTTATTTCTAATGTATTTCAAAACAAAAAAATATTTTTGTGATATATTTTTAAATTATTCAAAAATTTCTAAATTAGAAAAAAATATTTCTGGTTTATAAAATATGATATTTCATGAAATTTTAATAGCTTCAATGACTATATGCGTATTTAATTATTTATATTTTTTTAAAGCCTTTCAAATTATGATTATTTAAGATTCATTAAATTTTTCTGAAAGAAAATATTCATAATTTTATGTTGCAACCAAAAAATTAAAAAATTATTTGAGTTTCAAAAATAGTTGATTTGTTTGCTGGATATGGAAAACTTCATACAAATTATATATTTTTTCCAATAAGAATTATATAAATATTTAATTAAAAATTAATATTTTTCTTGCAAATTTAATTATATAGAATATTATTTATATTTTATATAATAGTAAGAAATTAGTTTAAAATTAATAGATGTAAAATTTAGAAAAGTTATGTTAGATCATTATGATGAATCACGAGGTAAGAACTAATATTAATCAATTAAAATATCATTATTTTTCGATAAAATTAAAAACAAAAAATTTTATCTATACCAATAAAAACATTAAAAAACTGATTACACTCTCTTACTATAAATTAGAAATTTATATACAATAAAAATATTAACGATTTATCATAATCTTCTATAATTTAAACTGTCATATGTAATAGTATGTTTATTTAAAATTATCATTGCATTATTGTATTATCATATATATATATTATACATGACATTAAATGATTATAAATGTAAATTATGAAATAAAACCGTATACATCATTAATTTTAATTATGTTTTTGTTTTAGGTATTCTAATAAGAATAGTATAGAATAAGCTGCTTTTATTATATAAGTTTCATAATATTTAATTTAATAATATTTATCCTTTAATGTTCAATTAGAAATAGATAGATATAAATACAAATATTTGAACTTTTAAAATAAAGTTATATATTTGACAATTATATCGTTATTTAAAAGAAAATTATTCAATTCATGTATAGATATGGTGACGCTTTTTAAAATTTATTTGCAATTCACTTGTTTTACTTAGTTTTCAAATATACGAGTACATTGTGAAAAGTATTCGAGTAAGTTTCAAAAATTACATTGGTACTACATAAAGTCCATACTTTTCATTCAGTGGAAAAAAATTCCATGTAAAAAAATTGTAAATATTCATGATATGAATCGATTCGTCTTTCTCATTTTATTTCATCAATTTGATACTAAAATTTCTTCTACAACTGTATGGTATGTAAGCTCAGTATCAAATTTCAATTTTGCTTTGCATCTGAAATATGAAATATTTATAAATTTATTGAATGTCAAAAACCACGATATTAATGCTTGTTTTATATAAAAACTATGTTTATAGATTGAGTGTTGATTATATAAACAATTAATATTTGAAAAAATTTTATTCTAATCTTATTTTTATTTATTGCATACCTTATATTTAATATTACAGTAAGAATTATTGTCTAAAAATATTTGTTGAATATTTTAATTATATTTAATTAAAATTTTAACATATTTTTTACCTTATTTCTTATAATAATTATATAATCAACATACATCACTCGCATGATTTGCTTATATAATTTTTATTTGAACAACAAAGCTTAGGCTACAATTTTAGTTCAATCGCAATTAATATTAACAACATGATATAAAAAAAGTTTCCTTAATATAATATTATAGTCCTAATGATATTATTTGATTACATTTTTCAGTTAAATATTAGTTTGTATTCTATATTTGAGTGAACTATATACAATGCAGGTTTATGTAGTTCATTTTTCATTTTCAACGTAATTTAAAAAAAATTTCACTTATTTTGTAACAATGAATTTGATACATTAAAACTATTTTCTAGTTAAGCTTTACAATATTTCAATTTAAAAAAAAAATATATATATATAAAATGATTAAATTTTAATTCATGTAATTGAAATTAATTCCTTTTTAAAATAAAAACGTTTAAAAAAAACAATGTAAAGAAAAAACTTATAAGAAACACATCGAATATTTTATATGTACATATATATAACATATAGTTGGATAAAAATATTACCTAGTTTTGAAAATATTTTGGATGAAATATTTTTTTTAGCTTTAGTTTTTATTTTATATTAATTTAAAAACTTTAATTTTATTTTAATTCGATTTTTAAACAATAACTTTTAAAAAATTCAAAAATAATTATTCTAACGAATGTGAGTTATAATGACAAAGAAATCAATATAACTTGCATTTGTTTATAATTTATGAGAAAATTTTTTAAAAATTAGTAACAAATTAAAAACAAATTTTTTCTGTAGTCTTTTAGAGTCTATATTATTTTGTACTGATAATGTAATGAATTCTATTGCAAAGAGAATATTGAAAATCTTAAGAAAAATCATAAAAAAATTGTTAAAAAATATAGAATATAAGAGCAATAAAATATTAAAATCTACAGTTGGATCTAATTTTTTTTTAGTATATATAATTTAGAGTACATATATAACTTCAATATCAAATTTTACATCAGTTCCAGTATTGAAATAAGAATTTTAATTCTAAATAATATTATAACATTTATAGGTTGATTTATTAGAAAATATTATTAACATAAATACATTTTTTTTTGTATTTTTGGATAAGTCAATTAAAGTAAAGATTTTTTCTTTGCGAATGAAATAATTCTAATATTAAAGATAGTGCACAAGATTTATACACATATATTTTCAGGTACAAATTTTAATAATTATTTAAAATAATTTATTATATTGATTTATTTTATATAAACAATTTAATTATATTTTAAGAATTTCCTACAATTTTATAGTAGTTAATTAAAAATATAAATTTTTTTCAAAGAAATCATACATAAAAGATTTAATTATTTGCAAATTACTTTTTATCAGATTTTTTATAAATTCAGTAAATAATTATTTTCTAAAAATAAACAAATTAAAATAAGATTTTTAATAAAATCGAAATAAAAAAAATAAAAAATTATGAGCTAAAAGAGAATCTTTGGTAAAGAGTGGAAAAAAGGAATATCGAATTTAAATTTCATTTGATTAGTAAAAAAGTAGACTATATAAAATATTTATTATAAAATCTATATAAATTATAAAAGCAGACTATATATATATAAAATATGTAAAAAATATTAGTTTCTTGGGTAGTTTAATCTCATATGTTAAGTAAAGGTGAACAATTTTTATATTGAATTATAAAAATGACATTTTGACAAAATTAGGTTCACCTTATCTAATTTCGTAAAATACCATCGAAATTATATATTTAAAAATTATTTTCCAGATTTAAAATAAATAAAATAAATTCATGAAACAAACTACTATTTTTTATTGTAAATAAAAATTAAACGTATACTATTAAAAATAATTTATACTAAAAAACTATCTTGATAAAATATTTTATATCGTTAATATTTTAAATTTTTAAAACATATTATTTAAAAGTGAAAATCAATTTTCTCGATCAGATCAATTTTTTCAATTTATGAATCAAAGAATAAATAAATAGTTTTTTTGTGAATCTAGTTTTATACTTTAGAAATTTCAAGATGAATGCAAGTAAATATAAATCTCTAGAATTGTATTTTTATAATATTAATAATATTTTTTTAGAGACGTAGATGTTCAATTTCTATACAAATTAAAAAATAAGTTTAAGCTATGTATTTAATATGAATTATTAAATAAAATTCAAAAACTTGATTAGATGGTATACGTATATTCATTTTATATGTAAATTTTTCATGAATAATAGTTTTAGATGTTTTGATAATATTTAAGATATATAAAACATAAAATACGAATTATAATATCAATTACACTTAAATATTAATTTTATTTTAATATGCATTTCAATTGAAGTTCATTATACATTACAATGATATATATTGTGATTTAGGATGTATCTATTTGTATACATTAAAATTCAATATTTACTATTTAAAAAAATTATTATAAATGAATCTTTGCATTTAAGTGCAATATTTAGAGTGATTTTGAAATATAACTATCATAATATAATATTTAAAAAATTTTAATTATAAAAAAAGTTTATTAATAAATGAAACTGCTTTAATTAATAAGGTTAATATAAATTTCAGTTTGGATTTTCCTTATTAGGCTAGATGTACATAGAAAAATTTCGGTTGGTATTTGTCTGTACAAACAAAATGGCAAAGAAAAATTCCCGATATTTTGTAAATTTATCATAATTCCAGAAATACTTCTCAATAAACGCATAGTAAAGAATATTACTTTATAACGGAACAAAACATGAGTTGTAAGAGTGGTGTACAAAAACGGAACAATTACAAAGTTTCGAGAATCACTGATTTTTTGGTATCGGTAATTAGCCGATTATGGCACTTTCTATAATTTTACCGGATAAGTCATAAGTTCAATGGGTATCACTTCAGGCATCATTCTAATTACGTATTTGTGTCGCACGAGTTAGGAGCAATGCAGAGTTGAGTAATTCAAGCGATAGAGCTTTATATTTGTATTATCGAGAATTTTTGCGATTTCCGATAAGTTCAATTGAAATCTATTTATATAAACTCCTGCTTCGAAAGTTGATAATAGTTGAAATATTAGAATCGATAATGAAGTTTTTGGTGCTTAATGCTTAAATCTTTAACGTAGTAATGTGATATCAATAGGATTTTTGCGCTTCTATTTATCATATTTCTGCGTAATACGTTATTTTTTATTATAAATATATACGTTATTTTTTATTTTGTAGTAAAGCAATATTGTTGGTATATTATTTTTGGATGAAATTGTATAAATATTGTTCATATGATTTTTGAAACTTTTTAATTATTGAATAATTCTCCGATTCAATCTGAATATTATTTATAATAGGAATATAGTTTACACTTTTACTCTCAGACCAATTAGTAATAGTTTTTCTTCTTAAATATTGAACTATGATAAGGATGATGTACTCAATGATGAAAATACAACAAAAATTATTTCCCTAAATTTACTACTTTTTTCATTAGATTAGAAAATATTATGATTTTATAATTATTGTGTTTCTTATACAGATTTTAGATAAAAGATAATATAAATCAAGATAATTAACATTAAAAAATATCTTATATCGTAATACAATTTAAAGAAAATACTATTATATTATAGTTAATAAATTACTTTGTACAATTAATGAAGCAAAATTTGTATGAAAATAAATTACAGGTCCAATTTATTTAGGGTTATTAATAAGTAAAATATATATTCTCAATAAAATGAAAATTATTTTGTTACTTATTATTTAGAAAATAAAATTTTTTTTAGCAAATATATAATATCATATTCAAAAAAACATACTACGTAAAAAAATAATTTATAAAGAAATGTCTTTTCAATAAAGATTTTTAATTTCTAGTTTCTAGTTTTTAAAATATATGTAAAAATGTCACCTGGTTAAACTCATTTCTTTTCAAGTAATATAACATTTTTCTTTAAAAATGTATCTATTTATAATATATTCTTTGAAGTTTTAAAACTTTAAAATATGTAGTCGTAAATATATTTATATATATAATATAAAAGTATTCGTACTAAATTTGATTACATATTGTTTTACATAGGAATTAAATTAAGAGAGAAGATTAGAGAAATTCTAATTTTGATTCTGACTGTGATGTGACATCTAAATTTAAGTCTAGAAACGTCATCATTCTGATTTTCTGATTTCGAATTTCACTTTGCTGCAAGAATTATTTATCCGAGTAGTGCCTGTCATAATTTATATTATATGTGATATAAGTAGAAAAAGATAGAAAGAGATACATTTTTGTTATGTTTTAAATATTTATTTTTATAAACATATTTACTATTTAATATATTAATTGTATAAATATATTTTTTTCTGAAATAAATTTAATAATATTATGTAATCTAATATGTTAATTATCTTATATTATTAATTACATATATCTTAAATCATATATTGTTATGATTAGCTGTCTTCTCTAATAATATATTATTAGACTAATTAATTAGAATAACATATATAATTATAAAAATATTTTAAAAATAATTATACATAAAATTTTGTTTCAATTCTAATTGTTTAATTTGTATTATTAATAATGATTTCACCCCTAATAATAATAGTCATAATTAGTAGTGATTTTGTTATCTATTCTTGTCTTCGTAATTATTTTTCTTTTTCCTAACTGAGTTTATTCTTACTCGTTCTGATAAATATAACAGATGCGCTTATAATTTTTTCACTTTTTCCTATTATATAGTGAGTAATTATTTTTAAAAAATAAAAAATTGTTATTATTTGTTATTATTTGTTATTATTTTTTTAATTTATTATTATTTTTTTAATTTGTTATTATTTTTTAAATTTGTTATTATTTTTTCATATAATTTTTACACCAATACATTATATTTTATAAGTTTATAAATTAAAAAATTTAGATAATACCACTTAAGATTAACCTGCATTATTAATGTTGATTCTTGATTATATGTAGTATTTATTTTCAACATAGAATAATTATAGTAACACGTATATAATTATTACTACATAATTATTAAATATGATAAATATTTAATGAATATAAAATAATATTTCACTGATACTGAGTTCTGAATATTACTAAATAAAGTATTAAATTATAATTCCGTTAATATTACCGTTAAGAAACTTAAATTTTTAAATAAATTTATCAGTTATTAATTATATATGTAGCTTTGAGAATAATAATTATGTGTAATTGAGATTATCTGAAATTTTACAGTAAAATAAATTTTTTGTTATTTCTCATTACATTTTATATTTTTGTAAATCTCTGAATTATTGCTATAATTATAACAATAAAATGTATTTATTTATAAATTATGATTATATTAGAATAACATTTTAATTTTTAAAGTCATATTTTCAATCGAAAACATACTTATAATGTTAAAAATTAAACAATTTATAAAATATATTTAGACATTTTTTTTTTATCATCTATATTATAATATTATATTTCTCTTTTTCATAAATATTTTTAAATAAGTGATGATATGAAAAAGTATTTAAGTGATATATTTATATGGTATATACAATCTAAAATCAGTCATAACATAAATTTACATAATAAATTTCTTATCATAACTATTTCATTTAGATTTCTTTTTGTATATAATTTCAAGCTATATTATTTTAATCGTCATTTTAATTTATTAAGTAGAATAATAAATCATAAATAACTTTATTTTTGTAGAGTTCTGGTTATTGTTTAACATTACTTTTTAATATTCATACTTAATATCTTCAAATAAAAATGAAAGAAATATATATTTTCCAAGCATTGAAAATAATTCATATTGATTACTCTTATCTCGAAAAATAGAATTATAATAAAAATACAATAATAAAAAATAATTATAAAATATAACTTAAATCAATTTATGTTGGTAGTTGTAGTAAATGATAGTTTTATAAGATAATTGAATAATCCTTTAAAAAATGATATCCTGCTGAGAATACAAGTATCCGAAATATTTTTTTTAAAACAAAAATTCGAAATATTCAAATAATTGACTTATAAATATATTAAATTAATAATTTGAATATATTATCAATTTCTTTCATAAACATGAAGAAAATATTACTATAATTTTTTTAATGTTTATTAATTAAGAAACTTGTACTAAATAATTATAGGTTATTAAAATGAGATAAAATTATAATATTAATAAATATTTGAAAATAAATAATTATGTATAAAATCTAAAATCAAACTATTGTAACTTTTAGTTAATTAAGCGCATTTTTAGAAAAAAAAACTATTTTACAACCTTTTATTTCAATCTATACTTCACAATGTTTTTTAAGTATTAACTTTTTTATAATATTTTCAATCAATACTTATAGATTTATGTTTTCTAAAATAATTTCAACACCTCTAAATAAAAATATTGTAACTACAACTGACAACTCACAATCCTAAAATAATATGGTAAGTATAATTAATTTACATTAAAAATTTTTTATATTTCGAAAACTGAGTAGATAATACTTAATAAAAGTTTAATTTACTAAAAAATGTTTTATAAAAAAAAAATTAATAAAAATTACATTCATATTTTTTATTTTAATTATAATGTATAAATCATAATTTTTAAATAAAATTTAGTAATAAAATTTATTAAAAAATTTATTAAAAATTAGTTACATTTATTATTGTTTACATAGTTCAAATTGAAAATATTCTACAATTTTTGTAATAAAAATTGTTTTAGGATATCGATGGATAAAAATATTTATATTATTTTTCTTACTTTAAATTTTATTAATCTGTATATAGTATTTGAAAAGATATTCAGCGCTTTAAAAGTTGTGCGAGCAAACACGTAACTAGGAAGCGTGAAGATGCATAACTTATTTTCCATATAGACTACACAAACATGAAAATGCCGAAGTAAATTTTCCTTTTTTCATAGAGCAATTTTATGCAAAAAGAATGATGAATCTTAATGCATCAGTGATTATTCTATCGAAATACAACTGCAATTAGTAGACTGAAAATTAATGTTTCTAAAATAGTTGGTTTCGTAGGTAATTGAGGTATATAGCAATTTATTATTAATCTTCGCTTTCAGTGGATACTTTACAATAATGTAAATGTTAAAAATAAAAATGAAAGAGCTCGATGTTTCTTTCTTTTTCTGCATGATCCGAAGTAACTTTTGATAAGAAATATTTAATGCGGAAAACGCTTGAAAATATGCGTGTACTTATTATATGTATGTATATCTTCGATATTGGAAAACTTTGACATGGATTAAACACTATATATATATATATGACATTAATTCATGTATCAACCCATTTGTAGAGTCGTAATTTTTTATAGTAAAATTTAGCAGTTTTATATAAATAAGAATGTTTAAATTTTATCACATTTTCATTTTCTTCAAGAAATTTTAAATTTCCTAGTTTCTACATAATATTAAAACTTGAACTTTTATTTTCATAATAACAGGTATTTTAAGTTGAATAATTTTGCTAATATTTAAACAATTTTTAAACATCATGTAATTTGTATTACTAAAACTATTTAAAATTTTTTTATATCAAAAATTTTTAACTTTAGATTAAACGTAATGAATATTATTTACTATTTACAATTTTCAATTATATTTCATTTTTAACATTAAATATATTTAGCCTAAAAGATAAAATTCTGGCTTACAACATTGCAAATCTATTTCGTATTAGATAAACTCAATTCATAAGATTATAACTTAAAGTAATTTGCGAGAAATCGAAAGTAATAAGGATTCGCACAACTTACATCAACAGTAGAAACAGTAGAAACGACAGGAGCGAATCTTTCCATAGATGGAGAAAGTGTTGATATCAGTTAGAAAATACTTTCACGATGTATTCTTAATTGTACTTAAAGCATGTGTTAATTTTTTTATCTACTTGTCTATGTCTATTTTCTTCGATATATGAAGTATGTACACTATCATTACTATTTGATCTTCAAGTGATCTAATTTATGATATTTTCAACACAATGTTGTTTAGACAACGTATTTATCTCAAGTAATTACATAAATACGTTTTTATTTGAATACATATTTTATAATTGATTATAAAATATAAATTGAGAAAACAGTTATATAAGTTTAACATTTATTAATCGTTTATAATCAGAAAAAAGTTTGCATAAATTTGGAATTAAATTAACGTGTAATTTACGAATTGAATTTCTTTATTTTACTACAATTACTTCAATTACAACATATGTAATTACTGCAACATATGTAATTTATGTATTTGCAATGAATGACTATTAATTACTTTTTATTCAATTATTGTTTCATAATGACACATATTATGAAATTAATATTTAGAATGGAACAAATCTATTTCAATTTCTATAGTATTTACATTGATTTCGAAAGGATAGTATAAAAGATGAAACATATAAAAGATATTTTAATAAAATAATTAGTTGTTTTAAGTAATCGTTGAGCAAAGTAATTTGAATTTGTTCTATAAATAGAAAATTTTTGAAATAATTAAATGTTTACTATTTTAAATTAATGTTATGAAATTCATTCAAATTTAAAAATTTTAATCTTTTAAGTTTATATCAATATTTTAAGAACAAAGTAGAACTGTTTTAAAATATAACGTACTACAATTAGTGTATGGAAAAAATATATTTTTCACTCTTTATACTATTAAAGATTTAAAAGACTGCTGCGTAAGATTTTAAAATAGTATGTTATAAAATAAGAATTTAGAAGATGATTTAATTACTTTTATTTATATTCATTAAATATTTATTTAAAATAGACTGCGCCATAATTATAAAATGACAAATAATAGTAATAAAAACATTTGTTAAAGTCATCATTAGGTATTTTATATTTCGATTGTTTATATTAAAAATATTATACTTTGTAGTATACTAATTCTTAGAAATTATAAATAAAAATATTTGTATCAATTTTATAAATCAACTAAGTTTTTATAGATTAAATTTTATAAAATGATGATTAAATGGAAATTGAAAACCCATAATTTATTTTTACAACAAATTTTAGATATTAAAACCATATTGTTATTCAAATTCTTATATTTATTTTGTAAACATATATCTGCAATTACTAAGTATTAAAATTTTCTTATTATTAAAGAAATAGGATATTTATTTTTCAGTTTTAATATTAAATTTCAATTGTTAATTGCTTTTTCAAATCGTTAAAAATAGATATTTTATTTTATTATTTTATATTGTCTATGTAATTATGAAATAATAATATTTATGTATAAATATTTTTTATTGAATCAATAAAACAGTCATCGTTTAATCTATTTCAATAAGAAAACAATTCAAAAATTTATATATGTCATCCAAACATAGTAGAAACGTAATATCATAAATTATTTTATATATTATTTTAATGATGTTTTCATGATTATGGGTGTGGGACAGAAAGAAAGAGAGAGAGATATCGTGTACTCTTGATCAACCTTGACTCCTCAGAAGAAGCAAAACTTTTTCCTTCTCCCTTAGTAAATCAGGAAATCGTATATAAACGTCAGCGGTATGATGGAGAAAAAAGTAAATATGTTGGTGAATGTTATCGTTATTATATTGGTATAAATACAGCGTATTTGTTGAAGTGAATTGTATAAATCCGCTGCAGATATTTATTTCACCATGTCATTAATGAAGTGAATTTCTTAATACTTATGACAATATTAGAAAAAAACTGAATAATTTTATTATTTATGAATACTAATATTTATTGAATTATACTTTAATTGAAACTACATATTATATCTATTAATAAGTATTAATTTATGAAAATATATATTGATACTGAGTTTGTAATTAAGTATGTGTTTTACATACTGTTTAATTTCCTTTTAATTTTATTTGATAATAAAACGGTATTTTATATTTTAAAAATATATTTTTTCAAAATATTTTTTCAATATATTTATTTAATTAAAATTGCAATAAATCATATAACTAAGTAGAGAGTATAATTTATATACTTAAGAGAATTTGAAAATAGTTTTTTATAATTTTTTTTAGTTTTATTGTAAAACAATAATAAATATAAATACTGTTTTTACATATTAATTATTAAAGATTATATGATAAGAAAATTTCTACATATATATTATAATAGAGTTTATCTGGTGTAATCTCTTATTTAAAAAATATTGAAAAATTAAATTTAATTGAAAAATGCTGTATATAAAAAAAAATAACGAACAATATTATGTTTATTGTATATTCATAACTATATTAAAAACTCATAAAGGGGCGAGAGAAAGAGAGATAGTATATGAAATAAGAATATTAACATTTACATTTATTGTTAAAAATGCTATTGGACAATAAAGGTAACATTGTTTTCTTGACGACAAGTGCTACATCAAATCGTTGAGAGCATTTTTACGGGCTGACAGTTGCACTAATGGAAATTGGCGCCAACTTCTAAGCGACCGATGTACAGAGGAATTGGAAATAAAAAATCCTAAAAGAGAAGTTAGAGACTTTAGAGTACTATTGTAATATTTTACATAAAAAGATAAAATTTTTTTGAGAAAGAAAGATTTATATATCGTAATAATAAAAGTGCCCACATACGTGTAATCGTAATACTTAAGTAGTACTAGTATAAATTAATGCATTTATTTTATATATATTAAACAAAATTAGTATAAAATATGAAGAGAAATCATCCAAATACTTATCAAATAATGACTTTACTATGACTCGAGGGAATGTGAACGAAATTTATTGAATATTGGAAAAAATTATTAAGGATTTTTAAATCAAAATAGAGGTTGCTGAAATCTGAGATTGAAATTCGGATCTGTATTCAATATCTATATAAAGTTGTTAATCTTTTACGTGAATGTACGATATTACTAAGATAAATTCATAAGTGACGCAAGCTTGAGAATCCTACATAAAGATACAAGATACTAACTTGTCCACTAACAGGAAGAATTCTTTATTATTCATATCAAAAGGTGAGTAAATAGATTAGTATTCGAGTTTTCCAGCATATTGATAAAAGTATCAAGATTTTTTATTTTCTATAAAATTTTCTATACAAATTATAGTATATAGTAAAAAAAATTATTTGAATGATAATATATAAATTAAACAATCCACAGGGCTACTAAAACCACCGATATATGACAAACCTTACTATCTTTTTTAATTGCTATATTTAACTCCTATTGCAATTCATAAACCTTCCAGCTAGTTTTAAAGCATTCAAGTACCTCAACTATGTTTGAAGAAGATCTATATGAATTTAGAGCTTGCTCAAACGTATTTTTTAATAAAAGTCTTCGATTATAGATGGAGAGATCTCTGAGCTGGCACTTAGAAGTACATCCTACTTCTCCTCGTGGACGTTTATGATCTTGGCTGATTTTTATTTAAAGATCTTCCTGCCTTATCATTGCAGCCGAGAAAAATATACATCAGGCTTCAAACATTATTTTCAAGGGACAGTGTGTGATTACTTTATTCATGTTTTCAATGCTACATCATTTATCCAAAATCCAATTTTAGTAGTTGTAGTTAATTTTAGTAAATTTTAATAAATGTTGATTAAGATTATTTGATAAGGTCAATAAAAAAGACGATATAGTAGAACCTACTTTCTTACGGTACTATTATTCTTGTTAATGGTCACAAGGACATTGTAATAAATCTTCTGCGAATTAAATAATCATGTTCAGGTGTAAATTCTTCTTTATTATTAAAAATCTACTATACCAATTTTTCAAGTAAGAAAATACAAATAAATAAATAAACAAAAGAATTAAACGAGTAACGTTTTGACATTACTTTTTATAATAATATATGTAAATTTTATAAGAATTATTCACTAGTAATAAACTCTGGCTTTGAAGAGATTACCTGTTTTATAAGTTAAAAGACAATGTTAGTAACTCCGCGTACACTGACCTTTGCTTATGTCCGGCCATCATTCACTACTCTACTTTTTTTTCTTCAATACATTTATTTAGACATCAGAAGTAAAATAAGTAATATATATTTTTTGTTTTACTGCATGTAAATTTTGTACCCGCTTATATTATAATTATTTAACAAATATTCTTTTATTACAAATTTCAAGCTTTTATAAATCAGTCATGCACACTTAAAATAAAATATTAAATTGAAATTTTTTAAATTCAACACTGTTATTTTTATTATATAATTTTCTACTAAAAATTCAGTTATATATAAAATTTTTTTTTTGTAATAAATTGCCAGTTGAATTAAAAAATATATATTTTTTCACGTTAAAATTACATGTTTTTTTAAAATTTGAAAACAAATGTTATAAAAAATATGTATAAATTAAAAAATAAATTATTTTTAAATATATAAAAGTACATGAATAAATAAATTTATAACATTATAAAAAAAGTTTTTTGTGCTTCTTGAAAGACTTTTTTCTATTTACAAAGCGTAAACGTATTAAGGGGATTTTTTTTGTATGCATACAATTACAAATACTTAAAATGTGTTGTTAAAGTAATAGGGCATATACGTTTGGCATTACATAAATATCTTATATATATATTGTTACTTATGTTTGGGCCCCTGAATAGTCGCCATCTAGTTCAGAAAGACATACGCTTGATATGCACAGTTTTAACAGTGTTAATAGAGCGATTACTAGCATATATCTGAATAGGAATCTACGATTCAAATTGATTTAGAACGAAAGTGCCGAAATACCAAGACACGCCGAGTAGTCAGGAAGAATCAACATGGAAAAACAAGAAACACCCTCCAGGAACAATCAACCAATCGATTTCACAAATGTAATTTAAGATCTAATAAAGATAATAACCTCCCTTCAGTAGAAACAACATCAGGAACAAACATCCCGAACATCGTATGATAATCGAGACTTAAAATATAGTATTAAAGAACTGTGATGGTTCAATAATACTTACAGTCATTAGAAAATAAAATAATGAAGATTACATATATAATTATTAGCCTAATTAATTTGAAGGATCTCTACTCCCAATTTGAAGTATTTCTTTTAAAATATAAATTTTACTTGCTTCATGAACATTTTATATTACTAAACTAAAATTTTATAGTACTAATGATTTAAAACCAATATAATAATTATATTCGTAATATAATCAATAGATATAGAAAATCAATAAAAATTATTTAAAAAATTTTGAAACTTTTAAAATAAAGGTCATTTTATGGTCAATCCAAAAACAAATCGTACAAAGACCAAAATTTTCTGTTCTACATTCAGAAGAAATATAGCATAGAATATATTTAGAGCAGATTCATTAAAATCTCTAAAGAATATTAGAAAGTAAATATATATCTATCGGATTAAAAAAATACTAAGCAATACATATGTCTGGACATTAATGTATGGAGAACAACGTACAGTATTAATAATATTCATACAATTATATTTCTATATAATCTAAAAAAATAAAAACTCCTAAACATCAGTAAAATTTTGGAAATGGTAATTAATTTTTTACTACAGGCTATTGTAAAAAATATTTCGGAATACAAATTTGAATTCCAATATAAGCATTAAATATTACATGCAATAAATAAATTCACTACTTATATGTATTAGGCAATTTACTAATAAAAAAGTACCTTCTTATCTATATAATGTAAAATAACTTTTGATATACTTTAGATACAAAATCTAATATTCAAAATGGTAAAATAAACTTTTAACAAACCTCATAAAAATAGTTTAGAATGGATTAAGTATTAATTTATTCATAATTATTAAAAAATTATAAACGTTTATCCGCAAGGCACAGTAAATTATTCTTTATTTTTCGATATCTTTAATATAGATCCTTTTTAATTCGACCACAATAATTCGATTAAATAAACGTTCTTAATTTCCAACGTACTTATTATCGATATTATTGAAAATTAAACTAAATAACGGTAAAAGATTTAAACGTAAAAAGATAATATTAATTAACGCAAGAATAAAGCAATTTTCTTTTTATGATATATTTTTTAAATTCTTATGAACAGAAAAAAATTCAACATCTTCAATAGAAACAAAGAAAGCACGATAGACATAGTACTTTAAAAAAATGCGTTGAATATATAGATCATCTAAAATAAATTAAACAACGCTTTCGGTAAATTATATAATTATTATTATGAAAGTCTCTTTCTCCTATTATTATCGATGGATGCCCGATTTGGTATGATATTTCAATCTCACGTCTAAAAAAAATGAGAATATTTTAATAAAATTGTTTTAGAAGTTATAGTTAAATGTATACATAAATTCTGAATTTTTAATATTTTATATGCAGAATTACATGTAAAACATGTATATTTTATGAAAACATTATCTTCTGGATGTATTCCTCTAAAAGAATTTCTGTATCTCGATCAAAAAAATCTTATGATACATAAAATCAATAATCCTACCATAATCAAAACAGTGGATGGGATAAAAAAATATTCGTTACATACATAAAAAAATCACATTGTAAATTATAAATGATTTTTATAAGTTTTATGATTTAATTAATAGATTAATTAATCATAGATTTATAGTATTCAGCCATAAAATCATCCTTACTAATTTTACTTTTCTTGCTCTTTACACTCATTTATAAAAATAAAATTATCTTAAGTTCATTATTTATCAATTACTGGAATAAAATAATAAAACGAAGAGATCAGAAGTATCATGTTATACTTTCGTTTAATGTGTAGAAATTAATACCAATTCTTTTATAATACATTTATTGTATGTAAATTATGTATTCCTTATTAGTATATACCTAAGAACAAAATTCATAAAACTTTAAACTTTTTAATTTTTATATACAAAATTACATTTAATATTTGAGAATAATGATATGATTGATAAAAAAATATTTTTTTACACTTTGGTTACACCTAGTGTAGCAATATATATATATATAGTTTAGACAAGAATATTCTATTTGAAATGGACAATAAAATTAAGTATTTAAATCTTTCAAGCAATTAAGATATAGAAATAATAGATTCATTTATTCTTTAGAAAATTATAATATATCTAACTACATAATAAAAAAGATTAGAATAATACAATTGAGTTTGTAATAAAATGAGTTGTCAAAAATTTTAAG
Source organism: Dolichoris vasculosae (assembly GCA_018907195.1). Lineage (NCBI taxonomy): Eukaryota > Metazoa > Arthropoda > Insecta > Hymenoptera > Agaonidae > Dolichoris > Dolichoris vasculosae. The sequence goes on from JACCHY010000019.1 coordinate 2,278,136, forward strand.
ATTAAAAATTTTATATAATAAAAAATATAGTTATAAGAGAAATATTTAAAAAATGTATAACAATTTTAAGTTTTAAATAAATAAAATTTTTATTGTAGACTTTAATATATTTCGGAGATTTTGGTTAGTTTATATTTTAAATATATAGTTTATTTATAGTTTAAATTTATGATATAATATTTTTTCGAATATATAAAGTAATATATAAAGTAAAAACTTTAGTACTTATTGTTCTAATTTTTCTATATGTTTTATATACACAATTTTATATTTTAATTATTATAAAAAAATATGTAAGAAGGTAAGATATGTTATATTTTTATAGTTTTATATTTTAATGTTTAACCTTTACAAAATAGTTTTAAGTATTAATAAAGAAAATTCATTAAATTCAAGTAAAATATGAATATACTTTAAAAATAATTTGTAAGTTTTAATCATTATTTTTAAGTATGAAATGAATAAAGTATCTATTTATGATTATTCTTCGTTTATATTATTAATTTGTTTTTAATCAAAATTTGATTTAAAAAGTATAGAAAAGTATATGATTAAATCCTTTTTAAACTTTGAATTAAGATTAAATTATTTTTATTTATTTGAAATTTTGTATATATATAATTATTATTCATTTATATCAAATATCGATAAATATTTTTAGTATTTATGAAAAACCATTTTCGAATACGTATCAAAACTATAAGAAAATGAATAACTTTAGAATCTTTTTTCAGTAAATCAACTATTTGTTTAGATCGTAGTGCTTAGAATACTTTACTTCATTACATTTTTCCGGTTTTTTTTTCTCTTTTTCGTCACATCTCAAATTCATGTCCCCTTATCTTTATGCATGCTTGCGAATCCGGGAAACTTAATTGTCCTTCCTTTTACCTTACTAAAGACAAGACAGAGCAAAAGCATGAAAAGAGATTTGCTAAATTAAGAAACGCAATCCTGCATACACAATTACGTTTAACAACATTTGAACTTGACAGTCGACGCGGACTCGACGATATGCTTTTGTGCTGAAATAGATTTCGTTCTACTTGTTACGAATTACGTTTGCCAATGAAGAAAAGAATTTTGTTTTCCCAAATGTGATATTGTTAACGTACTATACCGATGAACAAGGAATATATATATATATATATATATATATATATTAAAGCTTTGATGATATATAATCTAAATAATTTGCTATATCAAGAATACGGCTGTAATCATCTACAGTATCTGAATTTACTTATTCAGTAATCTACAAAAAAATAGTAAGAATGAATAATTGTTTTAGTTTTTTCATCATTAAGAAATTTTTAGTACGAACTTTTATTTTATTTTCTATATATATATATATATACGAGAAAATTATTTTATTACTTAATGAAACTCTTATTCTCGTTATAAGATTGAGTATTTTTATTTGAGCTTTTTTTTAAAATTACAATAAATTTTAGCTCTATTTATCAATGAACAAGTAAACAAGATTATTTTTATATTATTTAAAAGCTATTATTTGTAATATCTTATGTAAATAAAATAATCTAGATATATTCAAAATTATTAAAAACAAAATAGTTTCTAATTAAATAACAAATAAGTTAGCGATAATAAATCTAAGCAAGTATAAAATAAAACGAATTGAAAAATGAAAATAAAATAGAAATTTAAACTTGAATATATGCAAGTATCTAATGCTTTTATTTGATACTTAATTTCTACTTCATGCTTATTTACTTATAGATTCGTAACAATAATTGACTAAAATATTAAACTAAAACATTGTCCATTTCGAGATTAACCGTTTATTGACTTTGGGTATTAAATAAAGAATATACATACAAAGTTTGTCAATTTTAGAATCAAAGTATCGATACGTTAATATTTCACGCTATCAATTGCATTCATTTGGACAAGTTCACGTCGTCCAGATCTCAAACAAGTCTATTAAGATATTAAGATCAAGGTTTGACTCTTCCCTAGAGGCCTCCTTCCGACCACATCGATGTAAGACATTGAGAATTGACCCACTGCCATTGTCACTTTCTTTATCATTTTCATAGTTTCAGTCAATTTTGGTTTATTTTATAGTATTTGACATTTCATATGGAACGAAATGATATACTACTTGAAAGTATTGCTTTCTAGCTTTGATTGTTGAGCTTGGAAGTAAATCATGAAGATTGAAATTCAAGCGATGTACTCAATCGTTATTTAATTATACTATTTTGAATTATGAGGCTTAGCTTATTTTTTATTATGAAATAGCTGTAAAATCTATTGAAGAATGTTGATAACTCAAAATGCATTCCTTAATTTTGAAAACTTAGATATGAATATAAGTAAAAATACAGTTTTTTACGTGCATTCACGACGTCTTGTCTTCAAATATTTTAAAGTTATATTTGCATATTTAATGCTAAAAACCTTTAAAATATTAAAATTATTTAATATTTGATATTAAAATTTCATATCAATTATATTTGTAAAAATGTAATAAAAAAATTTTAGTATATTAATCAGAATATAATTTAATGATTAAAATTTGATGGTATGATATTTACTATTTCTTAAAGCTGCAATATAAGTAGCAACGGTCAAGATTTGTAATAAGAATACAACTATTTAATTATTTTTATAACGCACTGATATTATTCTTACAGGCACATATTTACGTAGACACACAATAATGATATCATTAGCGTTTTATCGTCTAGAAGTCGTGCAATAACAAAATTAACGATGATAAACAGAATTAATTCAGTTTATAAATTCTTTTTCTATTAGTGACATAAATAAATAGTATGTCATCAATGAAAGTAAAGATTTAAAAAATTTCACAGAAAATATAAAATCACTTTTAGCATTTTTTTGGAGGAAGTAGGTTGTAAATGTTGTTACTGATGATGATTATAAAGTTATTTACGTGCATATATTCGTTGTGATTGAACAAATTTGTTTAAATTTAAAATATTTACAATTATTCTGTATTATTTATTATTATTTCTTGCTCTAATTTATGTTTATAAACTTAAATTTCAACACTGATATAATTGTGCTCAATTTTTTTCAACATATCAATGTTAGTATTGTAATATGATTTATTTACTTTAATTAATAAATGCATGAAGTTACAAACAGCAATTTTTTTATATTAATTTATTTGATCCGAAAACATTGAATTTTTAACAAATGATTATAAAATTATTACATAAAATATATATCTATTTATTTTTTATTATATTTTTAGGCATTTACAATATACGTTTAAGTAACAATATAGTAATTGGTAGTAATAAGAAGAATTCACTGTAATGGAAAGTTCTCAGTTCTTTTATTTTTTGAATTGATTAAAACAATCAATATGGTTATATATATAATTTAGATTTTTTCTATTTTTAAAATAAAAAAAATTGTTTTTGTATATATTTTTCATATAGGATCTATCGATACAGTTTTGGAAGTAGTATAAAAAAGTATTAATATGAATACTTTTTTTGGAACAACGTGTAAGATTTTTAACCAACAAGAAAATATTAGTTAAAAGATGAAAAATGTATACAGAGTATAAATAGCAAAAGTTATAGTATACTAAAATATTTTATAGAAAATTGCGAATGAGTTTTGAAACGAGTAAAAAGGGATTTAGAAAAAATTATAAATAAACTTAGTTATAATAAAGACGTTTAAAAAAGAGGTTACAGATTAAAATGTGTTGTAAATAAAAAAAAATGAAATAGAGAAAGTATGTAAATGATATAGAAAAGATGTGAATATGAACATGAAATAATATTTTAGTTAATTATAAAGACATACTTTTCTTTTAAAGTAAAAAATTAAAATAAATTAAAATTTTAACTGTTATTATATATTTTATATTAAAAAATATATTCATTTATTTTTAATTAATATTATAGTTAATCGTCACATTTTATCATTATTATGAAATGCATACCTTTATTATATAATTCTAACCACACTTTTATTTTAATTTTTTTTTTAAAGATAAATTTAAATTATATGACAATATTTTCAATATAAAATGAGAATTTTATACCTTTTTGCGTGATGAATACAATAAATTAAAAAATATAAATTAGTTAAAGAGAAACTTAAAAAATTATAACATTAGTATTATTTAATTAGTCCTGTAATTGTTATAAAATTCTTTTAATTTTAACTCAAAGAATTTTACTGTTTTTTAACTCTGAATCTTCTTAAACTTTAAAAATACTTGGTTTTTCTCCTAAGCTACAAAAGTTCTTCTTCTTATCTCTTTCTCTTTCGTGATCAATCTTTTTTCTGTATCATTGTAAAATAAATTTGTAGTAAACTTATCGTGGTAGAAATTACATCGATGTTTGTACAAGCTTGTTCGTTCGTGTTGTTGGAGCCTCGGACGTTTTGCAGTAAAATCGCTCATGAACATTTGCCTCACTGGATTTAATTTATATATATGTTTAAACACTCAATTATTTTGAACTTGCTACAGAGTAAGGAATAGAGGAAAGAGATAGGGAAAGAGAAAGAAAAGGTTTGAAACGTGAAAGAAATTTCTCTTCACTCGCACAACATTGAGGTGAGAAAAAAAGACCTCAACATATTAAATATCCATTTGCGTTCTATATAACTTAAATTTTTCCAACAAAGTGAACTGAGAGATTATGTTACACGAGTTATGATTTCGAGATTTCTAAGATATTTTTGTATGCAGTCTTCACCGATCGCAATTACCACGATTCTTAAATAGTTATAACCCGTGGACTGAATAGATGTAAGTGATCAAATGCATATTTCTACGTCTGTCTCTTACGAGCAAACTCGTTGAATGCTGGATGCCTAAATCTTCCGAGTGAAACAGAAAACCTTTCTACTCACTCAGTAACATCATCCTACTGTTGACATACACCCTCACCACGCATGAATTAGTACACAAAATGGAGGCTCATTTTGGTGAAAGATAGCAATAGTGATGCATCATCATCCCTCGTATTATCTTTCATTATATTTTCTCCAATCCTTCTTCCCTTGCTATCGCACACCTTATCCACCCGCTACTGTAGATACTAAAAATATATCGAGGTTGGGGATGGTAAATCAAGTAGGAACAATCCATTGGAGTGAGCGAAACAGGTATGAGTCAATAGAATGCGGAACGAGCGAGAAATGTTGCTACGAAATAGAATATTGACGTTTTTCTTTGCTTCAAGTATTGCTAAATATCTATCTTTTTTCTCTTACTCTGTTGTAAGAGCATAAAAGAAATATCAAATGCTTTTCATCGAATTTTATGCTTGCTCTCTTTTCATTGTATTACCTGCAGAGAGATTCATTATGTGGCGAATAAATGGTTCAGATATAGGTTACTTGTTCTGATTTAGAATCTTTTAAATCTACTGTCACAAGAGTCGATATTGAAGTTAACTCGAGGCTTTGGACAATTTCACTGAACTTCACTATGTTATTTTGTGAAACGAGACACGTCTTTTAGGATTCGAGAGGATTCGCATTGTCTCGTTATGCTGAGCTTGGACTTTTAGTGTTACCTTTATACTTATACTCAAGAACAGAAAAATAAAATATTGAAATAGAATTTCCTTCACAAATAACTATAAGAATAAATTGTTTAATGCTTTTTTAGACTATTCAAGTATTATTGAAACTATTGTATATCAAGAAAGCAATTAGAATAAACATTATTTATAAAAGTATTTATACTTTCATATTGAGTATACTGCTCAAAAAAGTTACAATCAGTTAATTTTTTATTTTTATTTAAAATAAGTAATAAATTGGTTTTTAATACATAAAATATGTAGCTAACTTTTAAGGTATATTTTAAAAGGTTTTTTGTATTCTATCTAAAAATTTGTAAATTTTTAAAATTTGTATAACGAATTTTCAATCAGTTAAAATTAAATAATTTTAAAAAAGATGAAAAATTATATTGAAATTTCAAAAGTAATCTACAGCTTAATAGATACAATATAAGTCTATGTAAACTAATTTTAAAAAATATCATACACACAATTTACACTGTACAATATATAAAAGTATATTTCTTTTTTTCTAATAAATATATTTTTTCATACTTTATAATTATATGAAGTTTATAAAAAATAACAGACTCGGTTACTTTTTTCTATATCTCTCAATATTTATTTTATAAGAAAAATACTTTATCGTAACGCTTGTAGCAAAAAGAGCGAAAATTCATTTGAGTATTTGAATCGAGTACAATGTTAGACATGCAATAGTTATATAAACGCTTAAAGTCTATCGATAAAATAATGGTAAATAAATTCCTCTTGTAAAAAGGTTGATATCTGATCGAAGGTGGCTCAAAGCAGATAAAGAAGATACGATTCGCCGTGTACTTTCCATACTTGAGTGGTCTTTTAAATCGATGATTTTTTAGCATCGAGATGGAAATATGGAAAAACGAGAACTTCGCGTTTCCTTTTTGTAGCTGAATAAGCTAAATAAGCTTGCTTCACTAAAAAGCCAATGTTATTTCTGCTTTACCTTTTTTAACTCCCTCTCAAACTTCCGCAACAGCGCACTGACGAATGCGCAGCCAATCAGCACACGGATTATTGGCTTTTAATTGATTACAAATGACGGTTTGATTGGACCTCTCTTTGGGGCGTATCTCCTCCTCCTCTCCATATTAATTTCTAGTGTATTGGAAGCTCACAATCGTTTATTCTGTTTTTTTCAATTTTTTTAAGTTGTTTCTGGAGCGAGGAATGCCCAAGTGACTATTAATGCACGTATGCTTTGTACGTCTTTCTTTCTCGTTCTTTCTATCTACTTTGGATTCCACACTCGAAAGGGAGTAGTAGTAATAATCGACACGAAAGCATAACACATTATTCGCAATCACTCTAAAAATATCTATTTTTAGTAGTAAATATTCGATATAATGGGTTTGATGATGATTTGTTCATTGGAGAAGAAACACATTTAATTTATACTTATAATTTTCAGTAAGAAAAATTTCAAAAATTGCAAAAAAGAGATTTTATTGACTTATAGAAATAATATATATATATATGTTATATGACTTTTTTCGATTTTGAACATTATTTGATTAAACACCAAAAACTTAAGATAATTTAAGCAAACAATAATTACCAACATTCGCTTCGTTTTTGATTGAGTGTCAAGCATAGTTTTATAGAAATGTGAACTTAATTATATTTAAATTATTTCCATCTCATTATTGCAGCAAATACTTTAAGAAATTTAATGATGATGATAAGTTTATTAAAATAAAAATCATTGTAAGGTTTTATTTTTTTTATAAAATTAAAAAAATAATATTTAACAGTATATTTGTAAATTTTTATATTTTAAACAATAACTGAAAAAATTAATTAAATAATACGAAGTAATAATAAAAGTATTTTGCAAATTAAATACATAATACTGAAATATTTGGCTGAAAAACAAATATGTAATAAATTACAATATGTCTTACATGGTTTGTGTATTTTTTCATTGTTTGCTTTTTAAAAAAATTATGATAATGAATTTAATTGTATTCAAGTTTCACTGTCAAAAATAAATTTTGAAATCCTAAATTACATACATTGATTTATGTAATATTAATATTTGATTTTAAATAAAATTTTTAAATTATTATTTATTTGCTTCTATTTTTTAAGTTAAAATATAAAAAAATGAATTAAAAATGTAATTAAAAAATGCTATAAATGTATCATTGATGAGTATTTGAAAATAATCCATTTTTGTAGTACTGAATATTTTATAACGTAAAAAAAAATATTAATTGGAACCGAGTTTCACAAGAGATAAATAACAGTCATATGAAAAAGTGAGAATTAAATACAAGAACACATAAAATACTGTGTAATGATATATCGGCTTATTTGATGATAATTGTTGACGACTAAATCATTCCTCATTAATTCGTTTGCCTTGTACAGAATAACACTAAAAGCTTCTGCGGCGCCTTACTCGTTAATATTCGTCAAAGTGAAATATGTAATTTATTTAATACAATGTTGGCCATATTCAAGAAACGTAGAAAAAATATATTTAAAAATTTTTTTGTATATACCTCTGCCGAAGGAATCAATCACTAATAATTAAGTTAAAGTTGAAATATAATTGGTTCGTTATCTACTCAACATTTTTTTTCAAAATATATTCTGAATAATATAAATTTTACTAAAGCAAGTTTTAATACAATAATTTATTTGATGTTTTTCGAACAATTTTATAACAAAATATTAGTAATAATAATAATTTTTAATATAAAATATCGATACATTTTTATATTTTCTTTTTTACTTAATTTTATGTAAAACTTGAATACATATATGTATATAAAATTATTTCATATCTAGAAATAAAAAAAATATAATTATGTAAAGATTGTATTTGTTATAATTTAAATTATTACAGCTTTATTAAATTATTTTTGTAATTTTATAAATTAGTTTTAAATTCAATGATTTTTTTAAATAAATCAAGTAATTAAAAAATTTTAGTTATTTTGATATTAAAATTTAATTAAATTTTGAAAATCTTAACTGCCTTGTAGATTCATAATTTATGAATTTGAATAAGTGAAAAATATATACATAATAAAAAATAAATCAAAATGGTCTAAATTAATTTAAAAATTTTATGAAAATCGAAGATTTTATATAAAAATAATAAAATCTATTCTGTGAAAAGTTTTTAATACAAGAAAAAATGAAACTTATGGAAACTCTAAACAAATATTTGTTTAAATATATTAGTAAATTGATTTTAATAATTGATTCACAATTAATTATTTACTGAAATACTTTTTATCTCTGAAATTAAAAACAATGAAAATATTTGATTTTAATATTCGAAATTGTTATTTTATGTATTAGTTGATTTATTTTTAATTCGAAATATAGAATTAGACAAATTATATCTTAAATATTCTTCTATCTATTATTATTAAGCTATGATTTTTTATTACAATCAAAACCATTAATAAAAAATAGTCTTGTATAGTATTTGTTACTAATATGTCTCATTGTTGTATGTAAATTTAAAATTAGTGTAGAAAACGTTACATTTTTAATACATATATATTATACATATTACATTAACATAATACAGCATTGTTTGAATATAATATAAAATTAATTTTAAGATACTACTTTTAATATTTTTTAACTTTTTAACATTTAGTTCGAATATCAGTAAAATTAATATTTGTTACTGAAATCTAATAATAAAATTGGATTCGAATAGAATTAAGGCTGAAGCAAATAATTTTTATTGTTATACCAGAATTAAATGAATTACATCTATAATTTATTACATTGATTTATTTGTAGATTTATGGTACATAGTTATAATTATAGTAAAATAAGATAATGATTAATAATTAAAGAAACATATATAGATTTTTAATTAAGAAAATTGTATACAAATTTCACAAACTTTTACAAGTATATCATATGTACGAGTATATTTTTTAATTTTATTTTATATTTATTCGTATATGACGAAATATAAAATAAGATAAAGATTCAGATATCACTCAGATAATACAATCTAATGAAAATTAAAAAAAATACAATAGTTATGTTTTCAATTTATGAATTTTCAATTTCAAGAATTAAAAAAAAAAGGATATTGTTCGTATATAAATTGAACGTATTCATAACTTCCGATAAAAACCGACAAAATAAGCTAATTAATTTTTATGTATATAAACGCAAGTCAATTGGGATGAGTTAACAGAGCTTTTCACCGAGAAGTGTGTTAATTAATAATGTGACAGATATAGTGCTTTTAACCAAGTGAATAGCACATGTTCTACATTTACTTGAATAATGTAAGTTATAAAGGAGAGCTTCCATACATATCAGTAGTAAAATTATCCGCTAAAACTACCCTGTTCTTCTGATTTGCACATTCCCCATCAGTATCGCATACATTTAAATACAATTATAAAGGCCTAAAATTCATAAGTAAAAGTCGATTTATCAAAATATTTAATCAATGGTGATCAAACCGAAGGATTCAATAGAAAGGCCGGTCAATAAAACTCTCTCTTCGTAATTATTATTCGGTAGTTACATGAGAACCTATACATTTCAGCGCTGTCGCTTTAGAAATGTGCAATGCATTCGAATCGGCACGAGTGTCAGACCCAGATTTACTGATTTTTTAAACTTCGTAAGACAACTCTACGTATGTTTATGAATTTAAATATAATGACTTGTAATTTTCAATTACAAGTGAGATGCAAAAGCAAACCGAAGATGATACTCTTGGATTTTGTGCATTAAAGAAAAAACTTTTCCTTAAACCTCTGATATTTAGAACGTATTAGATTTGACAAAGAGAAGCTTAACTATTTTAATTTGATGTAAATGTATCTTTACATTAAAATTTTTAAGGTTGGTAACTTGTTATTATTTTTTTATAATATAGATCTTTAAAAATATTAATTTGTTTAGAAATTTTTAAATAAATGAAGATATATAAAATATGTATAAAATTAATTTTTCGAATATATTAAGAAATTCATTATTTAATACATTCTGCTATCGTATTATTTTTTTTTTAAAATGACAAGATAATATATATTTTTGAAAAGCATTGTAATAATCTTTAATATATAAAATTTGGGTTATTGATGACCGATAGATTAGAAATATATTTAATTTAATTTATTGTCATTTTAATACTTCTTAGTATCATATTATTTATTTATTAGCTTACTTGCTGATATTTTATTATTTCTCCTGACAAAGTAAAGTGATTATCAACTTAGATTAAATAATTTTATAATTTTTAAAGTAATTTACTCAATAATATTTACGTATTACAAACTAATTTAACAATATAGAAAATCGACTACTTTTTATTAGTCTCTTACATAATAGAATAAAAAATAAATGCAGCTACAATAAATTTTATAGATAAAATATAATTTTTTTATTACGCTGTATCGTGATTTTTAGATTTATTTAGTTTCAAAATAAATTATCAAACAAGATATATTTCAATTACTTGAGGATATTAACGTATGTCATTGTATACTTTGTTTGATAAATTATTACATATATATAAATGTTATATTATGTACTTATATGTTCACATACAATGGTCATATACAATAGTCTATTAAAAAAATTTTTCATTGAATCATTTTTATATTTGTGTTAATTTTTTTAATATAATAATTTACATTGATAATATTTATGTTTTGTTAAGTATTATACAAATAAAATTAAAAATATTAGTTATATTATTCATTTAGCTCTGTTTCTTTTTCCATTTATAAGCCAAGTAAAAGAACGAGAATTAGTTCGAAACTTCGGCTTAACAAGTGTTATTATTGATTCAAATAAGAATATTAAGTATTTTTTAAGATTCAACGTTATTTATTTCAGTCACCGTTTAGTCCATAGTTCTTGTGGTTTAAATGTTTTGATTCTATGAATGTATGCAAAAGAGAAAGGTTGAATGGGTTTTACGCAATTTCTAAAGTATTTTTAACTTTTATAACGTTCATATGATTTCATATAGTTAAATTAGAAAAATGGGTTTAGGTTGTAAAATATTATTCTTTTTCATTTAGGTTTTTGCAATGCGTAAGAAATAGTAATTAGAATAGTCAATTTTGTCAATTTAACACTATTAATGTATTTGAATTATAATTGTTTTATTTGAAAAGTTCTGTGTTATAAATTGCTGTGTTATTTTTTAATGTTTTTTAGCATAAATAAATAAATATTGAAAAATTTTATTTAGTATATGATAGAATTTGTTATAAATTAGTTAGCTAAATTTAATTTAACACTTCTCTAACAATAGCATCTTTTTTTTTATACTGAACAACAACATTTTAGAAAATATAAAAATTGTACAAAATATTTTAAATACTAAAAGTTTGATATACTTAACTAGATGAAAAGATACTTATTTTAAGTTTGCAATATAATATGAACATCATAATTGTATAAGCAAGTAAGAAGATGCCTATCGAGTTTGATCAGACTGTGTTTGAGTAAGATTGACATGCATCTTATATAGGTACTGATACTGTTTAATAGTTAGCAAACTTTGATTGGATATTTTTCAACCTTTCACCCTCCCAAACTAATCACTTGTTTTAAATTTATGAAACTTTATGTTAGATATATTACTGTAAATTACTTCGATTAATACAATATAAATTATGTAATTCAAAATCATAAATCAAACGTAATGTCTGAAATAGAATTCAATTCCTAGTATGTTTGTTATCTAATTTTAACAAATAAATAAATAAATTTATCTGTGTATTTTTTTAATCCAATTCTTTATAAGTAATATGAATTCATATTTTTATACTTAATATTTGCTTTTAACAAAAAACTAATAATAAAATATCCAATAATAAATTGATAATAATACTTTTTAATCGCAATATAATAATTCGATAATAGCATTCTATAATATAAATAATGATGTAGTAAAAAGAATGAAATTCTTTTTGATAATTTGAGGTATTTAAGAATTTTCTGCATTAATTAATTGTTGTTAACATAGAAAACGGTATATACAAGTTATAATATACGAATAACATCTTATTTATATAAAAAAATACTAACAACATAAGTTTTAGTTATCATTTACTATTGTAAAATTTTACATTTTTAATGTTATGTTTAATATATTTAATGTGTATTAAATTATTATGTCATTTATTGTTTCATGTATATTGATCAAAGTATATTTTTTAGCTATCAAGAAGCGTTTACTTACCTTCTTTAAACATAAATATTATGTTTATAATATGCAAAATAAAATATTAATTTTAATTTGAAAATACTCATAACTTCTTAAAATATTTTTTTAATATTTTCAGAAACGTTTTCATGCAGTACTAAATGTATCTCTTGACATTTTTTGTTATATAAATAAAACCCTAAAATTGCTACGAAAAAAAATTTTGTTCTCTCATAACAAATACTCACAAACATTAAAAAAATCCTATTTAAAATTAAAAAACAAAAAAAAATATGTAAGACTGCGATCTCTGTATATAACAGCATTTCAGTCTTAAGTAATTTATTATATTAAATCATTGTTTATCATGATTGTAAAAACAATATATTGTATTTAATGGCATTAAATAAATAAACATTAATAATAATAATTTATAACATTTTGTTGCGATTTGTAGTGTACTATCAATTTTTAATTTAAATGTAGTTCATAATATTATATATATATATATGTATATATAAAAATTTTTCTGCAATTTAAATCATTTAATTAATTAATAGAAAAGGAATATAAAAAGTTTATTTAAAAAATAGACAAATATACAAAAAAAAACACTAATGCATTTAAAATAGCATGAGAAAATAATTTAGCCTCTTTTAGCTTGAACAATAATTACAAAAGATATATTGACTAAATTATTATTTAATGATAAAGTATTAAGGCTGAAAAATGAACTTTATTCACTATTGGATGTTTATTTGGTAGTCATAAAAGAATTGAATTCCTCTTGGACATTTGCGATGTACATATGAAATGAATTTAAATGTGTCATAATATATGTATGACATTTATGACATAAGCCTTTAATTAAAATTCCAATAAATTAGCTTACGGAGGTTTTAGAAGGTCGCATCTATGATATTTGGCTGCGTTGCGTGTTCTATGAATATGTACTTGAAATGAACGAGCATTTGACAAAGAGTAACGAAACAAACAATTTTATCATATAAAACAAATAGTCATACGTATTAAATTAAATTATAAGAGGCATAATAAATTTACAAGCAGTTTAAGTTCAAATTTTGAATCAGGGATTATATGCGTCTTAATATAATCAATATTTTTAAAAGAAAATAAATTTGAAATACACAATGATTGATTAATATGCTACAGAGAAAAAATATTGATTTTGATAATAGACTAGACTTCGAATAAATGCAGTTTTAAAATGTTAAAATGAATATTTTATTATAAGTGTTTTCATCAACCTATCAAAAAAGATTTATTAATTCGTCATTGTATATATTACATAAGAATATGTATTTGATCATTTAAAATTATTAAATAACAATAAATTTAAACAATAATTAGATTTTGTATCTAAAGTATATCAAAAGTTATTTTACATTATATAGATAAGAAGGTACTTTTTTATTAGTAAATTGCCTAATACATATAAGTAGTGAATTTATTTATTGCATGTAATATTTAATGCTTATATTGGAATTCAAATTTGTATTCCGAAATATTTTTTACAATAGCCTGTAGTAAAAAATTAATTACCATTTCCAAAATTTTACTGATGTTTAGGAGTTTTTATTTTTTTAGATTATATAGAAATATAATTGTATGAATATTATTAATACTGTACGTTGTTCTCCATACATTAATGTCCAGACATATGTATTGCTTAGTATTTTTTTAATCCGATAGATATATATTTACTTTCTAATATTCTTTAGAGATTTTAATGAATCTGCTCTAAATATATTCTATGCTATATTTCTTCTGAATGTAGAACAGAAAATTTTGGTCTTTGTACGATTTGTTTTTGGATTGACCATAAAATGACCTTTATTTTAAAAGTTTCAAAATTTTTTAAATAATTTTTATTGATTTTCTATATCTATTGATTATATTACGAATATAATTATTATATTGGTTTTAAATCATTAGTACTATAAAATTTTAGTTTAGTAATATAAAATGTTCATGAAGCAAGTAAAATTTATATTTTAAAAGAAATACTTCAAATTGGGAGTAGAGATCCTTCAAATTAATTAGGCTAATAATTATATATGTAATCTTCATTATTTTATTTTCTAATGACTGTAAGTATTATTGAACCATCACAGTTCTTTAATACTATATTTTAAGTCTCGATTATCATACGATGTTCGGGATGTTTGTTCCTGATGTTGTTTCTACTGAAGGGAGGTTATTATCTTTATTAGATCTTAAATTACATTTGTGAAATCGATTGGTTGATTGTTCCTGGAGGGTGTTTCTTGTTTTTCCATGTTGATTCTTCCTGACTACTCGGCGTGTCTTGGTATTTCGGCACTTTCGTTCTAAATCAATTTGAATCGTAGATTCCTATTCAGATATATGCTAGTAATCGCTCTATTAACACTGTTAAAACTGTGCATATCAAGCGTATGTCTTTCTGAACTAGATGGCGACTATTCAGGGGCCCAAACATAAGTAACAATATATATATAAGATATTTATGTAATGCCAAACGTATATGCCCTATTACTTTAACAACACATTTTAAGTATTTGTAATTGTATGCATACAAAAAAAATCCCCTTAATACGTTTACGCTTTGTAAATAGAAAAAAGTCTTTCAAGAAGCACAAAAAACTTTTTTTATAATGTTATAAATTTATTTATTCATGTACTTTTATATATTTAAAAATAATTTATTTTTTAATTTATACATATTTTTTATAACATTTGTTTTCAAATTTTAAAAAAACATGTAATTTTAACGTGAAAAAATATATATTTTTTAATTCAACTGGCAATTTATTACAAAAAAAAAATTTTATATATAACTGAATTTTTAGTAGAAAATTATATAATAAAAATAACAGTGTTGAATTTAAAAAATTTCAATTTAATATTTTATTTTAAGTGTGCATGACTGATTTATAAAAGCTTGAAATTTGTAATAAAAGAATATTTGTTAAATAATTATAATATAAGCGGGTACAAAATTTACATGCAGTAAAACAAAAAATATATATTACTTATTTTACTTCTGATGTCTAAATAAATGTATTGAAGAAAAAAAAGTAGAGTAGTGAATGATGGCCGGACATAAGCAAAGGTCAGTGTACGCGGAGTTACTAACATTGTCTTTTAACTTATAAAACAGGTAATCTCTTCAAAGCCAGAGTTTATTACTAGTGAATAATTCTTATAAAATTTACATATATTATTATAAAAAGTAATGTCAAAACGTTACTCGTTTAATTCTTTTGTTTATTTATTTATTTGTATTTTCTTACTTGAAAAATTGGTATAGTAGATTTTTAATAATAAAGAAGAATTTACACCTGAACATGATTATTTAATTCGCAGAAGATTTATTACAATGTCCTTGTGACCATTAACAAGAATAATAGTACCGTAAGAAAGTAGGTTCTACTATATCGTCTTTTTTATTGACCTTATCAAATAATCTTAATCAACATTTATTAAAATTTACTAAAATTAACTACAACTACTAAAATTGGATTTTGGATAAATGATGTAGCATTGAAAACATGAATAAAGTAATCACACACTGTCCCTTGAAAATAATGTTTGAAGCCTGATGTATATTTTTCTCGGCTGCAATGATAAGGCAGGAAGATCTTTAAATAAAAATCAGCCAAGATCATAAACGTCCACGAGGAGAAGTAGGATGTACTTCTAAGTGCCAGCTCAGAGATCTCTCCATCTATAATCGAAGACTTTTATTAAAAAATACGTTTGAGCAAGCTCTAAATTCATATAGATCTTCTTCAAACATAGTTGAGGTACTTGAATGCTTTAAAACTAGCTGGAAGGTTTATGAATTGCAATAGGAGTTAAATATAGCAATTAAAAAAGATAGTAAGGTTTGTCATATATCGGTGGTTTTAGTAGCCCTGTGGATTGTTTAATTTATATATTATCATTCAAATAATTTTTTTTACTATATACTATAATTTGTATAGAAAATTTTATAGAAAATAAAAAATCTTGATACTTTTATCAATATGCTGGAAAACTCGAATACTAATCTATTTACTCACCTTTTGATATGAATAATAAAGAATTCTTCCTGTTAGTGGACAAGTTAGTATCTTGTATCTTTATGTAGGATTCTCAAGCTTGCGTCACTTATGAATTTATCTTAGTAATATCGTACATTCACGTAAAAGATTAACAACTTTATATAGATATTGAATACAGATCCGAATTTCAATCTCAGATTTCAGCAACCTCTATTTTGATTTAAAAATCCTTAATAATTTTTTCCAATATTCAATAAATTTCGTTCACATTCCCTCGAGTCATAGTAAAGTCATTATTTGATAAGTATTTGGATGATTTCTCTTCATATTTTATACTAATTTTGTTTAATATATATAAAATAAATGCATTAATTTATACTAGTACTACTTAAGTATTACGATTACACGTATGTGGGCACTTTTATTATTACGATATATAAATCTTTCTTTCTCAAAAAAATTTTATCTTTTTATGTAAAATATTACAATAGTACTCTAAAGTCTCTAACTTCTCTTTTAGGATTTTTTATTTCCAATTCCTCTGTACATCGGTCGCTTAGAAGTTGGCGCCAATTTCCATTAGTGCAACTGTCAGCCCGTAAAAATGCTCTCAACGATTTGATGTAGCACTTGTCGTCAAGAAAACAATGTTACCTTTATTGTCCAATAGCATTTTTAACAATAAATGTAAATGTTAATATTCTTATTTCATATACTATCTCTCTTTCTCTCGCCCCTTTATGAGTTTTTAATATAGTTATGAATATACAATAAACATAATATTGTTCGTTATTTTTTTTTATATACAGCATTTTTCAATTAAATTTAATTTTTCAATATTTTTTAAATAAGAGATTACACCAGATAAACTCTATTATAATATATATGTAGAAATTTTCTTATCATATAATCTTTAATAATTAATATGTAAAAACAGTATTTATATTTATTATTGTTTTACAATAAAACTAAAAAAAATTATAAAAAACTATTTTCAAATTCTCTTAAGTATATAAATTATACTCTCTACTTAGTTATATGATTTATTGCAATTTTAATTAAATAAATATATTGAAAAAATATTTTGAAAAAATATATTTTTAAAATATAAAATACCGTTTTATTATCAAATAAAATTAAAAGGAAATTAAACAGTATGTAAAACACATACTTAATTACAAACTCAGTATCAATATATATTTTCATAAATTAATACTTATTAATAGATATAATATGTAGTTTCAATTAAAGTATAATTCAATAAATATTAGTATTCATAAATAATAAAATTATTCAGTTTTTTTCTAATATTGTCATAAGTATTAAGAAATTCACTTCATTAATGACATGGTGAAATAAATATCTGCAGCGGATTTATACAATTCACTTCAACAAATACGCTGTATTTATACCAATATAATAACGATAACATTCACCAACATATTTACTTTTTTCTCCATCATACCGCTGACGTTTATATACGATTTCCTGATTTACTAAGGGAGAAGGAAAAAGTTTTGCTTCTTCTGAGGAGTCAAGGTTGATCAAGAGTACACGATATCTCTCTCTCTTTCTTTCTGTCCCACACCCATAATCATGAAAACATCATTAAAATAATATATAAAATAATTTATGATATTACGTTTCTACTATGTTTGGATGACATATATAAATTTTTGAATTGTTTTCTTATTGAAATAGATTAAACGATGACTGTTTTATTGATTCAATAAAAAATATTTATACATAAATATTATTATTTCATAATTACATAGACAATATAAAATAATAAAATAAAATATCTATTTTTAACGATTTGAAAAAGCAATTAACAATTGAAATTTAATATTAAAACTGAAAAATAAATATCCTATTTCTTTAATAATAAGAAAATTTTAATACTTAGTAATTGCAGATATATGTTTACAAAATAAATATAAGAATTTGAATAACAATATGGTTTTAATATCTAAAATTTGTTGTAAAAATAAATTATGGGTTTTCAATTTCCATTTAATCATCATTTTATAAAATTTAATCTATAAAAACTTAGTTGATTTATAAAATTGATACAAATATTTTTATTTATAATTTCTAAGAATTAGTATACTACAAAGTATAATATTTTTAATATAAACAATCGAAATATAAAATACCTAATGATGACTTTAACAAATGTTTTTATTACTATTATTTGTCATTTTATAATTATGGCGCAGTCTATTTTAAATAAATATTTAATGAATATAAATAAAAGTAATTAAATCAT
Organism: Dolichoris vasculosae; assembly: GCA_018907195.1. Classification (NCBI taxonomy): domain Eukaryota; kingdom Metazoa; phylum Arthropoda; class Insecta; order Hymenoptera; family Agaonidae; genus Dolichoris; species Dolichoris vasculosae. The sequence goes on from JACCHY010000019.1 coordinate 2,297,192, forward strand.
CTTCTAAATTCTTATTTTATAACATACTATTTTAAAATCTTACGCAGCAGTCTTTTAAATCTTTAATAGTATAAAGAGTGAAAAATATATTTTTTCCATACACTAATTGTAGTACGTTATATTTTAAAACAGTTCTACTTTGTTCTTAAAATATTGATATAAACTTAAAAGATTAAAATTTTTAAATTTGAATGAATTTCATAACATTAATTTAAAATAGTAAACATTTAATTATTTCAAAAATTTTCTATTTATAGAACAAATTCAAATTACTTTGCTCAACGATTACTTAAAACAACTAATTATTTTATTAAAATATCTTTTATATGTTTCATCTTTTATACTATCCTTTCGAAATCAATGTAAATACTATAGAAATTGAAATAGATTTGTTCCATTCTAAATATTAATTTCATAATATGTGTCATTATGAAACAATAATTGAATAAAAAGTAATTAATAGTCATTCATTGCAAATACATAAATTACATATGTTGCAGTAATTACATATGTTGTAATTGAAGTAATTGTAGTAAAATAAAGAAATTCAATTCGTAAATTACACGTTAATTTAATTCCAAATTTATGCAAACTTTTTTCTGATTATAAACGATTAATAAATGTTAAACTTATATAACTGTTTTCTCAATTTATATTTTATATTCAATATAATAATTAGGCATTTCTGATTCACTTTCTCTTTCTCTCTATTTTTGCATGTTTTCTCTTTTTTCTGATTCGATATTTCTAGTGACGTATGTCAGTTGGAATATAGATTTATATTTAAAAATTTTCTAGTATACAAGCAGAATATATTATGATTTTTGAAAAAAGAATAAAGCAGTGGAAAAATAAGCAGGAAATATATATTAATACATAGATATCTATCCTATCTTTCAGATCCATTCCCTTCAATTAAAGTAGTAAAGTTATTCATTTCTGTTACTCTTCATGAATTTGATTTTAACATTTTGTTATCTATATATGAGTTTAAAGCTTTGATATACGTAATATTTCAGTATAGTTTAAAAAATCAATAAATTATTTTATTGAAGATTGTAATAATATATGCAACTAAAATTGAGCATTATGTGAAGATATATCGAAGAAGATAGTGTTTCTATAATAATGATATATAATGATAATAAAACATAATTATAAAATATGTACATGAATGATTTATAAATGAAGAATAACTAAATTTTTAAATAATGCCTTAAATATTTAAACATAGCTTAAAAATTACTTTTTGAAGAAATGGCCTCTATCATAGTGCTTTGCGGGTTGAATCTGATGAACATCGATCGACAGAGTCTGGGTGAACGATTTCTAAACCAAAAGCCGCACCCTTCAGATCAAAAGCGCCGCGACATTAATGCAGTAATAGCAATATTAGTAGTCGCAAAGCCAGTGCCATTACATTTCGCTTTAGGTTCAATTAAGGCGATTTTCTCTCAAAAGCCTTTCATTTTTAAGAATCAAAATTCATTTTCATAAAATTAAAAATAAATTCTCGTATAATCACTTACACATTGTTCATAAAGAAAATTTGAATTTTTTACCTAGGAATTCATAAGTTAGACTTTTCAAATTTTATCTTTCGTAGATATACAGGAAATATTGATTTTTTTCCAGGACAATTGTTGACCATTAGCTTTTACGTGTGATGTTATTAAAACTAGTATAATTTTTGCTATAGAAAAGTAAATTTTTAACATTTTTACAGTCTAGAAAATTAGTATTGCAGATTTATATTTGAAAAAAAAATTATTTTTTAAATAGATTATTTATACTAAAAAATTTTATTATTTGAAATGTAAAACTTAATATTGCTGATGAAAAATGGTAAAGTTTGGTAAAAAAAATTATGGCTTAACTTTACTAAATTAGATTTTCTTCTTAAAATGACATGTTCTATTACTTATTTTGAATCAAGCACAAAATAAAAAAAAAATACAACAAAGTAACATTAAATATTTTACTACTGAACTAATTTCGATAAATTTTATATATGTATATTTTATAAATTATAATTATATATTTAATTATTATTTTTATAAACTTTTTTTGTAAAAGTATAATGAAACTCAAAAAAATAATTTACATTTATTATTATTTATAAAATATTACAATTGCAATATTGTATGCATATACTAATAATATAAGAAAATATTTATAAAGCAGCGTAGTGTAAGAATTATGTTAGTCTATATGCTATAGTTTTATAATTTTAAAATCTTTTATTATATTACCTTTTATAAATGTTATAACAAATAAGAATTACAGAAGTTTACAATTTATTGAGATATTGTATAGTATATGTAAATTTAAAAGTATTATAATTTAATAGTGAGGAAAATTTAAAAAATCAATATAATTAAAAATACATTGATAACCAGACGCCAATATCTAGAATTAACAAAATTTGTTTCCGATCATTTTCAACTATTTATTATCAAAAAAGAAAAACACAATTTTTTTTTAATTATAATGTTTTAAAACTTTGTTTTTATTAAATTTGAAACTCAGATTTTATTTCAGTGAGTAAATTATTCATGTTTTTACATTTTCAATCTTTATCATTTCTCTGAATTAAAACGATACTATATTTCTCTGTATTTTAAATTCAAGAATCATTTTCAAACGTCCTCTTTTGAAAAAATAATACGTCAAAATGTAAATAGATATTGCCTGCTTTTTAGATAATTTGCTTCTTAGTTTTGAAATAATTGAAAAATTTGAAATTTGTATCCGCTAATGAAATAAATCTCTGGTGTGAAATTTATTCTACTGCTAAATAATGAATTGCAAATTAATAAGTTACTAATTTTTTAAACATACTTTTAAATTTATTTAACCGGTTATTATTTATTTTTCATTTTTTTATTTAAGATAAGTATCAGTGTACGCATTTATGGAAGTTTTTATTGAACTGTACTAAAAATATATGGAAACTACTAAATATTTTAATATACAATTTTAAATATTATAAGTAAAATGTTAATAAAATATTGTTAAATTGAAAATATTTCTTTCAATCTATTAATTTGTAGATTGAACATTAATAATATCAGCTACAAAATTAAGTTTTATTAAATTTATAGTTTCCTGTAGTGCATAATCAATTCTTTATTCATAACATTTATTGTTCTTTTATATATTTATTATCATGTTTTATTATACAATACTTAATTAAAGAAGTAATAAAATTTATTAAATTAAATAAATAACGTATATTTAATGAATTTTCTTATTTAGTATTCATAATTTTTCTATATTTGATATCATTAATATATTATAATTTTATATATATAATTTTTGTATCTCAATTTCGAATTTTATAGATCATTTTAGTGTAAATATAGTGTTTCCATATAAATAATAATTCGATAATCAGTAAAAGTAAAATTGTAATAATAATTTGAATATTTATAATATTAATTGAAAATTGTGTATAATTTATTAATATTATTAATTTTTTTAATAAATTACATTTAATAGTTGAAGTTACAAATACTTTTATGACTAAGAAATAAGGACATACATATCATAAGATATTATTAAAAGACTCCTATAAAATCATTTCTTACTTATGTGTGAATAATTAATTATTATGTACATATCGTTCAATACGTGCACAAAAAATTTCTATTCCATCAAGTGAATATTTAAATTAATGACTCGTGTTAAAAAAATTATGGATAACTATAAGAGTTATATTAGTTTTAATAAATTTTATTAGTATTTATTGAAACTGAAGTAATATTCACTTGCTTTCTTTATAAAGATACTCAAAAATTTCTAAAAATAATAATACCATTTAATGTATAAAAAACTATATGTTACAATAAATTTTAAAAGGTTTTTTTACATAAATAAAATTTTGTTTTATTAATTATAAGGTATATTATATTCGAATATCTCGATTTAATAAAATAATTACTTGATGATTATGTAATAACTAAAAATATTTTTAATTTATTATCACATGTGTTATTAAAGAAATTTGTTAATTGACATAACAACACAAAAACTTTAGTTTATTTTCATATTATAATTAAGCTTGAAGCTGTAGGAAGATAATCATAAAATGTTAGCAATGTTTTAAATTATTCATAGAATATTTTGAAGGTATACATTCAGTATACAAATACTTTAGTTTACCAAAAAAAAATTAATTACCCAAAAAAATATTTAATGGAATGTAAACCAAAATAATATTTTTTATGAAATAATCGATATGATCCATACATTTTTAAATTTATAATATTTTAAAAAATTATATCTTGTTAGATTGACATTCTTTAAATATCATTTTTATTGATATCAGCGTACGCATATGTTTTATCGATTTTTCTATGTAAAGATACAGTTTCCAAATAAACTTTAGTGAGACAAAATATTATCTTATTAAAATTTATTCATTTATTTAATATAATCTAATCATAATTAAATATTATAAATTGTAATATTTAAATAATATAGAATATTTGAAAAATTATAAAATAATTAGAATTTAATTGTAATATAATATACTATTTGAACGATAATTTTAATAAATATAAATATATAACAATTAAATTTTTGTACTTTTATTTTTTCAATGTCAAATTATATTTATTAAAAGAAAATTTATTTTTTAAATATCATTTACTAGAAAAAAATACGTTGTATTATTAAAAATGTAGGTATATTAAATAGATATCTTGAAGTATTTAATATAGAAAATAAAATTATAATTATTTACTAGAAATATTCACAATATAACGATTATTATAGAAGCAAAATTATTTAAGAAGGTATATGAAAATTTATTTCTTTACATTTCTGATTGAATAGGTTTGATTTTAAAGTTATATAAATAATATTAAAATAATGAATAACTTTTAAATTAAATTACAATAGTTTTAATACATTAATAATATGACTAATAATAATAAACTGATTATGTAAAACGTAAAGGGAAAATATTGCTCTAAAAATGTTCTTTTAAGGATTATTAAATATATTTTAATATTGATGAAACACAATATATATTATCAAGTCTTAAAATTGTCACAAAAGTCATAGTTATACAGTTACAGTAAGGAATATATTAGTCTTTGCAAATGTATTGTTCCTAATTTTATTTATGTAAATTCAAAGAATTTTTATCTTTAAAATAATTAATTATGCACGTAAATTAGGCTTACTTATTATCGAAATTTACTAATGTTATTAAAAAATTATAAATGTTAGCTAAATAGTGACTCTTATTAATTATAAAAATGAAAATATAGCTTTGGTATATGTTGTTAATATACTTTTAAAATATAAAAGATTATTTCAACTTTTTGTATTTAAACTTTTTCAATCGTACGTTTTGCCATTGTCGCATGAACCATTCATTTAAATGACTTTTCTTTTATCTTTTAAAATGTGGAATTTTTGATAAAACCAATTCGCTCCTATTCCATTAATAATAATACTTTAACTTATATAGTATAATCTTTATGTTAGTCTGATTTCTAATTATATATATAAAATCATTCATGAATATTTCTGCCCCTGGATTGAGTCTGGCAAAGTTTGAAAGGATTTGCTGGGTTATTTCTTTGGTTGCCGAAAACTTTGATGAAATATTAAAGCATGTAGAACTGATTTTGGTTACAACAATTCATGACGTTCAAAATTGATATAATAAATGGCTATAGCAGTAGAATTTGTATTTTGTGTAAAATAACTTTAATAAATTTTATCGAATATGATGAGCAATGTATAAGTTCATATAACATTCATTTATTTTTAAATTTCATGAAATATAATTAAATATTGAGCAAATTTCTATTAAATTGTTAACAGTGTTTCAGATAAGAGTATAAAATTATAATTTGAAACATACATAAAATTTAAGCAAAGATATTAAACTATAATATTGTCAAATATTATAGTTTTTAGAATAATTAACGATTTGAATATATATATATATATATATAGTTTCGTCAAAATTGTAATAGTTTTTAATCTTATTATTAAAGGGTTTTCTAGATATATAATAAAATTACAGGTCTTATTTCTGTGTGTTTAAGATTCTCTAAATTATTTCTTTATAGAATAATAGTGCATAATTAAATGAAACCCTAATTAAATCTTTATATCATATAGCTAATGTATAAATTTTGTTTTGGTATTAGATATTTACAATTCATGAAAAAAATATTCGTCTAATTAATTAGTCTAAATTTTAATTGGAAAAAAAATTTTGAAGCAATAAATAAAGTTGGTTTTGCATTTGAAGTATTTGCAGAAAATTTCATGTCGTCAAGTTAGTTACTTGAATTTTAAGTACTCGATTTTCCTAACTTGAGATTAAAAACTCTGATCAGTCCTGGTGCAATAATGAAAAAGTTCATTGACCTCATAAATCTGATCATAACATTTTTTTCTTTTAAGTATCAAATGTTTTAATATTTGATAATGTCTCTATGTTAAGAACGTAGAGATTATATTATTAAATTGGTAAGCAATAATAAAAAAGTATTTTTGGTAAAGTAAATTTTATCTGTTATATTTTAAATTCTTGAAATTAAAAATATTTTTAATTTACTCGAATTATATCCACTTTTTTATGAATTACATGTATTATCTATACACGTTTAAAATAAGTATTTATTTTTTTTTAAATTTATAAATTTATTCATTATAAAAATAAACATGTATTTAATACATTCGATGATTTAATTTATATAAGCTTTGTTTTATTACATTATCTGAATTTCACACGTTCATTAAATTAGCAAAGCCTTAATAAATTAAATTTCTTTTGACGTTAATTAATGTTTTATTCTTTAAAAAAAGTGTATTTAAAAAAAGAGGTTTAAATTCAGTAGCTAAATGAAAGGAAAATTATATATATTTATTAAAAGATGAAAATCATAAATTCACATTTTATCAAATTAAATCGAAAAATATTAAAAGAATACATAGCTCATTATATTTTAACCAATAGTGAAGATTTTTAGTTCAAGTTATAAACATGTAATTTTATAACTTATTTGCTTGAATTATTTAATATGTACCTGATGTTCATAAAATAATTTATAAATATAAAATAATTGATTAAATTAGCTATTGGAATTTCAAGATAAGAGACAAGAAAATAAGAATATTCACTTTTTAAGATACTCTTTTTAATATTTTACGCTTAAGTATCTAAAATTCTAACAAAACCTTTCTCGATTGTGTTTTTCTTTAGTCAGTTATAAGAGAGAAATCAAATCAAGGCTTTGCGAACCCTAGAAAGCGACAAATAAAAAATTCCCTTTGAATAGGTTGGTAGACATACTGCGAAATATCAGGAGTCGAGAGCGAACAATGAAAGAGAAAGAGAAAGATAGAGAATGAGTCTCTCTTGAGTGTAAAATGAGAAGCAAAAATCTTCGAAGTGAAAGAGAGAACGTAAACTCGCACGTGAGGGAACACGAGATATCTAGAGTAATTCTAGTCGACAGCGACCTAGAGTATACATATACATATGTATGTATATATATCGTCACGAAAGTACAACCGAACGTATATATACCGACGAGCGCATTTCGCCAACTTGCTAGACAATAATTTCTTCAATCGAGTGGGCGAACGAGCAAGTGAACTCTCAGGTAACGTGATACTCATTGCGTCTCATGCGGCTCAGAGCTCGAACTTTTTGATGAGAAAAATAGATGAAAATAGTACTAAAAAGAGGAAGGAAAAAAACATATAGGTTAAATAGAAGAAAAAGAACTATGTAATTCTAACTATAATGAATAAAATTTTTTAATTTTCTTAACTGGATATTAATTTTTTAAACTTTCAGAATTTCCCAGAAACAAATTTTCAATTTGAGATTATTGATATACTTTTGTATTATTTTATAGTTCATTATATTTATTTAGTTTTAATGTTTCTGAAATCTGATGTATATAATATTTTTAGAACAACACAATTTAGTTTATTTAAAAGATACATTCTTATTAAAGTTTAAATAATATTATTAATTTTTAAATAAGTAATTTAAAGTCTTGATTAATTTACAGATAATTTAGTTTATAGAAAACGCTATATAAATGATTATGTTCTTTTTATACTGAAGTATCATTTTTAGAAAACATTTCATGTTCTATATATAAAATGTATTTTAACGAATAAAAATATTTTATCAAAATAAGAGTATGCAATGAGAAATAGATTTATTCAATTTATACTCAGTAGCAGTTAATTATTTAAAATAAAAAATAAAATAAACAAATCGACATTTTCATAGAAATTATAAGAATTGTATGTGCAATAAAATAGTAATAAATAGGTAATTTACTTTTCATGAGTTATATTGCAGAAGAGAAGGATCTCATTATTGATTATTGATCTTTAAACCAGTAAGATATAATTCAAAATGTAATAATATGACTCAGTTTAAAATAATTTAGAAATATTAGTTTGCTGTGTTGATTAAAATTCCATTCATCCTACTCTCATAAATGATTGGTAAACTTCAGGAATTAAGCACTTTAAAAATAATTTTTTTTTAAAGAAAAATTTTTTGCAAATATGAAATCGTTGAACTATGCTGAAATTATGAAAATTCTCGATAATGCAGCTAAAAGTATGAATTAGTACGTGAATTATTTTCTTTTTATAGTTAGTAAAATTTAACTCTGGTGAAAATATTTAGAAAACAAAAAAATTTATAATAATAAACAAATTAATGTATTATTATATCTTAAGTTATTGAAAATTCAACTCTATGATAAATTTCTATTTTATAAGGAATTTTTTAATTTTTCACAATAGAAACAGTATGATTTCTTTATAATTTAAAAATTGTGTAGAATATAATTGAATATATAATATAAAAATTATATTATATAATTTTGAAAAACCTGTTTTTAAAAATGTCAGGTTTTGAAAAATAACTTAAAAAGAACAATAAAAAGTTAAGAAATAATTGAAGTTTTTAGATATTTGAAAACGACATTTATTTAAGTTAATTTAAAAATAATATTAAACACTATAAAAAAATAGGAGTGAAAATCAATGGATCTGAACTTTTGTACTTTAGTAAAATAATAACTGCTTGTATCTGTAAAAGATGCAATGATCAACAACGTGCTAATAAATACAAAGAAATAAAAGTATTATAATATACTACTATTTACTACTAAAAATTTAATTTTTAATAAAAAATCTTCTTTTTACCCATAAAATAAATATGATTTTTAACTTTTTTTTTAAGTTTCTATTTCTGAAATATAGATGTGTATACTGTTACAAAATAAATAATAATATAATTTTTTCACTTGAGCTACTAATATTTGTAAATATATTGAATTGTTAGTTATGCCTTTTTCTTTACTTTATGTATTATTATTACATTTAAAATTAATTTGAAATTTACATTTTTTGATAAGTATGTTTTTAATAAATAATATAAAATAGTTTATTAACTTTACTGATCAGTCAGTAATATAAAAAAAGTGTTTCTTTTACTAAGTAAAAATCAATATTTTAATAGCGGTTGTACTATAGCATACATTTGTATTATATAGTTGTATATTTATCTCTGTATAGTGTTTATTTTTGCTCATAAGTTCTTTTACAATTTACTCGTGTTACATAAGTTCAGCTTCTTTTCTTTTTTTTATACTTAGTGATATTGATGCAAAAGATTTACTAATATCAATATTTACTCGCATATATTTAATAGTTAATATATAGTTATTATTATACATTTTAGTGTTTTCCTAGTAATGTTATTTGCATACAAGATTTAACAATAATTATAAATCAGCCCATTTATATATTTATAAAATTGAAATTCATTGTTTTTTAGAAAATAATTTTTACAACTGAAGTTTTACTATAAAAAATTGTAACTTTCTATTTTTAATTTATCAGTTTCTTTATTTTATATTTAGATCTTTATATGTTATAATTATTATATTTTGAGAGTATAGTGAAAATTAAATAGAAGAAAATTAAAGATTTTTATTATTACTTACTCAAAGTTTTAGTAAAATTATAATATTTATATTTTACTCTATTTATTATACATTTTCATTAAATTATAGTTTCAAAATTTTTTTATATATAACTATATATATTTCTTATTATGTATGATAATAATAAATATAATGAATACAATTATTGAGAAAGTTTATATATTTACTTTATAAAATATCAGTTTATTTAAAATAGCCTAAAGTACATTCTTTAATTTTAAAATGTTGGAAAAAATTGAAAATATTCCTTTAGCAATTTTATTTTATTAAAATATCAGATCAACTATTTTTCTAAATTTTAATTATTTTTCTAAATTAGATTTATAAGTCATTTATTATATGTAAATCAAATTTTTTATCAATTTTGTATAATTAAAAAAATTATGTAAATATTAAAAGAAAGTGAAAGAATTTTTCACTGTATAATCTCGTATTTTTACTTTGCATATTGTTATGTGGTATTCAAAGTCTGAATTTCTGTATATTAAAAAAAGTTTTTATTTTATAAAAAAATTATTAAAAATCTGTTTTAAAAAGCTGATTAATTAATTTCATAATGCAAAAAATTAAATTTTTTACTAAATTTTAACACTATTTTATACTTTAAAAATATAGTAGCTTGCATAAAAAATTTATAACATATAATCGCTTTTATTTATTTAATATTTAATAATTCTTCAAATTAGGTTTTGAAAGTTGTAATACTGTTTTCTCAAACGCCCAGTAGTATTTTGAAAATTGCTTTGGATGCTTAGCTAGAAAATCTGGAATGGCATGGAGACTTTCGGTGTAAATTCTAAAGAAGAGAGATGAAAAACAGTAAGCAGACGTTGCACTCGGTGCTTTTCAGCGGAAGTGTTAATGTCAACAAATTTAGTCTAGTTTATTTTGAGCATCCTAAAGTTTACTCAAACTGTTTTACTTCGTTTTGTTCCTTAATATGCTTCTGTTTTTTATTTTTATGAAATTTCCTAAGTGAGATCGTTAATTTTAATTGAGAAATAGAATTACAAATTTACCAAGTATTAATCATAAATTAATTTTTATTTGGATTAATGTGTATATTGAATGAAGTAAAAAATCATAAGTTGAAAATTAGTTATATTTTTAGAATAATGCATTTTTATTTGAATGAAATACATTTTATAAATATTTTATAATCCTTTCTACTAATCATCTTAACTAGTATTCTATACTTATTATTAATAGTGTATTTATAATTTACAAATCTAATAAAATGCACATAAAATTAAAAATTGAAACTCACCTATATTTATTCACAGTATAAAATTAGATTTATTTACTTGTTTATTTTCATATTATAAAACCGCAATTAATTAGAGTAATGTAAATTCTTCTAGTATTTAATGACTTGATGGTAGCAGGCTATTTAAGATAGTTTTTGATCTAAAAGTTTTACATGAGTATAAGTATGTGGATGAAAGGCATCAAATATTTTGTGTTTCTTATATATATTTATGTATGTGTATATGTATATTTATATGTTATTTTAATTTCTTTAAGAACTTAGATTTACATATAATGAATGTTGTTTTTAAAATAATTGACAAATTAAATAATTTTTTATTCGATATTGATTTTCTTTAAATTTTTAAGCAAAATATTCTAATATTCATTGCAAATTTAGAATTTATTAGTTTTTTAGAAACATTATAAATTTTAATTCGTTTATATAATTAAAGTAATTATTCTATATGCTATCGATAACAACAATTTTTCTAATTAAGAAATTATGCGATTATGGATTTTAACTTTAATAAGTGTTTTAACGAACCACATATAAAAAATTTTATATTGTAGTTTATTTAAACTGTTAAATATATTATGTACGAAATATTTCTGATTTTTTTCTTTCTTTTACTTATTACTATTTTTTAATACTAAATATTCAAACAATCGTTGAAGTATATAAGAAGTATTCTAATAGAACTAGTAATTACTTTTAATTGCTATAAAAACTATTGATATTGACTTCTAATTTAATAATTTCTAGTTTAATATTTAAAAATATTAAATCTAATTAATAACTTCTAGTTTAATATCTAAAAAAATTTTTAAAAGTATAATATGTACATTAACTTAAATAACAATTTATCAAATGAGGTTTAAATAATTTAATTTTTTTATGTCAATTATTATAAAATGGTTTCCATTTTTAAAAATGTTCTGTTTTAAATTATAGAAATACTAGAAATTTATAGTAAATTTTACTTTTAAATATGCTTAAATTATTTTTACTCACTATAAATGTATACTAGTTTTTATAATATGTTTAAGAATGTAAAAATAAGATTATATTATTAGCTTTATCGTCAAAGAGTATTACAATAACTGAGCAGCTAACGTTTCTGATAAGTATTGAAAAATAAAATATTACATGGAAATTTAAATACGAAACATTTATACATGCCATTCAGAATTTTCCAAGAATAAACTTTGTATGCAAATTATTTGAATTTAGATACAAATTCATAGAATTTAGTAGTTGAATCAGGGTAAATTTTAAATTAAACTAGTTCTTTCGATTTTTGCATCGCAATAAAACAGACTATACAACAGCACAAAACCACGGAATAACCATTTATACAATTTAATTTAATTTTATCTCACAAGAAAATTGGTCTCACAGGGAGTAAATACTATTAGCATTTAGTTAATTTTTACTTTTTTAGTACTATAATAAATATTTGTTTTTCATGAATGGTAAGTATATATTTCTTTAGTATTTAATAATTGTGTAATTAATTTATTCAGATTATATATATCATTTTATTTTTATGAAAAAATTTTATTCTTAAATATTATATTTGTAAATTAAAAAATTTCTGTAATAAGTACAATGTCACCGAATATAAGTAAGTCAATAAAAAGACATCTATTTTTCACTATGAAATTTCGTTTTCAATTTATAAAATAAAATACTGTATTCAGGAGTATCTACATAAGCATTTGAAGTAGATAATACATAGGTAATATATTAAAGTTATTAAAAAATATATTTTTTATATAAATATTACCTATAATTTCTATTAGAATTATTTATAATTTATCAATGTCGAGTTTATTAAAAGGTAAGTATATTCAACCTACATGAAGAATCCTGGTGGATTAATCTAATTGAACAATCTGCTGGCGTGAATTATGTACTGATCAAGTAGAATTGAAGGCTGGTAGAATGAGGGAGAAATATGAAAGACGACGACGAATGCATATGAACTGAGTGTTGGCTCGGGAAAGTCTATTCGTTTAAATTGAATTCTGTGGTTTTTGTCTAGCTGATATGATGCGTTTATATTTCTTATTTTAATTTTAGTTTATTATTTTTTTATTATTCTTAAGAAATTTATTATGCAACTTATAAAAAAAAGCTTGATCATTTTATGAAATATAAAAAGGATTCTTAAATAAAATATAAATATTTTTATTTATAACTCCTAATCTAGCAATTAATTGTTATTTTACTTAGGGCAGCTTTTTTCTCAAGCAAAATACTTTAAGTAAAAGTATAAATAAATATGTCAATAGTTAGAATATTTTTTTATAAAAATATTTCTCACTTGTTATTTGTCAAGCATTAAGTAAAAGTAAAATATAGAGGAAAATGCATCATAAATAATTGAATACATGTTTCAGTGTAAAAAGCCTAAAGGTATTTCACAGAGAATATGAAAAATTATAAGTTCGAATTAAAAAGACTTTATACCAATTTAAGGATTTTATAAAAAATATGATTAGATACATCAGAAGCAAATCCAGAAAGTGAAGAAAAAAATTCGCTAAAAAATAATGGAAAAATGTATGCAAGCAAGTGACATCCAAATGTTAAAAAAACTGATCCTATAAATATTTACTCCGTCTGCGTTTTTGCTTTCTCCTCTTTTCCCCACGACTAAATACACGAGCTTAGCTTTTCATCATATAATCAAGGCCCGTATACATGCCTAGTACAGCATTTACGGTATTTACGGTTGTGCCTGGACAGGCGTAAGCACCTGGAGCAGCAGCAGCAGTGAAGGTAACAGCGCCAGCACAGAGCTATTAAATTTGGAAACTGTATACTCACTGGTTCTCTGTCTCTCGGCTGGAGTCTGTTTCCCGTTCGAGAGCGACGGATTTTATAAACGCATCAAACTTGATGGTGAAACAGTATAACGCGCGCAACGGTAGCGACAGCTCTTCCCTCTCGTTGTAATTCCATGGAGCTCGTGGCATTGCGAGTTGAGCGCGAGTAAATGAGCGCCGTGAATTCGGAGATGCCATGGTTTGTTGAGAGGGAGGCATCACTGGAATGGAATATCATAAAGGAGTTGAAGGGGTGGAAGAATTTTATGTATCTGCTCTTTTTTATGCACGTAGTTATGTTTTTATGCAGATTTCGGGGAATGTCCTCTTCGTTTTCCCCACTCTGTTCATTTTTTTATATCGAAATTATTGATTTTACACAACATTTGGATGGCTTCTAACCTTTAAAGAGTATGGCATAAGTAAATTTTTATTTTCTTATATTTCTTTCAATTATTACATTTATCTTCAATTAATTGGAAACTTTACTGTTTAATAATTCAAGTTTAAAATTAGGATCTAGCTTAGATTTATAGTAAATAAATTAAATTATGTAATTATATAAAGAAAAAGTTCTAAGAAAAGCAAAATTTAGAAAAAATAAAAGAAAAAAACACAATAAATAATGATAATAATGACAGTTTTTAAATTTTCCTAAAAAAACAAGACCAAAAATTAAGTTTTTATTTTAAATATATATACACTACTAATAATTAAAGTCAATACAATAAATTAGTTATAAATTGACTACATTAGTTATAATATTATAAATGATTTCTAATAGTAATAAAATTATGTTTTAATTAAAATCGATCCACCACTTTGCTGTTTTACTGATCAAGTATATTACATGAAATATGTTTTTAAAAAATGTGCATTAATTTAATTTAATTCTTAAATTTTTGAAATTCAGATAAAAAGAAATTCAAAATTTAAAAAAATATTTTTTAAGTCCTTATTCTTAATCTTATATATTCTGTAATATATAAATGTATTTTTATTAACTTTATGAAAAATAGTGAAGTTCGAAATTTAGTTAAAAACTCCTTATAAGTATAAGTTAAGAAAAATCTCAAATAATATTTACAAATAATTTTCTTATAAAAGCTTTATTTTCCCTAAATATAAAGAAGTTATTTTCAAGTTAAATTACCATTACTTAATAAAAAAAATCTTTTGTTTTCGATTCCTGTCTAAATGAGCATTTGAAAATTACTTGAACCTAGAGTATAGATATTTGTTTAAATACGATATGTTATATCTTAGAATAATAGATTTAATTGTAAATAATGCGAATATAATAAACATGATTTATATGTATTTTTAATTTTGGTTTGAGTTTTTTTAATAAAAAAATTCATAATCTACACTTGTATGTTTTGAATTATAAAATTATATGTGTAACATAAACATTAATATTGAATATACTTTTTGAGGTTTTTTATGAATAACATAAATAATGTTGAGTTAAAAACTATTTTGTTTAAAATTTTACTGAGAATAATTGTAAGTTCTTTAAAAATTTTGAATTTAATTTTTCTAATATTGTACTACATTTTTTGAATAATGGAACTATAGTGAACTATAAAATCAAATTTTCCTTACTACACGTGGATCGTTTACAATATGTTAAAAATTACAATACTTTACATCTGTTTATAAAAGAAAAATTTATAAAATAGAAAGATTGGATAAAAAGATAAAATATACGGCGTTCAATTAAATTCATAATAAAATGAATAAAAGTAAATATTTTTGTTTCAATTATAGTTAAAAATTAATATATATTTATGTCATAAATTAAAAAAATTTTATTTTCAACATTTATTAATTTTCGAAATATTTTTAGTAACTAGATATATTTTTGAAATAAAATGACGTTGAAATTGAAATTTTCTTGAAATGTTTATTGTAATATATTTTTTTTTGTAAAATTATTTAGTTAGTACATTCTTTAAATAAAGATTTTTTCATGCATAATATTTCTTTTAATATATGTAAATACTGAATATAATAATATTGTGAAGTTAGGAAAGAAAGATTGTTGCAACTATTATTTGTATGAAGTATTTACTTATTCTAAATTTTACTATCTTTATTGTGGTGAAAGTCATGGCTCTATTACAGATTCTTATTCTAGTTAAAATTGTTGGCTCATTAATTAATTGGATATACATATAAAGTTTTTAATTGATTTAATACAATTATATTCTTGTATTTCAAACACAAATGTATAGCTCTTCAGAGTTACGATATCGTATCTATTATCAGTAGTTATGTGTGAAATCATTGCAATTATAACTTGATTTGGATAAAAGCATATTTTTTCACTTTAATTTAGTTGAAAATATTTGAACTACGCGAACCTTATTTTTCATCACTTTTATTTCTCTCGGGGAATTTTAATATAAAAATTATAAAAATTATAATGTTCTATTGAAAAGTTGTCGAAAAAAGTTTTTTGCTGTACTATAAAGGATTAAACTTGAAGCATGTAAGCAAATATTATATTTTCTTTTTGAGTTTATAGAAAAATGTACAGTAGCTGATAGTATAAGAGTTCATACGTGCATAAATGAAATCTTGTTCGAAGAGGTTTAGATAGAAGATGGAGTAAATTTAATCCATGTTTAGTCGTCACAGATGTCCCTATTCACTCCGTGATGTAGGAGATATACGAACAATAAATTTCCCGCACATGGGGTGAATATCACAATTTCTGATAGGTGTGCGAGTGTGCGTATAACTTTAGATTTTTCATTCCGAAATTTGTAACAAATTGATTTCATTAAAAAGAAAAGGTTTGAGTTTACCTTTGACGAAAGACAATAAGTCATTTTAATCTAAAATTATTTACATACCGGTCAGTATAGCCTTGCTTAAGTAGAAAATAATCATATTAATTGTCTTACCCGAACATTTTCAAAGGATTTTAGCTTTTCATTTTAAAATCGAGTATGAGATTATGTGTTGAAATAGAAGGATTATTTAATTTTTTTGCTTTACTTTATTTTGCTTCGGAACATTTGTGAACCGTTTGAAGAGCACATTTTCAATTAAATATAAATTTTATATTTCGTACTTTTAAAAGAGATTTTAAGATGTTAAAATAGTGGAATATTTTTATAAAATAACATTTTAATAATTTAATATTTTATGTATGTTATTATAAAATCTTGGAAATGCAGTTCTATATAAATAACTTATTATTTTTGTATTGAACATCCATCTCATTAAGACTTAATTTAAACTAATAATCGCACTATTATAATTTTTTTTTACAATATTTTTACAACTTTCTGTATAAGGAAAAAAAAATATAAATATTTATCTTAAATACAAGTAAATTTTTTACAATTTTATTCGTAATTTTTTAATTCATGAAATTGTTATAAATATTTCTTAAAAATGATAAACAGATAAGATAATTTTATATATTTCTAATTTACAGTAATCAATATATTTCAAAAAATTAAAATTTTAATCATGTACCAAGATATTTAAATTAATAATTTAACATTTTTATAAAAGTGTTTTACAATATTCAGTCTATATTCCAAATACAAATTGGAGATAATAAAACCAATATCACAAGTTAACAAGTGGTACAGTATAAATTATGTTTGAGTTGGAAGTTTTTAAAATATTTCTGAAAAATTGCCTCTCATTTTTACATTTTTATAAGTAAAATAAAAAAGAGATTGATTAGCTAAAATTAAGTTCTATAAATAATGTCATTCAATTTTATAAATGTAAAAATAAAGAATTAAACTTTATAAATCCAAAATGTATCACGTATATTTAAAATAAAAACAACTTTGTAAATTAAAAAAAGTAATTTTTGAAAAAGAAACTAAAAAGGTTTGTATTAGTTCTTAGATATCAATATTCATATAATTAATATATATTAATATATATTAATATATTCGTTATGTAATTAAATAAATTACTTTTAATTAGAATGATTGATAACTTCATACATTTTTAATCAGTTAATTAAGAACAATAGTTCTTATTATCTACCCATCAATTACATATTATTATTACAAATTTTTTATTTTATTTATACTTTTATATTATAGAATTTTAATTTTTAGTATAAAATAAATCCATCAATAGATTTAGTAGTTGTTAAACAGGATATGAAATTATATAGAACAGTTATAAAAGTTTATAAAATATCCATATTCAAAGTAGTACATATTATATTACGAATATAATAAAAAGTCGGATGCAATTAATAAACATCGAAATATTCTTCTTCCAAATATTACCCGCTAATATTTTATTCTTACCAATTAAAGCCTTATGCTCTTGGATGTCAATAAAAACTTTCTCGAAGAAAAAAAGGAAATCTCGACTCGATCCATAAAAATCGAAATCCACTCTCGAATTCAATATCAAGTGTACGACGATGCCTATCCTATAATTACGATGTTTACAGATAGGCGCTGCGTGTACATTGTGTAGTGTAGATTTCGAAAGCCACTCGAGTTTCCGCGATTGAGTGCGCAATTAATACAACCGTAAAAAAGAAAGGAGGGAGCAAAAGCATCTTGCACATGCGTAATTAATTGAGAACATGAAAAGGCTTGAGTGACATTAAGCGAAAAAGGTGGGGCCGGCGAGCGCGAAGGGAGGACTTGAGGAAGGGAAATCGACTGAGGCGGTTAATTATAGTAGTTGGAGTCGAGCATTAAGTCAGTTTTAAGATTTCGGTAGAATTTTTTATTCGTCTGTAAAAGCTGAATTGGCATATTCATTGTATATAGAATTATTAACATTTTACTGTTAATAAAATAAAAGACGAATAACAAGAATTTTATGAACATTTTTTAATAAATTCATTAATTTAACATTTTTTAAGTATATAAATTGAAATAAATAGTATAATTCTAATAAGTTACATAATGCCATTAAAAAATTAATATAATTTAATTGATTTCATTGAATTAATTAATTTATTAAATAATTAGATTTTTACTATTGTGAAATATTCATTTATTATTAGAGATATTTACTACTAAACTATTAATAGAAGTTTAATTTCATTAGGCTACTGAAATGTATAAATGAAATTTATAACCAAAAAAGATAAAGTGAAAACTTATATATAAGCTAATTTAAAAAATTTGAAACTGTAGATTATAAAATATATTTTCAACTGAAGTTGAAATAAATAAAAAAATATAAATAAGGAAGTATAAAATAATTATAATTTATAGTAATAGTTTATAGTTTTCTTAAAATAATGTAACATTTCTTATTTATTAAATTTTATACATAAAAATATTGAAACATACTTATAGATTTTAAATAAATATATATTAGAGTGAATTTAGTTTAATTTTTTAGTAACATAATTATTGGGTATAGTTTATTATTATATGATATAAATGTATTAATTATATTTTTAAATCACATTTACAATGTTACTATTACATAATATTAGTTAGATGAAGATAAAGACAATACAAGCATCGAAAATTATATTATAATCAAGTATCTATTTTTAATTATAATTCACTGTTATATTTCCCCTTTCGATTTCTCTGAATTCATATATTTCAAATATATATATTTACTATATCGTCATTATATAAATGCTTTAGTTTTAAATGATAATGTATAAAAGTGAAAAAAAAAATTATTACAATGATATTATTGTATAATAATTTAATTATTATTATAATTAATATTTTTAATACATTTATAATAATAATTTTAATAAAATAGTAGCATTAACTTTTATTTTTATTATTATTTATTTTTTTTAGCATTCTTATGGTAAATTTTTTCAAGAGGAAATTAATCGAAATATAAATATGCAACCTTGTTTTGTGAAAATATATATAGAGCATTAATTTTTTAATATATTTTAAATCATAAATAAATTAGATTATAAAATTCTTTGTAAGTAAAAGCATTATCTTACTACACGTTTAGTAAATAATAGAACGGTTAATTTCAAAAAAATAATTCGTATATCTATTTTTCCATTATTTTTCATTCGCTTCCATACAGTTATTACTATTTGTATAAAATGCTTTTAAATAACAGATGGCTTCCTGCTCATTGATAAAATTCATAGTATTAATTTTATATTAAGACATTAAAGATTTTACCAATACAAAAATATATATGTTACATCACTTCTACGTGTTGACTTATTTTATTTGCACAAGCTCAAATGGCCTTTCGTAACTTTAGTGATGTTTGAATTATGTATACATCTAGAAATAATTCAGAATTTACATTTTTAATTTATAATTTATTATATAAATTTAATATAAAACAATATGTGACCTTGTAATTTAAATATATTTTTATAAACAAATATGGTTTCTACAAGTTTTATTTTTTTATTATTTTTTAGAATTATTATCTCAATGACAATTTAAATTTCTAAATTAGTATTTCACTCAGTAATCATTTTATTATTTAAAAATTTATAATTTTTAAGTAATCTTATAAATGCATTTTTAATTTATTAAACCAAAATTAGCTTTATATTAATGCATTGATACCAAAATATCTATATTATTCAAATGATGGCATTTTATAAATAACTTTTTATTGAGTTAACTAAAAGTATGTTATGAAAGTGTTATTAATTAGTAAATAATTAGATAAGATGAAAATTTATTATAACATTGCATTTATTAGTATTTTCAAATTTACAGCAATATTTCAAAAAAGACTAAAATTACTTATTTGTTCATTTATATTCTCAGGTATTTTAAATTTACAGAAATAAATTTATAAGTGATTCAAAAATATATCTCCAGCGAAAATAATATTAATTTTAAGAAAAATATTTTTTCTATACTAACATATAGACTTAATCTAGAATTAAAATTATTAATAATATGTTGGTAACGGATATAAATATACATTATAAATTTTACATAATTTGTATGTAATTGAGATGTAATTTTGTAAATTTCTATTCTGAAAACTTATAATTTAACATTGGATAAAACAAAATTGTAATGTGTTATTTTTATAACTGTTTTCATTATTTCTAGCATTTTTTCTTTAGAGAAATCAAACTGTCAGAAATAATAAATTTAAAAAAAAATAACAAGTGGAAATGTTTATTTAAAAAGACGTTTTTACAAGATTACAGAAATATAAGAATACATACTATTACAGAAAACAGCAATATATATTTTAATAACACAAATACCAAAATATTTTCAAAAATACAATTTTGTGAAGAATAAATTAAAATTTATACTTTTGAATGAATAAAATAAAATATATTATTTGATATAAAGTACTCGATTTTCATCAGTTCTTTTATTTAATATAATGTTTTAATTTTTATTGATTCTAAGTTTTACGAACACGAAACTTCTTTAAAAAATTATATTTGAAAAGGAAATACTGAAAATTGAAAGCATAATTGTTCAGTATCGGATTCGGAAAAGCCATTATAAAAGCGAAGCGAAGAAGGTGTAGCTTTAAAATAGTTGGATCAGCCTGAAAATTCTCATTCACGCGACCCTGTAAAAAGGATTATAATGAAGGAGCGAAGAGGAAGTCGCGATTTGTAAGGGACAATCCCAGGTATGGTAGATAAAAGGCCGCGATGCGCAAAGCTCTCGTAAAATGTCCGTCTCGTTATCTCATCGGCTAATGCTCCCGTTCAATTGAAAGTACGCGTCCGCCCATTAAAACGGGCGCATCTCTACCTACCGATTGTGCCCTGATAACCACCCTCCTCCAGGTTTTATTAATAATTACCGTAGCGCACGGCGGCCATTGTCGGCTCGAATGAAACTTCGCAAACGAGCTCACGAAAGTGTCGCCGCGCGTAACGAACTTCCTCAACGTGCGTTCATTCAATACTCGTATGTCAACGTTGTACGTGCGTGTGGTTGGGTGGAAGCTTGAGCTTCCATTAACTCCTCGTCCCCCCTAGTGCGAGTCTTCGTTGGTGCTTCTGAACCTAAACATATGAATTACTTGTATTCGCGAATTCCAAAGTACTCATTACAGTATGAATTATACTTTATGAAAACAAGAATTTTGTAGAAAATTCGTAGTTCTAGATTATTTTTTTGACACGAATCTACAATTGTCATCACTTCATTTTGTAATGATGTGTACTCCTTTATTTGTGATTAAGTTGAGATTCTGTGTTTCATTTATAATCTTTTATCTATTACAGCAAGTATCGTTATTATACTGATGAAAAAACCAACAGTAATAGGATACATTTTTACTCAATTTATACATTATATAATTTTGGAATATGCTTTAAAAAAAAAGCTTGAAGGAGTTATAAATACAAAAATTTATTAATTAATAGAAAGAATGACTAAGCCATCATTTCATTAAAATTTATAATTTAAAATTTACTTAAAAATTTATATAAACTCGCTTGAACTGCGTTATACTCTTATTAGAAATCGATAATGCATAGAAGTTCGTCTATAATCATGCTTGCGTTATTAAATTCTAATTGAACCTTAATGCTATGTTTTATTTATTTAAACTATCAAATTTAATTTTTGTATTTTCTATTTATTATAGTAAGCAAAATTAGCAGCTTTCTTTTTTTAACTAAACGGTAAAGAAGTTATTATTATTTCTCGTATAAATAAAATTGTAAATATTTATTGATATTATAATTCTAGAAAATACAATTTTTCTGTGTTAAGTATAGAATTTTTACATTCGAATATTGATTCTTAATATTCAACTAATTATTTTACATTATCACTCGCAATATTTATCATAATAAATATTTTGTAATAAGTTAAATTTTCTAAAAGTCGTTCAAAATTAATAATGAATTGAAATGATATATTATAAATTACATAATCAAATATGTATGCGTATATGGAAATGATGTATATAATATTTTTAAAATATAGAAATACTTATTTCAAATACTGATGAGTATCCAAGCAGTTGATAAATTTAAGTTTGTTCGGAAGAATTGTAAAATTCTCATTGAACATTCTAATAGTGATTTAAGAAAGTAAATTCACTTAAATATAGCATTTTGATCTGATTTTCTATTTTGGTTATTACAAACTATTATTAGTTCTTCCTGTAAAATTGTCACTCTTTTAATGTAGTTTTAACTTTTAAATTTACCATCTTAAATAATTAATTCATCAATAATGGTTTATTTCATTTTTGTGCTCTTCCTTTATTTAATTGTAAACTATTATTTCGTTTTTTCATATAATCCTTTATTAATTTTTTTCGAGTGCACGTAAAATTTTATGCTAATGAATATGACATAATTAGTTAGTTATTATTTTTTTATACTAAAAGTTATAGAATTATGTATATACTATATTTTTTAGTCATACTAGGTTATATATATGATATAGTATAATAATTTATGAGATATTTTCTAAATTAATTAGTATTAAAAAACTCCGTAATCAGACATTAATCGATAATAGGTGTTGGGGTTGAAATAT
This sequence comes from Dolichoris vasculosae, assembly GCA_018907195.1. Lineage (NCBI taxonomy): Eukaryota > Metazoa > Arthropoda > Insecta > Hymenoptera > Agaonidae > Dolichoris > Dolichoris vasculosae. Next base: position 2,320,737 of record JACCHY010000019.1, read on the forward strand.
TTCGTAGTCTTAATTGGTGTTATTACAATTTATTTATTTGATATATAGTTATATAACAATTCCCGATGTCGCCTATAATGTTGCACCAGCCGTTGATGTTAGCAACCACTCTCAACGATGTCTCTATTGCTAATGACCCAGAGTCGCATTATCGCTTACAAAGCTCACTCGCCTCCTCCTAATTCAATCACCTTTCGCCTTCCTTTGTTTTTACTGTCTCCCAGGTATCGAGTTTTGACAAGGTGTCATTTGTTTTATTCGCATAATTCCCGGACCCTCTGCGCGTCGTACGGTTGTTTTTCCATTTTCACTGCTTCTCTGTTGTCTGCCATCTCATGACTCTTCGGTAGCCCGGACTCCTGCTAGCATGCTTGGAAAGATCTGCGTTACAACCTCTTCTCACCTTTTCTCTTCGAGGCCCCTTAAGCCACACACCTTCATCTTCGGGTTCACACCCGTCCCTCCAACGCAATGGCAAGTCCGTCTACATATCCAATGATTCCTCGGATCCCGAGTCACTCGCAACTTCCTCGAATAAATTCCTCGCGCAACACTCGCCGTTGTCTTCCTCGTCCGCGGCACTTGCCTTCCTTGAAAGACTCTTTACGGCAACGCGCACGAGGCTAGCATTGCGCCTCACTCCGACCGGAGCCTTGCAAGGATTTCTCGTTACTCCGTGAGCTCCGAGAGGTGAGTTTGTTTATACAATTTCTTACTCGCCGCGGGCGTCCCCGCGCCACATATTTCTAGGTATGGAGTTGAGCAACTCGTTGTCCGTCTCTTGACCGGGTCCGGATAATTTTACGTGTTTTGTTTATAATTGCTTAACTTACCTTATCGCCGGTCGAAACCCCATCACTTTACTCAATTTCTTGAGGTTTTCCATTCTCAACAATATGTTTTAAATGCTGCTTAGATTTAAAAGTAATAAATAAAAATAATAATTATAAAAGAAAAACCACAGCAATTTTTGAACAACATTCGCGAATTAAAAACATGAATAATTATTTTTCACGTAAATACAATATTACATATTAGTTAGTAATTAATTCTAACTTCACATTGATATATTGTTGTATTATAATATTATTTTCCAATTAGTGTATTTAAATTTTAGAAATGTCTAAAATATTGCTTAATATTTGAAGGTAAAAAATATTTTAATATTAGTCTATTAACAGCATAGCTAAAAAAGTATTAACTACATTAGTAGTACCGAAAATCACTAAGTCTAATTATGTGTTTTATAATAGATAATTCTTAAATCACTTTTATTATGTAAATTATATTATTATCGTTATAAAAAGATTGTAAATGTAACTGCATATGTATAATTTTAAATCAATTTTTTGTTATCAATGAATTACTAAAATTGTACATTATTAAAATTTAAATATAAAAAATGTAATTAAATCAATAAACTTCACAAATTATTTTACTCATATTAAAGTTATAAAATTGATACGTAAAAATTTATTGTAAATGGTAACAAATTTTGTAATATTTAAATACCTAAAATAAATGCAAATTTTATATTTGAATATAGAAGACATTATTCATATTTCCAATGTAATAATGTTTGATTATAAATTATTTACATTAATAAAATAATCTTGTATTTTGTTTCATTAAGTTTAAAAATGCTAATTTAAAAAAGTTAAAATATTTGTGTTTTTAAAATATTCTTAAAATAACTTCTTCAAATTCAAAAATGAACCTAAGTATATATATGTATATATAAATAATTTATAATAAAAAAATAACATATAAAATATTACTAATTTGTTTACTATCAGTTACCAAATATTATTCATGCATCATATTTGCTTATAGTAAAAGGATTTTTCAAAGTAAATTTTTAAAACAAGATTTCATATTTTTTTTAAAGCTTAATTATTTACAACTAATATTATTATATGTGTTTTATTATTTTCAAAGAAATTTCATACTTTCATTTAATATTATTTCTTTTTTTTAATTTTTATAATTTAAATATACGTACAAGATTATTTTACTTATAAACAAGAATTTATAATCCTGTTTTTATTAATATAGATTTCTAAAATAATGATTAGTTATCAAAAGGTAAAATTTAATTGAAGCAAAATGTTAATAAATAAATTAAAAACTATACGAAATACTATAATAAATATCTTTGTCCTTTAATTAGTAAGTGCGATTACTTATTCACATCAATGTAGATAAAGAAAGCATCTAAATTCAATAATCAAAATTGACTACACATAGAATTTGAATAGAAACATCAGTCGGTAGACGGTAATAAGCTAAGATTGAAATGTGATATAAAAATATTTGAAGAGGAATAGGGACGATTAAGACTTGGAATAAATTAACTAAAGTAAATAATGTCATTTTTATATTGATTAATTATAACTTTATATTTCATTAAATTGATTATAATGTATATAAACAATAAAAATTACATATAATATGAATTAATGAATTAGATATTATTAATTATACTATCTTATATTAATAGTTTAAAGTTTGATTTAAAAAAAAATATTTTTTCTTATTTGAAAAATTATTATAAAAGATGAATATTTAGATTAATAAAATAAGTGAATATTTCAAATAAAAAGAATGTTAAATTAATTTTAAATTCATAGGTAAAGAAAAGTGAATTAATATACTATATTATAAAATTTTTATAAACAAATCTTTTAATTAATATAAAATAGCAAAGCAAATGATAAACTTTGAAGTCTTGCAAACTACATACAAATTCAATTATTATATTTTTTATTTTATGTTTAAATATTATAATATTTTATTACATACGATTACTAAATTTTATAAAATTTTTATAAAAATTAAAAATAAATGCATAAAAATACTTATGAAATATTATCAAAAATTATTTTTAGTAGTTTTGATTATCTTGTTACGTTTGTACCATAAATCTTTTATTTTATTTTCACTTTAATCCTTGGTTCCACTTTGATCAAAGATAATATAAATATATATATAAATAACAATAATATATAAATATATATATAAATATATATACAAATAACAATAATATATAAATATATATATAAATATATATATAAATAACAATAATATATAAATATATATATAAATATATATACAAATAACAATAATATATAAATATATATATAAATATATATATAAATAACAATAATATATAAATATATACTTAAATATGCTTAAATATATGCTGAATATAAATGTAAAATAATTTAGTATCTTGTAAAAAAGAATTTTTATTATTGCAAAAAAATTAAAAAGGTAATGGAAATAATTTGTCATAGATTTTTTAATGTACTTACAAGAATTTTTAGCATAACTGTTAGCACTATTATTAAAAAATATAAATAATTTTAATTAGGGAATATTAATTAAAAATTAAATAAATTAAAATTAATTAATTAAAAAATCATTTAGAAAACATTAAGTTTCTCATAAAAAATATTTAATATTTATTTTAAAAATTTGTTGAATATGGATTTTAATATGATTAAAAAACTGAAAGAATAACTCTTCTTTTTGAACAATATTATATTATTTCTTCAATATTTTGTTTATTAAATATATTAATTTATTTTAAGCATATCTTGAAATTATTATATGTTTATTTTAACTTAATTATTAAAATTTGAAATTATTTCCGAAAACCTTAATTTTATGGTTAGCACGAGATTTTTTCTTATTTTATTCTACAATTTTTTAATACAATTTCTCAGAAAACTTTTTTATATTTTTTCTACTTTATTATGATAATTAAATATTAAATAAAAAGTTTTTCATTTAAGATCATTTTCATTTAGACATAGCATCTTACATGATCACAAATTAATATGCATCATTCGTCACCGAATGATACAATGATTAAACTAGTTTGATATAATGTATATATAAAATGTATCACTATTTTCAGTTATATCAAATTTTGAGTTAAATAACGAGAATACAGTTCTAGCCAAAAGACTAAAAATTGGTAGATATTATAGAAGCTAAAATAAATATGAAAAAAATAAGATTAAAGAAAATAAAAAGGAAAATGATAAAGAATAAAAGGAAGAAATGGAACAAACAAAAATAAACTAAGTAAATGTTGACTCTACATTCGTTTATTCTCTTGAATTAAATTCATATTGATTTAAACAAAATGCTTGAGGATTATTAAAATAAAAATTTAAAATGTGAATTTCGATAATTTTTTAATTTGTCACAACATTATTTAAAGCAATTCTAATTACATTTTTATATTTTTTAAATCTTGAAATGAACAGAAATTAATTAATTTAAAAATATTAACTTCATTAATTATTCATACTATAAAAAAAGCTTTAAAAACCTTTAAAGGTACTGTAAAGGGATCTGTTCCAGTGTTACATGCAGTTATATTTTATTCTGATACTTGAATAAACTTATTCGAGAATGTCACGAGCTTCTGGCTTTATGATATGATTTAACTAAACCACAATCTATTGATTATTATGAAAAGCGTTGTAGGAGATAATCTAATTGAGATTTAAATTGCAGATTACCAAATTTATCTTTCATTTTTCTATATTATCGCATGAAATTTTATGCAGTTTTTTTTTAAATTAAAATGTAAATCGCAGATTATTAAACTATAATTATATTTGTTTATATAATGATATGAAATTTTCTTTATTTTCCCTATATTTTAATAATGTAGTCAAATTATTACATAGAATTAAAAATTTTATTTGTAATACACATTTAATTAAATTTTATAATTAATTTTTTAAAACTCTATTTTTAATTTAAATATATTTTAACTGTAGTATAATTGTATAGAATTTAGTGATAGAATAAAAATTTTAAATTAGTAAAAAAAAAGATTTTGTATATGATTAATTTCTGAATTTTTAGTAATTATTCGTAGTAGTTGCAATCAAAAATATTTTTATTGTATTTCTATCAAAATTATTATATTATTTAGAATGGAAATAGCTGTAAAAAACTGTTTGATTATTTTTTAATTTAAAAGAATAAGTATATTATTATAATTATAATATTTCAAATGTAACATTTGGTGTACTCTGTATTGAAAACTATGTTTAAATTAAATTTTTTTATTCATAATCGTTCAATCTACTATACAATTTATCTAAAAAAACTTGTGCACTTATTTTTATATATGTTTGATATATCTATTATCCGTCATATATTGCACTAATTAAATAATATTATAATATCTCATTATTTTCTTATATTACTATTTGCCAATATCAACAAAAATATTTATTGTAAATTGGCCACTTTTGTCATGTAATTTTTTTAGGTAATATTATATTTTTACAATTTTAATATTTAAACAAAAGTTTTGTAAAATAAATATCTAAAAGATAAAATTTTTTTTATTGATACAAACAATAGTATATTTTACAATATCAACGTCGTATATTCTATCAATAACTGAATTATTTATCTGCAAATGATTAAAATTGAATATATAAAATTTCATGGGTTAAATCATGATTCTCAATTTCTCCTTCGTCTATAGAAATAATAGAAGCGGATTATCGATTAAATTTTCCAAAAAGTTTAATACTAGACTCTAATATTGTATCTGTGACATCTGTATCCATTCATTTCACAATGCATCATCCAATGTTTCGTACGCGGAATTTTCTTTTTTTCTCTACAATTACAGTTTTTTTTCTAAAGAATTGTGCTTTTATGTTTTGGAACTCCAGTTTGTTTCATCGACTCGATAGTTGATTCCAAATGAAAAATAGCTTCGGAATCGATGGTGCATCTGGCAATCATTTGTTGAATTACTCTCTACTTGTTTAGAATCCATTTGATATTCTGCAGTTGGTGTTGGAAAAGATATTTTTCCTATTTTCAAAAATTTCAACACAATTGTACAGAGAATACAAAACTCACGTATGAACATCAGTCAATACATACGTGAAAATTTTTCCATGGTTTCAGTGTTTTTTAGATATATTATTCTATATGTCATTTTTTAAGTTTAAATTTGTAAATTTTAATATTTGATACTTTTATAAAACTAAATTGATTGATTCATTATTGTGTAATAAATGATATTATGTATCTAAAGTTCTTGACTGAAATTATTTTTAAAAATTGTACATTTTATATTCTAATAATAATAGTTTACTCGAAAAAAGGTTTATTGAAAATATTTAATTAACTATTATTCAGGTTATAACAATTTATAAAATGTAAAAAATTAAACAAATTAAAAGATTTCTCATTTATTGTAATAAATGTTTAATCGCATTTTTTATATTTTAGAGGTAAAATATATTTTGCAAAATTATTTTGCTGATACAAGTTTAAATAAACGATTCAGTTTATATCTATTCATTTGCAATATAAAATTATGAATTCTATACAAATTTGTTTCAACTTCTGATAATTCGATATACTGTTTTGATGAATTGCAAGATTATTCGCTTCTTCATTATTCATGATTTTTAATTAAATACTTAATATGTATCTAATCTTCCAAAGTTTAAATATTAGTAAAATAATTGATTCCATTTAATGTGGGTATAAAAATCAGTCGATAATATAATGAAATTTATTAATTCAAGCTTAAATTAAAACTTTTATTGTATTTAATGAACTTTTTTATTCTAATGTAGAATTATACTCTTTTTTCAAAAGCTAAAATATTTTAATAAAATTGTATACTATATATATACAACATTGAAATACGAGGGTGTGTTTACATGCACATATCGAGTAAATCTATATACGTTGTTCGTAGGTAAAGTATTTAATTACGTCTAATAAAGCAATGAAAAATAAACATGATATGAATTTTTTATTACTAAAATACTAAGCGGTTAATTTAACTGAATTCTTGCTTCATCAATTATAAAATAATATTTTACTTTTTTCATATTAATAAAATATTCAAAAATTTTAATTCGATTTAATATTTTTTAACGATATAGAAAATTTATAATAATATAAACAATATAGCTTGAGAAGAAAGCAATATTTACAGTATTAAAAATCTTATATTTAAATATAATAACAATCTTCTTATTATTATTTTGAATTAAAATTCTTTTAATTCGTAGTAAATTTTTGAGTTTAAGTACTCATATATTATTTTTTTAAATTGTGAATTAGTGAATATTACATACAATGAACTTCATTAATTGAAATTTTACATTCGATACTTTAAAATATTATTTTCTGCACTTTGTATGAATATTAAATTGATTATATTTCAGTAATTCTAATACATAGAAATTTAAAAGAAATTCTAAAAATCTGATTTTTTCTATATAAAAAAGACTTATCTTTCATTATTATAAATGTGTAGGATAAATTATAATACATAAATAAAACCATTACAAAGAATTATTTTTAAAAAACAGTGATGTATTTAAATTTTAGTAATATTAATATTTATTTGGAAAACGAAATTTGAATTATTTGAAAATAAGTATAAATTAAATTTTATACATATTAACAATTAAGGAATTCATAATATTTTATATTTACGAAGAAAATTGCATTCTATATTATTGAGTGCTTTTCTTCTCTTACAATTTTTTAATTAAATTACGAAATTATTCTAAATGGTTTACATTTTCATAAAAATAATAGCTATGTTTTTTTGTCATTTGAACCATTCAAATTTATTGTAACCAAAATTTCCCAATCTAAACTTAATTTTTATGTTTGTTTATTATATAATAATAATAAGTAATTATAAATAATAATAAATAATGAATAATAATAATAAAAAAAAATATTCAAAATAGTAGAATTAATCCTATAATTTTTGAAGGTAGATATATAAAATAAGGATTTAATATATTAGAATGACATTTCATTAAAAGGAACTTATAAATAAATATTTATAAATCTTGGAAAAGTTTTAAATTAAAAAGCATCTAATAAATTATAAAATTTAATTATTCCTAGCTTACTTGTTACATTAAAAAAATAATTATTAAAGATAGTTTTATAATCATTTAGATGTATGTTACAATATATTTTAGCAATATTCAAAAAAATGTAAATTTTTAATGTACAATTAATCTGTTTTGTATTATCTCAGCATTGAAATATTTATTTTTTAACAAATACAGCTAATATCATATGAAATTAAAATATTTTTTGGTTCGAATCAATAAATCTGCTAAAGTAGCCAATAATGTAATTATTGATTACTTATTTATAATCAAAATATCCGTCTAAAAGTACAGGTTAGAGCACAGATTCAACATAATCCTGCAGACGTACAGAATGTACGATAAGCTCGATCGTTCGATGTATACGATCAATATGCGCACGAGCACTTCCAATAAAAAGAGAAAATCGTGCAGTAACAATGGCGCATCTGCTACTTCTCTTTTTAACGAACAATAAAAACCATTTTTCCACTCGAAACCTCTCCGTGCTGCCGCGGAATCATAAAAAAGGCGAAAGGCTCTGTGAAACTCATCAAAGGAAAACATTTCGTCCATAAAGCCGCAGTGCCACAGCGACCTGTACGCCAGGACATAAAACTTCCTCTGCATCATCGCGAGCGTGTGCACAGAAAAAAAGAAGAGAGAGAGAACGTTGGCGCTCCTCTTTTCGCTCTTTTGCGCATCGACAATCTCCGCGCTCGGTCGTAAAACTCGGGGCTGTTACGAAAAAAAGAGGACAGAAAGGACGAAAATGGAGACCATGGCGTAAGCGCAGATCGAGTCCATGCTGCATCATCGAGATATCCGAGAAATCGCTATTTATTGCTCCTTTATGCTTATTTTTAAGTGATATGTATCGAGTCTTTTTCTGTTCTTCCCGATCGAAAATTTTTTTTCGATGCTATGATTTTCTGAAATATGAGCCGCTGTTGCGTAAAAGCTCACGAATTTGGATACTGGAATATTTTTTACTTGTACTTATCACGCGCTTGAGTCGGATATCTATTTTATACGATCGGTATAAATGCGAAAGAATAATTGAAGCGAAATATAGTTATTACTGCTTCGTATAATCTTGTTGCTTCATAATTAAATTACTGTTTTTTATGTGACACAATAATTTCCTATTAACAAAATAAACTGTTGAATTTTATATATATATTCTTTTATCAGATTAATCTCAATATTATAGTATTTTCAACGATACACTCGAAATGCCTTAAAAATAAAAATCATTATTAAGCACTCAATAAATACCAATTATCTAAATAATTTTAGATTATGCACAAGAATACAATTATTCTTGAGTTAAATTAAAATTCTATAAAATCCATTTTCATTACAATGATTCTCAATTAAATATGATTTCTTTTGTAAAGATTTTTTTTATCGAATTTTATAAAAATCTCTGTAGCTACCTTCATCAGAAATTATAAATTACTTAGTTCTGAATTTAGATGATTATATAATTAGTAAAAGAAATGGCCTTATACAAACCGTTAACTTTGTTTAACAATTTAAATGCTTCATATGTTATTAACAGCGGCTGATTAATACACTCATTTATATCAATAATGGTGTAACAGAAATTGTTCACAGTTGTCTTATGAATTTGAGCGGTTACTAACATCTGGATCACGTGTAACGCATGAGTTTATTGCAAGGTCTTGTACGTTCCACTGATTTCTAATATCCATAAAGTTAGCATAATTACTAAATTTTATACTCATGATGATAATAAATTCTGTGGTAGTAGGATAGGGAATGTTTTGTTATATAAGGGCTATTCATACAATTAAGTAATAAAAAATGATATGCACATATGCATAATGCGTTTACATTTTATGCATAAAACCTTGTGAATAAAGTAATAGAAATATATTTACTAGTTAGAATATAATATTAAATTCTAGTATTGAATAATATTAAATATTTGTTAAACTTTGTAAATATAAATCATTGTGTGTATATATGCTTATATGCTTATTTTACTAATTCATATTTTATAAGAGCTTACGAAAAAATTGAAAAATTTATTTAATATAAAAAAAATTCTAGTTAGTACAGAATTTCGAAACTCGAAATTTTTAATAAATGCTATCGTGATAATTATATATATTATTTTTTATAAATATATATTTGCAAAAAGTATATTTATTTTGATTCAATAAAGTTAAAACCTATTACTCTAAGAAATTATCCAATAATTTTTTTTTAAATATGTTGATTTGGAATTTCAAAATCATGTTCAATATACTACTCCTAAATTCTATTGCATCTTACTTCAAAATAAATATCTAATAATCATCACTATTTAGAAGTAGTTTATGCTAATACTATATTGTTTTATTACAAGGATATGATTTTATAAATTTTTTAAAAACTATGTAATATTTCAAAATTTAAATCCTTTTTTTAATATAGTATATTATAGAAAAATCCAAAATATTTTTTGTTAAAAGTAATTCAAGTTGTATTTTATTCATATATTAAGTATATATTAACAAAATGTTTTTCACTTTACTATTTAAAATATTATTTAAAAAATTTGGAAATTGTAAGATTACAATCAGATTTATATTTTATCTCAATATAATTAAGATATTATTATAAAACTTTTTGAAATGAAAAATTAAGAATATTCAAATACGTTAAAATAAAATAAACATAAAAAATCATGTTTAATAGGAATTACAAAAGCTTGAAGTAAATGCAATAATAAAAATGTTAAAATTCTGCAGCATCATTATTAGTAATAATTGTTAAATTACTAATAATTTAAGAAAATTTTAGTTTCAATTTTAATACCATAACTTTATTTTATCTTATCATTAAAAAATACTGTATTCAAAATTTAAAGTTTTTTAAAAATTTATTAATGATATGTTTGCTATATATATGTTTATTATTATTTCAGTAAAAAATTTTTTAGTAACTGAAAAACTGAATTTTTTAAGAAATATAAAATATGTATTAGTTTTTTTCAATTATACAAAATGTTTAAAATATAAAGTTTTATATTTTTAAATTTGATTGAATACTTAATAATCACTTGTATTTTAAAAAATATTTATTACAGTCATGTTAAAAAATTGTACATATAAATAATTTATTAGGTACAAAATATTTTATAATTTATTTTATAGTTTATTTCATCCTAAATAAAAATTTATGCGTAAATAGCTAGTTAAAAATTATAGTTTTGTATTTATAGGTAATTATTTATAAAGTACAACTAATAATTTCATGTTAAAAAAGCTTACAGGAGAATTAGCTTCCCAAAAACTTATAAGAGAATAGCATAAAATTATTTTAAAAAAAATTATTGTAGTAAAAATATTTTGAAGATCTAAGTTGAGAAGGTATTTTTTGAACTTAATTAAGTTCTCGGCAGATTATTTGATATAGTAAATAATATCAATCGATATGAGGAATGAAATTATAACGAATTATTCTTGTATATCTGTTGATGAATATTGTTAGATCAAATATTGCAAGAATATTATTTAATTTTCGTGCTTATAATTAAATCAAATTGGTGATTGTAGCTCTCGTTATAAAATTCTATAAAAAGAAATGCTCCATCTATTGCAACGTCGTAGCTTATTTAAGACTGGACGATTTGTGGTGACGGTTATAAGAAATATTACCTAAGAGGACCTGTAAACGTACGTATGCTGAATTAAATTTTATCGAGTGAATTGTACGTGCTGCCAAGTAGCTGAGGCTTACATACATGTACGTACATATATATATGGATCAACAAAATTTACTACTTCTATGCGCGAGGGATACAATGTTTGGATTTAATTGACCCTATGGTGGAATAACTTTTATATACTCGGAATTGCCTAAACTAGTTGCTGCATAGCATTGGAAATAGTGAAGATACTGGTTATAAAAATAATTATTGTTTACAAGGTTTAAAAATCGCAATTTTTTTTTAATATATATCACAATTCATTGGATATTTTTAATTTTAATTGTTTCTTGAATAATGTACATATATTGTAAGCAATAATTTTTTGCCATTAAATAATGTATTTAAATTTTCAAAAAATAATAAAAAATAATAATCTCTTTGTAATATATTTTAAATTATATGATATAAACCAATTAAAATTCGTTAAATATATATATTACATTATTTAATACTATTTTCTATTAGTCAATTACAATTTTGTTATAAATTTAATATTTGAAAATTAGTAAAAAGTTTTATCAAATATTTGATAGTTAATAATTTGGATTTATAATATATAATAAAGCATACAAAATAAAATAGCAAATTAAGTAATATTATAATAGTATGAAATTATTTTTTAGCAATTTAATAATAGTTAATGAGTACAGTAAATCTAGGAAGATAAAATTAAATTATCAGATTGAATAATGTTAATTAGCTTCATTCTTTTATTTAATAATAAGTAATTTGTATTAATTATAATATTTTAGAATTCATATATTGTCATTTTCAATTTCAATCGAAAAAAAATATTTTAAGTTATTCCATTTTTTTATGGAAATATTTTCTCTTCAAAGTAATGGAAGATTATAATGTACAACTATTACAATACCTCATGATACATGGTTTTTGAGATAGAATACAAAGAGTCTGTAATTAGTTATTTAGATTAATAAAATAATATATAAAAAGAAGAATTTTAATTTAGCAATTCTAATTTACATTTCTAAGTACATTGACAGTTTTGTTATAGATTTTTTATTACTTAATATATTTTAGATTTTTTTAAATTATACAATATATAACATTATATATAAAATTAAAATTTTGTTGACATAAAATATTTCTAACTAATATGAATCTATACATGCATATTTCTTTTATCATTTTTAACAAAATTATTTTTATTAAAAACATACATTTAAATAATGAAGTATTTATTAAATTTTAGTATTCAATTTTTTGGAAAAATCGTATGATGTTACATTTTTATGTATTACCTTACCATTTAACTTATTAACAATTATTACTAATATTAAAATAGAATATAATTAAGATACTTATTTCCGTATATTAAAAATAAATGACAGTTTTTGAATTAAAACGCTGATAATTGTCTAAAATTGAAAATGCAAGCATAATAAGTAATTTTCAGAACCAAAAGTATAAATTTTGTAGAATAAAAACAATCTTTCTTAAATACGTATAATTGTACTTAAAATGAAATTTTAAAATCGACATAAATTATATTATAAAATTTGAAACTAACAAGAAATATTTTGAAGATGGTTAAAATTATGTGTATGATATATACATATAATAAGGAAGTGATTTAGTGTTAAAAAGTTTGTTATGCATTAAAATTGAAGCGAGCCAAGTTGATATCATCTGAAATTAATTTTGATAGCCTGGAACTTGCCAAATCAAAATTCTTAGTATTGCAGCATTGTTGAATATTTTATTACGGTCATTAAATTCTTTAATAACTGAAAAAATTTTAAATTAGTTTACTATATAACATTTATTACAGCTAATGTGGAACTGTGATTAGAAATTTAGTAAATATTTCATATATGAAGAAATACCCATAATTCTAATTTTGTTTTAATTCAGTAAAATATGCAGATTATAAGTACAAATATAAGAAACACTATTCATACAAAATTATTTTAAACGAATACGTACTAATTTCATTACAAACATGTGGAAATTTATTTTTTATTGATGAATTTAATACAAGTGATTTTTTATATAATAAGTTATAATATTTTTTGTAATAACGTATAATAAAAAAAAATTAATTTTTTATAAGTTCCAATCACACTATTTAAATTTCTTTTCAGCATTATTTGTAAATGTAAATATTTAAAATATGAAAAAATTTGATGGTAAATTAAAGGAAGTATAATATAAAAATACTATACAATTGGATATTTTGAATAAAATGAATTATATTAATTTAGAAGTTCTAATAAAATAGCTTAAATATTATTTCTCATAATTTCATAAGTTGAAAATATTTATGAATCGACAATATCATATTTCAAAAGCTTTCATGGTAAGTTGTTTAAGAAAATTTAGATGTATTTTCAAAATGTGACTTTTAAATAAATTTACTATTAAATATTATTAGTAACCATTGTTAAATATTATTTATAATTAAACAAAGATACTAAACGATATATTACATACTGAATATAAAGGGTTCTTGAAATAATAATACTACCTATATATAAAATTTTTAATTATTATTTTAAAATATTAAGGATTTGAAAAATACACTATGTATTATATAAATGAATTAAAAATTTAAATATTTATTAGTATTCTTTAATATGATCTAAATTTTTCATGTTTTTAATCCGTGTCATTTATATTTCGTATATTAAAAATATAAGCCTTTGTAAATAATTCATGTATTATTTATAAATAATTATTTTAAGTTTTTGATATTTTTGTAAATAAGTTATTATAACATTTATATTTTATTTATAGGTAGACTATAATAAATTCTTTTAGTTGAAGATTAAGAAATATGTTTTCAATAGGATTTTGTACTTTAATATACCAAACTATACGAATTCCTTAAGTACAGTAGATACATAAATTTAGCAGTAAAAGAATATCATTGTATAGAGATATTGTACAACGAAAGTTTAATTATTTATATTTATGAGAAAGAAAACTTAATATTCAAAATAACTGATTAGATTTTAGTAGTTGATAGTCAAATAGAGAGGTCTAGTGATTTCATAAGATTAAAAACGTATAAATTTAATATTATATATGATAGAACCATATAAATAATTAATTAATTTGAAATAATAGTGATCAATTATATAAAAATATATATTTTATTACATTTTAGTTTTTAATATAGACAAAAAATATGGCACTAACTTCATAAAAAAAAACTTATAATTTTAATCTAATAGTAAAAATATTATAAATATTGTACTATTATTTTATACTACAAAAAGAATTAATAAAAGAATAGTACAGTAATTACAAAATAAATAAAATGGCTACAAGCTATCAATTGATATATTTGACTGCTTTCATCTGTGTTGGTGAGATCCAACATATGAATCTTCATGAAAAATATATACCTCTATCTTCTTTCTATCTGTTTTTAATTTTTAGTTTTGGAACCACAAAAAGTGAAATAATGATTTATTGAACTTAGTTGAAGCATAATTAAACTTTAATTTAGAATTGATTGGATTACTGTTTCATTCATTTAGTAAAAAAATTAAAGAAGCATCCAAATGTTTAATGAATTTACTCTATATTAAAAAAATATTTGACAGGTTTATAGTATATTATTCACAAATATTTTAATAATTACATTATGTCTTTATAAAATATCTTTTAATGTATAATTTTACTTATAGGTTGTAGAATTTGTTTCTTATCAAAATGTAAATTCCGCGGAATGTACGGTATAATGATTATTAATTTTCTTAAATAGTTGAAAGAAAAATGTTTTATAATTTAAAACTGCTAATACTTACAAGATTAAAAAACGTATTTTTTCTCCGAGTTAATAGAAGTATTTTAGTAAATTCTTTCTCTTTTGAAAATATTTACATTATCAGTAAAATGGAAAGCCTTTAATATTAAGACCATCTAGTCGATCTTAGTTAAAGATTAGAAGTTAGCGTATTAAAAACAAAAAATAAATAAGTTTAAAAAAAAATATGTATAAATTTATTTTTATATGTTACTTTATATAATTGAATCCTATTTATTTTAAGTATATACGATGATTATTGCTGATATATTCTAACTTTAATAAAAAATATATAAATGTTAAATACGGTCTTCAAATTTTTTGTCGTTTAGCTAAAGATAAACATTTTAATTTATTCGTGAAAAATAGTATTAAATGCTAGAGAAGTATCACTTGCCCAGAGACTATTGAAGTTTTTAATAAAATTTTGATACAAGTGAACTGTTTAGTAATTTCTACTCAGTGTATTTACATTTACAAAGTCGACACTGCATATTAAAAATATTTAATAAAATCAAGGTTGTGAGCTCAAATTTATTAATGTATGAAATAAATATTAATTTAATCCTATGAATTAAAGCTAAATATGATATTCTTTAGTATAATTATTTCATTTATACTACAGTTTTAAAAATGGAAATGAGAATCCCATAGATTCACTAAATAATTGATCATATGGTATTTCTCTCGAAATGGCATTATACGTCTTATATACGTACGGCACGCCACGTAACAGAAATTTTTTATGGTTGCGCGAACGCATTTACGTGTCATTTCAACGACTTCACGCATGTTTGAATAAACGAATACGATAGATAATAGTCATTTCACTCATACAAATCGTGATCGTAATAAATCCAAGATCTCTATTTATCTCCCTTTCTCTTTCCCTCTCACAAGTATAAAAGGCCAAGCAAGACTCGTGGGAAAGGGTTCTTGATATTTAATTTCATGGCGAGGGATAGAAAAAGGCAGTTATACTGATATGTAACCAGCCAAAAGTATTTTTTTTGTTTCTTACACCAAAGTCAGCGGTAACCTTGAAGAATTAATGAGGTTACGGATGGATGCATATGTAGGTGAGCTATTGTTATTAAACAATGAATTTGTTTGTGATCTTATGCATACGCTATTGCATATTATAAATTTTACTTAACATTCTCTATACCTTACGACTAATTATTATGATATATTTTTCCGTATGATTATATAATAATATATCCTGTAATTTATATTTGGTTCATTTAGAAGAATAAATATTTATTTCGTATAATGATTAATTTATCTTTACAATATTTAATTTATTAAATATATTTAATAAACTGAATTTATCATAATTTATCGATATTTGTGTTATCTTGAATTTCGAATGATAATGCTAATAAGAAATTTTTATATATTACAATACTTTTTTAATGAAACTACTGCGATAAAAATTAAAAGGTTTTAGGCTAATTGTTACTAAAATTATTATGTATTACTATAATTAATGTAACAAGAGTAATTAAATTAAAAGGTCTAAAATTAAAATTTTAAAAGTTAATTTTGAATGGCAGAGATAAACCATATAAATATACAATACTAACTATAATTATTTTTCAAGAGTTAAATATTTATTACATGATTATGTATTACAAAAATTCATAAGACTGTAAACGTATGACTAGTGTAAAATTGAATATGTAATCCTGTATTAAGGTTTTATAAAATAAATCTAATAGGAAATAATATATTTTTTCAATAACGAACTGCGTTCCAAAAAACATTAATATCGAAACAAAGAAAATCTACATAATGTAAAACAAATGTTTGCAGTAGGACCAAAATTCATAATTTCTTCTTTTGAGAGCATGTACATTCTGATAAGGAAAGCGGTATCTAGATCACTTGAAGGGAGATTGATAGTTTTTAAAATTTTGTTTCCAGTGCAATACTACAGATATCAGCTTTCAATTATTCCAAATCTTTGCTTTCTTGCTTTTCTCTTACTTTAAAACTGAAGAAAAGTATTAGTAAGTCTCCATTTTTTTCCTTTTGATGATTGTCTAAATCTAAAAGATTTTGTATTTTCAGTATGAAAAATGAATTGTATAATATATTTTCTACGTGGAAAGTTATATTCTTAAACTACAAAATGTAAATATAAAAGGCAGTAGAAAACTTGAATGAGATGCTCTAAAAGTAAATTTAAATACAATCCTTTAATGTTACTAATTCAAGATTAGTGAAGTCGAAGGAAAATTAAACTCTTAGCTTTAGGAAACATTTAATAAAGTATTGATTTCATGATAATACAAAGATATAATTTTAGTTCAATATATTCTTAGTTTTCGTTATATATATATACGCGCGCGCGCGCGCGCTTGCGTGTGTGTGTGTGTGTGTTTAACGATCGTTTAAATTTAGAAAATTAATTTTTGTCTATCATTTTTGTTGAATTTTAAGATCTTATATCGATAAAAATATAGAATTTGAAAAAACTGTAGGTTGTGTAAATACCGTAAGTAAAATAAGAGCTAAGAGGTGCTTTAAAAGTGTTTCTAAGCTTTTGACGCTTCTTCTATTAATAAATCGTTGATCCGGTAGTTGATGATTGGTTATATTTACATAAAGCTTATGAAAAAAATGAATGATCTTATGATTAGAGAGTGGGACAGAGTGAATTAGGAAATGTGCATAAAAACTACAGAGCGAACTAAAAGTGTTCGCGAGCCGAATGTTGCTCCGTTCGAACGTCGCAACGCACCAGTGTACGTAACTGCCTGAGTAGCAAAAAGCGTTCGCGCTAGTTTGGCCCGTCTTTGCTTAGCTCAGCTCTGCCTGCCAATTAAAAGTTCGCCGACTGCAGGAGGCGCGAACACTTGGCTGGGCGCATCGCGACGTAGCTTCGTTATTTATTATTTATTTATGTACTTTTTTCCGACGCCGCCGCCTCGTTTATCGGCGCCAAGAGGGAAGCGAGCATCTTTTCAACGGCGCGCGCCACTGAGTCTCCCCTTCTCCTCTTTATCTGTCGGCAGCAGTCGTTAGGACGTCGTTAAACTTGCCTTTCTCGTGACTGAAAGGATGTTACAAACTCCCGATGCAAAGATTTGTCCGGTGGGAGGAAGTCGATAAGTCGTCGATTTTACGCTGATTGCGCTTTCTTCGTGCTGGAGTGTCAACCTGAAAGTAGTTATTGAGATACACAAAACACGTTTATTATGCGTAACGACTTTTCTTGTAAACGAGAACGAGTGAACAGTGAATTAGGATTTTTTTAAGCAACGACCCTAGACTAGATGGCTATAGTTATTTATTTTATATCTCCGGAAAAGTTCGAAGCATATATTTGTTTTGAAAGATTATTTAACTATAAATTATTTTTATGGAAGTATTTTAAGAAATTCTATATATAAGGAAATACCTTATTCCAATTATGGATATATTTTTTTATTCATTATTAATGTTTATGATTATTTATTTATATTAATATATAGTTCGCGTAGGTGGAAACATTTAAATTAAAACAAATTTTTCTTGTGCAATTTAATTGTATTAATTTAGAGTGCAAAGTTTTTATTTGGTATACATTTTTTATTATTTAAAAATAAAGAAAAACTTAACAGTTTTAATAAAAGCAAATATTTAAAATTTTTTTTCGCATAACTTAAAATGATGTTTTCTTACATTTTATTATAATAGTCTTTTGTAATAATAAAATATATTTGATAAAATGTATCATTATTATAATATTTTATAATAAATAATTTTTGATTTATAATTTAATGTCATAAGAATCTTATTGATTTCTAAACATAACTACAATTAATCATAACTATAATTGTTTAACCAATAACTGTTCAACTACTTATTTAAATATAATTCCTCTATAATTGATGTATATATCGATAATCTACATTTCAGGGTTTAAGTAGAAGTATTAATGGATCAACTTACCATTGTTTTCGTAGCTTGAACGAAACGTATGCAAATAGAAAAATCCTCAGCTCAACGTTTAAGTTTAAAACAATGCCAGTTGAACATTCTTAAAATTTAAAAAATGTTTTTAATTATTCTGATTATTCTTTGAATTATAGAAAATATATAAAGCAAGAACAAAATTATTTTTAACTTTTTATTTAAAATATAAATTTATCTTCATGGAATTTAATATATCAAATGGATTATTTGATTAATATACAATATGAAATATAAAATTTTTAGCATAGACATTATTCAGTTATGTGTATAATTTATGTATAATAATATTTGTAATTATTAAAATAGACAATATAAAATTAATTGTATTAACTACTATTTTGAATCTAATGAAAAATTATGTATTTAACTTGTTTAAATAAAGTATAGTTTAACTAATATTCACGATCATAAATTATGTTTGAAATATTTTACAGTAATTAAGATTTCATTTCAATATAAGCTCTAGAAATCTCATTAAATAATGTTTTATTATGTTAAATAATTAATAGTTTCATACTTTTATAAATTAAATAAATATAATCAGAAAACATTTTAGAAGAAAAGTATTATATATTTTTTATTTAATATTGTTCAACAAGTAATTTGTTTAAAATTGTTTATTTTTTCCTATAATTTTGCACAAGTACCGAAGAACACAGATTTTTTGATTAATTGTTTCTTTTACTAAATACATCTTTCATGGAGACACTTAATATTTGCAATACTTATTACTTTTTCATCAAAAAAATGTTGAAAATATAAGAAAATATATGTTCTTGTAACTCTTTCAGAAATAGTTTTCATTTTATATTTTACTTTTTTGCTTAAATCCGTTTCTTAAATGAAATTATTTTAATACCAAAACTCTTTTGTTTTATAAATTCTTATCAAAAATTGTGTTATAATTTTAAATTAAAATATGTTTTATCATTTTTTACTGCATTATTTATTCATTTAGCAGATTTCGAATATATATATATATATATATATATATAGCAATATAAATCTTTTAAAAAATTTTTATATTACATTTCTAATATCTTATATTTTTATTATAATATGTTTTGGATTATCCTACATTTTTTAATGAAATATTTCTCTGTTAATTATGTTATAATTATATAATTGAAGTAATTTTCATCAACAATGTTTATATAATCTATATTTTTAAAATACATTAACTTACCTATATTCACTATAAATTATTTATAGTAATATAACATAGTAATAAAAAAATCTGTAGAATAATAAATAAATATAATTTTGTATAGTAAATCTAGTTTTATTGAAATTTATTAATTTATTAGTTATTGTTATTAAATATTGTTCTATATCAATAATCGATTACGGAATGCATTTTCTGTGAAACATTTTCTCTATCCAATATGTTATGCAAAATTAACCTATTTACACGATCATACAGACTAAATGTAATTAAAATTGCAATAATCTTACTTTGAAATGTTTGAACGTATATTGAATGCAACTTTAACAAGGCAGTTCATTTAGTGATAGTTAATCATATACTGTGAAATTCATTACAAGGACTATTGATATGTAATTTAATGATTTTTAGTCACAATCATATTATTATTTATTTTTAATCATTTGTATCAAAATCATTGTCTAAATAATTAATATTATTTTGTATTTTATTTATTATATCTGATTAATAGAACTCTGAATTTTTAAAACAGTTAATTTTTTTAATACTTTAAACTAACAAAATATTCTATTTTGTTAGAAATAGAATATTTTATAGATATAAAATTCTAAATACTTAAATATTTGTAGAAATAAAGGTGAATAATAAATTTAAAGAATAATAAAACTATTATCTTTTAATCATTTAAACGTATATATACTTTTTTTAATTGATTTTTTTATTTAAATAAATTTATAAAAATCCAATTTATATTATTCAAAATTTAATTAAAATATTTTAATAAACTTTATAAATGAAACTATTTTGGTGATTTTAATCCAAGTTCAAACTAAAATTTTAAATTCGGTGTTAAAACGTGTGTGTACAGACGATTATTTTTATAAGATGTATAGTGTTATTGTTTTCCATATTTAGAGTTTGTGTAAATAATTCAAATAATATATGTTCTAAGATAATATTTGAAAATTTAAAGTTATTACTTTTATTATATATAATACTGCAAGTTACAGCATAATAAAATTATATTATTGCTGTAACAACTAATTCACATATTTTAGAATATAAGAATAATTATTTATTTTAATGAATCTAAAGATATAAAAAAATATTATGATTTTTACATTTTTAATAATAAATTAGATATGAGATCTTTGTTAAATATTTCTTAATTAATAAATATTAAATATTTCTTTTATTTTTTGTATATGTATATGATCGACTTCGTGAAATATAACAATGTTTTAAAAAAGTATATTTTCTTACAGTTAAAATATATACTATTTTTTTCAACACTATAAAATAAGCAAGTATGAAGTACAAATTTGCTGTAATTGAATTTAGGTTGCGTTCTAAATGTTTTATATTTATATATTATTATTGTCGTTGTTATCGTCTTTGCTGAACAATATATGTAGTATTGAGATGTAGAGTAGTTATACATATATTTAGCAAAAATAAAATAGTGAAATATGTAATTTGTCGATTTAACTAATTTTATTATTAATAATTAACATATTCTTTGCCTGACTAAAACTATTATAAAATTATGATAGATATACCTCCGTAATAAGGATAAGAATACGAGCGTGAGTTTCTTTCAATTGTGAAAATGTGCAGTTTGATTCGTTCAAGTAGCACTATTTCCTTGCGAAACCAGAGAAGACTTTTGGTCTGGCTTTTGTGACACATCGTGTGCGCAATTTATCCCGCGGTTGAGGAAGCGAATAATGCTCGAGTCGCTCTAGTTTCATAAAGCGAAAGGTTTTGGTTATTAAGTTGCTGTGAAAAGTAGGAGGTGAGGTACTCTGAGAAGTGAAAACTGGAGCGTGCGGAGTTGTTTCGGCAAGGTTTTGTACTTATTTATGTTTTCTCTTTATACGTGTTGTTCATCTCTGTTTCTCACCTTCTTTTCTTAAGAAAGATAAAGCCAATCAGAGCTCAAGTTTCCATTGTCACTATGGAGCCCTTTATTTGAAAATAATAATTAGAATTTAAACCAAATTGATTAATAATAGCAAATATTCTATATTTTTTAATTAACTTTAACAATATTATTATTTTTTTTAATTATTAACTCATTTTATGGACAAAAAATATTTTCTATTTTTAATGGATATAAGCAAACATTCATTTGTACATAACTTAATTGAAGATTTAAACAAAATTGTATGTAATAAAAGAAGAGTTATGTTTTATTAAATACATATTAAAATTATTCTTGAAATAATTTAGTTAGAAAGTGAAAGAATAATATTTTTTGCGTTTTCTTTAAAATCAGATTTTTTAAATTTTGAATAAAATTAGATTTATCAAATCATTAAGACGCAACATATTTTTTTGAATCAGCAAATGATACATCACTAGTTATATTATAAATATACAAATATCTACATGAAATACTTAATAAAATATTCATAACATTATTAATTTTAATTTTTGCAGCAAAAAATTAAATTGACATAATAAAAATTTTATTTTTAAACAACATTCTTTATACTATAAAGTTTTGAATCTGTAAAATAGAAGAAAGCTTGCAAAATTTATTTTATATTTATAAAAATTTTTTATTAAATATATATTATCAAACATAAATATGAATCCTTACATAACGTAAAGTTTTTATATATAATCCATTAAAATATAATGATATAATCGAAAATTTATGCTATAATTATCACTTCAAAAAATTGTGAAAATCAATAAATCGTATAGTTAAATTATAAATAAAATGAAATTAAAATATATTACAACTTTCATAATAAAAGAATTCATATTGTAATAATACATAATTGATTGAATTATTGAACAACAAAGCTGTTTATGTGATTCAAAAAACAAAATATTTTTATTAAAAAAATTGAAATTGAAATTTATTACTTAAATTAAAAAAATTGTTATTAGTAACTTAAAAATGAATGTTCTGGGGAAATATGAATTATTAAAATTATGGAATAAAAAATAAATTTATAATGTTTATGTATACGTAGTTATATAAATTATTTATGTTTTCAATGTAAAAACTTTCGTTCCTTACAATATTCAATAGGTAAATTAAGTTATTACTATATGATAAGCAATATTCATATAAAAAGTTAAATAACTGTTAAAAATATTAGTTAAAAATATGCTCTATTCTAAATAATAATTCTTGATATTTTATAATTAAATTTCTATCTTCATCATACTAATGACAATTTATTTATTCTAAATCTAATATAACATAGAAATTAGTTATAATATTTTTATACTGCAATTCAAAAAATTTCTTTTATAATTTATAGTTACATGTAAATAGTTAATATCTTTTAACTTAACTCTCTTGTATTGTTAAAAATGTTTTGAATGTTGCATAAATATTATGACTAAATTATTAAAGTTTTATAATTAAGCGTTACAATTTTTTATAATTATTTCAATTGACATGTATTTTAAATTTACTGTAAAAATATTATATTGTAACTGTAACTCAAAATAATCATGAATCTAGTTTACTTAAGTATAGTTAAAAGTAATATTTATATTGGTAAGTCATTAATTTCATAGATTGAAATTCGAAAAAGTTATTTTTTTAATACTTAGTTGTAATTAAATTGAGAAAATCAAGGTAAACTTATTATATAGTATTTATATTACATATTATAATAAATTACAAAAAATATATTTTTTCAATTATTCAGTATTAGGTAATACTATTTTTTTAAAACTATTGAATTAATAAATTTTCATAAAAATTTTTATGGTATTGTCTTTTTTAAACTTATAATTATTTTGTAACATCCAAAATTAAGAAACTATTAAAATTAAAGATTTTATAATTTAAATAAATATTTTTTATTGGAAATCAAATTTTAATTAAATAAAAAAAAAATTTTGATCGTGAAAATGGTTCGCGTAATAATAAATATTTTAAAACAAATGCGAATTTGGATAGCTTTCCAAAGGTTATGATCGAAATAAATATACTTTATATATTTATTAATTTTTTTATATTAGTTTAAGCCTTTATTCAAATTTTCTTGCACTAAAATACAAATAAAAGAAGAAATTTAGAATGAAAACGCGTTGGATTTTTGTTTAATTTAAAAAATAAATAAATATATGTGTATATAACTGCTTAAATAGATTCTAGTTTAGTAATAGGATGCTTTTATTATTACGCATATTTGAGTTTTTCAACTTTTTTAAAGTTTATTTTGTTATTAATTTACTCTTCAGCGTTGAATACATGATTTTCATTTACAAAGTCTTAGTACATTCTCAGTTTTTCATGCTCATTTCCTTCATTGTTTAAAAATTTTGATGTTTATTAATGAATCTGTTTCTAAAGTATATCGATTAATTTTATGAAAATAAGTAATATATTAAATTTCTATATCAACTGGAGTATAAAGACTTATCTGTTTTACTTATAGCTTGTAAGAATAAATATAATTCAAACTAATCTATAATTCACATTCCAAAAGAATCTGTAATTATATTTGTATTTAATATCTAGTTTAAGCTTTTTTAGGCTTATCATTGCAAATTTATTAGAAATGTGGTAGATCTGTTATGTATTTTGGATGTCTTCTTTTATTTACATTAAATGACTATAATTTGTATTTGTAGCATTAAGTTGTAGTTTAAACGAAGGGATAAAAGAGACATTTTATTTATTTAAATAAATCATTTAATGATATGTTTTTCTAAATAAATATATAATAAAATATAATATACATAATAATTATTACAAAGAAGAAAATGACATTGAATAATATTAGTTAAGTATTATCATTCTGTATTTGAAAAATATGTTCAATAATTTTATTGAAATTGGTTAATCAAAAGAGCTATATTTCTTCAAGTCCCATTTAAATATTTTTATAATAAAAAAATATTCTCAAATACACTTATTCGCCAGGTATGTGCATTCAAAATTTCACAACCCGCTCCAGTTAATTTTGTAAATTAATGTACTATACAGGTGAGTAGCGTTCGCTATACTCGCACACAAGATCATATAAAGCCGATGTGCATTATCTCTCTCTCTTTCTCTCTCTCGTACTCTGTTTCTCTCTTGCATTTTAGAATTTCGCATCGATTCCTTGTTTATTAATTGAATGCATAATAAACGGGTATGATCAGAGTTGTAGAGCTGCGAGCATACATATAACAGGTACGATATGAGTTCGGTTCGATGGCGATTGCAGCAACGGCAGAATAATTGTTGTTATTACTGTTATTATTATTATATCTGATGCTTGCAAAAGCTTTCCATGAGCTTTTCGCATTAAATGCGTCATGATGATCTGGATTATGAACTTTTGCTTTTTACCTGTATATTTCGATCTTTTACATATTTTTTTATTTGGAATATTTTTTAAATGACTTTTAAGTTTATTGTGTAAGTTGATCATTGATATTTAGTTCTAGGTATGATATGTGAAATAAATTATGGTAGAAAATTTATGATTTATTTTAAAGGCTCTTGAGATTATTATCTTTAATTCTTCGAAATTTATTTGCGAGATATTTTAAACATGTGAAAATAATTATCTATTGATTAATATAAACTTAAAGAACAATAATTTATAAACATATTTTTTGATATATAAATTTTAATTGATTAACTTTAATATTAAAAATATATTAGTTTATTGTACATTTATAATTTAATATGTAGTTAGATATTTTTATATCATAATTTATAATAATTCTATAAAAAACTTTTTTAAAATAAATATTTAATATATATCTTAATTCTATTTTTAAATATTATAAATTCAAAACTTATTCATAATATTTAATACCGATTAATTTTTAATCGTAAGTTTTATGTTTATTTGTACTATTAACCAGCGTTCCTAACAGGAAAAATATTTTTTTTTAAACTTAAAGAATCATTATATTACAAAGTCTGTATATCTATATGTTCAGAATGTAATAGTTAATATTATAGAACTATTATCCAATATAATTTTTTTATTTTACTTTCTTGTAAGTATAAATTAAAATGATGGATTTTGATTTGAGCTAATTATAATTAGTATCAATATTAAGCTAATGTATTAAAGACGAGATATTATTTACGAAGTAGATTGAGTTTAAAAATGTTTTACAATAATTGTCAACTATCTTTAATAACTAGAATAATGTTTATTTAAACTTATTACAGGGTATAAATACAATATTTATTTTACTTATGCTATATAATAATAAAATTCTTAGATATAAATTATATATTTCATACAATTAAACAAAAGTTTTTAATATATCGCATGTCTAAAAACCGCTTTTTGAGTTTATCCATTTTTTCCTGTAATCTACAAAAAAGAAAAAGAAACGTTAAATGTAGGAAATTCAATTTAGCCTAATGGATCTTTACGAAATTACTTTTCCTCCCCATGCATGGCAGTACATCACTCGTAATAAGGATGCTTTGGAACATTCATTTCTTTACTCAATTTTCTTTTTACATTTTAAAACTTTGTGTTTGCGACTTGTTTTCCATCAAAATATTTCGAAGAATTTCCCTTCCTATTTTTACATCGTCTCCAACGATTAGAAATTATTATATAATTACAAATCATATTTTTTATAACGATTTTAATTCTACGCTGCCATTGTGCAAAATTTTGATTGCATTTTTTGAATGTAAGAATTGCAGTCTAAGAACTTTTACTTTTTAAAATAAGATTCAAATTTTTTTAATAAATATAAAATAAAAGGTTGAATAAGAAATTTGCGTGTACAACCAAATAACTACTCTTAACATTAATTGATTATATTTATTTATTAAATTAATTGATTATTTATTTTATGAACCTTTCTTTAGTTTCAAATTTACTTATGAAATTATTATAGTAATATAAAATAATAATATCTTCAAATTATTAATACTATCCATGAAATTAACGCATAAGTATTTTCTTATCGTATAGATATCATTTCTTGATGCAAAAATACTTGCATTAGCTATAATTACTACTACATACAGTGTTAACAAATACCAGATCTTAAAAATTGTACTTTTAAAAATGATGCCAATCTTTTTTATCATTATATGTAACTTGAATATTATTTGAAATTAATTAAAAATTATATGAATTTAATTTCTAAAAACTTACATAAATGTACTAAAAATTCTGTATGAATAATTTTAAAAAGAATATGAATTTATAAAGTAAAATTAAGAATAACTGAATCTTCATCCTGAATTAATATAATTCAGTTAATATTTTATTTTTAAATAAATCAGTTTTATAAATATTCAATTTTGACATATTATTTTAAGATTCATACTGCTATGATTCATCTACATATGATTCTGTTTACTACAAAAAAAGAGATACAAAAATTGTATTTATTTTGTACTTATATTATTCGAGTGTAATAATAACTTACTGTAAAAATAAAATCAAATGTAATTATTTGAAAAACTGTTATAATACATATACATCCAAATTTTATATTATTTAATTTGCTTTTAATTTTTTTCGTGGAATTGCTTGTAACTATATTCTGTTTGAATATGACATTTTTTAATGTGCATATTAATAACATATAAATAAATAACAATACAAATGAATTAAATATAAGATAGATTTCAAAGAATTTATATAGTATAACGATTAATGTAATGTGGACGATGTGATATGTAAAAAGATATTGTTACGCGTATTTGTATTTAAACGCCTAATTATTCTTAGATTGATACTGTATAATATATTAATATATTGTATTAATAGTATTTTATTCAAATTTTTAGTATTATATACATACGCCACTATTGTGAATTCTTTAAACATATCATAAAACATATTTTCTTTATTTTACATAATATTTGTTAAAAGCGCAAAAGTTTTGATTCTTTAATCTATAAGTGAATTTTTTGAAAATATTTTCCACAAGTGCAGTCTTTATATATTTATGTATACATGCATTAATGTATAAAGAATAATTATAAAGTATTAAACTCAAAAATTGAAATCCATAAGAACAGAAACGTTGGTGTAGTCCTTAACGTACTGCAAAGGGCTACTCCGGTTGAACCGAGAATAGCAAAAGCAAATCAACCGTGCTATTAGATACAGTTGTTGATACGTGTGAGCACCATGTACATTTCCCTCATCCGAAAATGTAAACTCTGATTGATATAAGTCAGGCTCTCTCTTCTCTTTCCCTTGTCTAATTCTTACCTACTTCATACTTCATTCGTTTCACTCTTTACTACACCATCTTATGCTCACGTCTATGCGCATTTGAGGAATTCATAAATTTCATTCCAGCTCTTGATGAGCCAGTTCTACATTGTTACCGCGAAAAAGTCTTTAATTAAGTGTCTGTCAGTATGGGAATATTAGGGTTTTATGCACTTAAGCTTATACAAAACTACTTTATCATTTTTTTTTATACTTTTAAGATATTTTTTATTATATTATAAAGTAATTTATTAAATTATGATTAAAATTTATATTTTATACGACTTTTTTAAATATTATACACGAATATTTATATCGACTTATTCTATTTCAAGTTTTTCTCTTTGATAAATTAATAATTAGTACAATTTATTTTTTATACCCAAGCGTGCATATATATTCATACAAAAAAAAAATTTGTAGGTATTATAAAGTAATTTAACAATTACAAATATATTTCACATTATTATCATTTTATCGTAAATATGAATATATACCTATTTTAATTCTATAATTATATGCTTATCTTATTTATTAGTTATCATTTTATTTTTACTCCCTTTCTAAGACGTGAATTTATCTATCGATTATTTATTAAAATATTTTCAAACTAATACTCCTTATTTTAGTTTTTTTTCGGTTATCTGAGATTTTTAAGAAATATGATGGTATTTTATATTTTTCAATGGCTTTATCTATTGGTGTTGAATTAATTAATTTTAGTATTTTATATTAACGATTTAAAGAACAAAAGTATTATAAAACCAAATAAATTTATAAAATATTTATGTTTAAATAATTCGAGTTAGTTGATCAACTGGATTAAAAATTTTGTTACAATAATTTTTAAAATGTAACTTTAAACTAAAATATCAAATTAAAATATACGTGAGTCTACAAGAAAAATTTTTTTATTTAATTTACATTACATTATATTTAAAATTTAATTTACATTTTCTTTTTATTTTTATTATTTTAGTTACACTGAATTTATCTGTGAAAAATTCTAAATATCTCTAATTAATTTAATTTTTTTGTCATATAAGTACTCCATTAGTACTTCTATTTCAGATATTTATTGATTATTAAATTAATGTTTAGGCGTTAATCGTAACATGTAACCTCGGTATTTTTTAAATTTATAATCTAAAAATAAAAAAAATTTTAAATCAGTTTATTATAACTTGAACTAAGCATTCGTTTTTATAAATAATATTCAGATAGTTTATAAAATTTTTTAATAAACATTTAAACATTCGCTATAACCAAAATAGTGTAATTGATAAAGTGTATAGGATTTAAACTTAAAAGATTACTCAAATGGAAGTTTAATCAATACTTGAAAACAAAACAAAATGAAATATAAGTTAAAAGTATATTTAATATATTAAATTAATTTAATCACGTGCATACATATTTAAGTCTCTTTTTATTTGTGACAATTAAATGTATATAAAATACATTTTATATTATTAATATAAAAATTATATTTATTATAAGCATTTTTTATAACAACAATATTAGGTATGAAAATGTTTATTTTAATACATTTATGTTTTATTTATTTCAATTTCTATTATAGCAAAAAATCAAGCTTATTAAAATACTAACAAATTTTCGAAATAAAATCATGCGAAAATATTTCTAAAGTTATAGGAAATATATTCTATATATTTTTTAAGCTTTTTATCATGCACTATTTAGTTATTAATATACTATTTTCTCTACCATGTTTACAATTATTAGTTTTTAGTTCATTGTTATGCACATATGTAAATATAAAATATTATTTATGCAATTTATAATGTTTGACCTTTTGATACGTAAAAAAATGTTTTGTTATAAGTTCACAGATATTCTGTAAGTTATTTCTCTTTCAATATTTTACATCATTTAAAATAAAAAATATATTAAAAATTATTTTCCACGAACATAATTATAATTATCTTTTTTACCATACATTTTTTATTAAAAAATGCAACTTTAAGTTAAAAGTTTGATACATAAAATGTATATTAAAAAATCTTTTCAATTAAATTTCATTTTTCTAATCAGAATTCGAGGAATATTTATTTTTGGTAAATAGAATAAATTGAATTTAAAATAAACTCAAAAAATATTTAGCATAATACTGAATCTATTGAGTAAGTAGAAATAAAATAAATTTAAAAAAGTATTTAAAAAATGTTTTTATTCTAATATTTGATATATATTATTAGGTCATGCAAGAAATATGTTACAAACATATTATTTTAATTTTATTACTAATAGTTTATAAGGTATTAATAGATAATAAATATCTTTTAATTTTATAGAACCAGTAATAAAAAAATTAATTTATCATAAGATTGTTTCTGACATATATTTGTTAAAAATATTTTCAGTAGGTTAGGATTTTACTTATTTCATAAATTAAATTATTCCTCTATTGTCTGACATGGTTTTCTAAATCACTATTTAAATAGAAATTATATGTGGATGAAACTTAAATGCAAATTCGTATATAAAAAATTTTGATGGATCGATAAAAAATTTCTACTTTGTGTAAGATTCAAGAAGTTACAGATTTGTTTTACTTTTTTTCTATGTTTTAGTTAGTTATAAGTACACAATTATTGCTTAAATTAAGACAAATAAACATATATTTGGTAATTCTATTTAGAGAATCTTTGTTTTTTTTTAATTTATAATGTTCTATTGACATAAATTTTAAATACATAGAAATCATATTTTAATAACATCATCCAATATATGATAATCAATATTTTTCATTAAATATAATGCATTAGAAATATATAATAATCATTTATGTATAATTACTGTTTTCAATCAAAGCATATAAATGACTTATAAATGTCGCAGTTAATAAAATTTACATATTTACTATGAATGTTAATTTTATAGTTAAAAAAATAAAAACTGAAAAATCTTCATTCGAATAAATGAAGATAGTTAAAGTTCGCAAATATAAATTTTAAACGTCATAGATCGATATATAAAATGCAGACTAAGATTCTTTGATGACGAATTGGTTGATCCTAATTCCGGAAATATACACGTATGTGACTACTGTCAAACACAAGCATATAATATACATGTGTATACAGATGCTGCGGTCATGTAAGTTTTAACTCGAAGGAATTTCGGTAATTGCTATTCCTTGTAATTCGATGTCACGCGCTATAGAGCGAATCTATGAAGCCTGTATATCGGAGTGTCACTACCACGCTCCGTTTGATTTCTGCTTTTCTTCCATTATTCAATTTTTATATGCCGAGCATTTCACTGAACCAAATGCCTTAAAAATTA
Source organism: Dolichoris vasculosae (assembly GCA_018907195.1). Lineage (NCBI taxonomy): Eukaryota > Metazoa > Arthropoda > Insecta > Hymenoptera > Agaonidae > Dolichoris > Dolichoris vasculosae. The sequence goes on from JACCHY010000019.1 coordinate 2,352,757, forward strand.
CTGAGAAATATTATTATTGATTTTCAGTTTTAAAATATTTTTCCTTATTCATCTTAATGTAGTGACACTGGAATAAGTTTTTTAATAAAACCGTTTCAGACCAAAGATATTTATCTGGGAATATACGGAACTCTCGAATATTAAGATTTTCAAAGGAATATTATAAATTCTTTTTTTTTTCAGTGCAATTTATTTACAGTTGTTGAAGATAATTCATTTAGTATTTCAATGTTTAAATTTCACTTTTGAATTATTTTGAATGAAAGCATATAAATTATATTTATCACCAATATCTAAAATTAAAGATACAAAATATAAAGTCAAATATATTTATTAACTGTAAAAGAAAAACAATAACATTTTTACATGTTAATAACATTATTTTTTTAAATGGTACAAAAATTTTAATTCTAAAATATTTTAGATTTCTTTACTGTTTGCAAAAATTCATTAAAGTATTTTTTTTTATTTATAATAAAAAATGTACGTAATTATCAACCTAAATATTCACTTCTATTAATAAATAATATGAATTCATATCGATTTTTCAAAATTAATATTAAATTTTATAAAAAAATTTTTATTTGTATATAATTAAATTAGGTAAAAAGAAAAAAATTTTTAATATCAAATATTGTTTTCTACTATCTATATATTTTTAGAACTTTATTGAATTATTTTTTGAACTTTGCAAGTATGTACGTAAATAAAATGCATATTTGAATTTAAAACATTTATTTTTATTTCATAAATGATTAATAACTATAGTGTCAGAAAATAATGCTAATAATATTAACTTAAATGCATATGCAGTATTAAACTCTATATAATATATTTAATAAACTCATAAATATATGAATTTCGAGAATACATTAATGAATATATTATATAATATTATTAAAATAATTTTTTGTTAATCGAGTATGTAGTAAATATAGATAGATTTAAATGTGTAATGAATGATATACTAGCTTTAAAAAAAATTATTTCGATCCTTTCAATATATTAAAGTTCTCATATTCATTGAGTGTTTTAAATGAAGTTGCAGTAATTTCTGGATATTTTATTAATTAACGTATAACAAAATATGTCAAGTATCGGGTGTAAAAACATAGCTCAGCCGCCTGCTCTGCTCGTTAAAAATGATTTTCCCAAAATGTGAATACAAGATTTTGACTTTTAAATTTTCTGATACTATTTTGTTTTTTATACATGAGCCAATATATATATAATAAGGAAAATATAAAATAGATACTTAGCAGGTATAATTATAGGAGATATTTAAAAAAATTTTTAACATGTTAAAAAAAAATATTTTTAAAATCTTTTAAATATACATGGCAACCATTTTGTTACACCATTCTGTTCATTGGCTGTTATTGTAATTATTCAAATCAGTAGATTATATCGAAAGTCGATATTTTAATTATAAATATATATTTAAGTATCTAAGTATTCACATTGAATGAAAAAGATATTAACAAGAAATAATATATTTTAAGTTAAATAATTTTAATTAATAATAACTAAATGAATAACAATTAATTATATAATATAAATAGAAACAATAATTAAAAATGTTATTATAAAATATTTGTTTGGATACTTTTATGGAACTGATGTTTTTATAATTAATTAAATGATGAATAAATATAACTGTAAATAATTTAATAGTCCATAATATACGTAAAAGAAATATAAAAATATTTTGAATATACTAATTTATTCATACATAATTTTCATATTTACATTTAGAAACTATTAAATTATCAAGATAAAATGCTTAGAGATATATTTGTTAAATTGTAGTATAAAATAGTCTGATTCCTAAGGAAAATAAATTTAAATTTAAGTCAAATTTTTAAATCGTATCGTTAGTTTTTTTATAATTCATATGCATATAATTATATAAAATTGAATTATTGTTAAAATTATTATGAAAGTAAAATTATTTTTTATACAATACAATAACTGTTTATATGAAAATGATAAGTTTTCATTTATAAGATATAAAAGATGATTTTAATTCTTAATATTTAAGTATAAATACTGAATATAGTATAAAATTAATAAAACAAGCTAAAATTTTAATCAAAATTTTAACTATTGCAGGTATATAAATTAGTTTTAATTATAAATATTATAGATTAAAGCTTAAAGAAACTCATTCAAATTAATGTATATAACTTTAATTTTGGCATTTTCTAGCTTTTATAACATATAATACCCACATCATTCACAATATAAAAACAATTTTTTTCAAGCATTTTAAAGTTTATTAATGGCAATATATAAAATAAAGAAATTTAAATATTTTTTTTGGAAATGTTAATTTTATTAAAAAATTATAGCGTAAATTGATAAATAAATAATTTTCCTTTAATTTCTAACCGTAAAAATCTATTCAAATAAATACAAGACTGATGTTACAGATAATATTATTTTTCTTCTTTCAGATTTCAGAAATTGAAATAATATATTGCACATTTTTTATATAAAAATAAAATTGATACATTTAGTGAAATAAAGATTTAAAAAATTGTATAACATACAAAACAATTTACATAGTTTAAATTTTATTATGTTACTTGCTTTATCCTTATGGATATAATAATATTGTACTATTATAGAGATATATATTATTAGGACATATTCATAGTTGGTTTTAGTCTAAACAAATTTTTTTGCAGAAATATTATTTTAGAATTACTTAGTGGTATGATATATATTTTGTTTTTCAAACATATGATTATGGATTTTGAAAATTTTAATTTAAGTTTTATTTTTAATAAATATTTATAAAATTTTAGTTCTTTGTATTTAATATAATTATAATATTAGCATGTATTGTTTATTTCTAATAATATAAGACTTTTATTATCTTGTAGTACAATACAATAAATTATTGTAATCAATGTTTACAAGATCTGTTTATAATTAAGGTATTGTGGTTACTTCGATTATGTGAAGATTATTTGCATAAATATTGCGTAATTTTTCACCAATTCGACAAAAATTTAATATGAAAGATTTAAGGGTATAAATGTTTTGCAAATTATTACGACTTGAATAAGCTTATGATTATTTAAAAATGTGTGAATCTAAATTGAATCTTATGAAAAAGCGTATCATATTATTACATTTAGATATAAGAATTTTTTGTTATAAGGTAAAATGAAAATATTTTTGAATGTTAACATGTTTATAAATTAAAAAATGGAATATGATGTTTCGAAAATAATCGCTCAATATTTTGACTTGGCATATATTATAATTCATAGTGCGTTGAGCGAGACATGGTCGATACTATATTAAACTATTCAGGATTATAATCCAATCTGATAAAACTTGTTACGCATAAGTCTCGCAAATCTTTTAGCCACGTGAATTGCAAGGGTAAAGAAATCATCAATAAAGAATACAATAGCATTCTTCACAAAAATTGTTAAATATTAAATTAATTTATAGAAATCATTACGTCTCCTTATGTCATACAAGACAAGGTTGTACACACAGGTTAAATTAGATTACTTCTTGTCGTCAACATATTGACAACCAGTATTTTATCATTAGTGGTTATCAAAGTTTGATGTAAGTTTTTTATCTGCTTTAACAAAATATTCTTTACTTGTACTTAATCTGTATGCTAGGTATTGAGATTATCGCATATTTTATAATAGTTTTTGTCTTTTTAAAGTGTAATTTTTGTAATAGTTTTATAAATTTGATGTTGAAGTCTCCGTTTAAGAGATTAAATGTTGTAACCGAAAATATTAAACAGCTCGTAAACTTATTTGCTTATTTACAGATAATAATATTAGACAAAATAGTAATTAATTTAACCATTGTCAAATTGATTAAAATCTAAAATATATAGTTTTACTATACGTGATAGATTGCATAAAGCTTTTATTTAAGTCTTTAACTAAAATTATGTATTCCTTTTTTACTTATAATATAATTATACATTATTTTGATTTTGTTTTTTCTAAAAAGTTTATTGATTAAAATTGATTAAATTTTTTAAGTTGTAGCAGCTACGGCCTGTGTGATAAGTTTATAAAACTTTACCTGGCTGATATATAAGAATTACTGTGGGGAAATGGCGATGAAGAAGGAGGATATTATAACAACAAAAATAATTATAGTCTTTAAATGACTGTCTATTAAATTACAGATTCAACGATTCTTAAAATAGTTTGAAAAGTTTTTCCGTCTTAATTCAGTGTAAATAACGTGATAATACGGAGCGAACATTGTATTGCAGTTGTAATCGTACTAACACAGAATATCTGTACATATTTTTATAATTTAATAATAGAATCATTATCAAATGATAATAAGAATTATTATCAAAAGGTAATATGTATTTATTTCAATGGATAATTTTCATAAAATTTTAATATTGATTTATTAGTTTCATACTATTTTTTGGGTTTCGATGTACTACATTCTTGAAGGTTTATTATTATTTTGGATCAATATGTAATGGATATGAGTTTTAGCTACTAGAGTCAAAAACACTTGAAACTTCGTTTGATGATTTGAACTTTCTTGTTTATAGTTAGTTCAAAGGTTTTCATCTTTTATTCGTTTCTTTCTTGAATTTTTTATTGTATCATTTAGAATTTTAAGTTTTACATTCATTAAAATTTATAAATATGTATATTTCTTTTATTATTATGATTATTAATATTTACATTTTTCTTGATTATTTAAAACATTTTGTTGAAATTATAAAATTTTAATCTCAAAAAATATTATATATTCATTTGTTTAATTATACGTAAATTATATTATCTAATATTCTGGTAATTATAAAGGCTTTACTCCTTATTTTAAATTCTACTTATAATATTATAAGCACTTGTTTCATTTTTATATTCTTTCGAATTGATTTTATACATAAGCAATAATATCTAAATCACTCTTTGTTTAAGTTTGTAAAATTTCTTTTAATACATAAGTAGTGAAATAATTATAATAAATAATTATAGTAACATTTGCTTAATTACTTTTATATTTTAAACTACTGATTTTTTAAAAAATTAATTTTTATAATATTTTCTTCCTAAAAATATAATTGTTTATAAATAATTTTGCATTTTATAATATATAATCTTTTTTATCTATTTTAATGATAAAAATTTTTTAAACTTATTTCATAGAATAATAAATAATATAGTCGACAGTTTCAAAACTTTAATTTACGTTTGAAAATTTTCTCAACTTGAATCAATATTGATTGACTGATATACAAATAAAATAAAAATATAATGAAAATTTAATATACAAAATATGTGTATATTTTTTAAAACTAGTACAACAACTAGGCGTTTCGGAATCAATAAAAATCTTTAAATGTCTTCTCATTTCTCATACTTATTTATTCAAACAAATAATTACATTAATGTTATAACAATAGATGTCATTTTTTAGAGTAATGATTATGACTTGAATTGATTACTGACTTTTTATCTAATTAATACAATACATTTAAAATTTTTTATACGAATATTAATAATATTTTATTTTTTATTTCAAGTAAGTGTGAATGTAAGTATCATGAATGCTTTTATAAAGCAAATTTCAAGAAATTGAACTATTATTATACACCTAATAAATAAATTTAAATATTACAAGTACAAAATATAGTTTTTATTTCTATAGAATTTGTAGCCTTACTTTACAGCTTGAATATAGATTTTATAATTATATTAATTTTAATGTATAAAACATATGATATTATATAAAGAAATAATAATTATTCCAATATTTGAAATAATTGTGAAAAAAATTTCAAATTCTTTTAAGCATATTTCCAATCAAGTATTATAAATTTTTCAAGTCTTATTTATAGAACTGATGTTTTTTATTACTTTATAATTTAGGTTTTTCAAGAAATTTCATATTTATTTATATTTATAAAAATTTCAATACTTGAAAATTAATAAAATGCAATACCTGAAAATATAATTAATATATGTTCGAGTGTATTATTATGATGAAAAAGAAATTTTTCCTTACTGAAAGACTTAATTTCATAATTTTTTATTTTTTCCAATACTGTAGCCAAAATATTTTTATTCGTTATATTTCCTTTTCGTATCGAATATGAAATTATCTTCATAAAAATTATAATATAGCATAGTTGCACTTCACTATAATAAATACTTCTTAGATAATTTTATTAAAATGCTCTATTAATTTTCTTTTTTTTAGTATTTTAAATATTAATTTTTCTGAAATAATATATTCAGTTATGATATATTCTTTTATATTGATGTAATTAAAAATTGTGTAGAATATTTTATTAATGATCTAAAAAATAATTTCAACTTCCTTTTTCTTATAGTAATTTTGACAATAAAAAGTAATTTTGTAAATTTTGTATTTTATTAATTATAATTTTTGTTACGTAATACAATGTATGTACTCATTTAATAAGAACCTTATCAGTTTTATTAATAAATACTTTTTTATTAAAGTGTTATAAAAATTTCATGAAAAAAAAAGGATAAATTAGTATTGCTTAAATACAGAGTTAATGAATTATTAACGATAAATAGTGACATTATTTAGTAAATTATTAGTTTTAGCAAAGTTTCTTCAGTATTTAAAAAAATTGATTAATATCGCATGAATAGTAAAAAAGTTACGTTTTATTTATCTTTTAAATCGTATAAATAACGGTTTGTCTTATTGAATGTATAATATTTGATGCAACAGAAATTTTTTTTTATCTATAATATTAAACATATTGATTAGATGAATTAAGAATATCCTTTCATAAGGATCTAACGTTTACTCGATAAATTGGTTGGAATACCAAATTTTATAAATTTGCACACGTTTTTTGATCTTGAGACTATAAAATAAACGTGCTAGGAAGAGCGAGCGCAAGACTTAGTACTAGTAATCAAGCCGATTAGATTAAACAACAACGGCGACGACGATAAGGGGTTCAAAGCTGATCGATCGATTGTATGTACATGAACACCAAGTGTTTATCAGTTGTGGCCATGGTAACTCTCTTGCTTCTGTCTATATGATCAGGTTCAGTATATAAAGTTTATGTGGTCGCTTTTTTGCCGAACTCTTGTTATTTTTTCTTAGTATCCTGGCTTTGGAGATATATCAGAGAATCCTTCTGGATCGAAGTTTTGCATAAAATAGTTCTTTTTAATCAATTTATGAAGCAACATTATTTTCATGTATCTTTTTAGTTAAAAAAGCACTTGCTTTATAATATTAGCTACAAGCAGATATTTTAAAATTAATTACAAATAACTTCTTGACATCATTCAGAAAGAGTTTATATAATGTAATAAATTACGATAGTAAGTTGTATTCTAAAATACATTCATCATAATTTTAATAAAAATAAAGAACCAAAAGAAAATATATCAAATGTAGTAATCTTGTATTATCCAAGGTAGGTTTCAGTAAAATAAAATCTTTGGCAGTTTTTTAATCAATGATAAATAAAATGAAATCTAATATTAAATGGATATTTAAAAAAAAATGGTAAAATTTATTTTAATAGTTCATGTTGTTTTACTCGAAATGTACTCACTTAAATATTTGTTTAATAACATATTTTTCAAATTTAATTCTACAGGAGTATTAGTAATATGATACTGTATACCATGTATTAAACAACGTATAAATATTCACAAGTTATTGTATATTAAATTTCATATTTTTCACCAATCGTGATTCTTTCATATTATGCTACTATCTCAAAGTTACGAACAAATATTATATATATTAATTTTTTAAATAAATGAACCGAAACAATACAACAATAAATAATTAATTCCTACATATAACAGCATTTTTAATCATTATTTGTTGCTTATATTTCAAATTATATAACGAAAATAATTTCGATAATAAAAATACAGATTATATTGAATTATTATTATTGATTAAATACCTTATATTAAAGTTAAAAAAAACCTATAGAGATATTTTTTATTTTTATTTAATTAGAGTAAAGTATTTTTACTTTTATAAATGTTACAAAAAATAATTTTAGTGTTTTTTATAAGAAATATTTACTTAAATTCGAAAAGGGTTATTTTAATTTAATTTAAAACTAAAAAATTTAGATCAAAGTTTTGTGGATAATTTAAAAACGAAATATTTTTATATATAGGTAGATTAATGAATCTTCGGAAATCGTAAAATCGTATACAAAAATGTCTTTTATTATTTATTTAGAGCAGCAACATAGTAAAAAATATGGTTTAATGAAAAGTCTGTTATCTACGTTTTTAATACATATTTATTAAATTTTATGTTACAGTAATTTAAAAAAGCAGCATATGTTATCTTATTAATAATACTAAAATAAAATTAAAATACAAGAATATATTTATAGAAATTTTTACAAGTAGTAAGGAGGAAATGTTAACTACAATAGAAATTTATTCAATAAGAATAATTATGCACAGTAATAATGAATTTTAAAACCCATGATATAATATCTCAATATATGCTCGAAATAAGTCAAATTATAAAGTTAAAAAGCGAAAAGCTTGTCAATCAGAGTTAATATATCAACTCAAAACTTGTTGACGTAAAAGAAAATATGATTTTTACTAAGTACGTGCTTGAATCACCATTTAAAATTGTTTAATAAGTAACAAAATAAAATATTAGTTTTTTATATTTATAAACTCTTTTATTTTCTATTTCAATTAGTTACACATATATATTAAATTATACATTTTCTTTTATTACTGTTATTTAAATTACCATAAATTATTGGTTCTAAATTATTTAATCATTCCTATCTTTAATTCTCAAGTTTGATTATTTACATTTAAATATATAATCACATTATACCAATTTATTCTTTTATTTTGAAATAACAAATTTATTTATCTAATTTTTTTACATATTACAAAATTTTCTATTCTTAGATTCAATTCTATGTTTTTTGTAAATATGATCTTAATGTTATCTTATTTTTACTGTTACTGATTCTATACATGACAACGCATTTAGATTTGAAAAATATAAATATAAAAGCCAGTCTCAAATTTTCTACATTTTTAATAAATGAAAACTGTTAATTAATTTTATTATTTTAATTTTTTTAAATTGAATTCTTGTGTAAAATATATACTACATATTTTCAGAAAATTTATTAGTATGTCATTTTCAAATCTTTTATTTTTTTCATTATATTGGTTAATGAGATGTATGTAAAAAAGCAATTTAATGTATTTGATAAATTTGCAGTAATATATATATATATATATATAAACTAAACATTATTTAAAAGTATTTATATATTTTATTAATAATTAAATAACATAGTTTATCATATTTTATGAATTTTAGAATGTATAAACTTTTATTTGAAAATGAAGCATTTATTATGTACCAATACAGTTAACAATTAAATCGAATTCAAAATCAATGAGGAAAGGTGGATTTTTTAAGAATAATGGAAAATTATAATTCTTTGTCTTCATTTGTTGACCAATATTTAAAACTTTATTTAGATGATACACTTCTTCAACTCGAAAGAAACTAAGCATAATAATTAGATTAGTTACTAGATAAATTTCAAAAGTGCATTGTAATATACTTCATTACATTAATATTACAACCTGCAAGTTATTACGTGCAGTGTTTGATACACAATCATAATGATAATAAAACAAATCATTACTAAATATGCAATTCAATCGGCACTTGTGTCATTCGATGTGTAATACTGTTGATAGTATTATTATTCAGGTTGTGAGTTGCACATGTAGAACTTTACCGAGAACTTTTTTTATATCTTTCTTGCTCAAGGTTGTAGTTCTTTTCATGATTGTTACTCCTTTGTAGTTATTACTTTGTTCCGATGACGTTTGTCAATGTCGAATGATGTACAAAGGCTGTTATATTTCTTAGATATCGATTTGAATTGATAATTTATAACTATTCTTTTAAATATATACAGATGAAAGCTATATTTTTAGACAAAAAGTGATTTCTTTACATTTTTCATTTTGAAAAAAAAAATATAATTGTATCATAAGATAATTTTTTAAATAGTTATATTCATTTTTGTTTTCTTATTAAATTTTTAATTAAACGTTGAAAATAAATACTGTTAGTATACGTATGTAAACTGTCACTATTGATAGGTTTGATTAAACTAATAACCAACCATATAACATTCAAGTATCGTACATATTATTATAAATTGTGCCGTAAAGTTATATAAAGGAATTTTACTTACAATAGTTATCTCAAGGTTTATTATTCCTGAAACATATAATTATAAATCATTTTTAATCAATCTCAATTTAATTTATTTATGATACGTAATATTTTTATCGTACAATATTCAAGGAATTATTAATAAAATTACCTCATATTGAATAAATACTTGTATATGTTGTACATATTATATTCATGATTTTCATAGGTATTTAACAAAAAAAGTGTAATAATGAAACTTAATTATAATTTATTTATAAATATTAATATTGCTTATTTGTGTATTTGAAAAACACCAATTCAATATATTTTTTCAATATTAAAACGCAATGTATTTATTTATTTTTGTATGATGTATAGCAGATATATAGGATGTTCACTTTTCAAATACACGAATGAAAATTTTTGTTAAATATTCAATATTAAGCTACCAAAGTTAACATACATATACACATACACACATATATAAATATATTATATGAATTTGTGATTTTTAATATTATTTACTAATATTTAAAAAGTATTGTACTTATTTTCTATAAACTCATTAGAAGTGTCTGGCAATAAAATTTTGCACAATCATTTTTGATACATTTATAGTAAATAGCAATTAGAGTCTTTCATTTAATTTACATATACTAATTATATATAGATATATTTTGACTTTTCATAAAAAAATACTGATTCTACTTAACAGGAATTTTAATTAATAGTAATATTATTATGCTGATGAATTTATATTTATTTATAATAAATGAACTACGTATAAAATATAAAAAGAGTTATTTAAATACTTTTAATTGAATAATGAAATTAAATTAATTCTTAAAATATATTTATTTCGATAAAATAAAAAATTCAAATATACACGTAATATAAATATTTAAGTGTACATTGGATATTAAGTTGAATGTTGTACATAGTTTGTATTTTTAAATAAGATAAGTTTTAAATTATATTGATAATAGTTCTAATATTTTTTTAAATAATATATATAAATAATCAGTAACTCATTTGTTACTTTAGTTCAAATTTTTAGTTGAAATAAAAAGTGCATATTTTTTTCAAAAATACAAATGACATTCTTCTTTTAAATGGGATATTTTTTACATTTAAAAATGATTATTTTCAGAACTAACTGCTATTTTATTTAAAATATAGTTACTAAAAAATACTTAATAAATTTTAAAAGAAGGGGATAGTCAGTATTTATATTTACGTATACTTATACATAGTATAAAAATAAACCTGCGATGATGTTAATTTAATTTTTCAAATTAAAATTTTTTATTTTACTATTGAAATAAAATAATTAAATAAAAAAAAGTATAATATTATTATCTACCTATATGAATTATATTATATCTAAATAAATTTAACCTAATATCGAGTCAATCAATTGCTTTAAAAATAAACGGTAGTATTAATTTTTTTTTTAATTTATTACATTGGCACTGTTTCTAAAATATATATAATGTTTTAAATAATTTATAAATCATATATGTCAATAAATATTTTATATATTAGTTATTCAGGTACATATTACAGTATTTATTCAATACTTTATATAAATTTTTTTTTGTAAATTAAAATTGTATTAATGCTTATCTAATATTTTATAGATTATATATATATATAAATCGATCATATTGTATAAAGTTGAATTTTGAATTTTTTAAATTTATAATTATTTTAATACAAGTTAAAATCATCAAATTTTATAGCTTTTATTGTTAAGTAATTTTCAATCTCTAATAATAAAAATTTTTAGGAATTGAATACTGAATTTATGCTGAATGCATAATAAATGTAAAAATATTGTAAAGAGTAATGAATTATTTAAATATAAAATTTTTTGTATCCTTTTTGTATAATTTATATTTTAAAAAAATTTTTCCAGATAAATAAACCACAAACTTCATCGAAATTTAATTGTTACAATTTAATTTGACTCTTTCTTAAAGAAATTACATATTTTCAAGTAAAAATTAAAGTAATAATTAATATAAATGTAAATAAATACTAATTTACATTAAATCAATACTACAATAAGAAACAAATATTCAGAATGAATAAGTAGTTTATACTTTAGAAAATTAATTAAACTTCTGTTATGAAAATGTGATAATTAAGTCTGATTTTCCTAACAAGAGATAGTAAATTCTTTTGAATATCTACAAGTCGTTATTTACGAAATCGTACTCGAAGTATTTTATGGTGGATTAAAAATCAATTTTCCATCAGATAATTATATTTTGCAATTGATTATGAAGCGCCTAAGCTTTTCCTTTAAATACTTTTTCATGAACGTCACGACGGCATAAACAAATAATTTTCTTGATAAAAAAATCTTCTAAAGTAGTTTTCATTCATTGTATATTGTACTTCTTTTATGTGATTTCATAAAGAGAAATTAATACATTACGAAAATAAAGTCAACGCTTAGCACCATGCATTAACGGCTTCAACAAAATTAGACATTTTTTTTCAAGTCATTGTGAAAGTCAATGCTGTTTTACTAACACTGTGGTTGTTATATCGAGCAATAATTGAATTTCAACTTTAGTTTAAACAGCAATGAGTGACCATATTTTTTATACTAGTGAATATTTTAATAATTATTGAAAAATAGATGGTTATTAGTTTGCAAAATAATTTTATTTTAATCGACGGTTTTGGTAATTAGAAATCATTTTAAAAGATTTAATTATTTTATGAATCAAAAATGAAAATTTATCGAATGGTAAAAAAATTATTTTAGCAATAAATTTAATTATGTCATAAAATAGATTAATAGTTGAATATGATCTTTTAATTTTTTCTTATTAATTCAAAGATTGAATAATATTCATAATTTTGAAAAGTCTACAACTTCTTACTATTTCAATTAATTACTATTGAAATTTTTATTGAAATAATATGAAAATTGATCAAAATTAAAATGGAATTTTAATTTGGTAGATTTCAAATTAATTTGATTAATGAAAAAATCATCATAAATTTTGAACAATGAATTTACTAAGAAACATATCAATATTAATATTTAATAATGATGTAATTAATTATTTTTATTGATGCTTAAGTGAAGTTACTTCTTAATTTGCACCAATATTAGTAAACTATGAAAGAGTTCGTTGATGTGGAAGGATCCACAATAAAGCATTCCTTTGCACTTGATACGTTTAGTGTAATGAAATAATGTCATCAACATATTTTCATTAGTTCCAATGTGTTTCATTCTACAATCTTTTGTCTTTCAGTATTTTCCTTTTTGTTTTCTTTTATTCTAATTTTCTCTATTTCGTTTTTGTTTTCAATATAATAACGCAACGTATTCTGTTTGACGTTGTACTTCGTTTGCATTATAGAAAAATTATTTGGTTTTCATCTAAATATATATTTTCTGTCTTGATAAAGTTAGCGTAAAAGATAAAGTAATATTACTAATATGTATAATTCACAAGAAAAGTAATTAATTATGTAAGTTAGTATCATTTAAATTCTAATTAAAAAGACTAGAGTTTAATTAAATCATATTTTTAAAAAATTTATAATTTCACTTAAAAATAAATTTTATATAAATTTTTTATTATGTCCATTTACTAAATATCTTCACCACAGATTAAATTAATTTATTACATGATTGAAGAAAAGCAAAAGTTTATTTTATGTTCTGTAAGTAATATAAATGAAATATACTGAGCTTGTTTAGTGTGTTTGAACTAGAAAGATGCATTGTATAAAAATTACTGATATATAATACTCAATATTAAATATAAATCAAATATGAATTCAGCAATTGTTTTGGATAAATATTCAATTATTTTTTAGAAAATAACGAACTTAAGATCTAATTTAAAAAAAATCGTATATTATTATACCAATTATACTCTATTAGTTCTATGCTATTTTTTATCTATCTTGAACTCTAACTTAAAGTTTTATTCATCAGGTTTGGTGAATATAATTTCTAATCATTTCTTTTCTTTACGATATGTAGATTATTAAGTAATATCTTCGTAACTATATTTTTAATATATTTAATAAAATTTCATTTAATTATTTATAAAATTATTTAAAATTATGTTTTCTCAATTTATATAAAAATTATGTTTTTAAAAATTATGAAAATACAAGTCCATCTGTATTCCTAATATAATTTTAAAATACTGGTAAAATCATTAAACTATCGATATAAAAATATTGATAATTATTCACATTTATCATATTCATTTACAAAAATAGCATGTATATTCTTTCTAAATTTTCAACTAAATAATGAAATACTTTGTTATATTTAATATAATGATTGTATTAATATCATACATAAAACACATAAAGACAATATGTTTATTCTTTAAAAGGCTTAAATAACTCGTTTGAAATTTATTTCACAATATATATTTTTGTACAATATAAACTTAATCATAAATCTGTGGACAGTAATTGAAGTATCATTCAATTTTTTAATTTATCACGAAAATATGAAATATTTTTATAGATATTCTCAGTTGAAAAAATTATTTGTTTTTAATTTACTATTATTTACAAATGTTTGAAAGCGACTTGCACTTCTTTTTAGTATTCACATAAGAACATATAAATTTATTTCTTAATTTTTGATAGGCTTGACATAATATTTATAATTAAATATTAGAAAGTAGATACTTATGCTTAATTTTATATATCTAAATTCTTACACTTTTTAATTTTTATAAATGAAGGCGTACGAGACTATGATTTCCTCTAATGTAAAACTTTTAAATTTTAATTTTTTTCTACAAAATATATTGAGTATCTACTTTTTATTTTTTGGCATTTTTCAAATAACAATAGAATAAAGAAAAACTTTTTTATGCGTCTTTTCTCTTCTTGTATTTTAATTTTTAATGTTACAGAAAACTAATGACTTTTCTTGATGTACAAACCCTGAACATTTTTCCACGTAATTTTGAAGTTATATTTAACAGAAATTTTTACAAAGTGTTAAATATATACCAATAAGCTTCTTTCAGCTTATGAAAATTTATTCTAAAAAATTTATTACAATTATTCTTCAGATTTTTACAAATGTATTTATGATGAAAAAACGGTAATGTATAATAATTTAATTACTGCGAGTAAATTATGCAATTATCTTTTGTTTATACTTTCTTGAAGTAATTTCACCTGGACATTATTTTTTAGAATTTTTCCTTTCATATTTCACTTTGATTTGATACATTATGTGTTTAATTCAATATTTAGCCTTTATAAGAATTAAAAAACATCTACGATGCCTTTATAATGTTAAAACATTGTTTGTATTTTTAAAACAAAAAATTATAAATTTATATATATATTTTTTTTACCCTATAATATATCAATATTTTTGTTGATATATATTAATATAATTATAATTTTTTACGTAAATTATTACATTTGTAGTTATATTTATTTGAATACAAATATATGTATTTTATTATACTTTAGTGTGCAGAAATGAATGTTTCAATCAACATAAAAAATAATATAAAATTATAATATACTTTAATCGTTCTTCATTTCTGTAAAAGACAAATGAAGATAAATATATTAATTTTTTATTTCGAATCTTATCGACTACTTTAAAATAATAACAGTAATTTAGTTTAACTATATTATATTTTAATAAATATAGCACTCATTAATAATTATTGGTGATTTAAAGTTTAATACAAAAAATATTAATTAAGATTTAATAAAAAAAAAATTTTTTTTTAAATTTACATTATTTTTATATAAACACATCATTATATTGTTTATATATCGTGGAAATTAATTATAATAACAATGCACGAGTTCTTTTCTTTATTTATTCTTCGTTTTTTAAATGGTGAAAATGAGTTTAGGTTAAGTATATTACAGAAAACAGAAAGATGGATAGAGTTAGTGCCAAGCTATTGAAATAATCCCGTGAGTGAAAGATACAGTGAATCTTTGAAATAGAAACGTGGAAAAGCTTTTTCGTAAAAGAGAAAGAAGGGTAAACCCCACGCATCCGAGAGAGAGAGAGTTCAAAGATGACAGTTTATCCGAGTACACTGATGTAATTGTACGCAATACAAGACGTTTTTCACAATCTACTCAGTTCATAACTTTAACTTCACAAACTGCTATTTTTATTTATTTGATATTTCCGAATGAACTAAGAGTAATACAATGTACTACTTCATTTATTATACTTATAATGTTTCTATTAACAATTGACAATATTTTGACTATAAAATTAGTACTAAAAGCTTTTTAAAAATTGAATTCTTAATTTGAAACTTATTTATTTACAATTACTTCCATTTTGAACATTTTTTTACTTCGTAAGATTAGATGTAGTCTTTATTCTAGTTATGAACATTTTTTATTCTTTTTGTGCTTATGAAAGTCATATTATTTATTTTTTTCAAACTCTTCTATATGATTATAATCCCATCGCAACACTATATGATTTTTTTTTTATTATACCGTATTTTATCTTTTTTGGCTGAAAAGTATTTACTTAATTTTTATTTGATATTTAATGATTATTTTAGATTTTAACATAATTGTCAATTACTTTAATTTTACAGAATTTATTTTATCAATATGAAATATTATATAATTAAATTGAAAAAATGAATGAATGATTATTTCTTATTATTTATTATATTATACAGTTTGATCATTTGATATTAACATAAATAGTAACTAATATAATGATAATTTTTTTATAATTTTATTCTGATCGAAAAAAATAACAGATAGCAATTAATTAAATAGAATACCTGATTAATAAATTTAGAAAAATGAAATAAATAACTTTAATTCGAAATTAAATAATAAAATAAAAATTAAGTAATAAATGAAGATAATATTCTTAATAAATATTTAAGATTACTTTATCAAAATATTTTGTTTTTTTTTAAAGAAAGGTAATACGGTTTTAATCTTTAATTTTTAGTAAATTGGTAAAAATACTTGAGCTATTTTAAAGCTGCACATTTGTACCTTAAAATCTTATCCACCAAATCAGAACTATTTATCTACACCTTGGTTTAAGAATATATAGCTAGGATCCTTAACATTGATACCCGCTCGATTAAAATAGATCTTAATCATATTATGATTTCACTGATGTAAAATATTATTACACTGAAACAGATTGGTTTATAATAATATATTGTACTATGTGTTAGATGGTAAGAATTATGTTTGTGAAAAATGGAAAGTGGGCTATCTAATCCATACTATAAAAGGCTCAAGCGTAAATACTGTTAACCAAAATAATTGTAGAGAAAAGTGAAGAATGAAATATATTTTTTATTGCATCTAAACTGCGGTAGTCACATTTCTTGAGCACGAAAGCGT
The DNA here is from genome assembly GCA_018907195.1 of Dolichoris vasculosae. Taxonomy (NCBI): domain Eukaryota; kingdom Metazoa; phylum Arthropoda; class Insecta; order Hymenoptera; family Agaonidae; genus Dolichoris; species Dolichoris vasculosae. The sequence goes on from JACCHY010000019.1 coordinate 2,370,349, forward strand.
TGACTATGAAAAGTGCTCACTGATAGTTACACAGTATTTTCCGAGTCTTTATTTTTTTATTTCTATCGTTATTTTAGTTAAACAAAAGTGTTCATAAATGTGAATTATATTAATTTAATTATTTACTGATCTGACAATAATATAAACTAATTTCAAGTAAATTATAATCTCGTACATAAAGCAAACTTGACTTCATGATTTCGCAAATTCTTTGATATAAAAATCCTTTGTCGCGATACTTATAATACGATCTTAATCAACATGAAATTCTTAAAACATATCACCATGATACTTGTTATACAATTAAGCTACAGACAAACCACTGTAAGAATGTCTGATAAATTTGTTCTTTGCGTGCTTCTAAGAATCATGGAAAATTTTAATTTTATATCTAATCACTTATGGATCCACGCAATGCCGACCAACTATCAATTTTCTTAAATGATCCCTGTACATTTAAGATAAAATAAAACAAATAATTTGTTTATATTATAAAAGTATTGTTTTGATTTTCAAATGTTGTTATACATGGACATTAAAATGATATTATCGAAATTCTCTAAAATTTCTCGAGATGATTTTTGAAAAACAACCTTCTAAAAAAAATATTGCTATTAATATTATATTCTTTATTTCTCAAAAATTTTCAGTTCCCAAATTCAAATATCTTTTTAATTTATATTTTTGTATATACTCGAAGAAACTACATTTTGTGTACCCGAGAGAGGTTAATTTTGATCTGTTCTATATATATAAAAGCTATTTGGTGGTAAACTACAGATTTTGCTGCATTATCAAATACTTAAGCATTACTAATGTGCCAATATTTAATTAATAGCACAATAATCATTTTAAAGAAAATAATGAATCTTTATTTCGTATAAAAATTTATGAACTTAATTATCATAGAATACAAATATAAATATAAATCTCAGAGAAATTTTTCAATACTGGAATAAATAATCTCGAATATATAATACAATTTTTATCGATTTTTAATAAAAAAATTTTTTCTAAAGAATTAGATTTAAATTTAAATAAAATATTTTTAAATTTGATTGAGATGTAATTAACTTTTTAGATGATCAACAAATAAAATATTATTGACTATATATGCTATCTAAAAACTAAATCAATATAATAATAAAGAGTTTATATATTAAGAATTAAATTCATAGTTATATTAAGTCAGAAATAAATAGATAAAGTTATTTAGAGTATATTTTTCAGATTGATCTCTAAAAATAAAATAAAATATTATTGTTCTAATGATATTAATTATGAATGTTAAAATCATTTATTTCTTAACTTAATTTCTTCTTATAATAGATTTCAATTTTATTTGTTCATTTTTTAAATAAAAAGACTATACGATTAGCTTCATATATTTATATACTAAATTTATTATTAAAATTATATTTAAAAAAAATTAAGATAACTTAATTATTTAAGTAAAAATGAAAAAAATCTATTTATCAACATTATAAAGTCGATTAAGATTGTACCTGTATAAGATAAAGATTAAATAAAAAATTGACTGTTTTGAAATTGTATTAGTTAATATGTAAACGCATTTTTAAAAAATGTTGTTCCTTTATAAAAATCTCATTCCTATCAACAACATATATAAATGTATTCTTAAATAACTCTGATCAAAGAATATTGAATTAATTTTATCGATTAGAAAAATGAAAAAGAAAAAATTTTGTTACGTTTTGAAAATTTGCAGTAATATTAAATAAATAAGTATAAGATATTATAATTTATAATGATTTGCTTAGACGTAAATTTAGGAATATAATAAATTTTTTTCTTTATATTTAGTATATATTGATTTTCAAATTATGAGGTACTAACAAGTATTAACATATTTAAAGTTATCTATTTTTTTAAATAAAATATTAAACATAAGTATTGCGAATATTAATAAGTTGTGACTCTTGCAATGTCTTCTCCAAACATATGCACTTTGGATCAACCTGTCGGATTATTCTTGACTGATGCTATAAAAGAGTCACTCGTTCTTAAAATTGTCCAAAAAGAATAAAAAAAAGAAGATATTCATGTTAAGGATTTTTATAATTCAACTATTACGTTTAAAAGATAAATCAACGTTAAAATAAATGTTTGAATTTTCGTTTTATTTAACTTTAAATAAAATGATACAAAACAAACACCATGTTTTTTATCATAGCATACATGATTTTCTTTAATGAGTTTTAACTTTGTCTTCTAAACTAAATTTTACAGAGATACATAAAACTTTTTATCGAGAATTAGTTTGAACCCTTATAAATTCTATTTAAAAATTAATATTTAAGTATTGCATATTTTACTACTTGTTTCAATATATTTTAAAAAATTCTATCTTTTTATTGAATACAAATAGTTACGTATTGTAAACTACGCATAATTCAAAGTTTACAAAATTTATGTTTACAAAATTTCCGGTATATAATTTTCTAGAATAATAAATAAAAATGCAATATATTTTAACATAATAGACATACGGTCTGTTAAATATATTTTTAACGGATATTTTTTATGTAGAATGTTTCTAAAGTTATTTAATATGTGAAATCTACCAAAGCATTTATTCATTCTAGAAAAAATTTATAGCTACGCGCATGCAATTTCGACAGTTAACTTATGTGTTTATATTATGATATTTTCTTACATTTATTTAAGCATAATGTAGATTCGTCTTACACTTTTTGTTTATTGTTGAATAAATAACAATCATAATACAAAACTTAGACAAGAAAAAGGAACAGTGAAGAAAATAAAGTAAGAAAAAACAAAAAATATAATATTCGTTTACTATTGAAATAAATTTATCATAATTTTAAGAAAGAATATCAGAAATTTATAGCAACAAAATATATATAGAATTTTTGAAGTAATTTATAATTTGATATATTTTATTTATAAACTTTATGCAACAGTTACATAGTAGTTTATATTTGATTTAAATACTATATGCAATTATATTTATTAATTTATTAAAATAAATAAATATGAAAAACATCAATTTATTTTATTCATTAGATACAATAAAAAAATATCGATGAGAAATGTATGAATTAATAAAAAAAATATATTTAATCGAATACAATAACAAAAGATTTCGTATATCTAAAAAAAGTAGATTTATTATTATTTAGTAAGTTCGACAGAGTGACAGAATGTATGTATATAACAAACCACAGATAACATATATCGTATATGGGTAACGAAATACGTATAAGGTAAGTTACAGCTAGGAATGTCGGCTCATATGCATGAATATTGGGGCATGTATGGTATGTCAGCTATAGCTGATGGCGAATTGTATGAACAAGTACTAGGGTACATATATATGTACATTAAGGACTGTTGGCTCGAAATCATGGTTAAATGATGTATATAACGAGTGATATCTATGGTTTTTGACTTATATACAGAGGTAAAAATATTATCCTATAACGAGTCATAGCTAAAGTTGTCGGTTGTTATATAAAAATATCAAAATATATGTATAATGCGTCACATGTAAAACTGTGTGCTCAAGAATATGAGACAAGGTTTGTAAGAGTATCGGAATGGTTGTAAGACGTCGACGAGTATATATCGTGCTTGTCGTTTTATATAGTTTCAAACTTACTTGGAGTTTGCGCTCTACGTTTGCTCGAATTTATCGCGCTGATCGCGTGTCAGGAGTATTAACTGACCGCCATTTATGTGTTCTTGTGGGTTTGTGTGAATCATCTATGAAGATAAGAGCATCCCGCATTTCAAATACGATGTTTTAGCTCATTGTTTATGCGTGTTTGATGATTTGTAGTAAATAAAATATTCAAATATATTGTTTTCTGTAATGGTTTTAAATTCGCATTTCATCAATTTTAAATCATTTCAAAAATAATATAAAATATATTAATATAAAATATCTGAAATATCTTTATTAATTTTAATAAGAATTTAATATAATTTTAAATATTCACTAGAAATAATCCTTTTTTCTTCTCCCTCTCTCTCTTTTCTTTCACGTTCACTCAAGTCATATTTTCTTTTATATCCACCTAATTTACTATAATATTTATGTTTCTCTTTACCTTTTACTCTCTAACTTTAATAATTCATATTAGTCCATTTAAAATAATATTTAAAAAAAATGATTTTTTAGAAATATCCTTCGACATGAAATATTAGATACTAGTACAAATATTTATGCACACAATAACAAAAGCAATGTTTAAATTACCGAACAAAATGACTGTGATTTAAATTTATTATTTACTAGAGTTCAAATATTTAAAGTTTGTATATATTAGATATTTTTTTTATCTTATGAAAATTTATTATCTTGTACACTATTAATATTTTTAAATATCACTAGTATATTATAAAATTATAGACAAGAATTATAATATTGTGTGTTATATTATATAGTTTAAATTTGGTTTTTATAATAGTATTTCAACCATTTATTTTTTTGAAAAAAAATTTAAACATTACAAATAATAATCATTGTAATGTTCGGAATTTACTTAATACTGATACTTTTATGTCTGAACATAATGTAAATAAATGAACATACACTGTAATAGTCGTCAAAGAAAATTTACGACAGTAACTATAAAAATGTAAATTTTTCTGGCTAAACGATGACAGTTTTTATTTATTACTTGAAACACAAACAAAAATAGTGATAATTTTCAAGAATATTATAAAACTAACTGCGAGACATAAAACAAAACGTGCACTAAAGACGTGCGAGTCACAAAGTTGTACGCAGCTCTCCGACATGTTTTAGTACTTCCTCGAAAAATTTTTGAACGCTACAATTTCTTTCAAAAACAGGGTCGTGTATCTACTGGAAACTTGATTATTCTCTTATCTATTCTTGATATTTATGCTAATGAGAGCTTTATCTTTATTTTTTTATTAAGAAGAGATTTTACTAAAATATCAGTAGCTTTTTTGTTTTTACTTTTTGATAAATCTTATTATTTCTGCAGACACTTTTGAATCTGACTCATTGAAATGTATGTTGATATTTCATAATTAGATATACTCTTATTTTACGTGGAACCTGAAATTGATATTATTTACTTGATTTATTATTACATATTTTTTACTTTCAAATTTTTATAGAACTTTCATTTTAAATAAATATTTAATATCTCATTTTACATTTTTTAAATTTTGTTTTATTTTTTTTTAATTTTTCTTTCCATATATTTACGATATATTTTCCATACATAATTAATTTAAATTAAATAATCGAATTATTTAACTTCAATTTTTATTTTATCATATTTTAATTATTGAATTAAACTCAATTTAATACATGACCTTGATCCATTCATTTTTTATTATTCAAATAAAATAGTTGATTTTTTGTTACACAAACTAACTTTATTGTATTAATTTGTTTATTTTCATTCAATCTCAACAACTTCAAAATTTTGTATGTAAATAACCTATGTTTTAGACATTAAATATTATCACTCTTTGATTTATTAAAATCTTTTAAAACTTTTGTGGAATTTTAAAATTAAGTTTTAGTAGTGAATTTTATTTTATTATTGTAATATATTATTTTGTATTTTATGAAGCATGAATTATAATTTTTATGAAATAAAAATCTTAAAATTGCTTGAAAATCAATAAAATCTTAAAAATAATCGAAATATTAAATCAAATGATTAATCAAGTTTAAAGTGATTATAAAAATTTAATCATCATCGATGTTCATATATTAAATCTTTTTATTTCATATTTTTTAACTCAATTACTAAATGTAATATTATAATTAATATTGTATTGAATACATTGTTTATAATATATATTTTATGGTAATTATTTAATATATAATATAATTTAACTATTAACGTTACAAAACAAATTAATAATTATGTTTATTTGTGTAATTTTAAACTTTCATTTATAATAATATAATACTAATATTATATGTAAATAGTAAAATAAACATTTATACATGCCATACGTGAAGTGGCAACTTTTGTTTTCTTAATATTATATGTTATGGTTAATAACATAATAATATTTGAATAGTAATTACAATACATTAATTTAATGAGTTTCCTCAAATGAATAAATATATGTAAAGGCATAATATTTCATGATTATCCGTCAATGCCATTGTTTATTTGATTGATTGTTTGATTGTAACTAGTTTATGAAAGTGTTCAAATAAATTTAATTTATTAATTTCAATATCATTTTTTAGCAGTTTGAAATATTTTTTTCTTATAAAGTAGTAAATCTATTTGAAATTAAAATATAAGAAAATTATATTTTATTAACTAAAATTTTTTTACATAATTTTTTATATCTTTCTATTAATATTATTTTATTTGTATATATGTTGTAATAATTTGATATAGTATAAATATTGCGTTCATAATGATTAATTAAAATAGCTTGAATAGTTATTAAAACAATATTAAACAACATTGATTTAATTATACTATTGATTTTTCATTATCAGTGTTTGGCTAATTATTTATTGAAAACAATTTGTAACAAAAATTTTTATCCAATTATTACTTTTTGTAATTACTAATTTTATATAGTTAATAGAATGTATATTTATAAATCTGTGTAAAATATTACATATTAAATACATCATCATTATTAAATATTATTATAATACAATTATTATTAAATTAATGAATTGTGATCGAATTTATTATGAATTCAATATGAATTTGAAAAATGTTTTTTAAGTAAATACTAGTAAGAATTTTAATCTTATTCTTAATTAATAAGTTCTTTTCTATAAATATTTTAAATATATATATTATTTTTTCATAAGTGATGAAATATTTAATATTTCAAAAGTTTTATAATAGTTTCAAAAATATTCATAGATATTTATTGAATTAATTTTTTTAATTTAAAGTAGAATAAAAATTAACAAAATATAATCGTATTAATATAAAATCGGAAATTATTTCTCTGAGTTAACAAAATATTTCTGTAAAGTGCTGAATTTTTCCTTGTTAATTTTGCATTTTGATGCATGTGCAACCTTTTCTTACTTAAAGAGAGAAAGAGAGAGAAAGAGAAAGAGAGTCACAGAACTCATGATACTAGAAATAGGGTTACGTAAACATATTTTTGGTTAGGTCAGTTAAGTTAATCGTGGCCTGGTGTTCGTATACACGTAGCATCAGTAAATCTGCAAAGACGTGTACGCGTAATATTCCGAACAGCTGTCAAAGAAACAATCTATACCAATAGTTAAATCCTCGGTGCATACATATGACAAGCAATACCCTCGTAAGGGCTTTCAGGTATTCATCGTGTGTACGTATGTACATTTTAAGCTAGTGTGACGAAAATTTTACGACCAGTCTGAGCTTGCTCGATCGCAAATTTCATTTTCACGCTTAGGATTTAATTATCATTTAATCTCCATGCTAGTCTACCAATACGGCTTCTGATAGTTAATAATTATTTCCAAATATCTTCTCAGCACGTTCACGAGCTTCTTGCATAAATTTTGTTTGATCTTTCAAAGGTTGCTCGAGAAAGCTGTTTGGAGATAATGGAGTAGTTGAGCAAAAGGTTGTTTTCGCCCGAACTGCAAAAACATATTTACAGTAGCTAACTATACTAGGTAAGAATAAAAAAGATTAACTTGAATAATCAGTAAAAAAAATGCTTTGTTGTTAATGTAAGAATATTATTAATAAGCCTATATTATAAAATATTTTATTCAAATTTTATGATTACTAATTATGAAAATATTTTCTAAATATTTATGTTTTATAAAAAAATGAGTTTTACTTTAAATATTAAATATAATTCTTTTTATAATTATTAAGTACAAGTAAAAATATATTTACTTCTCTGAATTTAAATAATAATTATAAGTTGTATACAAGTATTTCATGAAACTTTATCGTATAATCTTCTTACATTTTTTGTCATATGAAACATAGTATGAAAATTGATAAATATTAATGAATAAAAACTCTGTTTTTAAATATATAATAAAAAAATATTGCAATTTTAACTTTATTTTTTTATAATTCTTACGTTTTTTTTAATGCTTAATAATATATACTAGTATTCTTAAATTAATGTATAGCTTATATATATTATATAGAATAATGTGCGTTAAATATTACTATTACAATAATTATTATTTTTTCAAATAAATAAATTATATTCATTGGAGAACGCATTCATTTGTAAAAACTTTAAATTTGAAATAATTTTTAAAATTATACAGAAATCATATTTTGTGACAACTAATTACCACAAAAATAGTGTTTTTAAAATAGTTTATTTTAGTATGTTAAATAGTTAAATATAACTGAATTGAAATTCTATTATAATCATTAAAGAGCTCTAACATATACCAGAACATATTTTGAATAAACAAAGAGTAAAAAAAAATAAACATTTGACTGATTTTGCATGTCAAAATTTTGTTTTTTTTTCATTCATTTATTTTAATCAGTTGATCTTGCAGCTGCAATTTACGCGAATTATGTTTCTTTTGAATTAGAATCATTATTCGCTTTGTATGTTATTCAATGAATATTAAATCAATAATAAATCTTTAGTTTAGTTTATGAATAATAATTTACTAATTTTTAAAATACCTTTACAGCATATTTTTATAATTTGATAAACTAAATTTTTATACATAATTTAAAATTTAAAGTTTATTCATTTTTTTACATAATAACAGATAATATTAAGAAAAATAATTTTGTGTCATATTAATCTAATATATTAATTATTAAAATGAATATTTAAAAGTAAAATATGAATATAAATTATAAAAATCTAAAAAAATTTTAATATTTTACTTGTATCAGTATTTAGAAAAAAATTATAACAATTTTCTTTCATTATTTATAATTTAAATTATTAACGTTATTTGTACTTTTATTTATATTTATTGTATCTTATTATCTTTCATTATCGTTTCGTTTATTTTTTCTATATTTTACAAGATTTATCACCATAATCAAATTTTTGTTTCATTATTTATTTTTGTATATCAATGTTTTTTAAACATATAATTCTATAATCGTGTACTAATACATTTTATCGAGTTTATCTGCATATATTATTTATTATAATTATTTTGTTTTAATATATTCTATTTAAATAATTTGTTTGTATTTTCAGGTTCTTGTCTTTGCTTTTTATAAAAATGTATACATTATTTAGATTTTGTGTAAATCACGATACCTATTATACTTTTCCTCTTTTCTTTCATTTTATTTTAGTTCGCTTACCAATTATTTACATAGTTTTTTATTTATTCTATATTATATTGTACTTATTCTTATTTATATGCTAATATTCTCACTTAAAATTTCTTTTTTAAAATGTATAATGAGAATATTCGTTGAATAATTGTATAATATATATATATATATATATATATATATTTATAATTGAATAATATATATATATACATATACTTGTTATGTATCTTTTATAAATTTCTTTAAATAATTATATTTATATATTTAAATGTTGTCTTATTTTTATCTTTGTTCTTATGTATTCTTTCTCTTTTTTCTTCTATAACAAACTTTAACAAATATCAATTGATTTTATTTTAGTTACCTATTTATATCATTTAGTTTTTTTAAATAAATTTTTTGACTAATCATAATCGATTTTTGTTAATAAAATATTGTGTATAGTTCTATTTGTTCTCTTAATCTGTTTATATTATCTTTAAATATTTTTCAAAGCTTCTTGTTTTAATTTATTTCTACTCAGCATTATTTTTTGCACTAATATAAATCTAGATAATATATTTTTTACAAGATAATTAAGTTTATTAATATCTTTTTAAAATATTCATTTTTTATTACTATTTATTGAATCCTATCTCTTACAAATCTATTATATATTTATATTTTTTAAACTTGTGTTTCTGTACTATCTGTTAAATCTTGATATATTATATTTTTTTAATGACTTTATTTTAAAATATCATATTTTCTTTTAAATAAATTCACTACACCTTAATTCACAAATCTTTAATCTGTAATGTTTCATTAATAATTTATTTAAATTAATTTAATTTAATTTATAATTTTAAATGATATTAGTATATTAATAAACGGTTATGTATTTTTTTCTTTCTTTTATTTACTTTTTCTTAGTCTTTTTGATATATTTGTTTTTTAGTTCTAATTTTTCTTCTAGTAAAAGAAAATAATATAGAGAAAACTGATAAATAAAAGAAAAGATCTATGAATAAAATTTACGGTAAAAGATATAGAAGCTATTGTTAAATTCACATTACAATAATGTTTAAATAAATGTAATGAAATTATTATATATATAGATATAGATATATAGATAATACATTTACACAAATCATAAACTCTAACAACTCTTGCATAATATATATATAAGAGTTAATAAAACTTGAAATAATTAAATAGAACTTATTTATATCATTTATGATATGAATTTCATTAGTATGATTATTTCATAAATTTTCTAATATATTTTATCATTAGCTGATAATATGACTCTACGAATGTAATACTGCCTTTTTAATTTGTAGGTATGAAAACACTAGCTAGAGATGCTCTTATTATTCTATTTGAAGATAATATACGAAATATATATTCATAAATTCTCGTGAGTAATAAAAATTGAAATATAATTCTTATGGTTCTTTAAATAAATATATAATTTTCATATTTTATATATTAAAATAAGGTATAAGAAAATTTATATATTAGAATCAGAAACGAAGCAGAAATGGAATTAAAAATACTTTAACTATAACTTAGATTCACCCATGATAGTAAATATTGTTAAAATAAAATATATTTCTATTAATATATGAACATTTTTTGCTTGATTATGGTCTAGGAATTATTTCTATATGGGCGTTAGCATTGTGTTGGTTATATTTATATGCAACCTTCTCTGAACGTTACGATCAATAAAGTTAAACTATTCTTGGATCAGAGATTCTTTGTAACACTTAAATCCTATTTAGGGAAATACGGATGAACTATTTTAACAACTAAATTATATACAATAGCTTTATTACAATATTAAATCTTAGAAAAGAAAGAATTTTTTATGAAAATGTTTTATATGTTATATATACCTCGTTATATAATATTATACATATCACATTTTTATTTTTAATAATTTTTATGAATTTTATTATTATTTCATAAAAAAATATTTATAATTTTCTAAGATTGTTAAAAATAAGCAATATAAATCTATGAGAGATTTATTTCCATCAAATTCACCTACCCAAATTTTCTTCATTTCTTTTAATACTATTGTTAATACTTTATGTAATAAACCAAATTTAAATTGCATTTGCGTGACAAATAGCTTGAAAAGTCATTTATATTCCCGCATATATATATATATATATATATATATATATGTACATAAATATCAGTATCAAAGGTTACATCAATCTTACACGTGTATTGCACTCTTATCACTCTCGACGACTAGTCTCGAGAACTGTGCTCATCTTTCTTAGCTTCAGTTACAGACACGTTTTCCTTCAGACTTAGAACATCTGATACTGTGTATTTTTTCGAAAAAGTTTCCTATACATATTTTCGTTTCTTCTTAAGGAGTTTCTCGTTTACTCATTTTTTATACTGGCTAAGTCTTGAGTATTTTCTAGATATATGCTAAAAAGATATATCCTTTACAATATTTAGGATAAATACGTTGTTCGTTTTACTAAATCTAGTGTTAGCTATATGTTATTCTTTAAATCTATTTTAAGTAATTTTTAAAAAAGATTTATTACTTTAAATTTATTGATCAAACAATTAAAAATTGCAAAATTAATTATCACAACTACACACAATTTGATTAATTGTTAACTATAAACAAGTCAATTACGACTAATTTACGAACGTTTGATTTGAAGAAAATGTGCGTTGCAAATTAAATAGGAAAATTTTAAATTTTTGAAAATGCAAAGATTATCGAGTCTTGAAAAATTTATGCGTTTTTTATCTTAACAAACATCTATTACAAAATTTGTATTAATATGTGTATACTACGCAATTTATAAAATATTTATGTTTATTTCTTTATTTTAAATTGTCAACTTTGAAAAAATTTTATACATTATATATTTTGTCTTTAAAAAAAGTAATTGGTTATAAATAATTATTCATTTTATAAAATGTATTATTATATATAATTAGACCAATAACAAATATAAGTATAAATAACAATATAATATACTTGAATATTATTAAATTTTCAATTAATAGGTTTTGCTTATATATAAATTATTTAAATCTAAAAGAAAAATTTCTAATATAATATAATTTGAGAATATAAATCACTTTCAAGGATTGTGTTATATATTTTAAATTAAACATATAAGAATTAAATAAATATTTCATTAAAATTTAGATTTTATATATAGTTTATAGAGAAGTACAGTTATTATATTTTTATAAAAATCTATAAAAATTGACCTCTAGTCTTACTATCTACTTAAAAAATTACTATTATTTATTTCTATGTAAAAAAATCTCATATATTTTATTATATACTCTTATTTGATATTGATTTTGGCAATTAATAAATTATTAAATGTACTTATTGCAAGTTTCGAGCTTGTAAACTAGCTTCTACTAATTAAGGCTGTCTATTGGTTCTCTCATTCTTGTATATCCTTGGGATTTACATTAATTTAAGAAGGTTCAATTTAAGAAGGTTTTCCAGTTTTAAAAAGTTCTAGATATAAATTTTAATTATAAATTCACTTAATTTAATATAGCTTAATATACCATTTTATATATTCTATTTCAATAAGTATTTTATAATGAATATAATTTATATATTCATTTTTACATTCTTCTATTTATTGTTAAAAAACTAACATTAAAATGCGTATTTAAAACTAAAAAAAATGTTTAGTCTTTTCCTTTGATACATTGTTAAAATTTTTATTCTACAATTAACTTTCACTTTAATATCTAAAATTAATAAAAAAAATTTATTTCTTGATATCATTTCCTTTTGAATAGATGATCATTAACACAAAGTTGTTTGAATGAAGATGGTCTTAAAAAATTTACTACTCTTAAAATATTTTATTATATATATTAAAAGACTATTTTATAATTTAAAATTTAATGTTTAAATTTAATTTTTTGTTGAATTCGAAAAATATGCATAGTCATAATGTCTAAGAACTCTTTACTTAATATACATTCCTAGTTTTTGAAAATGTGTATAATATTAAATAGATAGTTGAGTATAATTTATAATGAATAATTTTTTTTATATAATAATTTATATGAAACTTAAAAATAATATTTATACATATGTAAAATGTTAAGTAATATATAATGGAAGTAAACTAGTTTTAAAGTATTTTCGGATTATTAGATAAGTATTTAAATTCGTTTACATACATAATACAATAAATTTAATTCTAAATATTATATTACATTGTATATTTAAATCAATTGAAGTTAGCAAAGAGTGCTCGAATCAAATCCTACTATAAGTACACAAGTATAAAAGATTAACGTGTACTCCGTTCATACAAGGAACTGGCGAGATTTACCATACTAAGCAGTTTAAAGAAGTTCGACAATGAAATTTGTCTACTTTATAATGCGACAATATTGCTTTTCTCCGGAAAGATCTTGCAAATTGTAAGAATTCAATACTACAAACCAATTCCACATTAACTTGGGAACATCGTTTTCTCAGTTAAATGAAAATATTTCGTATAAATAAATAACATTGCGCAAAAATAATTTTTTATAATATACAAAATTAATATTTTGATCATAACATTGCTGCTTAATTATTAATTATTATTGCTGCTTTATTATTAAATAATTACTTTTCTTACAAAAGATATTTAGATGTCAGTTTTAAGTTGATGAAAATAATTTTTAATATCTATACAAATTTATTAAAAAATTAATACGTTTTATCTTACTAGATTCTTTTTATTAACTTCAAATCTATAAAGGTCTATTAGGTTCCGAAAGTAGATGAAAAGAGATGTATCTAATATATTATTACAAGGTTGAAAATAGAAAACTCTTATTTATTACTACATTTATGTAATGATTATCAAAATGTAATGAACCGAATTTGCATTAGAAACCAATTTATATATTATTCTGGTTACGCAAAGAATAATAATGATTTATTCGACACTAAAATTAAACCAACACATTCACCAGTTCTTTGCCTAACAAATCTTAGTTACCCTTTATTATAGAAACTTACTGACTGGAGCAAAGCATTAGTTATCAATAGTTATCAATCATATGTATTAAGATTATTAATATATTCCCTGGATTATATTATTGATTTTATGCAGTTATCAAACAATTTAAAAAAAATATATTTTCTGAATTAGAAATAGCTGATATTTTTAATTTTATAATATTTAAAAGCAATTTTTTAATATTTCAGATCAATTTCTTAACTTTAAGATATTAAAACTTAACTTCAGTTTCTCAGAATTTCCGATTTAAAGAAAAAATGATGTTTCAAAGTAGGCTTTTTAAAATTTGCAAATGGTTAGTTTATATACAATAATTAAAATAGCTTAATCTAATACTTAGTGTTTGCTTTTTATATTGTAGCTAAGATCATCGTCAAAATTATTGTCCAGTTTTGTCTTATTCTTCGAAGAAAATTTGTTTTCTATTTTCTAGATTATTAGATATTTTTACATGCAAATTCTTAAAAACTAATCCTCGTAACAAATGTAACATCAATAATATGATAATTAAATGTATTGTTAGTCATAGATATCATTTATGATTACATTATTTTATCATCTTGAAATACTTGTATTAAATTATTTGTATAAATACCATTTTGCATACTTTTAGCTTTTATTATTATGATGCAGTGTATCCTTATCCCCTATGATATATAATATAATAGTTTATAAAAAAAACTAAATGAAAATAATAACAGCAATAAAGATTAATATATAGTTAATTTAAATTATACAATCGGAATTATTTGTGTTTAATGTTTTTTCAACGTTTACAATGATTTTCTATAAGTGTGTTAATTATTACCTAAGTAATGTACATATCACTATGCGAATCATATTCGATTTTTTAACATTACGAAAAATAATTAATTTGTTTACCAAATAAACTGGTTTAAAATATTAGATCTTAAATTTTAATAATAGTCTAATAATTTTTAATAATAGTTTAATAATTTTAATAATTATTTTAATAATAATTTTAATAATTATTTTAATAATAATTTTAATAATTTTAATTTTTGTATTATTAAACTATAAAATTTACTTTTTCCGATGTAAGAAAATATTACTAATCCTTATGTAAGTTTAAAAAATCCAAATAAAACGTATGAAATGTATAATATACTAGCTCCTTTTAATAAAAAATGATTATCTCTTATAAAAAATTATTAGATTAAAACAATTTTTGTAAAATAATTCTATATAGATATAAATCATTGACTTTTTAAAAAATATATTTGATTTAATTATACATCTAAAGTATCTAACATTTTTTTCATAAGTGAAGAAATTGTTAAGCTTAAATTTATTTGTGTACTAAATTTAATTTATTGTATAGGATTAAAGTACTAAAAAGATTAAGTTTAAAAGGATTAAATAAAAAGTACATATATATATATATATTAATACATGTTTTATTCAAATTTCTTATTTGAATTTAATTATTAAAATTTTAAAACAATGTTCCACACTTTCATATGTAGTTCGTTAACAATACATCACAAATGGAAAATAAAAATGTATTTCTCAGTTTCAAATAAAGATTTAATAGATTATCGAAGCATTTTCTTTGCTATATTAATTGTTAGACTTTCATTACAGTTCAGTAATTTATCATGCACTTACACTGCTGTATATAATATTATATTACCTACTTATCGCACCAGTAGTTATTCGTCATTAACGCAAGTTAGGTCATCATTCTACATTTTTCTGATGTTAATTAAAAATAATATAGAAAAAAGAATGATCTTAAAATAGATATTTGTATAAATTTCTTCTAATCGTTCTCGATAAAATATTCAAATTAAACTACTATGAGCTATATAATGTATTATACTACTTTTGATTTTTTATTAAAATTTTTAATACAATACTTTTGCTTATTTATGTACTTTGTATTATTGATTTGACTTGCGTAATTAACTTTGTATGTCAGAAGCAGTATCAGGCAGTGAACTCAGTGTTCGACTCGTCATCTTACAAGGAAAGTGAATTTTTTGTAAGTTATTACAAGTTGTATAGAATTTTGTCATTTAATTTAAAATCATACCGATAAAATTATATTTCGATGGTGCTGAAATAAATTCAAATTTGTAATTTACATTGCAATTTGCGTTATTCTATATTATAAATGGGTAAAATAGATTTGAGTGTAAAATATAATACTTTTATTATTTTATAGAGCTAATTTAATGAGTATATTTAGGACAATTATTTAGTAGAAATTAAAAAATAAAAATCATATATAATTTCAAATTTTTTTGTGTTAGGAATAAATTGTTTAGGAAATAGACATTTTTTATAGCTGTATATTCATTGCATTACACTTTCTAATTTATTTTCATTAATTTGGATTTTATATTTTTTTACTTTTATTTTTGTTTTCTATTCTGTACATATTAGAGAGTTTCTTATTTATAAAGACGTGCAATGAATCGTTCTAGCAGGATAATTGATTGTAAAATATGATAAAAAATAACAAATACTGTTAGTTCAATATTTCACATAATATGTAACAAAAATATAAGTGAAATTGATAGAAACGGAGTTTTAAATTTTAGTTAAAATTTCTCGGGATTCATTACAGTAATTAAAAATATAGATGAATAATAATATAAATTATTCTTATTGAGGTAAGCGAAAATATTAGTTAAATTTTTATTGTTAATATATAACTAACAATATTATAATTCATTATGATTAAATTATTAATCCTAAGATGGCTATAAAATTATTTTAAAATTACTTTAATTAAAAATATAGTGTAAAAAAAAAATGATTAATATAGTTAGGAGCATATGACTAACTATATATTTACTTATCATATAATGTAGTATTTTCTCGTTTTGCTTTATAATATCAGTTAAATTTGACTAGAAATTATAGAAACCTTCATTATTTATGAAAAATGACAAAAGAAAATAACGATATAATTTTGAAAGCGTGATTATAATTATTGAAACTATTAAAATTCAATAACAATAATTATTCGTACATGTAGTGTATTCGTCAAATGTTTAGTAGATTAATTAATTTAAAAAAATTATATAATTTTATTGTTTGAAAATTATATAAGCCTGTATAAAATATATATTAATATTCTTTATGATATATTTATCATGCATTAATTTTAAAGCAAATGTTAAATTTAAAAAATATGTGATTTATAAATTTTAGTTACTTATAATTGGTAGTTTAAATTATAATTAATTAAAATCGAATGAAATAAAAAAATTTTTTTAAATAAAAAAAAAGTTAATTTTTGATATTTAATGTTTATTGTTTTCTAATTTAAAATTTATAAAATAGCAATTGAAAATTTTTAAAGTAATTTAAACAAGTTTTTGTTTTATATTTCTATCATTCTTTCAACAGAAAATCCTTCACATGTCTAACCAGATGATTGGGTTGAAAATAAATGGAAGTACTTTGTTTTTTTATGTCGTAGGCTTTTCATGTTCTAGATACTTTTGAATTCTCTGTAAAAGAAAGGAAGTGAAGAATAAGTAAAATCTATTATTTTCGTTTTTAGTTTATATAGTATTTAAAAAGATTATTTTAAGGATAAAAATGTGTAGATATATTAAAGTATTAGATTGATATAATTTGATGTATACTAATATTTGTTATTTAATTATATTTTTTTATGATTCAAAGAGTTTTCTAACAATAACTATATTTATTCTATTTGTAAATATTTTGATTTTGTAATTATATTAAGTCATAATTGTTATTTGTAGAATTTCGTTTAAAAAGAATAAGAGTTTTCTTATTTCAGATAAAAAAAGGTAATACTTTTAAACTATGTTTAAGAAGTAGCTAAATCAATTTTTTGGTTATTTCTTGTTTCTTTTCAATATTGTATAGAACAGATCACCCAATGTTGGTGAATAATTTTATTATTATCAATCTTTAAAAATATATATTCATGAAAAAAATGCACATGATTAATTTAAATGTACAATATAATTTCTGCTCTTAAAAATATTAGTTTTTGCTTATACATATCTAATTAATTCGTGTATTTTGAACTTAATTAGGCTTTAAATATCCTACTGCTTTTGAAATTGCGAATTTATTTTTTATATATATTAAAAAAAAATCTTTTAAATAATTTTTGTCTTAACAAATATAATATTAATAAATATTTTTTATATTTTATAATATAAAAAGCAATGAGTTTTAAATTTAATGTTTATATTAAAAATTATTTCTGCAAATATTTATGAAAATTTTTGTTCTTTATAAGTTTTAATAAATATTGCTTGTAATATTATTTTAAGATTCAAACAAAAGTAATATTGAAAGATATTCGAAATTTTAAATTATGCGTGTTTAACATTATTATTAAAAAATAAATTAAAGTAAATAAAAATTTTCTATGTATTAAATATACATAGTCTTAATATTTCAATTATTATCTTATAATTGAAATTTACTTTTATTTTGAACATTGTTGATAAATGTACATATAAGTTACATAATTGTATTTTTCTAGATAGACAGCATCCTTATACATAGGGTACAATGGCAAGAAAATATTGTTGCTATTTAGTAAAATTTAATTTTAACTTTTAAAGAATGAAAACATCATATAATTTTAATATTGGAAGCTATAGTTTATTTATTTCTCTTACCATTAATATCTTTTTAATTTGAATTTACTACTAAAGGTGGTATTAAAAAATCCATGTGTATTTAAGGAATATTATTGATATATGGGTATATATAAGATTAGAAATTTAAATTATCGTTTTTAAATGGATTTTGTTATACTTGAAAATTATATTTAATTTTTAAATTTATGTAGAAAGAAATAAAATTTCATTTTAAATAAATAAGCTAAATAGAATATTGAAATAATGATATATTTCTATTTTTTTCTAATAATGGATTGTGATTATCTTCAATAATATACAGTAGCTAAGTATATTTAATAGCTAATAATGCAAATAATAAAATATGTTAGTATTCTATATTCATATTATTAAAAAATAATTATTATCATTTTTTACCAATATAGTTCAATACAAAAGTTTTTAATTTATGCATGTTTAAATTACGTATAATTATTATTGCTAATTTGAAGATTATTACTTTGATCATGGAACAAAAATATTATCGCATGTAAATAATTAAAAACATGATTTATTTAATACTTTAGTATGTTTCTTTTGGATATTGTTCAATAATTATATTATTTCTAGTAATTATAATAATCACAGAATTATATATTAAAATCTAACTATTAATATAACTA
The DNA here is from genome assembly GCA_018907195.1 of Dolichoris vasculosae. Taxonomy (NCBI): domain Eukaryota; kingdom Metazoa; phylum Arthropoda; class Insecta; order Hymenoptera; family Agaonidae; genus Dolichoris; species Dolichoris vasculosae. The sequence goes on from JACCHY010000019.1 coordinate 2,389,878, forward strand.
TGTAAAAATTTTTTGTATAAATTAAAAACTGTGAATTGTACAAATTTTGATGTAAATTGCAAATAAACTTCCAAATTCAAAATTTGATTCATCTGTGTTTTTGAGTTATCATGACAGTCGTTTAAAAAATTTCATTTTAAAGAAAATACGATAAAAGTTTCCTATACTGAAACTACTTACACATCGTCCCATTTTATGGCTTATAACTTTTCACATTTTTCAGATCTAAACAAATCTCTTGGGATTATGTATTCTAAATTGTAAGTTTCAAAAATTATTTAAATAAATACTAAAATTTTTCAAGGTATCATAATAGAAAGATTCAATAAATAAAATATATTTAATAGTTTTATTAATTAATGGAAGTTAACTCTAATTATAAGGAATTTTAGTAAATTTTGTAGAAATTTCATTTATCTATTATAAAACAAGCAATTTCAGAATAAATTATTTTTAATTGCTTCTTTATAAAAATAATTTTCATATTGATACTTGATTAAGTTTAATTTTTATTTAAATTGTAAATATTTAAAACATTTTCTAATATATTTTCATAGATTTCTTGAATCAAGAATTAAAAATTATAACAATACTTGTGTCTATGTGAAATGGAATATAAAAAATTGAAGAACAATGATTTTATAAAAAATATATCCAAGTTTTTAAATTAACTTCAATGATACAATCATAATATTTGAGATTCTAAATCAATCGTGTCATATCAATATTTTCGACATTTGCGATACGATTGTTAAAAACAAAATTTCCCTTTTATAAAAATGTATCAATTTCTGTCATCGATCTACGATGTCTACGTTAGCGCAATCAACTATTAATACGTCGTATTTCGCGATGAACCTTTTCCATTGCGACTCTCGGGTTATTTATTCTATTATAAAATACTAGTTCTTTTCTTAGCAATAACATTTTAGTGATATTTTGTTTATTCGAAATTATATGCTTATATAACAATTAATATAGTACATAAAATATAGAATTAATATAAAATTAATATAGAACATAAATTGAATTATAAATTTTTAATAAATTTCAAATTTTATTATTTAAAACATTTTTTATGTATTAGAATAAGAGATCATATTTTTTCAATTTTTATTTTATTTTATAAACAATTGAATTTTATTCAAAGTATTTGTGTTTGAGATATTTAATAAAAATTTTAATCATTTAGACTAAAAGTATAATATTTGTAGTTTTAAAAATACAGCAAGTTTTACATTATATGTATAAAGGTAGAAGTATAGTAACAAAAAATAAGTAATTTAAAAAATATAGATAATTAATTTTTAGTAATTTAGTTATTTAAATACTATCTGCCTCTCAATTATAAGAATTTAAATAATATAATATGCAAATTTTTATTCTTCAAACTAACTTACACTAAATTAAAAACGTATATATTTTAACATTTTAAAAGCAGTATTCTAAGATAATGAGGATTCTCATTGTCATTATATATTTGTTAAATGGAGATTTAGAAAGAAGAAAGATAAGTTTAGAAGTAAAGAACGAGTAAACTGTCAGTTGAATAAAAGGAATTTTATTTATACAGTTTTATCTAGACATAATATGTCATTTTAGAGAGCTTTCATATTACTTATATATTTATTCTAACATTGAATGTATAAAGATCGAGTAAGGTAATTAAAAATATAATATTTCAAATACTGACATTTTATTATTCTGAAAAGATAGTTAAACTACTATTTCTATGTATGCATATATCTCTAACGTTTTGCAAAATTTGAAAAATTTGAAATAATCCTAGTAACATTTTGTACAAAATATTAATTTATTCGCTGATTATAAGTACGATGAAGTATTGGACTTACTATTAGAATTTATTCTAAATGATGTTAAGACGGAATTGAATTCTTAAAGCGAATAAATAAAGTTATTGGATATGTAATTCGTATTTAAACTGTTTGTACTCTTAATCTTCTAGATAGAAAGAGTTCTTCAAAACTCTGTTGAATGAGATTCATACATAATCTTTCATGTATTACTAAATCATATATCAGTCAGTTTATTTTATCAAGAAGATGGATTTAAAGAAAAGTAGGATTAACTTAAATTATATTATATTCACGTTTTATTTAGATAAAAAATACAATTAGAGATAAAATAACATCAAATAAGAAGCAGAAAACGAGAAAAAGAAAGTAAGAGAGGATCTATATTAAATATACAAATTTGTTATAAAATTGTGCAATTTGAAATAGTAGGAATCATAAATTTTTATTAAAATATCTGCTTATACTTATATATTACTTATTTCATATATTAAATATAATTTACACAGATGATAGAAATAAATAAAGAGTTAATAGTTTTATATAGTTTTTTATATGGTAATGTAATAAAAATTATATTTTACAGTATAATAAATTATTTTTATTGTAAACTAATCAATTATATAGACATTGAATTTTATCTATTAAATAATTTATTATTAACACAATACACATAAGTAAATTTGCATATACCATGGAACTGGATACTGTTATATATAATAAAAATAAATACAAAAATCCCTCATAAGATTTTGTATGATATATCGCTATCAGTTGTAGAAAGCTCTGTTACATTGAATAAGATAAATATTTCCAAGAAAGGAAAAAAGTTACGAAGTCTTCTGTATTCAAAAATAATATTGGATAAAAATGACTGTATACATAAAAATATTTTAAATACATACACAAGATATATATATATATATATATATATATATATATCGATATGTATCAAAATTAAATTAAAAAAATTCGAATAGAATCACATTTTTTATAAAAAGATAAGGAAATTAATCTATATTGATTTAATCGTTAAAGTAATTTAGATTTTGATTAAAATAGAAACACTTATATTAAATATATTAAATATACTTTATAAATTATATAAAGTATTGTTATACGCATTATCAATATTTTTATAATTTTTATATGAAAGAATTTCAGACACTTTTAAAATTGTCATAAAATAAATATTTTTTTATTTTGTCTACAAATTTTGTTTGAATAAAAAAATAATCTATATGTAATTATACATAGCTGAATATAGCTTATAACATCGGTCGACTACTGACCCTTAAACCCTAAATATTGGAACACTGTTAGCTCAACTAAATCTCTTTATACCTCAACAAGGAATAAAGAATATTAATTCAGTGTAAAATAAAAGAAAACATAATATCAAAAATTATGACAAGTAAAAATCTGAATAGTGTATTAATAAATAATTTTATTTAAAATAATACCTAATATAAACAAAAAAGAATTTGTTTTATTAAATAAATAAAAATCTGAATTATCAAAATACGACAGTGATTGAAATTAATAATAGATCGTTAACAAAACTAATAAAAATAAATAATAATTTAATTCAGTTGAACAAGAATGAAACACGAACCGCCATAGAAATAATTAGAACGCAACATAAAAGATTATCACAAAAGAAAAAAAGTTTAAATTTACAATTTTCACCCAAATCTAATAAAATGAAATAAGATACTAATAATGTATGAAAAATAACAAAATATATATACTAAAAACAGAATCTTGAAATAATAATAATCTAAAAACAATAATTGATAAATCTATAAAAGAAAATAAAAATAATGACAATAATGGTGAACAAATCAAACACACTGAAACAAATGATATAATAATAGAAGACGTACGAAAAACAATGAAAATAGAAAAAAATTGAAGGAAAAAAGAAGAACAGTTGAAGGCAATAATATGAACAAATGTAAGAACAAGGAAGTAGAAACCATGCAAGGAAATAGAAACGAATACGCTAGTAACATTTGACACTTGCGAGCTGAAAAACGATAGGCAAAACGGTAACAAACCTCCACCCATGCATATAAATACCAATAATCAAAATACAATAAAACTAATGCAGACAAACAGAAATATTAAAACCTACTACATAAAATACATACACAGTAATAAACATATTATATCTCAAAACAATCGTTGACTTTAATATCACTATAAAACTATTAAAAAGTACAAACACAAGTTACTATACATTTACACCGAAAACGGAAAAAATACACACATATATATTAATCGGATTAAACACAAATTTCATAGAAATAGAAATCTTAGAAGAATTAAATAATATATACAAACATTAATAATAATATACAAACATCTGAAATGCAATTTATTAAAGTGTTGCGTTTCACTACACACAATTCCATAAAAAATAATATATTATTTCCTATTTGTATACTCCAAATTTCAACAAATGATAACAGAAATAAGAAACGAAGTATAAAATATTTATACTATCACAGAATAATTTAGGAAAAAACAATTCTAGAAAATATTATACAAAGCCATAGTTGCCAACTACTAGGTGATATGTCACATAATTAGAATATGTAATACTAATGTGTAAAATGTCCATCAGCATATACCTGGTGAATGTAAAATTAATAATGATTAATAAGAAATTACAAAAAAAAATTTTTCTGTGCAAATTGTAAAAATTTTGGACACCCTGCTACGTATATGTGTTGCCTAAAAATATTAGAAATTAAAACAAAATAAAAGCAAAAGATTATGAAATAAAAAAAACAAAATGAATAAAGTTAATAAAATAGCTAAAAGAGGTAATATATTTATTATAGTATACTTTAAATATCCTATGCAAATATGATAAGAAAAATTATATAGTAAACAAAATGAACAAACAAAAACAAAATAATTCTCAATCAACATACACAAATACATACAAATAATGACAATAGCCAAATGTTTAATAATATAATGCAGGCAATAAAAGAATTAAAACAAAATGAAAAAAGTACTCAAATTCAACAGCAATCATAAATAAACGAAATTAAAAAAGCTCAAAAAAATTATAAAGAAAACTTTTTAACAGTATTCTCAATAATTTACTCCAAAATAAAAACAAATGCACAACATAATAATACACAAAAAATATATTCATAACTCTAATAAAAAAAATTTGAAACACTTATAATTATATCACTAATACACAAAACGCGACAAAATTACATTTAGTTGTAATTTTGTAAATACTTACTCGTTAAAATAAAAAAATATTTACAACAAAAATTTTTATAATAAGTAAATAACTTCTGGTATAATAAAATAAAAAATATCCCAAAAAATCATCCAACAATAGTTTCCCAAAATTAAATCAATTTTTAAAACAAAAGAAGATATGAATATACCTCCATTAAAAATACTATATAAAAATACCACAAACATAAATAAAGACAACAATACCATTATAATAACAAAATAACCATTATAATAACAAACATCGGAGATAAACTCAATTTACTAGGATTAAATTATTCTAAAATACATAAACAAAACCTTACATTTGGTAAATCAAAACTCAACAATATAAGTATGAATAAAACTAATAAATTAAAAGAAAAAATAAAAAATTATATAACAAGAAATATTAGTATAACAACTTTCTCAGTAGAAAACACAACGGATAATCCAAAATAATCAGATAAAGAATCGATTACTTTATTAATAACACTCGGATAAATAATATTTTTAATAAATTATATAATAAAAAATCATTAGGATTCGACAATATACAAGATATAGTATTGAAACATATTCCCAAACGAATCAACATAGAAAAAGTATTCAATACCACGTGAAGGCATAATTTAAAAATTAATAAAAAAAAATTTTCTAAATATCTAATAATATTAATATGGAACACAATACAAGTAAATTCTCCGATACTCTTTTATATATATAATAGTCATATTCATCATTTATTTGATCTTTGTGAAACATTACAAAAACAATCCATATCCTTTGTAGACGATTTAATAATTTAGTATCCGGTAAAAACACCAAAAAATCAAAAACACAATTACAAGAATTATTCAACAAAATAAACGATTATTATAATATATGGAAATTAAAAATTAATATAAAAAAATGCGAAACTATTTTATTTTGAAATAACTTATCCCAAATAAGTTGTATCAAAAAGGAAAATCTGTAAAAAATTTCATATAATGGGCAGTCCTACCAAGAAACAGGCAATTCCTCACAAACAAATAGTCAAATGTTTAAGATTATATTTAGAAACAAAATTAAAATATAATTATCACAAAAAAATTCAGCTTGAAAAATCAATAAAAGTATTTTAGCGATTCAAAAAATTATTTTATTTAAAGCACTTAAACGGTAGAATAAAAATATTATGTTAGCAAAGATTTATCAGACCAATCCTAACATACGGCTGCCTCATCTGGTACAATATAATAGCACACGAAATGATAAAAATAAGAATTTTCGTAAGAAAATGTATAAGAGCCTGTCTTAGTTTGTACAGAACTGAAGGAAGCTTTTATATAAAATATTATACAACAAGGTAAATCTACAAAATCTAAATTTCCATGTATTAAATTAAATAGTAACCATTTTGCAAAATTACACCACATAAAAGAATACAGTTTGATTTCCAATACCATATACCCAATTCCAAAATATTTCTTAAAATGTTTAGAAAAAGATTTTACCTCTCCAGAAACACTTACCTTTCTATATAATAAAGAATTCCTACAAGATAAAAACAATATTTCAATTATATACCATATTAATAGAGAAAGATGTAATATATATAAATTACAAAGCAAATTTAAATGACAAAAGTAATAACCTGTTATATAGATACAATATGGATATATCACAAAAAGATGAACAAAACAAACACTGAGAAAATATGAAAAAATATTGGAGGCTAACTATATAATAATAATGACATTAAAAAAATTCCCGAGTAAATAGACATATAAACCCACAAAAATTAATATATAATTATACAAACAAAACGAAAACATAAAATTAAACTACTATGCCATTAATCTTTAAAGTGATTAAAATTTTAATAATTAAATATTTTCATATGTAAATAAATATAAATTGCTTATTTCCCATAATTATTACAAAATTCGTGTTTTCTCTCCCACACCCACATACATATACAGTCATCAAGAAATCGAATGTAAAGTTTTTTTATATAACACATTTTCTGTATATAAATAAAAATGTAAAAATATAAAAAAACTTGTTCTCCTATAAATGATTTTCATACACAAAAAATCTTAATTGAAACAAAAAAAAAAACAAAACAAAAAACCTGTAGGACGGTGATAGCTGCAAAAATCTTAATTAAAACAAAAAAAACAAAACAAAAAACCTGTAGGACGGTGATAGCTGTAAAAATCTTAATTGAAACAAAAAAAACAAAACAAAAAACCTGTAGGACGGTGATAGCTGTATATAACAGCATATAGTCATAAGTAATTATTATATGCAAAATCATTATTTATTATGATTGAAAACAATAATGTATTATATAAATATTGTATTTATTGTGTTCAAATAAATAAATATTAATAAATAAAAATAGCTTATAACATATACACGATCATAATGTCTATTTATATTTTCACTTAGAAGCATAAATACCGAACATAAAGAGAAAATTTTGTTTGTGTGAAATCTATTTATTGTCCAATATCTTTTTAACATAAACAGCAAATATACAGTTTTTGCCTAAACTAAAAATGACTTTACTTCTTGTTTATACACTATTATTATACAAAAATAAAACTTGCTACAAAATTTATATCCGTAATTGAACATGAAGATATTTTTCATTTATGTAAATATTGCTAAATAATATTCAGTATTTTTACTATTCATATAAAGAATTTTTAATTTTATAAAATATTACTTTTATGTTGCTTTACAAATTAAACTACATAATAATAATATTGAATAACACGATTTTCAATATGGAAAATAGTGATTATTAGTAGAAAGAGTGTCATTAGATTGTTTATATTTTATTTATTAAATTAGTAACTTTCGTTATTATTTCTTTTAAATAATAGTAATAAGTACTCATTTATATATATTTATCTATATATGTATATATTCCAAAAAATATATTGAATTTGTGACATTATGTAAAGTGAATTTAAAATTATGTTAAATTTTAGTTTAATTTATATAATTATTTAAATAAAAAATCATGGAATAACTTCAGAATAAAATACTATAAATTATTTAATAGATCAATTATAAATTTATTTTTAACCAATTTACAGTTAAAATAAATTTTTTAATAATATTTTTCCAAATTCTTCTCAGTTATATAAAAGAATACTTGCAATAAAAATAAACGCTCGAATAAATTTTGTTTCATTTCTAGTAGAGTTTGTTTATCGATTTAGTACGATTTAGTATCGATTTAAACTCGAACTCTACTGAATTTATATAATCATAATTCCATATATAACTAAGTTTCTATTTTAATAATAAGTATCAGTGCAGGATGCATAAATTGAAGTTTTGATGTTCATTTAATAAAATATAATCGTAATATACTCGCTTTAGAAAAGGAAATCTATAATTATATAAATGGATATATAAATTTATATAAAATTAATACTATTAAATTAATACTATACTTTGGGTTTGATTTGGATTTATAACTACTTTTTATACATTTTCTAATTAAAAATTGTGTGATAAAACAAAATGATATGCAACTGAAAAAATAACCATTGTAGAGATAATTATTACTATTTATACTCGTTTATTATAATTAATATTAAGGCTTTCTGATAATAAGGAAATATTATTTTTCGAGTATATTCTCATATATTATTATTTATTTTTTGATTATATGATACTTTGATTTTGAAGCAGAGTTCAATTTAAAAATAATTAAGAATATTGATTAAAACTCATACCTATTTTTTCAATAACTGAGCACAATATTAAATTAAAATTAGCTCGGAGATTTTGTGATTTTATTATATTCATTTTATATTTATTTCAACATAATCTATTAATTCAATTTAAATTATGAATATTTACAAGTAAATTACTAAAATTGCCTTTATTTATACAATAATTTATATAAAATTGGAAGAAATTTATTTTATATAATCAATGACTGTGAATTTTTTTTGGTACAACTATTTTTTCTGTTGATGAAAATAGTTTACATATATTTTGTGTCTATATAAAGAATACTACAACATAAATCTTTGGTATAGGAAATGACATTATTATTACTTCGCCCCTTTAACATATATGAATCTATAATATAACATTATAGTTCCAGTGAAAATGAATGAAAAAAACATAATTTAAACATTTACATATATTTAAAAAATTATATGTTTACAACAAAATTACGTTATAAAAAATCAAATTTTAATATATGTTTCTACTAAAACTACACATACATGGTGAATATAATTTTACTGTTATTTTATTATTTCAAATAATCAAGAATTGGTAATAAAAAATTAAAGTTTTACTCAAAATTAAGGCTTTCTTCCATTTTAAACCTAAAATCTAAACAAAAAATTACTTCTGAATTTGAAAAATTAATAGTAGTTTGAGCGAATAGAAATGATAAATGAAATATACACTCGTATTGTGAATTTTCAATATATGATTTTTCTCTTCATCTGCTCGACAGAATTTTCCAAAGAATAAGGTTCAAAAGCAGACTACTATACTTGCCGATATTTACATAGATAATTGAAATCTAAATCGTAAACATTAACTGGATATTTCGCAGACATGCGGTCAGCGTATTCAATAATCGACATATTATGCATGGAAACTACTCATTATGCCAAATCCAGCATGAAATATGAGCTTTATTTGCACGATTAGCTATTCACAAAATTAACCCAACTTATATTAAACATTTTTTACATACAAAAATGTAAACATAAATATTTGTATAAATAATTTTTTGTGCATAATGCTTTTACATCAATAGTTTATACTAATAATATAATCAAATAAGCTTTTTCGAATATAGTTTAGTATCTTATGTTAGAATTTTATTGTATTCTAAAAATTATTGAAAATCTATATAAAAAATTTAAAAAAAAAATATTCATTGTTTGAGACATTTATGATATATCTTTTCTATATATGTATCAATATTTAAAGGCATATCAGTAATATAATTTTAAATTAATATATTTTAAAATAATAATAAAATATTAATTTATAATTATAATAATAATAAATATTCATATTTACTGAACAAATATTTGTAAGTTATTTTTTAAGAATTTTAATTATGATTAAACATCAGTTTTTATGCATCCTATAAAAATATATATTTTAGAAATAGTTTAATTTCTAGTATAAATTAATATAAAATATAATAAATAAGTAATTGTTTCAAAAAATGTACATAACTTATAAAATAATTAATATTAAAAAATTTAAACGAAAAAAAACTTCCAAAAAATAAAAGCATTGTTTATGTATAGTGCTTGTCATTTTCAAAATATTTTAATAATTATAAAATAAAATGAAAAAAATACATATTATTATCAACTATTTGTTAAATAAGCTAAAATGCTGCTTATGTAGAAAATTATTTTCCGTAACTATACACACGCATCTGAATAATATTTCTAACTAAGATCATCATAAAAGAAAAAAATATCAATCCTAACGCTCATACTGTTAGCTCCGAGCGATTTGGAAGGTAATATCGAATGCAATTGTATGGAAGGGACGAAAAATTGCGTATACTCTTTTGCTTTTTAACGAAATATCATCGACGTCTATGCCTTCGGGCTATGCGCATCACTGTCGTTGGCCATCCGTTGAAAATTAACATGTGAATGATCTGCACGAAATACCATTACAAACGAAACTACAAAATGAAATTAAAAATGGAGTAAAAATATCACTATCCCTCTTTTTATATTCGTGGTTATATTATGTAGGAAAGAAAGCTGAAAAGAGAAATGCTGACTACTAAATATAAACAGCATGGAAATAATAGTTGGGAAAATGAAAATGTAAAAATACCTTTGAGATCTTACGTACTACGGTTAAAAAAATGTAACGAGTAGACAAGCTTTGGCTATTTCACGCTTTCCTGTTTGTTTGCTTTTTCGTATTCGTTGGATTTGTCCATTTTCCCCTCTCTTTTCTGCTGTTCTTGCATTTTTAATTAGGAGATTTCCGTGCTATATTCTTACTACTTGTTTATTATATCCTTTCGAAGTGCAAAGCTTTTCGCTTATCTTTTTCATTACTTCGATATTTTTTTCCTTATAATTTGGCTATTTCTTTATTTTTAATAATTTTACTTGAGCACATACTTGGGAAGATAAAATATAATGTTGAAATAACCTGTTGAGTTTTATTATTATATTTTTTTAATTAAAGTTTTTAATGTCCAAAAGCCTTGCGTTGACATATTATAGAAAAGAGATCTATATATATCTAATACTAATAAAAGAAAGTATTAAAGATAATATTAATATTAGAGTTATTGTTTTAGAGTTAAGAAATAATCTTTTATGTACTTAATAATATAGCGATAATTTTTAATAAATGGTAAGATTTTCCCTTGCTATTAAAAAACAATTAACAAATTGAATACAAAAGGTAATTTAAAAATAATGTAAATTAATGTTTCTATACCATTTATAAAATCGAATGTATTAAAATTAAATAATTAAAGAAATTATAATTATTAAATACATCGGTTATTTATTCATTTTAGCGGTTTATTGAGCTTATATAATAAATCAGTGAAATTTTATGTTACTCTAACTATTTTATTCAAAAACATTATTTAATTGCAGTGCATTGTATTATTATATAGATTACATTATATAGTATAATTTAATTTTATACTGTATCTAGATTCAATACAAAAAAATGTTTGTAGATTAAAAGTTATATACTACAATTCCAAAATAATAGTCAGAAACATACCATGTACGAATACTTGTGTCAAAATGGTAGAATAATGACCTATTCAATACTTAAACATTGTGCAAAATTTACGAATGTTAAATAACAAGCAAGTTTATCTTTTGCACATAATAAATTAAATTAACAGTGAAGGAAATAATATTTATTCATTTAATAAAAATAGAATACAAGAAAAACTATTGTTTTTAAAAATACGCATATAGTTTACTATTTTCTATTTTAAAAAAGGTAAAAGCATGCGACATCTTTCGCACTTTTATCTACATAAAATATTAAATTAAAAAAAAAAGAGAAAACTAGTGGATATATATATTCCTAAGAAAGATTTATTTGATACTCTTAAGTCCAGATACATAAGTAAAGGTAACATTTTTCGTGAAGCAATTTTTTATTAAAAGGAAAGTCTTTCACGAAATGTGTTCAGATATATAATAAAGAGAAGATATTTTTAATAGACAAAAATACTTATTCTGAGAAATGAAAAAAGTCTGATATATATTAATTTGAAAATATAATATCAGTGGGTATTAAGATTTTGAGAAAATTTGTACGAAAATCAGTAAGAAAACTATCATTGTAATAAATTGTAGTTTTTTTTTCATATTTTGTATCCTTATTATTCTTGTATTATCATGTATAGAAATTTATTGTAAAATTTATTATCTTAAATTATTACTTTTTTAAGAATGTATTATGTTAGTCTTTTTTTTTCTTAAAATGATGCTTCAAGTAATGTTAATAAAAGTCTTGAAAAGGGGGTACATTGAAAACCTTTTACGTAGATGATTGAACTATGACGGATTGAAATTGAATCGTTCATCCGTTATCTTGTGATGTGAACTCCAAAGAGCAAAATGTGAATATTGAGTAATTTAGAAACTTAAATTATAATCAAAATATTTTCTGAAAACTAGTCAACGCTTTGTGATATTTTATTTTTCAAAGTATAAAGTTATAGTAAAATTATGCGAAAGAAACAAATTCTTTTATTCAATAAATTATATGAATATATGTATTAAAACTTTTTTGTGCAAGCACTTAAAATGGATTAATATTTATAAATTCTATTTTATTCAGTAAAATATAACAAATAATTTTTTAATCAATATAAAAATGTTTTCATGTTTTAATTGTATATTAAAATCAACTCTTAATATATAGTTTCTTTGGAATTTAATATATTTAGATAGATATGGTTGGAGAGCCATGATATATAGTACCTGTAAAATAACTGAATATGAATACTCACTGCGTTAAAATATATAACATTAAAACAGTTTTTAATTGAACTAATATTAATTCTATACTATTTTTTTTAAAGTTTAAGGTTTTTTGCCTGTCTTCACGAAATTTATCACAACGGAGCATCATACATGCCGACAAGGAAGAATATAGACATTTAAATTTGGAATACACAAGGTTTTCTAATCAAATATATCTATTTTGTTTATATTTTGCGTATATAAATTACGTTACATATGGAACTATCAGTGAAAATTAAAATTGAACATTGATAATCTACCAGCCTCTACAAAGTTGGAAAAATAAAATCAACGAATACGACGTATATTCTATGAATCGTGTGAAGACGTAAAAGAATTCAATGGATGATCAATGTGAAATAAGCATACTGGACAACTAGAATTACCTTACAATCACAGCGTGAAATTGAACGTTTCAGCTTTTTCATTTACTCAACTACATTCATTATTTATAATCAACAAAATTAACCTTTTTTTATATAGAAAAATTAAATCATTAAATAATATTATTTATACAAATTGTTTATAAATTATGACGTGCAATTATTAAAAAAAAATTATAGATAAAATTTAGGCATATTATAATTTTACCGTATTATTTCGTGATTTTAAATATTAATATTATGAGTTTCATTTTTATGTATATAATTTTAATTATCGTAAAATGGGGTAAAATTATGATTTAAAATTGAAACGATATCTTTTATATGCATTTATGGTAATTTATTTTCCCTTGAAATATTATGTAAAATTATTTTAATACATAAAACTTGAAAAATTTTTTCTAATAAGCTGTATCAATAAGCCTTATATTAAAAGAAAATGAAAAAACTTTTTTTTAAATATATTATATCGATTATAGGATTTAATTATTTAAAATTTATGTATGAATTGAATATAACTTTTATTATTTCTAATTGAACTAGTTAATTTGATAGTTCAGTTCTTTCTTTTTAATTTATGTAATATTATATATAATTATAAATATTAAAAGCCTTTTCTTTAATCGATAGTAATAATAAATACAAATTCAATTTAATCGAATTGAAAGTTAGAATAATAATCATTCGAATTTTATTAGTATAAGTGATTATAGTAAAACAATATTAATATTTTATTTATTGTTTTCCGATGATATTCTAGATGATTTGATAATTAAATGAAATAATGTAATATTAAAAAATCATTTTATATATATGTATGTGTGTTTTATATAAATATATCTCTTTTACTTAAAAAAAAATATGACTTCATTTAAATTACGAAGAATATTAATATTAAATTAAAATTCAATATTTAATTTACAAAAAAAATTAAAAAAGTTTTTATATTCAATTTAAAAAATCAAAATTTATATATCAAATTGATTTATTATGAGTGAAAATATTTTTTAAAATTCAATGTTACTTTTTGCAAATTCTTGAATTAATATTTCTTATTTTTTAAATCATATTTTACATCGAAATTTATGGTATTTCCTGAAAATACATTAAAAGAAAATGACTATTAAGATTTATGATAGTTGATTCAAACTATTATTGTAATAATTTGTTCTATATAATCAGAATATATATTCTATGCTATTTGTTTATTATATAATTAAGTATACAGTTCTTCAATAATATTTCTATTTAATTGAATCGATTTATTTTATAACCTTAGTATTTAATTTTAAATTTATGCAAATTGAAAAAATACAAATTCTTCAAAAGTAGTAAGCAAAATGATTATTTTTATTTGTATTACTTTGTAATTAGTGAAATCTATAAATTATTAAATATTGAAGAAATGAGTATAATTGAGAATAAAAAATAAATCTCTTTCTTTCACAATTCAAAAATACTTCTAATTGACTTTTATTAGATTTCATATATTATTTCTTACTATATGATTGAATTGAAAACTTGAAAAAATTTTTTAATATTAAAAATAAATAAAATAACGAATAAAAATTATAATTTTAGCTCATATTATAAAATATTGTTTCTAAATATTTTGCTAAACTGTTAAATGAATAACTTTATGTATTCCAAATAATTTTATTCCTCTATGTAAATAATGAAGAGATCAATGCATTCTTTTATTAAATCAATGCATATATTTTTATTAAATTTATCAAATATAAATTTCGGTCAAAAAATTTATATATATAGTTTATTATATCCATCTTATACTTATAACAGATTTGTGAGGATTGCAAATTACAAATTTAAATTTTGCTAATTAATATTGAATTAATGTTAAAACTCATAGAATAATTCTTAGAATTTCAAAATTTGTTTACACCTTGATAAAATTTCAAGTATATTATTCAAAAGTTATTATTAAAAAACGTTAAAATATTTTTCAATGATAAATAATATCTTAAATCTAATATGAATGCTACATCGATTTCAATTATATTGCTGATCTATGTGTTATTAATTTAAATCGTTTAAAATATTTGTTTCGTTGAAAAGTTATAAGAAAAATAACGTACCGTAAAGTATATTTAGTAAATTTAATTAAATTTAATATTTTGTCTACTTCATGTTTTAATTTAGATTTAATATCTTTATATTTTAAAAATGATTTACAAAGATAATTAATTGTATTTCAAATTTATTTACTTGTAAGCATAAAATAAATCCCTTATTGAGAGACATATTTTTGTAAAATAAGGCCCTTGCTATTATAATTTAAAGTTTCTAAAAATATGCTATTAACAAAGTACATAAATATGAGAATGGAGTGTTTTTTAAGAGCTGTTGATAATTAAACAATTAAAATTAACATAAGCAATAAATTTCTAAAGCGAATAAGATAAAAAAATAGATTTTACAAATTTTATTAAATTTAAACATGTAATATTTAGTAGTATCTAGTATATTGTATGTATGCATAAGTGTATACATGTTTTATATTTATATGAGATTACTTATTAAAGATGTTCGCGTTACATCTAATAAATATCAGATTGTATTTTCTTAATTAGTAGTATTTTATCAATTAACATACTTCTATATTGTATTTGATTTTTATATTCGACTCTGTTATAAAAGTAAGAGAATATGAATTATGATATTTGTAATTTGATATTTTCTATGTAAATAAAAATATTTACTAGATTTTAAATATAAGATTATTAATCGACTTTTTAAAACAATATTAATGAATATTTTTAATGAAAAGCCTAGCATTAAAATATTTGAATAAAATTTAAATAAAACAATAATTTATTTTTTTTGAAACATCTTGATTTAAAAAATCACTTATTCAATATATTATTCATAAATTTGATGTCCTAAGCTTTTCAATTTACCTAAATTTTTCTTGAAGTAAAATCCTGTAAAGACTATAGCAAGCAGATTTGTTGCAAATAGCACTTCGTATTTCATTATTCGCTATCTTTATGTATTAATTCTATTCACAGAAGTGGGAATCTCAAGGAAATCTGATGACTTTAAAACACTGAGAATATTTATAATCATTTAGGAAATACATAATAGGATAATAAATTAAAAATTAGTGTCTAAATACATATGACTGATGAATAAAATTTTTATGTAAAATACCAATAAAATATACATCTCTCTTAATTTACATTAAAAAAATTACGATGCAAACAAAAGAATTGTTTTTTAAATTTACATGTATGTCGCTATTAAAAATTTCCTGTATTTTTTATTTTTTGCGGAATATTTAAAAAGAATATACATTTCATTTTCATGTTAGAAAATTTAATGAAACGATGGGGAGTTCGAAAGTATGTGAAGCTACATATAACCAGATGAAGGATGAGATTGGAATTTTCACAGTGCCAAATGCACTTTTCACTGGTTACTGCTGGCTAAACTTATGATATATGGAAGCTAGTAGTTTATACTCTGTAAATTTCTTTCTAATAATGATAAGTTCTAATCCATAATTAATAAAACAAGAATATTTTCATTGTAAAATAAAATTTAATTAACACTTCATCCTAGTAAATTTATATAAACTTATTAATAATAATTATTAATTATTTTAAAACGCATAAAATTATAACTTAAGTTAATTTTTAAACTATAGAAAATATTATCTAAATAATTTTTCAATACAATAATGAAAAAATTACAAAGTATTAAAAAATATACAAAAACTTATATACCAAGAAATTCTTTTTTATAAAATTAGTATAACTACAGAAAAAAAATTATTTAATAAAACATATTTTTAAAATCATAAAATTTATATATCAATTTATAAGAGATTAAAATTTATTGTACTTTATATCTATTTTAAATTATATATTCTTTATATTTATGATTAATATTATATGTATATCTTTATAATAAATTATTGTATATTTTTCTTTTGTTTGGGTAAATTAATATTCATCTGATCTCAATATTATGAAATTTGAAATTGTAAATATGAAGATATTCTGAATTATAATATATGATAATAATATAATAGTAATATTTATATTCTACTTTTAATAAAACTTATATTCGTACTATTTAAGAAGTAGATTTTATTAATTAATAAAATATAACTTACGGTAGTAAATATAAATATTATTAATTAAAATATATTTAAAAATATATACACAAAAATTTGTCTCATAAAATAAAATAATTAACTGTTTTATTCTATCTTGTATTGTATTTAATGAGTAGAAATGTAATTTTTAATAGGATTCATCAAGAATTTTGATTAGAATATATAACTTATATATTTATTATTAGTAATAGCAAACGCGTAATTTAATATTTTTATTTATTTTCTATTTTACATTAAAGCAGAAATAATTCTTCTTGAATTACTATTTTTTTATTTCTTTTTCTATTCCTTCCTATATGCTATAAGCTTCATTGTTTAACCTGTAGTGTTATTACTACTGAATAGTTTATTTATATTTATTTTTTTCAATAGATATACAATCATCACTGGATCATTTAAAAATGTCGAAATTTGAATACTGCGTTAGAAAAACTATGTATATAAAAGCGTCGTCAGAGATTTCTCAAGATACTTGCAAAATAAATTGAAAGTCTTGTTCTCTCAATTAACAGAAAAAAATAATAAAGAAAGTAAAAAGTATAAACATAAAATTGTAAAAAAGTCTCAACAACGTCTTAAAAAATTAACTTTCGCTCACCGTAATCGAATGGGTCATTCCTGCTGAGATTATCCGCTGTTTTATTAAACGTCCCCGGCTGTTCTTGCCCTGGTGCCTTTCTCCAACCGTCGTCTTAATAATTCACCCTAATTCTCACCTTTTGTGCGCACTGCATAGCCGTAAAATCGGCTTTTGAAGAATTACCAAAGTGCTGCGCGTAATTTTCGTATTTTACTTTTCACAGAAGTCAAGCCGCGAATACAAACGCTTGCAAGGATGGCATGAAATTTTAAATCGCGACACTTGGCTTGCGCAGTTTATTCATTAACAGCCAGGTTGGACTAGTATGGCATCGGAGCAGTCATTTTGAGCATCGTCTAAGCTAAGGCAACTTGCTGCATGTTTAAAATTGGGGGGAGTAAAATAATCGCCGCTACGATCGTTCATTTATTGAATGTGAAGAGAAAACACGCCATCTGGAAATTAAACACGCCAGTTTGAAAGGAAATAGAGCGTCTCTAGGGAGTAAAGTTGATCGCAGAATGATGATTTACTTTTCTGTCGATTCGCTACTATGTTTTTCCTTACTCATTTATTTATAATTATACAATTAATTCAAAGAGACAAACTTTCTTTTCTTCAAGTTAGATTCCTTTATCGATCAAAATATATTAATACATATAACTTCGATTAGAAAGTATACGATTATTTATACAAAGTTTAATTTTTTATTTAATGGTAGACTAATTTACTACTATAAAAATTATAAATTATATCATAATTAGTTTGACATAAAGTTCAACAAATGTTATTAACAGTGCTATAATAAATGTAAAAAGATTATGCGTAAATATTATAATACAATGGTACATATGAAAACATGAACATTGCTTCCAAATATTTAAAGAATACATATATCACAAGCAATTTTATTTAAAATAAAAATAATATTCATATTAATACCAATCAGTTCGACAATAAATGTTTTTCATTTATTTATTCAACTACAGTAATTAATTTGTTAAAAAATTAAATAATAAAATTTCTATAAAATTTTACAAAACTTTATTTTAAAAATTTAGAAAAAAAATTTATAAAAAATTAAATACAATTTTAAAATAAATTATTAAAATAAGTTAATTAAATACTAATTTTTTTGTATTTTAATAAATTGTTCAACATACAATAAATGTATTATTAATATAATATAGACACAATATATGAATTTCGCATAAACACTCTACAAGGTCAATAATAATTAATTTTTCAAATTTGATATAAAATATAGATATTTTTATGTTAAAAGTTCAAATGCTTAAAAATTCAATTAACATTTTTAAATAACGTTTTTAGTATAAGACAATTTATTATGAAAGGATTTATATTAAAAGAATTGTTTTTAAGTATAATTTTATCCTTTGACTATTTTAAGCTTTTTAGTAAATTCATGTTTAATTCCAAATATTGATCCAAAGATAATAATATTTATTATAAATTAAAAGTTCCAGTTAATCATAATGAGCAATAATAAATTATGATTTTAATATTTTAGACAATTATTGTCATAAAAATATGATGATGATTAAATGAAAATCGTCTTTCAATGCAGATAATCTAATAAATCGAAAAATTTAATCTCTGGAATATTTTATTTATAAAATAGTAAAATAGTATTCATAAATTCATAATTCATAAAAATTATATTAAAATGTGTAATTAATAAAAAAAATATTAAGTACAATGATAGATTCTATAATGTAATATTCAATATGATTAATTATAATTTTAACAACCGTTATGGTAATACACATTACGATGAATCTAACATGATATTGATGTAATTCTAAAACATATACGTAAGTACGTTGAGGTAATATTGTATTATAAGAGCATAAGTTTTAAATTTGTTGTTTACAAAAAAGAATGGTATAAAACAAAAAATGATGCAGTATAAAAGCATTTTTTTTGTAAAAGTAATTTTTAAATTAATACGAACCTGTGATTGCGTTTCATTATCTCAGTGGAGTTCGCCATAGAAACGCAAAGTTCATAGTATTAAAACTTTCTTAAAATTATAGTCTCATGGCCCTGCCATAAAAGTTGTTTGCATCAGTGTTATCAGTGCTTTCATCAATTCTTGACATCAATTCTAAAGCTTCGCATACTCATCTCTGCCACGTATCCATGAAATAAATTTTTGGTCTCGTCACGCTTCATACATCGACAATATAACTTGCTACGTATGCCAATCTATATGCATCACGTACGAGCCCATCCAGGTACATAACCTCGCTTCGATAAAGAAGGGTTTTATAACCATCGGCGTAAGCGCTTCTGTGCCCCCGGGAACTTTCGTAGCTCGTAAACGTTGAGCGCCCGCTTTTACGACTCATTTGCATTCTTACCTTTAAAGACTAAGTCCGGCAATTAAACCCGTCCAGCGCAGCTGCGTGTCTCTTTACGGGCACACTGCTCGTATATTCCAATATCCGTGATATAATTCTCTTAGCAATCGCATGTCATTCCCCTGAGATATGAAATATTGCTTCCTTCATCTTCCTTGTATTATATACATGCGGATGTACACGTGTGTGCCTATGATTCGAGCCCTCCTAGAACCTGACGTTCTGGTACTTTTCGTCCCTTCGGATAGTTGAAGATAATTTAACAATAGTAAAGAGAAAAAAGCAGATGACGCGACGTGAACCAAGAAACGCACGACTTAGAATGCTACTGTAGATCTCCTTACGAAATTGAGA
Source organism: Dolichoris vasculosae (assembly GCA_018907195.1). Lineage (NCBI taxonomy): Eukaryota > Metazoa > Arthropoda > Insecta > Hymenoptera > Agaonidae > Dolichoris > Dolichoris vasculosae. The sequence continues at coordinate 2,410,807 of JACCHY010000019.1, forward strand.
GGTGCAATTGACATTTGTGAGATGAATCTGTAAAATCTCAGATGATGTTGCTTCAGTGTAGAAGCAAATGTATTACGAATTCTTGGTGATTGTTTAGACATTCCCTCAAATGCGTTATGACTGATTTAATATTGGAAAATATTATCAATTATTTTGCGACTAATCCAAATAAAATTAAATGCTTAACACTGAAAAAAAAATTCTGTTTGTTATATTTTTGTACCCAGTTTTTGATTTTATTGTACTATTTATAACCAATTATTTATAAACTTTAAGAATGATATTACTAGTACTGTTAAATAGTAAGTAATCTAATTTGAAGATATCGACTTTAGATTTTAGATATTACTATTAATCATTAAAATTTCCTTTAAGGCAATATAAAGTAGAATATAATTAGATTTAAAAAGTAACGATGCTTAATAGCAATCGTTAAAATTAATTTTTTTATTTTTCTTGTATACAGGATTCCGATTCGACTATTCAAGAATAGTCAGACAGTGATCAAAGACATTTTTTAAAGTGATCATTCAAATATGTCGATTATGAACATTAATGTTCAAAAAGTGAGCTACATATTGACCATATTCATAAATAATAGAAAAATATCATATAATTATGTAATTATTCGAACAAGTGTTAGATCTGTAAAAATGAAAGATCAATGAGAAACATACATTTTATAATTATTAATATAATTATGTAAAAGAATTTTTAATTGATATAGATTTTCCTATATCAAGAGATAAGGTTTTATAAAAATAAAGTTTTTTTAATAAATTAAAGATTGGTTCATTTAAAAGAATTATTGCAAAATTTTATTTTTTTCTTAATTAAAAAAATTAGTGAACTTTTTTTAGTAATTATATTATAAATTTCAGTAGCGAAATTCAGTGATCCTAGCTAGCAGTCATATCATGATAAAATGATGGTTCAATATTCCTTAAACATTATTTTTTGACAGTAACACTTATGTCGTTCGTAGTAGTACTTCTTTATTATCCTCGTACAATGTATACACAAAGTGCAATATCGTACGACCACCTAGTTATTTGAATTCAAATCTTTGGAAAGATATAGACGCACTGATCTTACGATATCTTAAAAGTGTGCACATGCCAAGGGAAAAGTGGTCAGTGAAAATGGAATTTTTCCGAAAGGCGTCTCTTTGGTCGTGCCTACATGTCGTGCCGTAGCCTTTTAAGAAGTTGAATATAATTGTATATTTGGTTGATTAGTAGTTATACTAGGAAATTCTAAGTTTGTGGGTCCTAGATACAATCTATTCTGCTTGGCTATTTTACCTTGATAAGAATTCTCACGCATGTCGGTTTTGACAAGTTTATTATTACCTGCTTTCTAAGCTCCAAAAAGATAAATAGAAAAATGTAGACAGTAAAAAAAGTAGAAATTGTTTAATAAAATTTTTATATGTGTGTAAGATTTATATATTTTTCTAAACCATAATAAATAATAAATAAATATTAATTTTTCTAATAGAAACATCTGAATATCTAAATATAGATTTAATCTTACTTCTATTTATTAATTTAAATCTATTAATCAAACGTCCAAAGTTTTTTTAATATATATTTATTAATAAGATTAATAAGCTTTATTGTAATAATTCCTGAATATTTAGTCTTATATTTGCATTATTTATTTATTGATTGACGCAAAAGAAATTTAATAATTATGTGAATAGAATATATCTGATGATACACAATATTTAGATAAATCCTTCATTATTATTATAATTAATACACATCTAGATGTTTGAGCTAAAATGTTTTTACAAAATATTTTAGCAGAAAACCAAAAAAATAATTATAAGAAAAGTAAAATATAAGTAATTTTAATATTATTTAAATTATTAATAAATTATATTTTTTTTATTTAAGAATTAAATATGATTCAAATTTTGTTTCTTAAAAAGTTTCATGAATATTGAATTTGAAATATACCCATAAAAAATTTAAAATCATTTACATAATCTTTAAATTTTTATAGATATTTTGAATACAGAAAGTAATATGAAATAATGAGCTTAAAAATTCTGTATATAACATTTATATTTAGTGTATTATATTTTTCAAATTCTTCAATATACTACCAACAGTTTTTTAAATTCTTCTGTATATTATATTCAATTTATTAAAAGATTCATAAAGATCTTCTATTTTGTATATTTGTTAAGATAACACAATTATTTAATTGTTGATATAAAAAACACAATATATGCATTCATAATTACTTATTTAATTAAAATAGTGCTGATTTAGAAAATAATAAATATGGTATTTAAATCAAAGTAGTCTTTGAATTTTCGATGCCAAAAGTCTACTATTTCCAAGAGTTCATGATCGAAATCCCTAAGACTCGGAAGATTTGTATTATCCTCGCCTTTTAGATACATAATACCGTATACCCGTATAGACAGAAATAAAAGCGAGTAAGTATGTCTATATATTCTTACACTAGCATTCACATACGTGTATGAAAATAATATCTATATACACTTCCCGTATTTCGTCACATTTTAGTTCTAGATATAGACACGCACATCTTTCATATTCTCATATCTTCTCTCAGTTCTGACAGTCGATCGGATTTTATAGCCATTTTGTATAAACGCCTCCGTTTGATCGGAACGAAGTTCCTTTGCAACTGGATTCAATGAAATCCGATACACCTGAGGCGATTGTAATACGTATATCTATATATTGAGTCCTTTACAGGTTGCCTGGAAAAACGTTCGTGGTGGCACGTAAAGTCGAACCAACCTCTAACCCTCTATCCTTCTCCCACCCGTTACCTATAGCTTTTCTAGCACCGCTACTGACATTTTCTGCTTTCATCGTCCTTCTATCTACGTTTTTCATTTGTGAACTACCAGTGGATATGTTCAAGTAGATGAGTGTAGCAGTAAGAGGAACGAAAGTGAAGGGAATTCCAGGGGATTTGAGGTGGTAGCCCGTTCACTCTTTCTCTGTGTCCAATAGTAAATCACAGAAAAAAATCTTTACCCAATAGCACTTTTTTCTACTGAATAGACTTATATAAGAATTTTTTTCTATTTTTTTTATTGATAGCTAAATAAATATTAATTAACAAATGATTAATAAATAGATTTTCTTCATCAAGGTAAATTTGAACTTTTTCTTAATTTTAATAGAAAGTTCACGAAATATAATTAATATATTCTCTATATTTTACTTTATTTATTAGAAGCAATATCTTTTTTAAATACATATTTTCATATGTAATACTTAAAAAAATTAAGTGTTAATATTAACAAGTAATCTTCATTATACGTCAATAATTATAATTTACACCTTTTAAATATTAAATTCTGTAATCTATTTTAGAAATATAATATATTTCATTATTGATTCATATCTATTAAAAATTATATATTTTTTTAGAAACAAATGTAAACTAAATATTCATAATACAATTATATTTATTATTTATAACCAATTTAAAAGATTTCTATAAAAACAAATTGTATAAATTAAGTTATTACTATTAGTCATAAATAATTATTAATCCATAGTAATTACATTTAATTAAGTTATTTTGTTTTTTTTATATTATTACATATTATTATGAAAAACATTTAGATTATAGTAGAGTGATTAAATGCATTTTAAAAAATCACTTGTAATTAAATTTACATTCTATGTAAAACTATGTACATTTTTTTATTAACTATATTGTTGAACATATTTTAAACTATTCAATTTTATTATAAATTATATTTTGATTATTTTTATATTCATTTTGTGATATATTTTTGTGGAATAATATCCAAAATAAATTACATATACATTCTTAATTTTTTAATAAACCAATTTAAGTAATACAAGTTCAAATTACCAAATTTGAATTAGTATTCTGATACATTGTGATATATAATTATATGTAAAACAATAAATATTCATGGAAACTTAATTCATTCAAATAATTTAAGAAATATATTTTATAAAAAAATGTATTATATATTGTATTCAGTAAATATTGATGAATAGAATTTTCAATTCAAGTTATATGCTATTTATATTATTTCTATAAGCTAATTTATTTAAATTTAAGCTGCAAATATAAAGTAAAACATAATATACGGATTTCTAAACTTACATCAATAATAGCACAGTTTTACTTACATCTATTTAAAATTAATTTACTTTAATCTGTATATTTGTAGTTTATATATGGTAACATTTCTGAAGTTTGTACAATATTCACCTGATAGGTATATTGAAAAAAATCATATAAATATAATCCATATTTAATGAATAATTTGTGTCTATCTAGTATTTATAGAAATTAATACACAAATTATCTCTAATAATTCAAGAAAATGAAAATAGTTTTAAAAATATAAGAGCTGATGAATATTATTGCTTTACTTTTAATAATTCTACTTACAATAATATTCGAAGATAATTTATTTTATTAAAGTCAAACAATCTAGGTTGTGTTTGATTTGCTTCTCGATCATGAGAAATAAAATGATTGTTTGTGCTTTAATTTTTATATTATATTGTTTTGTTATTATTGTAAATTAAATTTTTCGTTTAAGAAATAATATAAAAAAATATCATTTTATATTAAATTTTATCTAGAACTATTTTATACAAAGCATATGTTATATTATATTTTAATTTATATATTAATGGTTTATATATATATATATATAATGGTAATGAAAAGTTATTTTTTTTCCTAAATAACAAATTTCCTAAATAACAATTTTTTTTAATAATGTAGTGAATTAAATTTTTTAAGTAAATAAACATCATTTTTAATTTATTTTAAATTCAAGATTTAGTACCCTTATTCATTCTTATTTACTTAACTCCAACACTTTGATTCTATGATAATTTTAAAATATTCAACATAATAATATTTGAGTTATATTTAATATAAAATTACAATATTTTTTTTATATTATTAATTTCTTTAAGATAATTTCATATTTAATAATAATGAATATTATGTACATTTTGAGAAATTTCCATAAAATAATTTTAGAGAACATGAATTTATGTTTATTATCACAAAAATAAAAAATAAATAAGAAATAATTTACATTTATAAATAAATTAAGAATTATTTTTGATGCATTAAAATTGCATTGTTGTACGCCTTATATACGTTAATGTAATTTAATTTGATTCTATGTATTTTATGTTTATGTATGATAGGCAGTGGTCTTGATTCGTTATCTTTTACAAGGCACTTTTAAGTAAATTTTTTACAAACAATATATACGCTACGCTTTATTCTTTTTTTTTCTCACATTCACAGAAATAAACAATTCTATTCACACTCATACCGTTCAACGAAATATTAAACGCACTGTTTACTTAGAAAAGTGTTTTCATACTGATACAGTAGTCATAACAAAGAGTTAGTAAAATATGGAGTCAGAAACGAAATTATATGTGATAAATTAAAGTTTTTCAATATTTGTTTTTAACCATTAATATCGGATCCTTACATTTTGGTTCATGAAAAGGGTACTTGGATTATAAGTAGAATTAAAACAAAATAAATTGGTAGATTTACGTATGGCTGATCTATTTATAGTGCTATCGATCTGTCGTATAGTTATAAGCTATTTGTACTATTGTTTATATATTTTTTTTAAATTATTTTTCTGCATCAATAGAAGTTTTATACTATATATTTTTTCTTCATATAATAATGAAATATAAAATTTTTCTATTTGCTTTAATTTTTTATATATAAATATTTATTTAATATTAAAAATTATTTAAGAATGTATATATTTTAAAAATTACTGCTATGAATGTTTAATAAATATAATAATTAAAAATTATTATATAATATACTTTATAAAAAAGATCTGTATTTAAATTTAAAAACATTTTGATTTATTTTTAGAATTATAAGAAATGAATGATTGAATGTTTTAGAATGTTGTTTTTTCTATTCATATATATTATATTTTTCTATGTAATAATATAATATTTTGTAAAAATTTTTAATTAAATACAATATTTTATATACAAATAAAACAGAAAAATTTCATATTTTCACAAGAAGTAAATGCTAAAACATGTTATTTCTATAATTAAAAAATGATAACTTGAAAATCATGCTTTTAAATTATATCATACAATAATTTCAAGTTTTTACAACTCATTTCAAATAAAAACCCATTATTTTGTATTTGCATCATTTTACAACTAATAATTCATGATTCATAAAAAAAATTCGTACATAATTTTAATTTTATCATTTATCCTTCTTACAATATATATCTTAAACTTAAATTATTATGTTGGAGTATTTTTTTTAAATTCTTTATAATCTGCAGATATAAAAAACTTACTACTGGCTATCCTCCATCATTTTTCATAATAAAATTTATTTATCAAAAATAGATATATCAAATGAAATATATGTATAAAATTTATCTAAAAATCTAAAAAGATCAAAACTGTTTCTGATATAAATATTTTACCAGTCCTAGAACCCTAAAGCAGAATCTATTACACTCGCTTCTAAAGTTACTTTAAATGCTGTGTGTTCTAAAAAGAATTACAGTTGAATGTCTAATGAAATAATTGAAATTATGTTTAGATTGATTTCATTCTTCTTCTTTGCAATCGCAATGATCTCTATTACATATTTCCACGTGTTTGAGTAAATATGATCCAACGATAAGTCATAAAAAAACTGCATTACTATGAAGCATCACACAGAAATGATTAAGTTATAAATCTCATTGTTTGACTTTATCAAATTATCAATAAATTCATAATAGAGATTATGCTAAGATAATATCAAAAGAATTCATTATTTTAGTCTTGGTAACGATGTAAACGATCTCGTGCAATGACTTACTATAAAAAGCAACGAAGTAGTAACCTATAAAATTGGCAATAATCAATGATCTTGACAATAATTATAATAAATTAATATCTAATGAAAATATTCATTGAGATTATAACTTTAAATATTACGTTTATATTGAATTTTTAAATAAATTTAATACACATAGTCTAGTTATCATAAGTAGTACCAAGTAGATATTGTAATTTTTATTGAATGTTTTTTTTGAAGAACACATTGATAATCATCAAGATATGAGAAGAAATGTAAATAAATAAGAAGAAGGTAAAACTTATTACATTAAGGTTTAAGAGTATTAAAAGTTTGCACATTCTAAAAAATTATAATCACTAAATTTTTTTAATTAATCAGTTTTACTTTCTTCATTTCAGAATATTTTTAACGTTTACATAAAAGAAAATTTATTTTTTGCATGTATAGAAGATTTTAGAGTATATAGTAAAATTACATGTTAAGTAATTTTCTTGATAGTAATTTTTCAACAAAATGATTTTATTTTGAGTACAACTTAGATTAAAATATATGAAATTTTACTTATTATATTTTTCACATAATCAGTTTAGATGGTTAAATATTTTAGAATTTTTGTACCAAAGCATATTATACTATTATTAGTTTTCATTTAATAAAAATATTTACAATATAAAAAATTGCTTAATATTTTTCGTTACAAATAGAAAATCAGGTGCAAAAACATTATGAATTCACAGAATGAAGTAGTAAAAAATCTTCACATGCATTACCCTAAGGTTTATTTCCTTAAAATTGAGTATGCTTAAATATACATATTGTAAGATTTTTATAATTTAAAATAATAAATCAATAATATTTTTCGTTTCTACTTTAATAGTAAAGGGATTACGTTAACGAACATCACAAAATAAAAATGAAAGCTTATTGATATGGATGGTGTCATATCGAATGATATATGGTCAGTTCTCCTTTGAATAAAATTATTTCGGTTGTTATTTTCTCTTGGCGAAGATATTCTCGAGAAGATCCTTAGTAATGACTCGATGGGGCCTCGTAGGACTTTCGGTTGTTCGCTGATAGAGTCTACTATTGATGGCAAAGAGTTTTGGGCTGAGCTCACAGCGAACGTTAAACCACCAGTCGCAGACAAAAACCGCTTGGCTGAACTGCGTGCCGTTAGGACAAAGGAAGGTGGCCTGCCGTCCATCTATGTCGCAATAATGCCAAGCTTGGCATCGCGTCTCGACGTCCGCGAAAAAGCCTGGATACGGTTGCTCGTCGCAATAGAATTGTGTGTACGGGACTCTGCTCAATACTGGATAGTCTGTGCCCGGTCGACCTGAAAACATAATCAAAATTAGTGGATGCATTAGTTGTTGCCTTGTCGGATAAGAACACCCTATCAACTTTCAGTCTTTGTTTAAGCTATTTATCATATCAATATTTCCTTTCACTGAAGTACTAATAATTTAATATTTTCCTAGTTACTCTGTTAAATACTTATAAATATACGTATGTTTCTTATAGTTTTTAAAAACGTATAATATAGTTTCCTTGGATCATAATTTTACTTTCATTATATTTTTAATATAACATTTTTTACTAATGAGTAACGTATAACAGTGAAAAATGGAAAACAGCTGTAAAGAATAAATACAAATATTTAAATCACAATTCTAATCGATATTATACACGAATCACTAAAATAACTTTTTATATTATTTATTTGAAATTAAACTTACATCCTGAAAATTAATTTATAAGTAGAGCATTAAATAATTTATAAGGATTACAGTTTCTAAAATATTATAAGGATAATTTTTGAATATTAATAAAATTCGTTTTATACCTATACGATGCTAATAACTTAATACCATAATCGAATTTCAATTTTTGATAAGGATATTTGCAATTTCTAGAATTAAATATAGTGAAAGTCAAAAAACGACGTTTACTAAAAATCCAAATTTTTACGATTAAAGTAAAGTTGAAATAGTTTTCAATTTGCTTTTTCCTATTCGAAACTAAATATTCTATCTGCAATTGTATAAAAAAGTATCGTAGCGGATTAATCTTTTCTTATGTCTTTAGATCAGATATGATATTTTTTTAAAATAGCCGCATCTACAAATTTTGTCAGCTATATAGCAATGGTTAATTGGGATTCTACGAGCAAATTAATTAGCAACGTTTGCCTAGCCATTATCTGACTTCATGCTAAATTGTATTAACTAAAAATTTCAAATAATCCACTGCGTGAAGCTGGAACGTAATCATAATCAAATAAAATAATCACATTCCTGATATTATAGTTTACGAATAAAGTATAGATATCATAGAAAAAAGTAAATATCTAGGTATCAGTTGAATAGTTGCTCAAATTATCGGTTAATTCTTCATTTCATTATCGATTTTTGTTTTTTACATATCTTTGACTTTTGTCAAATAAAGATTTACTTTTAGCTGTTCCGAATATTTTACGATATTACACTATCGATTATATTCAATTATGTTTGATTATAAAGTATTCGTGTATCATATAAAAATACTTATAATAAAATGAAGATAATTTCAATATATGTATATTTAATATAATTATAATTTTACTTTTATATATGATTACATATATAAAGTTATGCAAATATTTATATATGATACATTTATGAAGTTATGCAAATTTCTTACTAATGTTTTGATTATTAAATCATAACCAACAATTATTAAATATTCCCTTTTTATCTTCATCAAATTCAATTAAGAGAAATAATAAAGATAATAAAACCAATAATTTCTAAGGAATAATTTAGTATTGTGGAATATAACTTTTTATAAATGTGTAAAATTTATATAATTATAAACAATAATGCCCTATTTATTGGCATTTAAATAATAATAATGACGATTGCTACTAAAGGATTTTATAAACGTTCAATAAATATTTTTTTAAGAGTTTATTTTTAATAAATTATTAATCAATTTTCGTTTATATTTATATATCATACTTAATTTTGTAACTAATTTTGTGAAATATATATGCAAATTTATATACAAATCTAGGTGTGTCCATTAAACCAACTGCTCTTATTAGTGCTACTGGACATTATACTGTATAATTGGCCAGTATTTCTCTATTGAATTTTTTTTTATTTATTTCTATCAATCATTACACGAATAACTTCTGTTCATTTCTGAGAATTATTCCATATTATATCGATACTATAATAAAAATTTCCATGATTTTTTTTTAATTTGACACACACATATATATATATGTATATATATAAACTATTCATTATTCTCATAATCATCAAAAAATAATATTTTAATAATAAAAAAGTTTTACAATTCTTTTTTAAAAATGCTATGCATTTACGAAAATTGATTGATAAAATTTTAAATCATTAGAGATGCTTAAATAATTAAGTAAGTATTTATTGCCGAAAGAGTCGGTATATAACAATTACATTAAAATTTATAATTTTAAAAATTAAATTATTTTTTCAACATTTTAGATTTATTATAATTATTACTAATTAGATTTTTCGTCAATTATAATTTATAAATTTAATAGATATTTGATTTGCAACGTTTATATAATAAATTTAATATTTATTTAACAATAAATTGTATAAAACTGCTGTTTGAAAAAAGAAAGAAATAGGACATGTATATCGAGTAAGATTAATATGTGGCTAGAAGAAAAGATGCATTTAAGTCTAAGTATTAACACTGCTTTGCTAATATAATCGGAAAGAAGTTTCTCCCTGATGTCTTGTATAAAGCTTGGCAACGTGAAAACTATTTCAAGAGCTTATCGACATGCGCGTCGCTTGCCAACTGCACATATTACTAAGTTCCAACACTTGTTTAGACGTAACTTTAGGCTGGTCGTAATTCATTTTTCGTTCTTTTAAAATAACAGTGATCGAAATGTAAAGTTTCAATTAGCTTTAAAGAATGATTATATTAATAAATTATTGATGTATATATTTTTCAACATTTAGAAAATAAAATTATATATGAGATAAATTATGCATGAAATATTTTTTAATTTTTATTTTCGAAAATGATTTTTATACTTTCTATATCTAATAATGACAACTTTTACATTTAAATTTTATTATAAATCTATTTTTTTAAATATTTTCGATTTGAAACGAATTATCGACTTATCGAGATTGAAATATATCTTATATTAAAATTGTAAGACATTAAAATTTTACAACAAATTTTGAAGCTATTTGTATTATGCTAAGGTATGTTTTTGTTTTAAGGAACGTAGATATATAAACATTTTAATTTTAATATGAAAGAAGAAAATCTAAAAATTTATCGCATAATATATTATAAGTTTCTTTCTTTGAAACATTAATTTATTATAAAGAATTTACTATATTTACTATCATAAATATAATTACAAATCTTTTATGGAATATAATTTTTAAAAATAGATTTATTTATAATCAAAGAAACAAATTTCTTCAATTAATTTTGATAAGAAAATAAATGCAAGCATTCAATTTTTGTATATAATGCTTTTAAAATATAAATATTTTTTAAATTTATAATGAAAATCAATTAAAATACATATGGCTCGTACGTTTTATTATTTTTACAATCATCATCTTATGTTTTAGGACAAAAATTTTGCTTAGACATTTTTTTTTAATTTATAATAAATTATATTTATATGTATATAATTATCGGAACGATTCAATTTTATAATATAATGCAAAAATATTATAATATTCAGAAACTGCATTAAAATTATAAAATGAACACTTACGTATATAAATTAATATAACAATTAAAGATATAATAATTTTAACTTTTTAAAATATTCTTAAAATTATTTTTGTTTGAAACGTATTGGTTTAATTTATAAATCTATTGTAAATAAGTCGTCAGCTTGCAATATTTATGCTAGTTCACCCTAAAAGCAGAGTTGAAAGCATAATTCGGAAACATTTAGAATTAGTAATCTCTTTACCTTTCCGAGTACTGTTACAGCCAATATTAATCAGTGCTTTATAATTGTCCTCGGTCTCGGTCTACATAAGGGTTAATGAATCTCACGCAATAAACAGAAGAAAAAAAGGCTAATAACAGCACTGGAAGCTAATGTATTACAGATCCAAAAGAGAATTGCGTGAAACAGTCAATAATGTGTAAACATAAGTATGGTAAAATAGTACATCGGAAAATCCCTGGTATCGAACAAAAATGCAAATTGAATTTTGTCTCTCACTATCGATTTGTAAATCTATCTATAAATCTATTTATCCATCTATCTTATACTTTTATAAATAGATAAGTATTTCTATCTCGCTTTATCAACTCGATCAAGTGTATTTGAGCCATGCAATGTAGACGAGAAAATTTGGCAAAGATATTTTGTAGGCACCTAAACTAGATTTTTTAGTATATATACGAATCTATGTATATACATAATTATTGAAGATATAAACTTGAAATGCGGTATATATATGAACCAGAAATACGAATGATCTGGAAGAAATATTTTTGCGGGATGAGTTACTATGCATATCCAAGAGTACAAAATATACGGTAAGTTTCGTTTTGTTTTCATTTACATTTTTCACTTTCTGTAAGAAAGTAATGCAGTTATAAAACTTTCATAAGATAAATTAATTATATATTTATATTAATAATATAATATACAGCTTGTTATATATAATTTATTTACTGTGTAATATAAATAAAATTAATGTTCGTACATTTTCATCTGAATTTAAAATAATTTTTATCCAAAAAAAATATTTTCTCTGCACATATTCGATTCCAATTATGAATAATTAAAATATATTAACATTCTTCGAATTCAATTAATTGATTAATAATAATTTATTATTAATATTATTATTTTAATATGGGTAAAAAAATTCATTGTTAACTTACAGAAAGTAAAATTATAAATCTTATTATTATTATCGTTATTATCAACAGTTTAACAATCCGCATCTTAAATTTTAACTACAAATCTTTCAAAGATTAAATAAATTATTACCTCATCTAGATTAAGAATTATTTATGCGTGATTTTTGTAACAATATTTGATAAGTCATTGTAAAAAAAATATTGGACGGGAGAGATCTGAACCACCATTTTTTACATAGATTTTGAACTAAACCTTGTTCTCATCATTGTATATATTATTTATTTAAATTACATGATAATTTACTGACATAAAAATATTAATTAATATTATTTCAATCATAGTACTGATATGAAATATTATTTTCAGAATTTTCTTAAATAATTATGTATTTGTAATTTGTACCTATATTTTGTATAATTTTCGTGGCAAATTTATATATTAGTTAAAAATACAAATATATAAAAAAAAAAGGTCCTATTTCCAAATAAAAATAAAATAAATCATAAAGAATAATCTCAAAATAAAAATGCAGATAAAGTTAGTATAAAAAAATAAACAATAATTTACTGCAAATTGTACTTATATTAAAATAAATCATATACATTGATAAAACTAAATAAAACGAAGGGAGTTTATATATCGACTATCGAATTCATTCGAAAACAAATTAACAATTTGACGTTTAACTGTCTTTGATTGCATGGTAGGCTATAGTAGTCGCTGCATTTGCAGAATTCCAACTAAATATTCATGTTTAAATACATTTTAAAATATACAACATATTTTATTTCAATAAAATTACTTTTATTTTTTTATTTTAAACATGTATAAGATTTTTCAATATTAGGAAGTATTTATTAACATTATACATTAACTAATATTATTAAAATATACAATATATAAATAATATAATTAACAAAAATGTCAAATAATTAGCATGTAAAAAACTATTACCTTTAATCATTTCAGTTTTCTTTGTTTATAACATATAGCGTAAGAAAATTAATATAAATAATTAAAAGTACATTTTTAATAGAAAAAAAGAATATAACTAATTAATCATATTTATATAATACTTATTAATTAATCAATTCTTGAGTTAAAAATTAAAAAATCATCTAAAATAATTTATGAAATAAATAAACAATAAAATTAATTTTTAAAATTGATAGCGTAAATTAATTTCTCATGTTGCGATGCACAAAATACATTTGGATGTGATGCGTCATAATATTATCCGGTCATTGACCTATGTTGCTATGACAGATGGTTTTCCGTAAAAAAGATAAAATTCCGTTCGCGACCCACTCTCATGATGAATCGAATAAAAATTTTTTCGATAATACATTTCAATTTTGAAGCATAATTATTTTTCTTCTACAATGATAATTTTTACTTAGACACATTGTTAACAGTTAAAGTTCTTTGTTATCTAAGGCTTTTCATACCGTGCATCTTCTACACTGATGTGTGTATGCGCTTGCGCTTAGACAAGTGTGATCGATAAATTCTGTGGCACGCGTGTTGTAAATTTTTTACAGTATAGGAAAAATGCTAAATTTTATCAAAATGCAGCTAGCGATATCATATTTCTGATGCCAGTTCATGGAAAAAATTCGCGAAAAAGTGCTTATTTGATAAGAGTCAAAACTAAAAGAAGAATCTAAAGTTCTTTGTATTTCGTAGAAAAAAGTTATTGAAAAAATTGATTGTTAGAAAGTGTATATAAGTATCGAGAAAATTTGAAAGAAATTTCTTTTCTTAAAAATACGTATTTCTTAATTCAATAATATAACAAAGCAGCATTAAAAATTTTCATCGATCAATAAATTGTTTTAAACAAAAGATTTCTTAGTTGGAACTAAAAAATCTTGACCAATCTATTGGAAAAATAAGTATAGGAATAATTCTAACTTTATTTAAACATAAATTTCCTGAATTTAATTTATGATATTTAATAAAAATCAATGTATTATTTCAATTAAAATAAATTGTTAAGTGATGATTTTCATGATCCATATAATGTTATTTTTAAAGTATATTTACTCACTTATAACTGTTAAGTTGACAATTCCAATTTACCAAATATAAATGTATTCAAAATTTGGTTAAAAAAGACAGATTTTCGTATTAATTATTCACTAACTTTAACATTAAGGTTAAATTAAGGCGCTATTTCGAGACTATTAATTTTGATATTATTTTTGTATTTTAAAATTGATGAATAATTATAACTTTTTCTAATACCTTGATAGACTATAACTGTATATTATTTAAAGTACTATCTACATATTAAATTTAATAGTTTCAAAAATTTATTTTAAAATTACAAAATTTTAAAATTTATTTCCCAAAACATTATTAATTATTAATTAAAAATAGTGAGTATTAATTAATTTTATTTAGAAATAATTAATAAATAATTTAATAAAAATTTCATACATAAGATAATCTGCTTATTTGCCTATTCACTCGTTTCAAGCTTTTCTTCGCCTTTGCCTATCCTCATTTACCAAGAAGATAGTCGTATCGACAACGACGTCTATGATGACGACAATTCAATATCTTTATTGCCTCACTTTATATATTGTCAGATTTCTACACTCGTGCACTCGGCTTATTTTGGGACACAGAAAGTTGGAAAATGGACATTGGAAAGTTTAAATAAACAAATGATCGTGATTTTTTCCTTTTTTATGTATATATATATTCATAGAAACATTTTCAAAAATTATGGATGAAACTATTTATTTTAAGTATTAATGTATTAAATTAAATCCTTCGAGTTGATCAAATATGTAGTTAGAGATGTATTAAATAAATTTATATTAAATATATTCGTTCCTAATAAATTCATTTATGAATATTAAAAGAGTAGATATTAGGTTGTGTTTCATGGGATAAACATTATGTTTGCAATTAGTAAAATAATTTTTTAAAGTTTTGATATATATTGATAAATTTCAGAGAGTTACTTTTTCATAATAATAAAGATAAATTTTTTATAATTGTTTATGTATTCTATATTAAGTGACAATACAAAAAAAGTTGTTAAGAAAATTTTATTTTCCATTATTTTAATTTCAAATTAATTTCAAATAATGCTGTATTTAAAGTATTTTATGAAAAAGCAAATATGGACAAGTATGTTTATATGTAAATACACCTATATTGGAAATGTATGTAAATAGAACATGAGGAATTGATGATTTTTAATCTAGTTTGATTCCAAAGCATCAATAACATACAGGTATTAAAGTCTGCATACATTCAATTACGTAATCGCAATTCTGGAAGTCCATAAATATACTTGCGAAGGATCATTCTGAATGTATATACACAGAATTAGGTCTAGAGTGAATAAGAATGAGAAAGAGAATAACTGAGAAGACTGGTGGGGGAGAAATAAAGGCTTGGATATCTTTGTTATTCGGAGAATCATAATGCGTGCAGGTGGACTGTTATCTATCACTGTGCGCATCTCCCAGTGGAGTAACCTGTCTAAACAACTTTGTACCGACAGGCTGCTCTTTCTCTCTCTCTCTTCTCTCTCTCTCTCTCTCTCTCTCTCTCTCTCTCTCTCTCTCTCTCTCTCTCTCTCTCTCTCTCTCTCTCTCTCTCTCACACACACACACACATACACACACACAGAGAGAGAGAAACATACAGATATTAGTAAATACCACCGCAGAACTCGTGCGCTCTTTAGAATCTCATTGGATGGCAGATATGGCTTCGTATGCCTTCGTGCTGCATGTATGTATATCGTGAAGCGTGCGCCTATGAAAAAGTGAACAGAGACGCGAAAATAAGTTATGTGTAACGAGATAGAATAGATAACTAGGAATACAGGCAACGACGACACAGTTTCGAACTCGTCCAGAGCCTTCAGAGCTACGACTATTCGGTGCAATGCTAACAGCCAAGACAAACGTTCTGCTTTGCCTGAAACTGGATATATTCGTTGACCAAACCCTACCATATGCTTGTGTTACTTCTCGTACGTTCTAATTGAGCTTTTTCTTTACACGTGCATTCTCGCTGCTTTTTAGAGCTTCTAAGTCTTGTGAATTTTCCAAACTTCGATCCCTTCCATACTTCATTTTTAGATCTTTTAATTATAAGGTATATTGCATAAAAAGCAGTTTTATTTGTAATTAAAGTCTTACAACATTACGTTTCAAATAATCAATTTTATATAAATTAAATACCTAAAGTTAAAATATTTAGCATATTTTTTATATTTTATGGTATTCTTCTTATATCAAAATTATACGGATATAATAATCGAAGATACTAATGCATAGTCATTTAATTGTTTTATATTCTGCGCCTTATCAATAAAAATATATTCAAAAAAATGAAATGATTATTGAACATTTATAATTTATTTATTCAAATTGAAATTGAGCGGCCTGCAAATATTTTACAATATTACTTAACGATACAATTAGTATAAAAAATAAATCCAAATTGTCTTTTATTAAATTTATCTTAAATTTATAATGATTTTTTTAAATTAGAAGTATATATTTAAAAATATTTATATTGCAGATATTGTCGATAAATATTAATTTTATATATAAATAGTTTCATAACAATAATATTTCTAACTTTTATGTTATCATTTATATATTACAAAAATACTATGAATTTATAATTCTTAATGCTGCTCATATATGCATGTAGATCTATAAATATAAACACAGGTTAAATTTAAATCGTTTATTCGTAATAAAGTTTTTCTATGACAGAAGTAACAGATATGGAACGATGCGAAATTTTAAGATATTAATTTTTTATTATCAAGATATAAATATTATGCTTATTATTTCCTAAAATCTCAATTTCTTAATGATCTCTTGTAGATAACTATGAAAACTACACAATATTTTTTATACAGTGTAGACTTTTTAAAGTAACAAAATACAAAAATAAAAACACTACTTATTAAAATTACTTAAAGAAAGATCAAGTATAATATTCGAGTCTAACAATGTCTTTGAAAGAAAATAAAATTAGTAAAGAAAGAAGAGTAAAAGAGGAGGATGCAAATATCTGTAATAGAGATGAGATAAGTATCGAAGAAATGGTAATATAAAAAAAAACAGTTGTTACATAACAACATTGTGAAAATGCAAGTAATACGATACGAGTTTACGTGAGGGATAGGAGCATAAATTAATTGGGTGTTTATAACTCATTGATAAATGTAAAATAAGCGTGAATATGCAAACTTTTTGTAAATATCTTGTTAAAACATCTTTGAATCTTTTGTTTAACAAAATTTTTTTTAATCAAGGATATTTTATTAATAGTTATTACACATAATAATTAAACTTTTATGTACTTATTGACGTTTCCAAAAAATTTGGCTAAGTTTATCGAAAGATATTTCATCACTAAAATTTTTATCGTACTACAATAAATGTGTTTTATTAATATAATTAATTGAATTTTTTATAATGAAATTATTAAATTGGATTTTATATAAATCTCTATAAAAAACTTAGTTTTTTTTAATATACTTCAATGTTATATTTAATAATTGTATTAGTTATAAGTATTATTAAGTTTGCATGATTAAACAAATATCTATTTTGAATTAAAATTTAAAAAATTAAATAATATGTTTTTCAGTTTTAATTCTAACTTAAAAATTAACAATGAAACATTTTCAATGAATTAATATTTTATCGAGTCATTGTCATTCACAAGTATATTACAAATATGAACCTGTAAGTACATGCTTTTAATATCTTTTACGATAGTATTCTCTATTAAACTATGTAACATTTATACTACTAAAAATTTTTCCAGTAATTAAGAATAACATTTTCAGAATAAAATGAAAAAAATTTAAATGGAAAAGAGGCCGAAAAGGCTAGAAAGTTTATCGCTCGAATGATTGGAGCTTAATGGAAGTTTACAAGTTCTTCTATGTTACTCAATTTAAAAAACGCTAGTTCCTTTTTTTTTACTAAAAATTCGGAGATTTCTTCTTCTGTTTTAGAAAAAAATAAAGGATGTAATTATAACTTCTGTACTAGGTATTTTAGCTTTGCTATAAAAGGAAGAGAAAAGAGAAAGAAAATAGAGCGAGTAAGTCGGAAAGTCGAAGAAAACGAACGTGGTCGAATCACTTAATCGAAAAACTTATTAACAATTGTTTATCAGAATTGGTTGGATGCTTCCATACCGAGTTACCGTCGCTAATCTGTCTTGGGAAAGGATTTTTTCGGGGTTTCCCTCCTTATCTCCACGAATAAAGGATGTTACTATTCGTTTCTTTTCCTTTTTAAATAATTTGCTACGTTTGGTGCTGCTTTTCTTCGTTTTAAATCATTTTAAACCTGATGTTTTGTTTTTCTTTTCATTGAACTTATGAAAAATTATTGGCTTATATAAAAAGTTGTTTTGCTTTCAAAATACAAATTAACTTAAATTAAATATATATATATGTATTACTGAAAAATTATATTTAAAATATTATAATTAGTTAATTTCTTATATAATAGTAGTGAATTTATTTCCATAAATATACATTTATATTTGGATTATCGTATAAATATAAAAATAGTATTGATAAAATTTCAGTTGCAATATTATCAACTTCAATTTGAATTATAAAATTCATATTTTTTTTATGTAAAATTATTTGAGAAAAATTCACTTATCTATCGAATCTTATAATCTTTTAGAACGAGATAGAGTAAATTAATTGGAATATTTTCTTCCAAATTTAGATTCAAATGCATATTTATATGTAAATTTTCTTTTTACCCTTTATTTGCTTAATTTCATTTCTGCTAAATTATAATAAAATCAAATATATAAATGTAATTTAATAAAAATTATATAAATTAAAAACTTTTACGAATAAAATATTAAAAAATATTCACAGATAAAAAAACTTACAATAAATCTATTAAAAATTTTACGTATTTTATCATGTTACAAAAACAAAAAAAGTATTTCATCTACGAGTAATTTTTATTCATAAGTAAAATTAAAGTTGGTTAATTTGAATAATTTCTCTATATAATAATAATTAAAAATTTTGTTATTTTTTCAAAATTTCTTGTTTATTTTGAAGTAAATATATTTTCTAATCAAGTTTTCTTTTCGGAAAAAGTATTTTATATCTTTTAATTATTTTATATAATTGAATAAGAAATTATTAAATAAAAAAGATTACTAAATTTTGGGAATAATATGTACTAGTTAAATTAAAAACTCCATTAAATAATTCTTTTTTGATTTATTTAGACCTAAAAATTTTTACAAACCCTATTTAAAAATGTATTAAATTTATTACAGTATTTTATGAACTTTTTATATACAGTAAGACAAATACTAAATAAACATTTTGTATGTTTGTATAAATATAATGTAATATCTAAAAACACAAAAATTTCTTTTATATTAAAATTTTAAATAGTGTAAATAATTTAAAATTATACGTGTAAATAAGGTACATATTTATTTTGCTATTCTATAATTTTTTTAAATATATTTAAATAACTTATTCATTTTTTATTTAAATATTCTAATAAATAGTGTATGCAAATTTAAATAGTAGTAAAATTGTCATATTTGCAATAACAATAATGTTATAATAATCAATTTAATATATTTAAGTTTAAAAATTGTATTGAATAAATCACAATTGCCTAATCTTATAAATTTATACTGAATTCTATATTTTTAATATGTATGTATATGTCTATTACATGATTATGTCAAAAAATATATAGCTGATTTATATGAATCAAATCAGGAAAAAGAATTGGTATATTTATTTTTATAATAAAATAATACAAATATTATTTCAAAAAGTTTTAAATTATTTATACATATAAAATATAATATATTTTCTAAAATCTAAAATTTTTCAAATAGATGAAATTGTAAATGTATAATGTTAACTTTTATATTATTATAAAAAACTTATATTATAAAAATTAATTAAAATTATGGTCAATTTAAATAAATTGAAAAATTTACTTTCTCATTTAAAAAAATAAATATCTTAAAAGAATCAGAAGCTTAAAGAAAATATGATTAGAGAAACCTATAGATTTTATTCTATAAAGTAAACGCATGTAAATAGATATGCTCTTAAGTTATTGGCATAAATGAATGATCGACTCGGGTAGGAAAATGATTCATGATTCATGATTCATGATTCGCGAATCGCTTCGTTCTATAATAGAAAATACTTGCAGCTCTTGAAGTAGAATTGAAACGCATAGGAGGTCCTCTTTCGGTTAGAATGAATCAAATGAAAGAGGGGCCCTAATGCGAAACTAGAAAGTCAACTCTTGGCAATGAAGGAGGATCATGTCTTCATATTCTTCCTCGCGTTTTGGTTCGCCAAATGAAGGAACCTCGCCCCTCTACTTTCCACCATCGCGTTCTTACTCACTCACTCACTCTCTCTCTCTCTCTCTCTCTCTCTCTCTCTCTCGCTCTTACTCCCCTTATCTATTTACGACTCTTTCCCTCCTCACCAGTATTTTTCTTCCGTATTTTAGTATCTTCTCCCAAGCCCTGTTACTTCCCGTTTTCTTGCCTTCCTTCTGCGCGCTCTCGTTCTTTCTCTCTTGCTTTTATGTTTCCATGCCAGCCATCGTCATAAAGTCAGCGAAGCGCACGGAACGAGCACCAGCTATTTCTCTTCTGCGCTACTGCTTGGGCGCCACTAGGTTAGCTTTTCCCTCGATGTATGTGTGTGCATAAGGGAGGGAGAATGGTTCTTTCCGCCAAGGCAGCGACTACGGTCGGCGAAAGCAGAGAGCGAGTCCGGGTCGAGACGGGGATATTTCATTATCGTTGTCGGCGAACATCGTCGCTCTCTCTCTCTCTCTCTTTTTCTCTCTCTCACTCTAACGCTTTTCTCGTCCTCCTTATACTATTGTTCTCCTTGGCTATCGAGCTCTGTCTTTCGATGTCTTGCTGCCGCTCCTCTGCCAGACTGCAGTTCATGGAGGACCCCGGGCTCCAAGGAGAGAACCGTTATGTCAATGAGATAAGTTTAGGTTGCCATATTGATTTAATGCAATCCTATTCTGGAAGTAGAGATGTGTACACATCGGTGAGGTTACTTCAGGTCAAGTGTCTAGTGTTAAAAAAAAATACTACCAAAATCTTCACACATTCTTAATTTGAAAAGTATCAGTCGTGTATCGCACCTTTTCAATATTGGAAGGGTGAATTCTCGCATATATCGGTTTTTTTTTACTGTTTTTATTTTCATATTTTACGCCTTGTAACTGATCAGGTTGAGTGAGAAGAGTGGAGACATATTGAATTAGTGATTCAAATTTTATCGAATGAGGACTATTGTGCAATTACTCTAATATTATAATATTGAGTTTTTTATATTTATTTAGCATATAATCTAATTAAATATAGAATATTATTTCTCCAATGATAATAATAATTTACTGATATTCAAGTCGCGATTTGAATTTTTAATGCTTATTAATGAATAATAGCTAAGAAAGTGATCTTTTTAAAATTGGTCAAAACCTATTTGTAAAATATTAATGTTTATGCAAATTTTAATGTTAGAAATTTTCTATTAATATACTTATAAATACAAATTAAAGTAATTTTTCATTTTCTTTAGTTTTTATTTTATTCATTTTTGAAAAGAAATATTTATCTATATTTTCTTGAATATCTTACAAAAATATCTTTGGCAGTGCAATCTTGAAGATACAATCGAATTAAGTTTTAAAAAAATATAATTTCTTGAAATTTAAAAATTATATATAAAAATATATTTAAATTATAATATATAATTTTATTTTAAAAAAAAGTTAAACGAAACTAAAAAAGATCAATTAAAATATTCGAGTAAATTTAAGCTTAAAAATTTTTAGCTTAAATTTAGAAATACTTAAATAACTTTTAGAATCAATATTTTTATTATTATTTAATTTATTGATTAATGTATTAATATTTTATGTGTAAGCCTACTTATTATATTATCTTTAAAAATACGTTCTTTAAATAGTTTCTCAATTTAAAATTATTCAATCGATTTTATTTTATTTTACTATTGTATTAAATTATTATTATCATAATAAAATAATTATAGTTTATATTATAATTATAATCTATTATAATAAATTACTATTTTACTATTTTTTAAGGCTTCATATAACACGACATTTATTCATATAAAATCTTAAATATAATTTTCGTATTTTGTAATCAATATGTAACAGAATAAAAAAGATAGTTACAAAATAATTATTTCTTATTTATTATGTTTCTATTTATTAACATAAAATCTAAAATATCATCTATTTTTTTCGTATTTACTGTTAATGTATTTTCTATAAAAATAATATTTTTATTTAAACGTTAAATTATAATATTATACTTGAAATGAGCATCCTCTACAGTTCAAAAGTTATTTTTAATAAATTTAAAAATAATTTTGAAATATTATTTGATACGTATCTTGTATATGAGTAAGAGAGAAAGTACAAATAGACTTTAAAACGTCATCTGGTCAGTGGCTGACGCATTGAACTATACGTAATCATATCTTCATCTTCCCATTTCTGCTTTCCTTCACGTTTACGATGAGGGTGAGTTCCCACGCTTAGATCTACTTTTGAGCTTACAATTACTAGCTCTGGATACACGATATTTGTAGACACTTGCATTCGTATCTCATACAAAAGAACGGTGTAATTGCTACGGAGTAATAGCTAACAGTGTAAATAGTTAGTTTTACTTATGTTATTATAGCTGATTTATTTATAAGAGAAAATTGTTTATATCCTGATATATGAGAAGGTAATTCTAAAACATTTGATATAAGAGCTTATGCGTGATCAGTCAATAAATAATAGCTCGTACTATATATTCATATATTATATATTCGAAATGTTTAAAACCTAACGTGACGAATTATATTTTTATAAATTTAATATGAATATTTGTTTAAGTTTTATAACTAATAATTATCAAATTAATTTGCATAAAAATTTGCTTTTTAAAAAACACGTATTAAGTACAACTTTTATTCTATCTTGATTAATAAAAATATTAATAATACATATTTATAAATATAATACTATTTCAATTAAAATCTTATTTTATAAATAATGTTCAATCTGAAAATCCGTATATTAAAATTTAAAGATATTTTCATATATTTTTATTTGAATTAATTAGAAAGTATTCGATAAAAACTTTCTAGTATATCATTAAAATAATAATCAAGTCAAATTAAACATTAGCTTAAACATTTTCTAATTTAATACGATAAAATTTTTTATGAGCTGGTAGAATAGAGTCCTTGAAAAATTAGTTTTTATTTGTGAATAAAAATTCATAACTTTTGAAAATTTTATAAGAAATATTAGTTTATAATATTTGATCAAACCAATATTAATTTTTAGTTTTAGAAAAAATTTATTTGTTTTAATTATATTGTATAAGATAGATACTTATCGTAAATTGTGACTTTCTTTTTAATAAAGTGAGTGCACATGTGCTAATAAATTATATTAAGTAGAAACAATGTAAAATTAAAAACATTAAACTACACTTCTAGTGAAAAATTGTAATATTAGGTAAATTTTTTAATGTTGATTTATTAACATAATGTAATTACATTAATTTATTGCTTATTAGTAATAGTTATTAATAATATATTAATAATAGTTGTCCGAGATTTTCATTTCAAGATTCTATTGCAACAGAAACTGCATCAAAGCAACGTCTGTATCTAACTTTCACAAGTAATGATCAATACTATAAGAAATTATGCATATTGCTTTTGCTTATGGTATTTATAGCGTTTTTTATTTCATATTATTTTTATTAAAGCACTCTTGGCAAGGTTTATATATATTTATATATAAGTGATATGATGGATCAGTATTTAATTGAATTGAATTAATGAGAAAATATTAGTATTGTTTCACAGATAATTTTGCAAACAAATATGGATACTTGTTTAATTCTCAAAAATTGTAAATTAAAAAAAATTTTTTTTTGCATATCATTTCTAAATGTTTTTATTACTTCATTTTTTTGTTATAAAATAAAAACTTAAAAGTTTTCACATTTGATTGGATTTTATGTTATTGATGCTGAATCTATTTTAATTCGAAAAATAATTCTTTATTTCCAATGAGCATATTTGAATAAATAGTTTAGAAATTAAATATTTTTAATTTTTTAAGTGTAATAAGTTATCAAGCTTATTATAAAATTATTAACAAAATTTCAATACCAAAATATGTTACTAAAAATAGAATTTAGAAATTATTAAACAATTACTTGAATTTATAGGTTTCTGCTTATCAAGTTTTCATTTTATTATGAAGTAGACGATTAATTATTTAAATTTCAACTGTAAAACTCATTAGAAATTAAAAACTGGAAATCTTAAAAGAAATTATTATAAATGATATATTATTAATATTATATTTTACAAATTATTATCTATACTCGTATTCATAACTACAATAATCGACAATAATATTCCATATAATAAGATATATTTAATGTACTTTGTTCATATATTAGATTAGAAAAACATAACCATTCTCAGTTGGAATTAATATTTTGCTAAAAATTATGTATTTTCTATTATATTGCATCATTCTGATGAATGGGTGTATGAATTCATTTAAATTTGAGTATGAAAGATAATATATCAATGACAAATATGTTCGATTTTCGTTCACACATTTTATTTCATTCTCAGTACTTAGTTGAAAGTTAATTTTCAAAGTAAATATTTCCTTTTTCTGTGAAATATTTCAACTTTCAGTACTATTGAAAGAAATGCTTCTCTCTACATTACATTATAAAGGAAAGACTCTTTTAGTCCAAGCTTCAATGATAACAATGAAATTAGTAACAAAAGACCTCCTACCGGATGTTTCGATAACACTCGTCACAAGTATCGGCGTTGTTATTCGCCGCGCAACTTCATCCCTTAAATCTTTTGATAGAGATGATGTTTTCAACTTTTTTTCACTCTTAGAGTTTGGCGGTTAGTCTTGTAAAAAAGAAGAAGGAAGAAAGGAAGGAAGAAAAGCAGTAGGGGAAATCCGTGACAAAAACGGCTACCGCGGGAAGGGCGAGAAATAGAGAGAGAGAGAGAGAGAGAGAGAGAGAGAGAGAG
Organism: Dolichoris vasculosae; assembly: GCA_018907195.1. Classification (NCBI taxonomy): domain Eukaryota; kingdom Metazoa; phylum Arthropoda; class Insecta; order Hymenoptera; family Agaonidae; genus Dolichoris; species Dolichoris vasculosae. Next base: position 2,436,732 of record JACCHY010000019.1, read on the forward strand.
AGAGAGAGAGAGAGATTCGGCAAAGGAGGTAGACAATCTTGTTTACGTACCGGGTATCGATTTACCAAGATCGAGGTACTCGCGCACCGACGGACTGAGGAAACCGGGTGGCACGACGGGCGCCTCGTTGGTTGGATTGTTGCGTTCGTCCACTTCATCCTCGTAGTAGTAGTCCTCCTCTTCTCGATCTAGGGGCTTGGCGCGCTTTGTAACTCTTCCACCGCCTTCCTGCATGCCACCTGCGAAATGACCAATCAATCGTAGCAGTTTATACACTCTTTATCTTTTACAGCCTTCTGCCGACTTCCACTTCCACTACACTCTTAACTTTGTACTATTCTAATGCGATCATTTTTGGACCGATAATTAAAGGATGATAAACATTATTTAGTATTTCGAATTATAAGTCGACATTTATGCTGAAACGAGACAATCATGTTAAGAGTTTCGTTATGAAAACTGCATTAAAATACAAAAATTACAAATAAATTATTCATAATTTCTTTAATAAAAGTCTGCATGTATAATAATTGTTTTTTATATATTACTAATCTACAAGTTTAGAATACCCATTATATTAGACAGTTATAAAAAATTTTTTATCGCAAGAAAAGTATGTAATAAAATACATTTTTATTCTTCACAAATATATTGAGATGAACTAGAAGCATATTTATATGATATAATTGAAATGAATTTTATAAAATCTAATATAAATAACTTCGTTAGATAAATTTTTTTCCTAAGTAATAATTTTGTTTTTATAGAGTTAATAACAATTATTATCTTTTAAATTTATTCGTAAATGAAAGAAATTGCATGTATTTACATTTTCAAGCCTATTATAATAATAATAATATACATGATTTCGTATAACAAGAAAGGTTAAAATTTTTATTCTAGTTTTCAAATTATATAATAAACATGAGTCAGAATTTAAGATATGCACGTAAAATTATTTATACTATTAAAAATGGAATAAATACTGGTCATATTAAAATTTTTATTACAAAAATTTATATTTTCTTAAATTTCCCTAACTCGTTGCTAAGGTATCCTTAAGATAAGAAAATTTTTGTATAATTTATCGTACTGATATACTTCAATAAATGATTGAAGTATTATAAAAGTAAAGTTATTGTTTTTTGTTTCTATTATTATATCACCATTATTCATTATAGTATCATTTTTATATCTTTTGAAAATTTATTGGTATCTAAAATAACTTAAATTTGTTTGAAAAACATTTCTTTCAAAGATGTTTCATATAGCTTCCGAGTCTTCATTAAGTCAACTAAATCGATCGTTTATTTAATGAACTCTTTTCTTCATTATCTACTTGATCTAAAATTTTAATCACTAAAGACAATGTTTTAGAGTTCGAAAATATTCTTTTAAGAATTTACACTGTAGTTCTTATTGCTAAAATTTAAAATTCGATTTTTATGTATTTTATAATAAAATTTATAAATCTGAAATAAAAAGTCATGAATTAAACAAAGCCCATTAATTAATTTTAATTAATATTAAGTTAAAAAAAAGTCAAAATTATAAACAAAAATGAAATTATTAATAATGATTTTTGTATATTAAATTTTTTTTATATTAATTATCAAAAGTTAATGAGCTAATAATAGTTATATCATAATGATTATAATACTTATTATGTATCAATATATTTTATTAACAGAATTTTAAAAAAAAATTAATGTAGGAGAATATACATTATTAATTTTAGCATATTTAAACTTAAAATTATGACTTTTAAAAATAGTTCATAATGAATTTCAAATTTATAATAAATATTGAATATTAAAAATAACTGCCATAAATGAAAAACTTACGTGATATAATCAAATCTTTTTTTTTATTGTACCTTTTGGTTAATAATGAGAACATAAAATTTATATAATTTCTTTTAATTCTTGTTTATTTTATTATTGAATTCATTTTAATATATGTAAATGTATACTAAAATGTATTTAAAAAGAATATTTAATTTTTGCACAATGTATATAAATTTATATTATTTATATATTCTAGTGTATGATACTATTATATTGAAAACAAAGTGTATTTTAAATTTGCCTTTTTGTGTAGTGATAATTTGCACAACCCTCATAAGCTAAAACAGTGACTACTTTTCAATAAATATTATAATTTTTTAGAATATCTTACAATAATATTTTTATATGATAAGAAAAATTTTATCAGTATTCTTATAGATATTTTTATCATATTCTGTTAGAAAAATATATATTTTTAAAACATAATAACAAGTTAGAAATATAAAAATATAATGATTAAGGCATCTAACGTATCGAATAGTTGAGCACATGTTTCAAAATAATTTTGGCACTAATAAAAAATTCTACTCACTAAAAGATCTCCCCTTATATCTGATAATAATAATTGGAAGAATGCCAGTTATCTACTCCGAGTTATAAAGGCCAATAATTTTCAAGTCAATAATATTGTAGAGAAAACTAGCTCTTTATGACAAATTTGTCAAAAATATACGATTTTATTTTTCTGTATATTTATATTCTTATTCTTATTATACATATAACTCACGAATAAGTAAAGGAACGCAAAGGACAAAGATGAATGAAAGGTGGAAGACAGGAAGATATCACTACTAAAGAAAATGTACAGTCGGTGATACACGACTTTTCTGACACTAATGTATGCTTATAAACTGCAGCTATTTTATCCTATCTTTCTTCCTCGTCCATTTTACATTTTTTACTTTCTTTATTAAAGAAGTTGTGTAAGAAATAATAATACATGTTTAAATTTTTATGCCTTATTCGCAAAACAAAAATATACAATCTGCATTGGTATAAATATCATGATATTGAAATTACAAGATATAGAATAAGAAAGAGAAGAGAGACAAGGACTCAATTATGAAACGAAACTCTCCTCTGTATTACCTCTACGACAGGTGTATTTTATTATTTTGTAAGAAAGAAATATTTGGATCCATTGTAGCACATAAAATTATTGTAGACTTTATATTCGATCATCTATTATTATTTTTTTTTCATAAATGTTTAGTTAAAATACCTTAAATCACCTTTCTATATATTAAATATTGCAAATCATTCACAAACAATCACATTTGCCATGTTGGATGACGTTTTATTATACTTTCTTTATTAAATTTTATTTAAAAATGCTGCAGACTAATGAATATTTATATTATTTATTTAAAATATGAGTATCAAACAATATTATTTTATTTTAAATTATTAATACTTCATCTGTGTACAAAGCTTAATGGAATATACTAAATTTATATCAAATTACATTATAAGTATTTAATAAATTTTTTTATATATTCTGTAAATGAAAATATTAAAATATTTTATAAAACTAACAAAATTTTGTATTAAATAAAGAAAATAGTTTAGTATTATATTTACTCAAGCAAATAAAATAAAATATTTTGAACACTATAGTTACTTATTCTCTTATATTACTAATTGAACAGTTTTTCTTTTTTATGTATTAGATATATTAATTCATTCTTCTGTTGTTCTTATTGTTCTTCTTGTGTTTTTATTTTCTGAACTTTTATATCAGTGTGTTTTCGCTAATATTTTCATATTATTATATGTATTTTGTAATATCTATTACTTTTACCTTCTAAAATTTTATTAAATATACTCCTTCTTTCTTTTAAAATTTAATAATATCTTTCCATATTTCTTGCATATCTTGTTTCTTTATTTTTTCTATTTGTACGTTTTATATTTTATAATTCTACGTTTTTTTTATTTATTATAATGAAAATTTTAATGATTTATACAGGAAAGTAAATATTTCCGTTTGTTACAATATTTCAATTATTTACTATATTCTTTTAGCAAATATATATTTTTATTTTTAATACAAGATATGATTCCAAATTTAGATCGTTTTTTAAGATTTTTATCATATTTAATCAATTATTAATGGCAATAAAATAATCGGTTATGTTGTGTTATTATTTGTATATACATTTATAATTTCTTTATTTTTTATGCATTTAAATTATTGATAGATATTATTTATATTACAACATATTTATTAGTATTTTTACTTTATCAGTAATTTAAATAATAACATTTTTTAATTCTTTTTTATTCATCATTATAAAATGATTGCATCATTTTGAATTCAAGTGTATCAAATTAATTTTATATAAACAAGTATTCTTGTACAATCTGTAGTTATTTTTAATATAATTTAATGTTTTTACTATCTACTATTTTATTTTATAATTTTATAATTAATAGATTCAGCTTGTATTTGTTTCAATTATATTTTTGGAATACGATATTCCTTGATTCTTTTCCTCTTTGCAATTATTAGTCTTTTTAACTGCAATTTTCATATTTGAACTTTAAATCTAATTCCACTAAAAATTATATTAAATTTTTTATGTATTTCTACATTTTATTATTTTAACGAATTATTTTAACTAAATTTTCATAAAAACTGCTTTTTTTATTACTTAATTTAATGTTTTTTTATTCTCTTCTTACTTATATTTTTAAATTTTCTAATATTCTCTATTTTCTTCTATCATTCCTTATATTTCTTAAATTTCTATAAATAAAATATTACTTTTTGCTTCAATTTCTTATTTTTTTTGCTTAATTTTCATTATTTTATAAATTTTGAACCATAACATTCCTCACAATATCAATTTTGTTTATATTTTTTTTCATTTTTAATTATAGAATTAATTTTAATTTATTTATACATTCTAATAATTTTCTTATAATTTACCTATTCATAAAATTAATAAAAAAAAATACTCATTTATCTGCTGAAATCCTTTTCTCTCCACTAAATTTTATTTATTTAGTGGTTCCAAGGTATCTTCTTTACCTTCATACCATCACTAAGATTGGTATTTACATTTTTAATATTAAACCTTACCTTCTAGCATAATATACTTATCTTTTGATTATTTTATTACTGCACTCATCTATAAAAATTATAATTTAAATCTTGTAAGCAAAATTTTGTTATTATTTTTATTATAGTAGTAGTTATTATTCTATAATTTGTTTTTGATGCTTCACACTTGTATCATAAATTATAGATTAATATTAAATAGCTACGTTGTATTAATCGAGGTATTCTATTTTTTTTAATAGTTGCAAGGTTGCCTTAGTAATTCTAACATCGATTAAAATAATTTTTCATTTACATTTTCTTATCAATGATGGAAAGTTTAAAAATAAATATTTTGGTTCTGTATTTATACAAATATTTATTCATTTATATATTCCAGTAATCCATGGGCTTCTGAACAAATATAATATTGATTTTCCATGAAATTAATCAATAGTTTTCAATAATGGATAATAAGGCAAATTTTCTTACTAAATTGATTATAAATGTAAAAGTAAGATTGAATAGAAGACTAAGTTAAAGCAAATTATTGATAGTCATACTAAATGTGGAAAATGCATCCAGTTTTTTCCACACACCGTGACATGAATATCTTGATAAGACTAACTTGACTCAGTTCAGGCTAAAATATTGCAATATGAATACAATTCTGGGATAAAATGCCACCTTGCAAATACAATGTAAAGAATTGCGCTTAGATTGTTTATGCAAGTGACTTGTTTTTAGTTAATGCACTTATTATATATATATATATATGTTGCAAAAATAACAAATAATATTTTTAGCCATTACAATTAGTATGTTGGCCACGAATTTTAAAATCAGTAATATCATAGAATAAATTACACACAAGAAATCAAAAATGAAATATGTGTACGAAAAAATTCAGAAAAACCATTCACACGAATAGTTTTACTAAAAATAACTTAATCAATTTATCAATTTATCTACTACTTCATCTTTATTTTTCTTTACACAGAAAATAAAGTATAAATAACAGAATACATGAACTTTTGTTATTTAATAGCATTGTATTAAACTAAAAGTAAAGATCAAAACAATATGACTATTAATTTAAAAATATGTGTAAAAAAATTTTTTAAAATTATTTTATGAGATTTATCAACTATATTGATTTAATTTTTAATTGAATTTAATATTAAATGGGATAACTTAACTTTTATATTTATAAATTTTGTTATCTTCAACTTTTTACTCTTAATTATTTTTCTAATTTTTTATATAAATAATTATACTTTTATTATATTTTACTTTTTTAAGTAAATTTTAACTTTTCTATTTTTAAATCTATTTTATCTATTTTTCAATTGATTAATCGAGTTACTTTTTTTGTTTTTTAATAGTTAGCTTTATATAGAATGATTTATTATTGTTTTCTTTTGATTTGTTACTAGTTGATTTTAATTAGAAAAATTCGACTGAGATTATACAATAATAATATAGTAAAAAAATCTTTTATTTATATTTGCAGTCATTTTATTATATTAAGTTATTAACTTTTTTATTTTTATTTATCTTATTCAATAATCTATTAAGATCTTTTTTATTATATACTTATATTTGCATTCATAGCTATATTATTAATATTAGTTTCTGGCTTCTTTTCAAATTGATTATTTTGTGTTTGGTTTTGATTTACTCATTCAAAAGTATCATTGCATGCGTAGACGACATTTTGATTTAATGTTTTCGAATTTGAGTCTAGACATATGAATGTATTAAAGTTTGTGCATCGGTTGGTAGTATATATTTCTTTTTCACTATTAAAGTATTCTAAAGTCTAGGCTATACAATGATTCAAAATATTATTTTTTTAAAGGAATTTTTTTAAAGGAAATCTGTATAAGCGTTAGTGCGAGAAACGTCCTTTAACATTATACTATTTTATTAGTGATAATTTGTATATTATTTTAACATTTAATTTATTTATTAAATTTTAATGTGTTTTTATATTTTCATGGTGTGAGTTCAATAAAAACTTTTAATCCAAAATATATACTTTATTGTTCTCTTATAATTTAGTTATATATATATATATATATGTTTATAAATAATTAGCATTTATATTTATAAATGTATCTATTATATATATATATATATATTGGGATAAGATCAAACGTTGTCGTTCAAATTTAATGCATTTAATACTGATTAATTTTACAGAAATTTTTATCCTTGTCTTTGTATGATATCTTCGTTAAAAAAGATATTCAATTACTTAACATGAAATATATACTCTGGTACAATTTCAACCAAACATGATTTTTCACTTACCATAGCGAGACCTTTTTCGGTGATTCTATTTTCACATATTGTTGTTAAGATACTATATTTACAGAAACACACTATAATTTGAAAAGATATGTTGAAAAATCAATTCTGTAAAGAATTACATGAAAAATATTAAATATCTTTATACAAAGAAAGATTTGAGATTCTTTAAAACCAACAGTTTTAAAAGAGTTTCATATCAATAAGATAATCATTAACGTAAACATTAACCCAAATTTTATATCTAAAAATCAAAATATTGTAACATAATAATTATATTATAAATTAAAAATATTTTATTTAAAAAAAAAGTTTGCTTAATACAATACTATTTAAATATTACTTTTGTAAAAAATGTATTATCCATGTTTTATATATTGCAAAGTAATGAAATAAGAATTAATTATGAAAGCTGGCATATAAAAAATTGATTTTTCATCGTATTATAAATTTTTACATAAGATAAATTTCATTTTAAATATATTTTATTATAATAGAAAAGAATTTTTAAACATTAATTTTATAAACTGTATCATAATATCTAATATGGTCGTACTTTTTTCCAGTCATATTAAAAATAATTTGTGCTGTACAAAAATTTAAAATATAAAAATACAAGAAAGAAAAATAAGAAAATGAGATAAATTTAAACGTGTAAATTTATGTTCATTCAGATATATGTGATTTGCTAATTCAGAATAATCCCACCGTATGAATAATTAAATCTACTAATTTATTTACTTTCAATATTTATTCGCATCTATTCGCAAATGAATATATGATAGATAAAAAGGAGGAGAAGATGTGACAAAACATTTAATCCTTTTATGTTTTTCACTGGTAACATGTTTTCGAAAGCACTTTAACTAAATTATAAAGATTTTATTTTCATACATTCCATCTGTTGTCCTGATGATGTCGTACACTACATACCTCATGGGAGTGAGATTTATTTTATTATTTACTGTAAATCTTTCATCGAATTATTCATGTTGACATTTTAACCGTGTATATCTAGAGTTCGATATATATGAATTCAGTCGCATCTGTCGTGTTTAATATTTTTTATTATGAAACAGAATTATGGTTGATTACTAAAATTTGCGTTAAAGGTTCTATAATTAAATTAATTAAACGTATTTATTAAAAGAATATAGAATTTTACTTTAGTTTTTAAAATATTTTGAAGTTATTTTTAATACTTTTAAAATTATATAATTTAAAACACTTATATCTTCTTTAAAATTATAATAGTAATGCTTTTTTATGATGACATAATAAAATTAGAATTTATTGCTAAAGTTTAAATGTAGTTTATAAGTCATAAAAAATAGAATATGTTTACCAATTCTGATTTTGTCGTTGAAATAATATATTTTTTAACTTTACGTTAAATAATGATTTTTTATTCACACAAAAATAGGGGTGATATAATATAAACACAAAGCATTTTTTAATAAATACAGTAATTTACTAGAAAATTCTAGAAATTATGTAATTAAGAACCAAAGTAATTTTGAAAATAATGAAGAGATTCATTGTAAATACAATGTCGTGATAAAATATATTAAATAACTCAAGAAAATATATTTTAAATCAAATAGAAATTTTTAAGTTTCATTTTCGAAAGGTTTCTTCGTATTTAGATATAGCATTTTCAAATTTCTTATCGTACTTTATTTTTATATTATGGTAATATTTTTATTTAATATACAATGATTGTAATAGTTTCGTAAATTACTATTTATTACTGTGATACTATTTACTATAGAGAGTTTTTTTTATTTTATATTGATATTCTTTAGTAAATTAAGAATAGAAAGAAATATTTAATATTCATGCTATATCTATGAAACATGGTGGAAGAACATTAGCAAAACAAATCTATGAAAAAATTCTAACACCAGTTTTTCGTGGAAATTATACATGTTCTTAAAATTGAATGTATTTATTCAGACGATAAACTATAAGATTTCTTCTAAATATTCTAATATCCTACTTTATAATGATAAACTGTGATATTTATTTTTCATTTAATTTTGAAAAATGCCATTAAATCTAAAATTTTCGTAACTATTTTCGTTACACTAAAAATAAAACAATCTATATCTGAAAGAATATCATTGCTTAAATAAATAGTCATACTACAAATAAGTTCTGACTTATTCATAATGATTATATGTACTTGACAGACTTTTTACTTGATTATTTAAAATCACCAACTGTATTTTATATATCGACATTAGTCAGTAATGAAATATTCTATAAAAAATAATTGGAAGGTACCCTATACAAGTAAAAAACATCCTGTAAAATTCATATTATATATTAAACATTACGCTCAGGTAAGAGCTGAGTTAGCTATATAAGATTTAATTTACTTTGAATAATGATTTATGCTAAACTCCAATTTATAGTAGCAATTATATTATTAAATAATTATGAAAATTTTTTTAAAATTCAGAATTACTTGAATTTTATAATACAAAATTATATCCGTATAAAAAATATTATAAAAAGTAAAACAAAATTATAAATTCTCAAAAGTTTGATGACAATTTTTATTTCAATAAAAAATTTTATTGATTCCATAATATATTATCTTTAGAATGAAATATTCAATATATCGTATATTGGCAATTCATAAGATATAGATTAGAGTTCTTTTTATCTTGATATAACAGATAGATATCATTTTGTTGCAGTCATAATACCAAAAAAATTTAAGAATATTTAGTTATCTAAATTAAAACATCTATACTTTAATATTTTTATTTTAAAAACTATGTATACATGCAAATTTATAGTGATATTATTTAATTCAGTAATTGATTCAAACAATACAAAAATTTTCATTTTTAAATTATTCTTTTCATTAATTTACTTTATACATAAAATTTTACACTTCTAACTATTTAAAAAAAATTAATTTATTATTTTATCAGTAAAATTTTTATTATTTTTCAAAAAATTAGATTCATTATTCAAGTATTCTACATATTTTATTTTATACATGTATATAATTATGATAATGTATTAATTAAATTTATAAATATTTTGTGATAAATTCATATTATTTATTTATTGTAAGTTAAGGAGCAGTAGGAAAGATTAAGTATTTATTTATATGTATTGAACATTTAATAATGTAACGAAAGATCTGAATTAAAATAATTATATGATATTTAATTTTTGTTTTCAGTTAAATAGAGTTTTGACAAGGTCTCTATCTAAAGATTTTAATAAATATAAAACTATAATTGTCTACTCCTGTTCGGTATGGACGTTTATATTACTTTACGGTTGAAAAATAATCTTGTTCTAGTACTTATATGTTATGAAAAACCTATATTACTTACATATTATTTATACAAATTAAATAATTATAATAACAGCATATGCTTATAATTTATTAATTTTTATGCATTCAATTCGATCAAAGATACATTCTAAGTATGTATAAATAATATTTCTATTAAATTATTTTTGGAATGTTTGATAAAATAAACTATAACATAAAATATAATTACTATGTTAAGAACAGATTTATATAAATATATATAAAGGTGATAGTAGGAATTTTAAAATTTTTGTTTTTATCCTTATATCTACACAGCTGATAAAAATAAATTAAATTAGAACAAATACAAATTATAAGCATAAATTAATTTAAATAAAATCTAAAATTATGGTAATTTTAATTTTTGATTGCTGAGAAAAAATCTAATACTTACAAAAAAAAAAAAAATTAATAAATCTGAAAATATTAAATATAATAAAATGAATTATTAAATCAATTAAAAAGATTAATAAATAAAAAGGTAAATGAAACTAATAAATAAAGCAGCGTGGCTTTAATCAATTATTTCATGTTAATTTTAAATAATGTTTTGAAAGTAATTAACTATTACTTAAACTATTACTAATGCAGTACTCATTAAATTTACTGAATTTCATAAATTTCATAGATTACTATAAGATGTAAAATAAAATCATATAAAGAAATATACTTTGAAAATATATTTAAAAGACAATTAAATAATATTGTAGTAAATTATAGTGAATAGCTTATTATAATATACTTAAATTTTGTATTAAAAATATGTATTTTCTATTAAATAAGTTTATTCCAATAAAAAAAATTTTCTGCTTCTTTTCTAACAGTCATTTTATGAGTAAACTAATTAAAAAACTTACGTCCATAAAAATTTGATATTATAGAATGTTCCGCTACTTGATTTAATTTTTATAATTATTTCTTTATGTATATATACTGATTTTAAATGTTTTGAAAAATATATTATAGTATGCAAAATATTATTTCTGAAAATTGATTTCGTGTTCAATGAATAAAATAATTTACTATAAATAATTTACTAAAGAAGTATATACCAATTATATGTTTTTAAAGTTTATTTTGTATAATTTATTTCAAAATAAAGTTAATATAATATTCATTTAATAAATATTTTCCAAAAAGGTTCCACTTATTAGGTAGAAATAGGTAGAAAAAAAAGAATTTTAATGAAATTCTTTAAAATGTTCTTAGAGAAATAAAAAAAATATCAATAAAATTATCATTTTATCAAATGAAGACATCAGTTTGTATATGAATTTGTATATCAATTTGTATATGAACTGTTTTCTTTTTAGAATGTGAATAAAAATTAATACAGACATTATACCATTATTTTTATATATCATGGAAAAAGATGGTCTCTTTTTCTGGAATACTTTTATTTATTTATTTTTATAAATGCAATTCCAGTTATTTTTCTTTTGTAAAAAAAAGTTATACTGCTTCAGACTGATATATATATATATAACTTTATGTTGAAAAAATTAAATTTATATTTAACATAAGCATACATTCTAGAAAATTGAACAATTTTAAAATATAAATTTTTTAAACAAAAAGCGAATGATTTATATTTAGTAATATGTTTGAATATGAATGTATTCTAAATTTTTTTATAAAATTTAAAAATCTAGGGATAATATCAATTAGGGTTAGTATTTATAAAAAAATCTGCTATAAATAATGGTTGGAATAAAATATATTTCCGTAAAGTCATTATAACATCTCACAATATTTTTAATCAATTAAATTAACCAAAAGATAGATTTCTTGCTTAGAGATACTACAAATGTAAAAAAATGCCAAGAACAAATATCTTCTGGAATGAAAGCAGCCTTTTCACTCACATATGTTGTGAAGATCGTACGAAGGTGTGCACTTGCGATAAGCGATTCGGTATCGCAGTATTCATCGAAAACATGTACACTTGGTTTTATGGAGCCTTTGGCAAGCGCAATACCTGATCAGTTAATGTAATACACATAGTTATAAATAAATTATAAAGAAATTGAATTTACAGTTTTTATTCTACCTATTTTTTGTATATAAATAAAACGACAAAACTGGCATCAAAAAATATTTACTCCTATATCAAATTTTTACAAAAAAATCTTAATAAAAAAAAAATAAATAATCTGTAAGACTGTGATCGCTGTATATAGCAGTATATTAGTCATAAGTAACTTATTATATTTAAAATCATTGTTTATTATGATTGAAAAAAAAACATATTGTATAAATATTTTATTTATTGGGTACAAATAAATAAACATTAATAAATAAAAAAAGTTATAAATATGTATACAGCCCGTTTGAGATCTTGTATTTAGAATATTTTTACTTCAAATTTATAGATGCGAAAAGTGATTCGATGGATTTTTTTCTAGAGATAAACAAGAGAAACTTACTTTTATAAATATTAAAGTTTACGATTGATGTTTTTAATGCCAATGTAGAAATAATTTAATTCTAAAAAACGCATAATATATTTTATGTGTGATTAAATTCTGAAAACTGATGACTGTTAATATTTTTTAAAATATATACCATATAAGTGTAAACAAAAATGAAGTTTATTTAATACTACAGAACCTGGAATAATAGACTTACACGAAATAATTATATAAAAATTTAAAAGAAAATAAAGTAATAGTAAACAGAATTTTTATTAAAAAAGAAAAATAAAAAAATAAAATGTAATGAGTATATTAAATTAAATTTAAAAGAATTAAAGTATGATGAAGTAGTGTAAAAATTTTTATATGTAACAATAACTTTAGTGTTAATGTTTATAAGGCAATGAATTCTTCAAGTGTCTGATATTTCATATTCCAGTATTTTACTTACGTCTATTTGTGTCTTCAATAATTATATATTTTAGTATTCATTAACCATAAGAATTATTTAAATATAAATCTACATAAAACCATGAATAATATTGAATCATTTTTTAATTTTTTAACGTTTGATTTTACCTAAAGGAACTTACGAAATTCATCGTTTTCGTAATACAATTCAGTATTTATGTAATTTGTATAGTTTATTTAATGAATCAACTGGTACATTGAATTAGTTGCATATCGGTTTTATCTATTAATAAAGAACTCCCCAAGTGAAAAGTGAAAATATAATCTTGCTTTTGTAGTTGTGTATATACACAGCCTAGCCTAAAAATAATCTTCATCGATCCAAGCTATTGATGCAAAAATTTCAACGCACAAAACTTTCACAATCTTCTCATTCAAGCGACACCGACTCTGGAAATAACAAAGACATGGTCCCAAAAAATCGATTGAAGGCTTTGTCAAGCATCCAAGGTTTCAACATGAAAGTGCCATCGGTAATCCGGAAGCTTAACCTGTTGCTTTAACGCGTAACTCGATTACCGACAGAAATCGCCAATCCGTGTCACTCAACAGGATTTTGCTTCGCACAGGGATGCTAATTCTCTTCATCGATTTATTTACCTCTTTAGTCATGTACACATGTGGATGCATTACAACTTTCAACATTCCTAGATCCACCAAATTTTATTTTTACTGTATTATTAATCAGACTTTAGTTTCGAACTGCACGCTTAAGATAATAATATTTATTAACTGATACCGAACGTACAGGCAATTTCTAATTAAATTTTTGTAGTTTTATTATATACATATATGCTTATAATTTTTGCATTTGGTTTAAATTCTAAAGTATTACTTTATTGTCTTTTTTATATACAACCAAGCGAATAATTATTTATTTATTCATTTTTTAAATTCGCAATATTTTTATTATGGTATTGTTGGTAATTGAAGTAACCATTTGTCTGTAATATTTTGCACTATATTTTTTATTCGTGGAATGTAAATTATGGATATTTAAAATAAAGTAAATAAATCGATATATTACGATTTTCCCTTATTTAAACAAGATAATTCTCATTAGAGCAGAAAATTACTTTAAGAGAAAGTAATTTTTTCTTTTTATAATTTAGGTTCAAACAAGGAAGAACTTTGCAGAATGCTTCATTTCACTCTATCAACCAACCCGTTGAAATTCAATTTTCATTCTCGGGTAACTTCAAATGAGATCATTGTAAAAGAAATAAAATAATTTGAGTTTGAATAAAATATCGTGAGTTTATTTTTCTTAGATTTAATATATTTTTTTTAAATATACTAAATTCAATATATTTCATAAAATAATAATTTCTAATAATGAAATTTTTTAACGATATATTTCAATTATTAATTCCAATATTATTATTTCTTGTTATTTATTTATTATAAAATAATACTTATAGAATGTAACATAAATATAATTTATTATACGGTATTTAGAAAGTTTTCATTTATAATTTGAAAGAAATTTAAGTAACTTAAGTTTTAACACTTTTCGTTAAAATAATATTATCTATTCTATCAATAAAACTTTGCAAATTTTGCAATTGTGATATAATTACAGTATAGTGATTTAACAAATACGCAGAAGGTCTGACAATAATAGCATAATATTCCGAAATTATAATTGCTTCACTATTGTCTGGGTTAACTAGCATTAGTACTAATCCTATTAAATAGTGTTAATTAGCGTGTGTGGCATCGTATCCAAATATGATATTCCCCGTATACTATAATTCTTATTTTAATGAAATGATACTCGCACCTCAAATATAATCAATTTAGTTTGTGTAGATATTTTGAAACAAATATCATTTATATTTAATAATTGAAATAATTTCAAAATTTAAATATTGTAAGGTGTAAAGATTTATATTAATTTAATTATTTACAGTTTTCATGACAATGAAAATTTATATAATTATGAAATGAATATTTTTCTTCAAATAAGATGACAAAATTAATTGTTCATAAAACTTATTTTATTTAATAAAATATAATTGATAATAATAATTTATAAGAGGTACTAATATATCGAAATAATCAAATATCAAAAAATGTGATTAGTATAAAAAAGCAAATCAATTAATCTACGTTAATAGAAATTTTCAAAAATTTCTAATATAAAAAAAAATTTTAATATTAATAATGATTGATAAATTTCTTCAAAATATTATTTATCAAACATATAAATTTTACATTTAAATAATAGTTTATAAAAATTAATGATTATTTTAATATAACAAATTGTTGTACTTCGGTTTTAATTACTAAAATATATAATTTTAAATATTTAAATTATAAAATCATATTTTTTTATAATATGATTATTAATTTTTTTATCTGTTTATGTTTGGAATATACATATTTTTTAAATAATAAATGAAGATATATGCTACGTCTTTAAAAGTTAATTTAATTTTCATGATATAATAGAATTTGTGCTTTGTTAAATTAGTTATAATATTTAAAATAAAATAATAAAATAAGTTAAATTAATTAACTTATTATTTTAAATAAAATAATACATTTTGACAATACTTTTATCTAATTTATATTTTATATCGTTGATAGTTTTAAATAAAAACGAATTAATATATTATTTCTATATAAATTCTCAAGTGTAATAAAATATAAAATATTTATAGTTATGAAACAAATATACACATTTTATACATAGCAAAAATTTGTTAGTTCATTATAAATAAAATCATAAATCAGTAAATAAAAAAACTAATTTAATTAAAAATACATACATGTTTTGAAAATATTATTTCATTCAAAAGTCAGCGGATATATTATAATAAAATATCAATAGTTTCTTCTTACGTGTTGAATAAATACGTGAAATTTTTATCGAGATATGTGCAATCAAAACTATAGTTAATTATCCTATCAAACTTTTATTATAGATTACTATAATTGACTAAATTTTGCAAGTAAATTAGTAGAGGAATTTCAAGTTACAAGAACAATTATCATTACAGTTTTTATTGTTATTATTGATAGCGTTATTATACTTTGTCTAACATAAAGATTAAATGGATTTACTATGTATTATTTTGTTATGTTTCATAAATTAGTTATAATATGTACGTAAAAATAGTATTTCTTCGGAAATGTATAATATTTAAAACAATTTTTCACTTATAGGATCTTCTGAATTATAATATAATAGATGTACACCCATAACATCTTTGAATGTAAATAGTCTGATATTTTTCAAAAATTAAATAAAAGATTATATCTTAAATAAAATTATATAAAAGATTTCAATGAATTGTGTCGAGATCAACAGAAACATTTTTTAAGTTTTGAGCAATGCATATAAAAAATATCATTAAGAGATAACTGAAAATAGAAACAGAAAGTGAAAGAGAGAGAGAGAGAGAGAGAGAGAGAGAGAGAGAGAGAGAAGGAGAAGTTGTACAATTATTTTTTTATGTGTAGGACAATATAACTAAGCAAGTATATATATTTTAATCGCCATTTCGCCATACATGCCTAATAAAAACATGTGGCACCGTGAGCATTCACGTCATTCGTTTTTCAATCATACCTCTCTGTATTACTCTGCCCTCTTTCTCCCTCTTTAGAGTAAAGAGGAAAAACTTATGCAAATGATTAACGCAGATGACCAGTATTTCTTTAGTTCTCAAGATGATACGCGTACAATTTATATAACGTCGAGAGTTGAGTTTCAATTAATTGGCTATCGACGAAACAGACTTAAGATTAAATAACGCAGATGGCAACCGAAATGTATTCAAAGAACATAATTTTACAGAGAAAATTATAGTGCGCCTTTTTGTAATAAATATGATGAAACATGACGTGTGGTTAACGATTTTTTTAATCGCAATTTAACTTGTCAAGTCATCATAAATAATCTATTCTATGTATGTTTTAAAACTGGCTACCTAACGATTATCATTTTTAATAATATTTTTTGTGTAAAATATTTTTATATTTAGATGTAGGTATTAAAATACGATGCTATGCATAACTAACCTATGAATATTTATATATAAACTATTGTAAGCATGACTCACTATATATAAATATTGTACTTTTTATAAATTACAATTATGAAAATTTTCTCAACGTGTAAATAAGATGGTTAAATTTATTTACAATAAATTTTATTATGTGGTATAAAAATCAATAATCCCCGTAGTATTTAACCTCCTTATTTATTAACCTCCTCTAATTAATCATATGTATTTTTTGAAATATAACCTAAATTTATTATGAATATTAAAGTAATTTTGTATATTTAAAATCCATTATAGAAAAAAATAATATTTTAATAATTCACTAGTCGTGGATCAATTAGTTTTGTGATTGGACAAATTCAAGCATATTATTAGTAGTCTCTGAGAGTTTTTATTCCTTTCCTTTCTATGAATGTTTTACGCACATCATAACACTGTGAGGCAGAAAAATAACGTTACGCTTAATTACCCAATCGTCTTAGCGCGTAATACTTCAGCATAGGTTAGCATCGGGCGTACTTTCTATTAGCCACTCGCTTTGCACACGTTGCAAAACCAATCCTTACGGATCACTGCCGTAACTACTGTACAACAATTAATCATTAGCAATCATCGCTCGTCGCAGCTTATTTCGAATCTTGAAATCGATAACTATGAATAGTTGCGATAGTTGCGGGGATTTGTGAAAATCTAACGAATCTTTTTTAAATATTTATTTATAAAATTTTTAGAAACTTCATTTCATATCGGCTAAATTTTTGTCAAATTTTTTAATTTGAGTTGCTTTTAAAAAATAACGCTTTTTTGTATTCAGCATAAAACTATTTATGACCAATTGATATGAAATTAATATACTTGAGAATTGTAAATTATTAAATTAATTTATAGAATTTCCTTAGAAATTTTTAACCTTAATTATTAAATTAGTTTACTTGCATTTTATTTATCAATTCAATTACACACATATATTTTAAAAAGAATTCATTTTTTCGAACAACATACATCCTCTATTATTCAATTTAAAATAAATTATTGTTATGAATTTCATTAAAATCAAATATTATATCAAATTATAAAAAAAAAAAAAATTCTTTTATTATATAAATTTATTATATAAAAAAAAATAACTCAAGATCGAATCAGGAACATTCTCCGCAATAAACCTGGAGAATTTTAATTATAGCCTTAAAAATATCGAAGAATTTCAAATCTACATTTAATATGTTTTTCAAGAGAAACAATATGTAAAATTTATTCATCTAAAATGAAAAATTGATTTTACATATTAGTTATAGACGCAAAGTTGTTTGTTAGTTATTTTATTAAAGGAATAATAAATGTATTTTGATTTGCAATGCATTATAATCTCAACATACTTAATATTTTGAAAGAATATATATTAATGAATATAATATTACATTAACATAAGTAAGTTATAACTTTTAATTTAATGTTCATTAAAAATTATATGTAAATATTGAAAAAATAAATATATATATTTTTAGAAAACTATTGTTCAATATTATCATAAATTGCATTTAGATATCGTAATATTTTATATATTTATAAATTCTACTATTAAATTTGCAGTAGTTTAATAATATATAAATATTACTTGAAATAAAAAATGAAAAAATATCAGAATAAAATACCAGTAGGTTTTATATTATAAAAATCAATAGTAAAAAACAGAAATTATTTTATATTATAATCAACTATTGCAGAATTATATATTTCAGTCAATATAAAATCACGAATATATTTATTACTTTATTAAGATTTTATGAAATACCATTATAATGGAACATGATAATTGGATAAGCTTCTAATGAGTAAAGTAAAGAAAATTAATTAGTGTCTGCATGATAGTTTAAATGAATTTGACGCTCTTATAAAGTTCTTATATAAAGCTTCATAGTTTAAAAATAAAAAGAGTTGAAGTTGTATTCTCTATATTATGGTTACATTTATAATAAAACTATAAAGTGAAACGATACCAATAAGATACTAAAAATATAGCTAATTCATTTCAAATTATCCACATCATCAAAAAAATATTCATTATTCATAAGAATAAGATATATAAATATCAAAAAATGCAATAACCGAAATATATACAGCAATAGAAGTAATATAAAAATGAAACCATGATAATACCGATTCAAGAATAGATTTAACAAAATATCTATTATTAAATAAATCATATATCAACCTATAAAATCTCAAGAAACGAATGGATTGCTTGAATTGACATATCTGAGTAACATTATATTTCGATATTCTTTTAGTAATTTCACAAAATAGCAAATGACAATTTCATAAAATAGAATTCATAATATTATGATATTAAAGTTAAAAATTAAAAATTGAATATTAATATAATTATAATCATTTTAAAAATAATATAGACAATATGTTAGTTAATAATTATCTCAAAAATTATCTGTATACCTTTCTTACAATTGTAGAAATTCCTTTCTAAAAAATTTTATTTATATTATTTATTTTTAATAAAATTTGATCTTTTCAAATTTAAGATTGAAAAATAAAATATAGCTTTTAAATGAAAATTGATAACGTAATTCATTTTGCTGTTTTTCATTAAAATTTCTTATATATATTCTTTCGATAAAATAAAAAAATTTTTAAAATAAATGTAAAAATGTATTCATCAAATGCTTGGTACCTATTTTCAAGAGTATTGTATATTTGTACTATATTTCATATATCTTATCCACTTAAAGCAATAAAAATTAGTAAATTTATAAAGAATTCTTTTAAAAAAATAATTACATTATTAATTTTTCATGATTATTGGTTCATTTTTCCCACTTTATCATTGAATGAATATTTATAAAAAACTGAAACTCTTGTTAAGCTGCATTAAATTATACTGCTTCTTAATTCAAAAATTTTTTAAATACATACTGATAATATAAGTTTTACTTAAGTAATGTTTACTGATTACTAAGAAAAAAATATATACTACAATAAAAATATTATGTTTATTAATATGTTTAATAAAATTATTTTATTTCACAACAAATTTGAAATCATACAAAATGTTTTTCTAAAAAACATCTGTACTATTAAAAAAATGTAAATAATAATAATTAAAACATATATTATACATATATAGATTATCAACTTATATAAAGTACATTACAAATAAATAAAAAACGGAATTGTTTTTACAAATAAATATCTTTTTGTATTAAATAAGTAAAGCTCATTCAGTTTTGTATTAATGTTTCTTAGATATATACATCTCTTCAATTATAAAATTTGATTTCAAATTTAACACAAAATTTATTAATTGTTATGTCATAAAATTACAAATAAAAAAAATAGAAATGAATCCTTTATTTAGTATTTGTATAAAATACACGATTTAATCATGAATTAATTATTAGCAAATTGAATTTAATCAAATGAAACATTCGAAATAAAAAGATAAGAAGATTTAAAAGAAAAACTAAAAAGCAAGTACGTTAAAAAGAAAATACGAGAGCGAGAGCAATTTCTACACTCTGATCGTTGTCCAGTTTTCCGGTAAGCCATGAAAACGTGGGAAAACCTACTGCAGCAACTATGCCGCATCGTGAAAGGCAGCCCGCATCAATTAGGAGATCAAGGCTTACGTAAGAGCGCGCGGTAACGTTTCTGTTCTCCATTTCTTTCCTCTTCGTCTTCTCTGTTTTTGTCATTTTTAGCAATACCAAAATATTTCACGAGCTTGAGTGCGCGAAAGATGAAGGCCGATTAAACGTCATTATTTAGTTGGAAAACAGTGTTTTGCAATTGTATCTATGATACCAATAAGCTGTCAATCTACAAATTGTACAAAGCTTTTTTCAATTGATGAATTATCAAGATTTTTTAATTCAGCGATGAATTAAATTTTATTAATACAATATAACCTTTGATCAATTAAATGTATTATTGTAATACAGATTTTTTTAGATATATTTTAAAGTTTGCGCTTTCTTTTATGTGTCTTTATTATCAATGCTTACGGTTACATATATTATATCTTTACATGAACTTTAGGTATATTTATACCAGAGTGTAAACAAATGATTTGAAAAAATATGTTTCATTAATTTTTATGTTAACAGATACTGCTAACTATTGTTGAAATTGATGCTTTCAATTTACGATACATATTAAGCATGCTTTACTGAACTAGAAATAATGTATGGAATGTTATTTTAATAACAAAAAATGGAAAATTGAACTGATTATGATAGTGTTATTCTACATATAATAATATAATAGTTTATAAGAATTATAAAAATTAAAAATTTAATACTTTGCTTTATTATATATATATAGAATGTTGAATATTTTTCACATTCAAATTAAAAATTCATACTCGTAAAGAATTTGTACTCCCTGTATTTTTTTTACTATCTCATAATAAAAAACTTTTAATATACATATCTTTAACAAATAAAGAAATCAATTGATCGATAAATATCAATTATTTAAATTAATAATTTTAAAAAATATCAACTTACATAGAAAAATAAAAAAATAAAATAAAATCAATAACTTAAATTTTTACATGCTTAATAATAAATAGTTATTATTTCGCATACGATATAAAAGAGTAAGATTTATATATCTTAAGAAGGAATTTCCTAAAAGTGCAATTATTTAATATAAATATAAAATTGAATAAGTTATTGTTTACAAAAATTAGACTATTTTTCTTCGTAAGTTCTTTTGATATAAAATACAATTTCATAATATGAATTCTAGCTAAGCTAAAAACAAAATAATTTGAAAATTCGTAGCTGTAATTTAAAATAAAACAAGACTAAGATTAAGAAACAATTGTCAAGAAAATTTCAGAAGAAAGCCAATCGAATGAACGATTAAATGTAAGTGAATGCACTTATGTATACTTCGCTTGATAAAGAATTGAACCTTACAAACTCTGAAACTCATTCGAAAAAAGACAGAAATTGCGGAGGTTCTTCACTAGGCATAACAATTTGTCCAAACATTGGTCCGTAATAAATTTGAAGCAATCTAGTCATTCTACCGGAACATGGAAGAAGCTTCAACCTTTTTTACTGCTTATTATTTGAAAATATAAAATATTGGATTAAAGATATTCTAATCACTATTGATATTACTGATATAAGTGTCCATAAAATAATATAGTAAATAATATGTGCAGCATTAGTGAATTTAAGAGAATGCAAAACAATAACTAAATAATTCAAAGATTTGAATAATCACTATTAAATTATTAATAGTTAAAAAACATTAATAATAATAATAATAATAATAATAATAAAGTTAAATAAAAGAAAAAATCTATAACAAAATTTAATTTAAAAAATCACTAAATTTTAAATAAATTTGTTTAAATAAATTCATCGAATAAATTTTACAGTACTTTTTCGCTTGTAACTAACTTAATTTTTTTTAATAAATAAAAGATTGTATTATCTTTTAAATAAAATTATTAACTAAAAAATGTAGTAAATATTTATTTTTATTAAATCATGTGTAGATACTTAAGGATATTTTTTAATATATAAACTCATATCCAGAAAAAAGGTAATCTTTAATACATATAAAAGCGTACCACAAACCATATTAAATGAACTATATAATATCTAAATAATTTTATTATGATGAAATAGATAATATAATAGTAATAGAATCATTAACTAAGCAAATATCAGCATTAGTTTAATAAAAAAGAAATATTAAATTCTAATTTAATTAATTTTATTTAAACATCAATCGATAATTTAGATAATATTTATTTAAATAAATATAAAATAATTTATCGATATTAAGATATGTCGAATTATTGTAAATCTTATAAAACTTTATTGAAATTAAGCAGTATCACTATTTTAAATTTGCGATAATTATAAATAAATCAAACCAATATTATGCGCAAAATCATGTAGTTCGAGTGCAAGTATAGTTATAAATAGTTTTCAATAAAAATACGTATAGTAATTTGTACCGGTAAAGCTTCTAAGTAGAATTCTCAGAGAGACAGACAAAGGAAGCGAAGGCGTAGTCAAAGTTCTAATTATCTCGAAGTGTGAGACGAGGTCGTTAATGCCCGTCTCTTAGGAGAGCAAACCGAGCAAAACTTTTTGCTCACAATGGATCATTGCAAGAGTGGCAGTAGTGGTGTAAATTTCATGGGACTTCATGAAAAAATATCACGTGCTTTACAAGACACTATGCCTATTAGAAAGGCGCGTGATTTATAGCTCGTAAAATACACAGAGCAGCTAAAAAATACGGCGACACAAGAAGCTGCCTTATGAGAATGTGCTTGCGTGACGAGCCCGACTGACTGATCAATTAACCCATTTCGCGAGGAGTTGCACCGAACGGGGAATAGTAAATGCTAACCAGTCCTTGTTTCGGTGGCTTCGTATTGCTGCTCCGGGTGTTCTCGGTGAAATTCGCCACTCCGGAGTAGAACATCTTCCCAATAGAATTCTTCTCATGGGTTTTTGCATCTGTCATGTCTAAAATTGCAGTGAGCCAATACTTTTTTAAAAAAATAGTTTAAATATTATAATTTAAAAATTAAAAATATTGCATTATTTGCAATTTATACATGTTTTTAAATCTTTGTATATTGTTTATTGCAAGTTAAAAAAAGTTATGCAAATAACATTAAATTTCTTGTCCAAAAATATCTTTTATTTAATTATAAATTTTCAAGTAGATCATAATTGTTAATATTAAATTAGAGAAATATTCATCTGAATTATACAAATTATAATTTTTAAAAGAAAGTCAGGTAATATTTGATATGATTAATCTTGGTAATCATTGCTTTCATATTTTCTTATATTTCAAATACAAAACAAAATATAGATGTTAATATTTTCCTGTAAAAATAATTTTTGAAACCTGAAATTCTAGTTTTAGATGAACTTTTAATTTTTTTCCATTTATTTTATTTACTAATATTTTTTTAAACAAGTTTTCTTGAATTTTAACTTTAATTTCATAATTTGAAATGTTGTAATTAGTAAATGTAAAAATAAAAGATATTGCCATTATAATATGGCAGTTGAACTATTATGTGTAGAGTAGATTCATATTAAAAATATTATAGAATATAAAAATTATTCTAAATTAAAAAGTAAGAAAAAGAATTAAAATGAATAAAGAATAATAATCAAGTAAAGTAAAAGAAACTCCTAACGTATATAGAAATTAATTAACTTTTAAGAAAATTAAGCATTGAGAGTGTAAATAAAGAAGAAAAGTTAAAAATATATAGTAATTATCAGAGCCAAAAACATTAGTCAGATAAAAAAGTATGAAAGAAATTTTAAAAGGTTTTGAATTATCAAATTATTACATATTTTAAATACATATTTTTTATAATTAGACTTAAAAAGATAATTAAAATTAAGTTTATTTCCAATTAAAAAAAATTAAAATCTTAAAAATTAAAATAGCATAATTATTATATCATTGAAAATAATAAGTTGATAATACATTTACTTATTAACTAAATTTATAATCAAGATTGTATTTTATGTTTTTAATATATGAAAATTAGTGGAAAAAATCTACATTCAATTTTAAATAGTAAAATGTAATCTATTCTTTGTGATTAAATTATTTTTCAAAATTTTATTTACAAAAATCAGTTTTTATTGTGAATAATAATTGATAACTTAAAATATTAATCACTTTCTTACAAATTCAAATCAAACGATATTCTATAAGAAAATTTAAAATGATGACATATACGTATAAAACGAAAAATATGTTTTTGAATCAGTTTGGCTATTTTAACAAAAAACATTAGCGAATAATCATGAAATTGTGTAGCAACAATTATTTTACATGCTATAAATTCCTAAAAGGAAGCATAAATGAGATAAAAACTGGAAAACTTATAATAATTAATAGTGGAAATAAAAACTAAAATAGAAAAAAGTACATTATTGTATTATTTTATTTTGAGAGTAATTATTGAATTTTAAGTTTTGAATAAATGTAAATTGTTCCTGAATTTCATCATTAAATTCTGTTTTGAATGAACACGTTTTATATTAAATACATTATTTTTTATAAAAATAATAAAAAATAGCCTTGTAATATATTTTTAATTGTTACTGAGATTCATAGAGTAATAAAAATACCTATTAAATAATAAATAAAATATGATGCACGCAAATGAGTACTTCCCAAGCATAAATATTATGCGATTAATGATTTGAAAATATGTAATTAATTAAAATAAATATAATATTTGATGTTTTAATAATTTTTATAGTTTTATAAAAAACTGAGTACCATAAATTCTAAGCGATTTTATAAACACTTGACAAAACCATCCATAGATAATAGAAGATTTAAGAATTCCTATTGGTAGTATAAATAAAATATTTTGTCATAGTTTTGTTTTCTAAACTGATTGGTTATAGTTCTTCATATGCGTCAGTCTTATTATCTTGACTATATATACAGACAAAATACAGAAGATAAGAGCAAGAGAGTGAGACAGTAAGAGAGAAGTTATCTAAAGATGGTTGAAGGGATCTCCACAGGGAAGTATAGATACGAAAGTAGTAGGGTATGGGTTTGTAGGTGGAAACAGTGCTGACATAGGAAAACAGTAATCACGGGGTAAGTTGGGGAACCGCGAACTTGCCGTTACCGCCTGCCATGTGTCGTCGCTCCGAATCGAGTTGTGGGATACAGTTTACGGGCAGGTGCCATACCGCAATGCATACAAATGTTATTTCCCACCTAGTGAAGTTTTCCTTCCTTATTTTCAGCCTACGTGTTCATCTTCCTTTCGTACCTAACATTGTCTTCAATAAAGAATGTATATCTATGCGAAACCAGCTTTACCATTATCCCTTTTCTATTCGACATAGATTTCTCACGTTTCCGGTTTTTTCTTTCACATCTTCATTCTTTATAGTAAAAATTTCTCTTTACTTTACTCGTGATGAAGAATGAATTTAAATTATAAAAAACGTTCTCAAATATTTTATTAGAATTTCAATGGTAATTTTAATTATAATAATTAATATTAAGTGTATAATATAATTTAATCTATATATTTTAAAAAATGGAAAATAATAATTGTAAAATCTAATACTTAAAAATATAATAATTTTAAATATAAGAAAAATTAATTGTAAGCAAAATAAGAAATTTTATGCATTATATTAATAATTTTTAAAAATAGCATTGAAATATATTGCAAAAATTATATCAATTTATAAATTAAAATATAATTTTGTAAGTCTAAAAATGACATTAGATATATTTTAGATGCATCAATAAGTTCATGATTCCACTCATTTACTTTATATAACCAGCTTATATAATCACAATTTAATATTTGTACAATTGTATAATTTTTTTTCATTATAAGAACTAAAAGATATATAATTAATTTATAATATTTTAACATAAAATAATGATTGAATATTTATCGATGATAAATATGATACAATATTTATAATATAATTATAAAAGATGCAATTATAAAGAATAAAAAATTTTATGCAAATTTCATAGAATGCTATGATTACTATAAAATAAGAAATTTATTAATCTTTATATATAATATCTTAAATTGAAATTATTATTAGGAATTTTAATAAATCTCATTTTTTATAAATATTTGATACAATATAAATTTAATATATAACTGAAATTTATTAATATCTAAATATAATTAAGAATATAATTAATAAAAAATGTCAAAGAAATAAATTTATATTTACCTACACAATATGCACCGAAAAATCTTAAATTTGACTACTTTTTTTAATTTTAATTAATATTAATAAATCAGATATAAATTTTTAATAGTATATAGAAACAAATAATTCCGATTTATTTTTATTCAACTAATTTTTATTACCAACTTAAATTTAATAACTAAAAAATTAAAATCATTTTGTAAGAAACCTGTTAAAGGAAATGAAAATTAGGTGATCAAAACAGAAAAAAAATTAATTCATTTTACTAATAATAATTAAAATAATCATTAATATACTAGTTTCTGTTTTTAATTAAAGGTATATCAAAGCATAACTGATTAATTAATAGAGAGTACGGTGGAAATTAAACTTCCTTCCAATATCGATATTATGTTGAATCTGCATTTAATCATTTCTACCGAGTTTCGTCCCTTTGTTAACTATTTCACTAAATATTTGCAATTAGTTAGTGTTATCTCTCCTTTATCATTCTATATTTAAAAAATTTAAATAAAAATTCTCTATAAATAGACAGAGAGAAAGAGAGAAAGAGAGAAAGAGAGAGAGACAACTTTGTTACGAAAGAGTCAGTTTTTCGTTGCCATTGCACCGGAGTTATTCAACTTATTGATATAAGTCATGTCTCAACTTATAGGAACTTTTATAGTCTTTTAAATAAAATCTATATATTAATCTTATCTTTGCAAGCTCTTTTTAACAAGCTTTTGGTAAAATATATAAAATAATACATGTTAATATTTGAATTTAAATAGTAATAAAAATATATATGTGTACGCCTGTATATAATGTATAGTTTTTTGTAAATAAAAAGTTGTTTGTAAATTTATTCATTTGTTGCTTGAAATATAATGCTATTTTCAAAATGTTTTCTAGAATTCATACATATGTAAGTAGACAAAGAAATACTATTTTTAAAATATCTCTGATTCTTGATATTACGTTTATTAATTTTCAAATGCTGTGAACATTTTTCTCAAATTACATAAATATTAATCATATTTCACTTATACTTCTAAATTATCGAAAGGTATTTGAATTATTGTAATAAGAATTTGATTCAATAATTATTTTTCAAATATTTATCATAGGATTTATACAACTGTAAAAAAGAAGCGAGGATGTGATTTGAAAATTCATAACTTAACGTTTATAAATACAAAATATAAACTTCAAAGTATTATATAATGCTTAATTATTTATTTATAAAATCATAAATAGAATTTGCATAGTTGTAGGTAACTTATTCCAAATTTTTAAATACTTTAATATTCATGTATGACCGAAAAAGTACTGTCACGAAATATTATAATCACATATATGGTCGTAATTAACAATTCTCAATATTCTATATATTATATATATTCTTAGAAAACTAGTTAAATTTCGAAAAAAAATTAATTAAAATCTGGAATTAAATCGATAATGTAGTTATATTATGAAAAACTCGTTATGCACTCTTAATAAATCAAGAAATAAATTAGTAAAAGTGTATTACTATATTTTATGAAAAACAGAAAAATATTTTGAATAAAATGTACTTATTTAATTTAGTTTACTATGATTTAAGTGAAAGTAATGTAAATAAAAAAAATATATTAAAAATAAAATAAGAGTATTTGAAGTTTATGTTTGCTAAGCTGTAAAAGCTAAGGCTTTTGCCATGCATTGTAATGATGCGAGAAACTTTTGCTGGGGCTCGTTTATGACTTCCTATACCCCTTTTTTCTGTCATAGCATTCGCCTGGTTATACATTTATGTGCTGCTCCTAGGTATATCCACCAGAATACGAATAATATGCATTTTACGTGCGAAGCAGCAGTTCCATATAACAGTTTCGCCTACGTTGCATTTCTTAACAAAATCCAAACTGACTTTTTTTTTTATTATTTGTAAATTGAATCCAATTTAGAATTTCGTTGATATATATCATTTATTATATTACAAATTCCAAAAAGTAACTATTTTATATTCCAAGATAAATTGTTTTAATGAAATTTCTAGTTAGAATTTTTTTGATAAAATAATATATGTATCCTTAATAATTTAAATCATTTGATAGAGAATAACAATCTTTTTATATTAATTTTTAATAAAAATTACTATTTTACAGTTGTCTAAAATTTTATGTAAATTTTTAATGCCTATTTTTTCATATTATTCCAATAATTTTTAAGAAATCTGAATATATAATACTTAATGTACAGATGTAATTTTATAATAAATATTTATTTCATTACATTAAATATATATCTATATCGAAAGACGTACTAATATTGAGACATATATTATGAACTTTGTATTCCAAGGTAAGTATTTATAATTATATTTATAGTATTGCAAATGCCTCAGTCATATATTATCAAATTTATATTTTAAATTCGTATACAGTTTATGAATTATATTATAATTATTTGAGAAATAACAAAGGCTCACGAAGAATATTATAGTCGATATTGTTACTGTATATAACACATTCTTTAATATTCTGTAGAAATTTCATCTTCAAACTTATCTAGAACAAAAAAGAGTATTTATATATATGTGGACAATAAATAGTATCACTTAAATTTATTAAATTTGATATTATATAGAAGTATACTTCTGTAAAATAAGATCATAAAACCTTTTCTTATTAAGTAATTAAAAAAAATGTAATTCTTGATTATTTAAATCAAATTAATAATAATAATATAAATAAATTAAACAAATAAAATTTATGAATCTTTACGAAAGGATCTTATAAATAAGATTTTATTGGTGATGTAAGTTAAATACAACGAATATCTATCAGATTATATATTAACTTATAAAATAAAATATTCACCTTTTTCTTAATCTATTATTCTAGTTCAACATATATTTCAGTTAGCTACATTTACTGGGATTTTTCAATTTCCATATTTGTTAAATAAAAGTTGAATTCAAGAATATTGTAACTATAGAATAAGTAATATATAGAATACATATGTTTTAAGAAAGTTTTAAACCCAACTTTATTCTTTATAATATATTAAAAAATGAGAAGACATTAAAAATTAAAATTTTTTATGTACATCTTATCTGTTTTTCATACTAAAGATTAAGATTAAACAAATTTTTGCTATGATGATTAATAACTTGTATATAAAGTATAGAAAAAAAGATGACAAATTTTCTGATCCAAAGTGAATAAGAAAAAGTTATATTATGATTTGTCATTTTTTGTATTTCTAGGTAGATTTTTGACGTTAATTGGAAAATTAAATTAAATTTTATAAATTAATTTTCAAGATTTTGTAATAGAGAACAAATGATTAAAAAGTATTATAAAAAGAATGATGTTTTACAGAATAGTTTAGAAATAAAGCAATAACTAATTAATATTTTTTATCAAAAATTGTTTTATCAATAATTTTATAAATCCTTTATGCCAGCTTTTTAAATATAATTTCTATTTTTCAATTTGTAGATATGTAAGCTTTAATATCAGGTCAAAACCAAAATACTAATTTTATATCTTCTTATGTACATAAATGAAGCCTTCCAAAATATTCTTTGTTAAATAAATATTTATTAAATATAAAAGGAAAATCATGTATCAAAGTTCCAGTATAAAAATGTCTTAAATCAAAGTTTAAAATTATTTGTTATCGAAAAAGAATTCGATTTAACAATATTTCATGATTTAAGTATTTATAATTTCTTCATATTTAACAATTTTTTCAATAATATTTTAATTTTTTTATAGACCAATTTATTTTAAATTAATAATTATAAAATGAAATTTTTATGTAAGATGATTATTTGTTATAATTTATTATAATTTTAATATATTTGTATTGTAAAATTATTATATTTAACTAATATTTTACTAGTATTTTACTAGCATTTTACTAATAACTATAATTAAAAATTTATAAATATGAAAAATTCATAAAAAATTAGCTCGAAACTTTTTTATTTTAAAAGATAAGTAACATACGGAATATTTTATGTGAGATGAGCCTATTCAAAAAAAGTTTGCAAAATATCTTCAAGATCTTATAAGCAAATTTTTTTATATTCTAAAACTGAATATTCTGATTATTTTATAGCACATAGTAAAGTAATGATATCTTCATAAAAACACAGAAATGATAAAATTTAAATATTGAACTTCGTTCCTACCGATATTATTGTGTATTATAATATTTCTTTAATAATAATGTAAAAATTAATTTTTTTAAATAATTAAGCTTAATTTAAAATAATATATATTTCTGATTAATTTTTTAATTAAATTATAAAACGTTCGATATAACAAATCCCATATAATACGTATTTTCAAGCTATATGGAGAAGTGATATAAAAGTTCTCAATATAGAATACATTTTTCGTATCGATATTATTGGTGTTTACAAAAATAATTTAAACAATATGTATCGAATTACATTTATAAAATGTATTAAATTATTATATAATATTCATTTTTTTCAATTTTAATTGGTAAATTTTTTTAAAATTCAAATTTAAAAAGTAAATTCAATGTATTGAAAATGATCCATTTAATTTTATAATATTGAAGTTAAATACACTTAAAAAAGTAGAATTTATTGACTGTAAATTTTATAAATACTTTTAATAGTTTTAATATTCCTCTATAAACCTAAATTAATATTTATGGCTGAATATATAAAATTTTAATTTTCTATGAATTTAAAAAAATGCTGATACACTTTTTTTTATCTAATAATTAGTCAAATGTAAATTAAATTTGAATTTCGAAAAATGAACAAAGGAAAAAATGGAAATAATTAAATCAGTAAGAACTTCAAAAGAAACAGAAAGAAAAATGTTAAACGTAACTAGGTTAATTATGTGCCGTAGTAATAGATATTTCCGTCTATACGTAAGAAGAT
The DNA here is from genome assembly GCA_018907195.1 of Dolichoris vasculosae. NCBI lineage: Eukaryota > Metazoa > Arthropoda > Insecta > Hymenoptera > Agaonidae > Dolichoris > Dolichoris vasculosae. Next base: position 2,468,810 of record JACCHY010000019.1, read on the forward strand.
ATTTGCTAGTACCTTATTGGAAGTAGGGGTTGGAATCGACTGAAATCATAGAGGTTACTTTTTTCTAAGATCGATGCTATTTTTTAAAAGACAAATTTTCCTTCACATTTGAAAAAATAAAAAAGAATGCGATATTATCTTTTATTTTAATTTTTAATATTTTGTATCTCCTATACCTCTGGCCATTTTTACATATTTTATGTGCATCAAACTTCGTATTTGTTCTTGGTTTTTTCTTCTTATTCCTTCCTTTTTTTAAGATGTGCTGCAGTTGATGCACAGGCAAATGTATGAACGGCTCTAGAAGTTTTTAATTATTTAATTAGTAAATTAAGACTTACAGGGGCGTGCACTAATTTGTACTACTGCTCTTATTCTAAGACTACGAAAGGAAAAGAGAGAATCAGTCTTTATGAGATTGTATTAGATAGAGAGAGCTGAATCGCAGATGTAAAAGAGTATGTTCTGTGGATGTTAAAGTAGAACGAGTATTTATTTGTTTGAGAGCCGTTGGAGCGAGTAATGAATATATCGTGCAACTGTGAAGAAGAAAGAAATTTGAGAACCGTGACTTTTTCATTTTCTTTGCTTTTATACCTTTTTTTATGACAAATAAGCTTGACTTCTTTTTTAATTTTGCAACTTTTTATAATATTTATATGGAAATTATTTTGATACATCGAATTTTCTATATAACATAAAACATTTTAATATAATTTAATACATATTATTTAATACATATTATTTATCTAATTATATATGTAATATATAATATAATTTGATATATAATATTCCAACACAATAGTATTAATTTAAAAATTATTTATTATTATAAAAAAATATATAAACTATACTAATTTTCTTATTTAATTATAAATTAATTCAAAAGTGATCAGAATATTTGATAATAATTTTTTATATCATATACAGTTTTTTTATATTTGTAATCATAAAATTAAAACTATACAAAAGAAAGTTTAAACAAGTAAAGAATCTATATAAAATATTAGTCTTAAGTAAAATAAGATTTATTATAAATGTGAAATATAAATCTATATACTATAAATTGATTATCAAAAAGCTAGTTTATACATAATAATTAAATATAATTTCATCTTCAGGAATATCAGGTGAATTATTATCTGTGCATAGTATAATTATTATTTTTGCGCTATAAAAAAAATATAATAATATTAACATAAGAAATGATTAAAATAAAGCAAAAGAGTTAGCGTTCACAAATTTTAACTCAATTTGTGTATAATTGATGATAATATTAGAAAAAGTAATGCGACCTACCTAGTTTGTCTTACTTTCATCTTATTAATATTATCTATGCGAACTTCCTGATACGACAATAACAAAGAGTCAGAAATCATATTGCACATTGGCTAACAATTCTATTATTACTCCATACAGCATTAATCGAAAGTGGGAATCATCAGAAGGAGAAAGTTTGGTAAGCCCCGGGTTTGCCTTCGTCGGGAACAATCAAGTCGATCAGCTCATCTTGCACTTCTAAGATAATTGGCAATCCCACAAATCTTTGCGCGTTCGTTAACATTTCTCATCGTTCATATATAGCAATAATCACTGCTAAGTATTTTGATCAACTTTTTCTTAAATTTCTTTTATTTTGAAAAACGAAAGACATATTTTTCAGAATATAATTGAATAAATCAGCTATAAAACAGTATATACTACATACTACAAAACATATACTATTATGAGGAAATACAAAAATTATACTTTTTGAATTGAAAATGAAAAATTATACTTATTTCTTTTCTCTTATTAAGTTTAATGCTACATAAAAAATAATTATAATTCAAAATACTAATAAAAAATAAAAATCTTGACTGACTTATTAAAAATTGTGATTCATAAGCAATAAATAATTGTAATAGAGCTTTTCTATAGAATACTATAAAGATAAGGATATTTATATAATATTTTCTATAGAAAATAAGGATCAAATTAAACATAAAATTAAGACATATTTTGAGAAAATGTGTTGTAACAATGATATAATATTTAACTTTTTAAAAATCATTCTTTTTAATTAATAAAATCATGAATTATAAAACGATAGTTTAAAATACACTGTGATTGAAAACTGCAAAGAAATTCATATTCAGTAATCTTTTATAAATTAGATTTGTGAAATATTAATATTAAAGTAAAATATTTTTAAATTACAGTTTTTTATTTTTCATATAATAAAAACAATTCTATAAAATTTTCCAAGTCAGTATAAACTAAAGATAAATAAACAACAGTAATATTTACAATTCATATAATATATCATATAATAAATAATAATTTATTTATGATGTACATTTTTTAAACTTTCAAAACCCATTTTCCTAGTTATCATAACATGTATTCGAGACATAAAGCTAAGAAAAATTTTTGTTATTTCATAAATGCTCATAAGTCAATTTACTTGAAATACTTTTTAATTAAAAATAGTTAAGATAATCATAAAAAAATCTTCTTACTACATTTTCATATTTTTTATTTATGTAAATTGAAATAAACTTTGATTTTTAATTACTTACAAAATGTCACATACAATTTTAATAATATATAACATAGTAAAATATATTATGATTAAAAATAAAAATTTTAATATCTACGTACGTAAATTCATATTTTTAAATCATTTTTAAATATTATATTGTTACGTATATCTACATCGCTATATATTTAGTAAAGGCTGGCATTCATAATTATTATTAAATTCTATGATTAAAGGTAAACACATTCTGCAGAACTCAAGATAATTGAAAAAGACACTACGTAAATGTGCATGTATTTATCTTGTATCTTTTTTTGTAGTCAAATACAGGCGAATTCATTTCTTATTAATGAATTAAATAAATTTTTGTTTCAATTTATTCTAATTTAATTGTTATAATACTAAAAGTATACTAGTGGTATGTTATATAGAATTTTGAACCATTCCATAAAATTTTCAGAAATTTTGGAATTTCAATTCCAGATGAAATCATAAAAAGTTAATATTGAACAAATTATTTATAAATATATTATTCAGTTAAACTTTCTTTGATTGTAATACTTTTATATTTTAAGAAATTGACTACTTCTATTTTTTTTAACGTAATTTTGTAGTTATTAGATAATTGTGTGTATGTAGATGAAATATATAAATTTGAAAAGAATATATATATTTACAAATAAAATCTATTATTTACACATTTATACAAAATTAAAACAATATTTATCATAGGAATGACTGCGAATTTGACATAATATATAAATTAACATTCTTGTATTTATTCTGGTTCATGATCTTGTTACATTAAATTATAAATTTTCAGCGAAGTTAGGGAAAATCACATCTTTCTGCGTTATTCGGTATTACATATGTAATACTGTAGCACTAGTATTTTTACTGTCACAATGTGTTTTGGATTATTAGAATATATATTGTAAAATTAATACATTTTATGCTTTCAATGTAGAATGCTTAACATAGTAAAAGCATAAAAATTAAAAAAATGTAGCATATTTCATATTATTCTAAAATAAAATCATGAAAATAATATTTATATAAATAAATTTATCATTGATTAAATCTAATAATAAAAGAAACATATATTTAGAAAATATAAAATTCTATTGCTTTAACAATTAATAAATTTATATATATATATATATATAAATTGAAATTTGAATAATATTTTATGAATTAAGTCTCAACTGATAACATTATAACTATATTTAATTTTTAATGAAAACGAAATGCTTCTATTTGAGAATAATTGCTAGGATATTGTTGGAAAGATGAGTAATCAAGGAAAACCAGGCCATTGAATAAAGAGAACCGGTTTCTCACATTGACGAAAGCGAAACTGAGCAGATAATAGCGATTCCTGTACGCAATACCAAGTGTTGCGATGCGAATCTGGCAGTTGACCGCCTGAGGTTACCTTCTTTTCTATTCTTCTTTAATTCAAAATACCTTGGATATTATTCTTATAATTTTATTCTTTTCATTATTTTATATCATTGTTTAGAAAATATACGAATGTATTACTAATGAAATTTAACTAAGAATAAATCTGTATTTGAATATGAGGCAGAATGAAATAAAAATATATTTTTATGATACTTTCTTATTTACATAATCATCTAAAAATTCTATTACTCTAATAATGACGTTTATACCTATAAAATATGTTGTTTATAAGCAATAACTTAATCAAGTAAAACTGTCTCTTTTATAAAAAAATTAATTGAAAGGGTTACCGTGAAAGTGTTATTAAATTTAAAAAATAGATCCATAGGTAAAATTTATATTCTTTTATATGATGAAATAAATTTAAAATGAATAAAAAATGACAGAAAAACATTTCATGCATAAAAACATTTATGGTATGAATTTATTTTTCAATTATTTAAAAAATTTCAAATCGTTTAGATGTAATATGTAAAAATTTTTATTTTTTTTTTATTACATATTTCATGTGTAATGAATTAATTTTATTAAATATACCAATGAATAATATATATATATATATATATATATTACATAATTGAAAATTTTGTCATCAAATCAATATGGTAATGATTATATTAATAATATTATATATTAATAAAGATTCAATTTTTTTATTAATAATAATTTAATGTTTCTTATAAAATCAGTATATTTTATATCATTGTATGTGAAACATATATTTGTTGCTTAGAAACTTCTTAAGACATAAGAAAATTATTTTGTATGTTAAATACACACAACTCATGAAGATTATGTATGAATTTTGGCGCAAAACATATTTTTTTTTTTCAAAAAAAATATTTTTAATAAAAGATAGCAAATTACTAACTCGATTCAGAAAGAAAGTCAAACTTTTGTACCACAAAAATACGAAAAAAATGAAGAAAAAATAGAAAAAAGGTATAAGGGAAAATGCCATCATTGCATTTATCTCTATTTGGCAATGTTTATCTCATGGGGATTCAGCAGTCACTCGCGTAAAGCGGCAACATGTATTTTTTAAAGCCTGATCACCTGAATCTTTCATGTCTTTTCTGCAGTGCGGTTTTTCCTTGTTATACGCGTATGTATCTATTCGCACATATAAATTCGTGATTGACTGACGCCTCACTAACATAAATAAAGGAATTCGCCTTCGAACTCAAAACTTTTTATATTCTTGTTTCATACACATATAAATGACCTCTCTAAAAATTTAGTTAAATTATTTATTAAAACAGATATGCGTATTATGTGCCCTGTTCAACTTTTCTTATATCTTGTAATAATTATTAATTTTTTATGCATAATGTTGTAGGAAAGGTCATAATATTTTTTAAATTTAAGTTATATAAAAATTTTTTATTTTAATAAAAACTTATTATTATGTATTGTTTATTCACATACATCTGTCAATTTTCATCTAACAGATTTCTTTCTTCTTCAATTCTTACGTTCAATAAATCTAAGACAAAATTTTTCTTAGATAATGGAAACTTTCGAATGTTTCATGTTCTTTAGCATACAATTTTTATCTTAAAGTAATTTTAATTTAGGCAAAATACATACAAAATAGATATTGACTTATATATAACTTATGTTAATTAAAAGTTAAATTAGGCCTTTGTTCCAAATTAAGAGTATGTTATTGAATAGTCTGCTAAAACCACATTATGTACAGAAATTACAAATAAATATTATAATTAACTTAACAATTAATACCAAATATGAATTTATTTATAACTACGAAATTAGAATATTGGTTAAAATTGACATCTATATGTAAATGGCTCTCATTCAAGTAATTATAATTTATTTTATTATTTTATTTATAAGTTATTTTAATACGAAGATAATTTACTATTGTTCTTAATTCATAAAAGTACAATTATGTATTAAAGCTGTTTCGATACCGGTGCAGAAAAGTGTAAGTTCAAGAAAGTAACTGGCTTAATTTCTCCAATTTGTATTTTTAAAACATTTTAATTAAAACATTTCATAGGTGAATTTTTAAATAATGAAATTTTTTAACGAGCTCATTAGAGCAAAGGACTCTGCTTTCAGTAAACTTTGTACATTTATTAAGCTTCTTCGTTTATAAACTCGTAAAAGTCTTTTGATTTACCAAAGTTTAAATTAAAGATAAATTCCATATTATGCTTATAATCTTATATCGGATGAAATAAAATTCCATTAATAATAAATTTCTATTTTATTTTATTATAAATACCGGAATATGTAGGGAAAAGACAATAAATAATAACTAAAAATAGATATTTCTATTATTTAACATTTAAAAAATGATGTTTTAACACATGATGTATTTACAATAATAAATTTCATTATTAAGATCTTTTATTTCATAAATAACTACTAGCACTTATTAATAATAGTCAAATTAATGTATTTGAAAAAGACAGATTATAATAATTACATCAAATTGTATATTCTCAGATATATTTTTTTATGGAATAATTATTTTTCAGATAAATTTATTTTGAATCCATATTTGAATCCTCAGCACGTGCAAAACTCTATACAAAACATGTCACACATAACCGTCAAAAAATTTGAATATATAATATATGGAGTCATACAACAATAATTAGCATATAACCTGTAAGGAAATGGTAACCGCATATACTAGCACTTGTAAGAATCCCCCGTGGAAATAATAAAAACATGTACAAGACATAAATACTTTCGTAATACCGCTATTGAATTATAGTGGAATATTGTTGCTATTGTTTACCATGGTCAAAGAAGATGAGATAGAAGAAAGTAGCCACTTAATATGGCATTTTTTATTATTAATGTTTATTTGTGTATACTCAATAAATATAATATATTCTTTTTACAATGATTTAATATATTAAATTTCATAATAAACAATGATTTAATATAATAAATTAATTATGATTAATATGCTGTTATATACAGCGATCACAGTCTTACAGGTTATTTTTTGTTTTTATTTCAATTAGGATTTTTTTATTGTTTGTGAGAATTTGTTACGAGAGAACAAATTTTTTTCATACCAATGTTGGACTTTTATTTATATACAAAAAATGGGTAGAATTAAAAACTGTACATTCATACTTAATATGGCGTAATTTATGATACGTGTTAAATCGAAAATTTTCTCCCTTTCATAGTTTTATTTTAGTACATATCTAGATATTAAAACCATTAAGTCTAAGCTCACCAGAGCCTAAAAAATATAGATGAAAAATCGTTACATACTTATTTTTTATTCAATTTTCTTTGTTTACTTAATACATATTTATTATACATAATAATTTAATTAAAAGAAACTTGAAACACAATGCGTCTATTATTTCGATATTTTTGGAAATGCAATTCTACAAAATTAAATTATTCTGGATTTAATTTGGCGCTGTTTATATTTTATACAAAAATCGATTTATTTTCATTAATATCTGAAGTTATTAATATACTATGATTTACCATATCAAAAAAAGGTCACAAACAGTTTTTGTGATATTTTTATTTTGTTTAGTTTCAATATATAACAAATTTCAAGAGCTATTTATTAAATATTATGTTTACTATACCTTTTTTATTTAAAAAATGAAATAAAATAGAAATATTAAATCAGATAATAAAAGACAAATTATATTAAAATTTTTTTTATATTAACACATAATTCAATATCATATATTTAAAAAACTTTAAACAAGACTTTATTAAAAAATTAATAAATTGAAAAGTTATTTATAAACCTTAAAATACCTTTAAATCTAATTCAATTAAAAATATATTTCACTAAAATTTCTGCTTGTTACTATATAAAAAATTTACAAAATTGAAAAGATTAGAATTGTGTCAAGGTCAGATATTTCTATTAGAAATTTTTAAATTTAATTTAGAACTCAGATATTTTAAAAATGACAACCTTTAGATTTGAAATTGATGGATAGTAAGTTTAAAATTATTTTATAATAATGTTTAAAACGTGTATAAAACAAATGTATTTATTTCGCATAAAATATAAAAAAATTGTATATTTCATTATAAAATAATTATTTCAGTGTATATTTATTTAATTTTGTTAATAAGTTTAATATTTTATTTAAATAATAAGCAATATAATTATCGTATAATGAATATTTTTAAATATGCTTATAATATAAATTATATAAAAAATTCAGCTTTATTCTAAATGGTGAAATCTGACTTGATATATTTTCAAGTTATATACATTAAGTTCGAATCATGTGGAGTTTACTACTATCGTTTTGTAGATTTATGTTCCAAATGAAATTTCAGTTGTTATCTTCGAAAGTAAATATTACAACAATGATTCATTAAAAATTTTCTTTTCATTTTTTCTGGGAATTAAAGTTTTTACTGTATCATCTAATTAATTTGTTGTAATGTATGGGCAAATAAAAGTCCATACATTATTTGTTTTATTCTATCAATATCAATATCATTAATGAACCATATTTATTCATAATGTATTTTTTATTTATTAATGATTACATTTTTTAGTATAGTATACAATTTACATTTGTTACTACTGACGAAAGTAACTCAATAATGACTTACGTTAACTGGTACATCGAAAGTTACAATCTAGATGCATCAAGCATATAAATTTTTTTTCATTTATACAAAACTTTTCAAAATGTAGATATCTATTAAAGCTATTGTGCACGCTGTTACGTATAATTGTATGAAATTGTACTTTGCCGGAGGATCATAAAACGAGCGTTCACAAAATTAAATGATTTTAGCCCTGAATAATTCATACATGAAAAATAATATGCGTGCAAAAATAATATTAAATAGCACTTATACCTTTCCAATGGATTATAATATTTATTTATATTGCAATATGATTATTTGCTTTTTCTAAAATAATAATTTTAGTTTACGTATAAGCAATAATATTCGCTTCAATCTTAAAAATTTTCGTCTTATGAAATATAAGAAATATACATATAATTATTAGTATTAAGTAAATAATTAGATAAAAAAAATTCATCCAATGTAAGCAGATCACGTATTTCTATCATAATAACAAATATTTAAAATAAATCTTTTAAATACATTATGAAGTATAATAGCACGAGGTATTTCACAGTTATCTTAAAAACTTTACGTTAATTTTTCCGAGGTTAATTCTTTAGTTATTTTAATTTGTTGTTTAATAATAACATGATTTGCTCCCAATATTGTAATTAAATTGTATTTGAGGAAATTAATAGCTTTTTTATAAAATAAACGCTTTTAATCGAATATGTGAATAAACGCACATTAAAATTTATTATGCAAGTATTTAAAAGTAAATATATATGATTTATTCATCAATTTTATGTAAACAACAAAGAAGCTTTTACGTAAATTAATACAAAATCATAAGTATTATAATTAACATCGTAAAAAAGATGCAAATAAAAGGATTAAAAAATCGCGACGAAAAAAGTGACTTTTGCCCTTGAGCTGTAACCAGTAACGATTGACTAATCTTACCTTTAGAAGAGAGGGAAAAAACGCGAGAAAACAAATGTCGCAATCTCTTGTTGGCGATTATTCAGAAAAGGCGAACTACATTTACAAATACTTGCACATCGTGTGTCGAAGACTATAGATGGAAATCCCTCAGGACGATGATTGTTTATTGTTGCAAGAGAATTCGCTATACAACGATGGTGATGCGAAGATATCTCTAATTAATTTTTCTGCGTGAATAAAGTTCCGTGGAAGGGAAAGTGCTACGTAAATCAAGATTTTGTACAAAAATTGAAAAATTGTAAGTTTCAAATAGTCGCTTCAGTTTATCTTCTTTAGCCTGGTTTCTCGCCTACAACGAAAATGTTGATTTTGGTAAATAGTGGCTATCCGTGCTAAAATTTATAGACTTAATATTGAAAAAACAACTTAATTGTTCCTTTACCAACATTTTGAATAGGTTCCAAATAACATTTATCAAGTTATAAAGAAGTTTCAGCAGTTTTTAATTCAAAATATTTGGATTACCTTGGATAGGCATTCATATAAAATTAAGAATACAAAATATTATTATTAGCGAAAAAATCTGATAGTCCTAACTTTGTTAATATTTAAGTTCAATCAATGCTCGCTTATTTATTTTTTATAAATAATAAAGGCTCACATATGTTTAATTATTTTTTTAAATTACATTTTGGTTTATCTCTATTTAATTGATTAATTCGTTTATATAAATAAAAGTATCGTGAATATAACCTAATCTTTAAAACATATGATACAAAATTTATATTGAAATATAGATTTAGAATTTTAGGCGTCTATTTAAATACAACTTAATTATATTTTTAAATTAATTCTGATATAATATAAGCATATAGTATATACTAGATGGATTTTTTGATTTAAGAAGAAATTATAAATATACATATTATGTATATATACTTTTTAAATTAATATGCGCTTGATTGAAAATAATTTTCAGAGATTTTTAAATATATTTAATGTAGAGGAAAATAATATTTCTTATTCTAAAACGTAGTTTTATTTGAAATGCTTAATTTCAATGCAGAAATTTACATTTTCTTTCAAAATAATATATCTATACTTTACATCACACATTTATATTCAGAAGTTTAATGAAGTTAATTACATACAAATTAATTTTATGTTATAGAATACAATTTTCAAAATACTTCAATATTTTTTTTTATAATTAAAAAATATATAAAAAAATTGTCGTTAAAAAGAAGAATAAATTACTATATTTTTAAATATATAGTAATAATATATAGTATTTGAAAATGCAACATCATTTTTTATTCAATGTTTTTAAAAAGTATATAAGAATATATATAAATAATATAAAAATAAACGAAATATATTTAAGTAAATAAATTAGTAGGTATTTTCGTTTTATGTTTTTAATTGAAAATAATAACCTTTTTAAAGTCTTAAAAAAGTACTGATCGACGAAATTGTCCAAACTTATCCATAAATTGTGAAATAAATTTTAAAATTTCAGCTCGAGAAAGTAAACAAAGAGAAATATGAATATAAATAATCCAGAGCGAATGACAAATCCATGAATATCGAAGTTTCTTTATCGACAGGGGGATCCTTGACTGCATCTCATTTGTTCCTTGAAATATGCTGACGATCTACGTTGCACCCCTCGCACAAGTTTATTTCCATTCCGGTATTTCGCTGACACTTCACGCATCGTTCAATTCGACGATACCTAAACCCGGTATCGACTTTTGCGATTAAGATTTGTGACTTTAACATAAATTCTTTTTAGCTTTTTAACAGGGACATCTCTAAAGGTTCATCGAATTTATGTTATAGTTACTAATAAAGAATCAATAAATTTTGTATTAAATTATAGGTAATTTATGTGTAATCAAATTATATCTTCCAATATATATGTTAAACATCTAAATTTAATATTTTAGAAGAGAGAGATGTATTAAAAATACTTTTTTATGAAAATTTTAATTAATATTATTATTAAATATATTTTTCATCATCATAAAACATATTATTAACTATAATAATCTTTAATCAATCTTGACACTAAGTAACATGTATTCTAACGTACATGAAGTTTACTTATCACTCTTCGTTTTTGTTTTTATAAAAGAAAAGATAGCGTGGAGTGTAAGAAGCTAAATATATATAAAATTAAGACAAAAAAAATTAAAATTTAGCGAATACTAATAAACAAAAGGAATCTATGAACATCGTTGAAAATGAAGAGCAAGTATATATGAGAACTCGGTATCAAATGTAACCTGTTGCGCTATTTTCACTCTTGTGATTTCGCTCCCTCTCCTATCTTTCACTCTCTGTTTCTCTCGCTCAATCGATTTACTTACGTAAAAGCCTTTTTGTGACCAGATGGGTAACAACAATTGCTGTTGTCTCGTTTGGTCTTGTGCTAATTTTGTTACGAGCTAATTAATTCTTCCTTGAAGATGAGAAAGAGAGAGGCATAGGCTTACTTTTTCTACCTAAAATAATCGAAAGAATCTTCGTTTACATATAAATTAGATTTATATATCGACAATGGAAAATTATTTATATATAAAAATCAACAGCATTAATCAATGTAAATATTTTGAAATTATATTTTATAATAAAAATAATAATGAGCTATGAAAAAGCATTGATATATACACATGTAGATCTTAAGTGTCAATAAATCACTTTCTTTCACCTTTTTACCTAAATTTTAATAAAAAAATTTTATGGAAATTGTATAAGTTTATAGAAAGAAATATCAGAGTTGAATAAATACTAATATTCTACTTGCTACAGAATATTTTTCTTTTTAAAACATCAGGTAAACATTCTTCAAAATGATAAACATATTTTTCAATTTTAAAATATCTTAATTTTCACTTAATTTTTTTGTTAAACTACGTATTGTTGTTTTAATATATGAATCTATCTAAAAGTAATAATGTCTGCTTTGAATATTATCATTATAACGAATCCTATTGAACAATATACTTCGAATGTTATAGTTGTAACATTTAAGAGTTTCCACATTTTTATTTAATTTTAATTTTAAATTCATAATAATATATTTAAAATTTCGTAACATTAAAGTTAATAATGGATGTTTAATGTTTTTAGTCATTCAGAAATCTTTAGTCTTACAAACTAATAAATTAAATTTATTATTCAATTTATTAGTTTTACAATTATAAACTTAACGTATTTCGCATTCATGGATATAACGACTGTTACATTTTTAATTGCTTGAATAAAGCGCATTAAAATTCGAAACTTTGCTTTCATAATACAACTTTTCACAGCGCAATCGTTATCCGCTACTTCTTTTTCTCATTCTTTTTATTTTTCGTGAAAGGTTTTATGTACTTATAGCCTTTACTTTTTGAAAAAGAGGTTATAGTTCATATGTGTTATATTTATATGAATTTTGTTACTTTAAAGTAAATATCCTTTTTTAATTGCACTTTTTATTATAAATTTTGGAAATTTAAAAATGATGATGAATATATCAAGTATTTATTCATCTCGAGTATTTTACTACTATTTTGAATAATTTTTCGAAAAAAATTATGTAACATTTCCAGTAATTCAATATGTTATTAATTTTATATTATATAAACGTCTATAAATATTTAATATCCTTTTAGTTAAATATAAAATAGAATATAATTGTTTATGTATTCTTACCCATAAGTGGTTATTCACAATTAAGTTAGACTTCATTGTAAATTGAATTCTATAGTAAGCATACATTTTATCTTGTAAATAGAGTAAAAGATTGATGAAAATTATTCTATTCTATTTATTTAGCGTATTATTCATAGAATTTTTATAATATTGGAAGAAAAGTTCACGAAAAAGTATAAAATAAATTTTTTTTTAATTATAATATTTCTAATAAATAAATCTTAATTTCACATAATTTTAAAAATAAATTATTAATATTCGATTTTTATTTTAAAAATTATAGTTAAATCTAATAAAAATATAAATTTTTTATATTTGGAAAATCGAGAATTCACTTTTATAAATCAAATGTATAAGTAAAATATACTATTTTAAACATTTCTCTGATTAGAAAAATTTACAAATCCAAAATTTTAATATACAATAAATAATTATAATATTAATTTTTTCACAAAAAGATATTGTAATTCGTAAAATTTTCTGAGAACATTTAATATATCTTAACTAAAATTATAATTGGAATCCATATTCTTTTTGCAATGAAGGTTATATAGTTACTATTTACTAGTAAGAATATTATAAAAAGTTTTAGAAAAGAATCTAGTAACCTTATAATTATCAAAATAATTCTTAAGCAGCACTGAAGATGTCAAATAATATTTTAATCTCACAAAAAATTGCCGTGATATTTTGTTTAAAAAATTACAACCACTTGAATGCATTCATGAAGTCGGAATGACAGTGTATTCATCTACAGTAAAACGTATTCATTCCAATTCTCGTATTCGTACAAAAGAGAAACAAGGCGCGTTTATGATTCGCATATGTTGATTTCTTGCTAGTACGACATTGACCCGGTTGATAAAAGAAACGTCTTCTCAGTCTCTCTTCCTTTCGCGAGTTACCCCTCTCGCGACGAAGTTTTACAGATGGCCTACTATTTTCTTCGTCCATTTACTTTATTTGAGTTTAAATCTTTTTTGCAATAAGGTGATAGCTTATGTTTTGTTTGAGGAATTTTTTTAACTGAAATATTGTAATGAGGTTGGAAAATTAATTTTTCCAGTACTTGATTGTAACTTATTAAACATTTTGAATAATGCAAATTTAAAAATTGTCTTGTAATGAAATTTGTTAATGAGGTATGAATGCAGTAAAATAAAATATTTGTTTAAAATCAATGATTTATATTTCATTTTTTTAATTTTTGGTTTTTTGATTTTTGAAGAAATTTTATGATGATATTTTTAAAAAACCTTGAATATTTGGTTTTTTATTTTAAAATTATAATATATTCATTTATAATTCAATGTAAAAAATGTTTCAATAAAATTATATTATATTTATAAAATAAGAACTTTTAAATTTATAATCGTATTTTATAGATTAATAGTATATAATAAGTACCATTTTTAATTATTAATAAACTTTACAGTTTCACTTAATAATTAATAAAACTCATAATAACATTGCAAAGATGGTAACTGCAGTGTATCGTAGTAGTTGGACGCGATGTGAGTGTTATACTAGATAATACCAAAATACGAAGGCAAAAATTAATTACTACATCAATTTCTCAACCGTTTATTCGTAAATTCATTTTATGCAAATAAATATGCCCTGTATGAATTCAATTGCAAGATCATGTTCAAAAACACTTTAATATGAAGTGTAATAAATGTGACAAATGTTCCCTAATTACATGTTCTGACGTCAAAAATCTGACGACAATTATACAGTATTATTATACTCCATCGTTATTATACATATACTTTTTATGTATTGGAAAAGATTTCATTTATGTTATTTACATAATTACTTATCCATTTTAGATTTATATTATATTTCTAAAAATTAAATCATTTTTTTGCATGTTTTCTAGAATATTAAATTTTATTATAAGGAATATTAAAATACTACAATTCAACAAATAAATCTTTTAGAAAGGTATTTAATAAAATATATTAATAAATTTATAAATGAATAATATAAACGGTAAAATTAATAATGTAATTATTTAAACTACAGTTACCTCAAATTGTAGATAATTTCTCTATGTTAAATTATTCGATATTAATTTTAAAAAATCCAAAATGTTATTAATATTCTTTACTTATTAAAATAGTTTACAGCTTCTTTCGTAGAAACGGAAACATTCAAATTGATAATCTCACATCTTTATTATTTAAGGCTTACGTCAAAAAACTTGTATTTAATTTCATGTATACTGTTTCTTTGCAATAGAAAAATTTGAATGGGTAAAGTGCTATCTGCATAATTGAGAGAATACAGAATCTTTGAAAAGATAATTTTAGTTTCTATGACAAATATTTTCTGATGTTCAGATTTATCAAGTCAACGAAACTTTTATATTCATCATAAATTTATAAACGGATAAATAGCATTTTAATTCAATTTCTTGTATATTGATATTTAATATATATAGTATATTTATTTATTAATTATTAATCAGATTTAAATATGAAAATATAAATGAAAAATTACCGTGCTCCAAAAAAATATTATTTTTAAATAGATTTTTATTTATATTATATAAAATATTAATTAATTTTTTTAAAAAATACACAACATAAAATAAAAAAATTACTTTTATTTTATTTATATTATAAGTATATTATTTTATGAAGTAAAAGAAAAACTTTATGCATTTTTTAAGTATTTACTGAATAATTAAAACGAGTAAAACAGAATTATTTTAGAAATTATGAATTATATATATGATATTTGTGAATCTAAAAATATAAAAAATTATTTATTTTTTAAAATTTTTCCTTGTACGTCTCTTTAATAAATTCATATTTATTTTGTTACATATGTTCGCTACAAGAAATTACACGAAACAAGGTTCTTTCAGTAAAAAAATTATAAAAATGTTTCTTTTAAAAGTAGATAAATTTTAAATACATTCAATTCGTAATGAATGATATAATACAGAAAAGACCAAAACTTATCACTATTAAATCGGTTGTATTTACTAGAAATTTTACGATTTAAGCATATATTTTCTCGTATAATTTACCGCATACAAACGCCCATGCAATAAGCAAAGACTTTTGTACGATACATATATGCGCATAGTGTCTTCACGTATATCATATGCAAACATTGAATGTATGAAATTTCCATTGTCTTATCGTAAAACAGCTCATAAATTAAAGCTCAACTTTTATAAACATTACTGTTCTGATCAGCATACAGAGGCGAAAACATAGACGTATACGTGTCTGATAAACTACAAACTCTACATAAAACATAACGGAGACTTTATAAAAAGCCATGTATGCTGAGAAAAAATAACATAAGTAGTGTAGCGCTCAATAGCCGATTCGCAGAGATTCGCTTAAGCTTCAAAGTGCAATTCGCTATCCTTCTAGTAAATTAGAAAATTATTATCTTTCAGTTTTATGTTTGATTTTAAGTAGCCTTCAGGCAGTTAATTCTTTTACGGTCAATCCCTAAATTTTTAAAGAAAGAATAAAAAAATTTACCTATTTTTTAATTTATATGTATGAGAATACATTTGTTCGTTATTTATATTGGTTGAATCATTGACGATTACAAAAATAATTTTAATGAGATCATTTTTAAAAAATTCTTCAGTATTTATTTATTATATAAAACTATTTATTATTGTATTTTAATCAAATTCATATTTCTGAATTGTTAGAAAATTGATATTATATATTTCACGTACTATTATAAAAAATTGAAACAGATTCAAGAAAAATTAGTTTACAATAATATCATGCTTTAAAAATTGAATTCTATATTTAATAAACTGCTTATTAATTATTCCAAATTTTCTTTTAACTATATTGATAATTGATTTAATATAACTATTTAGTCTTTAAACAATAGAAATTGTTTAATGATAAATTCTTTTTATTTAAAGTTAATAATTATGATTTTCTGAAAATAAAATATTTCAAATTTTCATATGATTCTCTTTAATTCTATATAAATATTTTATACCTTTTTATTTGCCAGATTTTTATAAAAAAATAATGATCAATAAAATAAATAAGTGCATTTAGAATAAAAATAGAATTGGCTTTCGTAATATGTACCTGGGAATGGAGACTAAGAGCCGATTAATATTAAAAAAAAAAAATTATTTACTAGAACAAAGGGCATGGAAATTTTAAAATTTGTTGATTGTATCTATTGATTTATTAGAAAAACTAATAGCATTTATATTTAACATGTTAAACGATCATAAAGATGTACCGATTAAATAATATTACAATTTTATTAATTCAGATATTTTATAAAATCAATTTCATATTTTATTGTAACTTATGTAAATTTATATAAAAAAAATATTTATCTTATTAATTTTTAATAAAAAATTTTCATTTTCTATTATTATTTACTACTATTAGTCTTTTATCTTTTATTTTTTTATTTTGGTCTTAAAAATGAAAAAAAGTTATATATGCACGCTCTGTGAGATTTTTTAATACTTGATATTTTTTGCATTTAGGAAATACTATATAGAGACGTATTATGAAAAAATAAAAGTAGTAATATTTTCATTTCAATTAGAAAACAATTATATTTTATAATTTATGGTAAAATAAAAAAATAGAAATTATTTAACTATTCTATAAAATCAAAAAAGGTTTAACATAATTCAAACATTTATTTTACAAAGTAATGATATAAAAAAATTGTAGTACATTTATGTAAAAATTAAATTAAATTATATAAATATAATGTTAAAAATAATATATGTTTTTACTTTATATAATACGTAAAGGTAATTTGAAATATATTATTTAGAATAAAGAATTAATAAAATAAACATTATTTTAATATTGCAATTAGTATAATTTTATTTTAAAAATGAAAGTAAACTTAATTCAATTTTTTTTCTTTTTTTATGAAAATGATTTTTTATTTTTCGGTTCTTAGTTTTACTGATAATTAATAAGTTAATTTGAACCAGATAGATTTAGACTAAAATATAAAACTTTTCCTTTGCACAATTACATACATATAAATATAAATAAATATAGCAGAAAAAAGTAATAGAAAATATTTAGATTATTAATATTACAATAATATTAAAAAATAATATTAATTAAATAAAAATTTTTGAATTTACAATTATATTAAGAAGTACAAATTCAATTTCTATATTTCAATATATTTATAAAATATATTTATTTACAAGAATTTTTAATATTTTATTATAGAAAATTATGGTATTAATTACAAATGTAATAGAAGTTTTTATTATTTCGTATTTACCATTTATTTTTATAAATATAGCGAATGAAAAAATATTTCTAGAAAGAAAAAAAGTATAATAAAAAATTGATTAAAAAATTACAAAATAAGTACTATTTCAAATTCCACGAAAATTACAGAATTGACTCTTAAAATAGAAAGAATTTACAAGAGAATTACGGAATATCTGAAAAACTAATAAATAAACATTTTGGTTTAAGATTCTCAAAAACATAAATAATAATTATTATACAAATAAGTTGTAAACATGTCATAATTTAAATACCACTTAAAGTACTTAAAAGTATTGAATTATAAATAAATTCACAATAATTAATTAAGCAAGGAATTTAACTTTAGTAATATTTCTTAACTTTGAAACACTTATGGGTTCATCGTTGACTGAAACAATATTAAATATAGATACAGGAATTATTGTATTTTATGTGTTTACTTACAAAAGTTCATACAATATTATTAAGTAATATTACATTCATTACTTTTGAATATTTAATGGTTTGATGTTTTGAAATATAGTAGTCAAATTAAATTATTTAAAAACTAATAATATTGAAAGCTATATTTAAAGACTAAAGCTATGTATTGTGATATTCTTTTTTTAGAATATAGTATATAATATAATATAATAAATTTTAATAATGAATATAAGTTAAAATTTGAATTAAATTCTTATATTTCAAACTATAAAAAAATTTCTGAATAACTAAAAAAATATTTAAAAAATTCTAAAATTTTTAATTTTATTTCTTTCAAAGGTTACTTATTAAAATATTTGTTTATGTTATTTCAATTTTCATAAAAATTATAAATAAATTTGTGAAATATGTTAATATTTTTTCATCGCTATCTTTTTTGATGCATTGCTTGATTCGATCAACTTCTGTATTTTATTTATTTCTACTGAAACAACCGAGCGTTTCCCTTTCAGAATCATCAAACCTACCCTCATACCTATCGCGCCCTTTTATTTTCAGAATGTTGTCTCGTAAAGTTTTTTTGCAGTTTTAGTCGCCATCGACGCGTTGCCGTATGGTGAAACTTTTCATTATGCACTCGTAAAAATATACTTTCATCTCACTTTTCGTTTTATTTTCATTGCTAAGTTTTCTATTTGCGCAAACTTTTTAGACTTGGAACAATTTCTACAAGGTTAAACTACATTTTATATGGCAGAATGTAAATATATTGATATTTTATTTGATAGTACGTTTTGAACTCTGATAAAATTTATTTTCAATCGTGTTAATTTTAAAATTTAAACAAATGATTAATTACGTTGTTAGTAGTTAAAGTAAATCATAGTCATTGACACTAGTGAAAATTCCATTAGATTTAGATGGATCATCAGTCAACATAATAGAGTAATTAATAACCCTCGTTCTTCATTATTGAAGGATCGTATACTATAAATAATAATAATTTAAATTTTAACCCAACCAAATTGCATATTAACTTTGTTGATTTTTCGAAGATGCATTTTATATTTACTTGAAATAAAAAATGAAAAATATTTACTGTTTATCGGCTTTTAGTTTAGTTATTTATAATAAATATTATTTATAATTTATAAAACTAAGTAATTTTAATTAAAAAATGTTATATGAATTAAATTTGTATCTAATATTTATTCAGAATACTTTTTAATTGAAAAAAATCGTTTGGAGCGACTAAAAGAAATAGACTTATTTATCATGACTTTTTTCAGTACTGTATATATATATATACTATAATTGAAATAAAAAATAATAAATTAAAAAAAAAATTAGTTTTAGAAATATTTACGAGAGTAATTACTGAAAGAAGTAACATTTGAAACGTGTTTGAAAACCGTTGAGTTATAAAGTATTGTAAATGAAAGGTCAACTAAAAATGGTACGCCGAATGATATATATTTAGGTTCACCTCAAAGATTAGGAGAGTTTGCTATTAAGAAAATATATCCTATCAGCATCCCACAAATGATATGCAATGACTTTCATTTATAGTTCAGTTCTCCCCAATCGGGGAGAAATCCGCATCGTAACTAAATTCAAATTCTCTCCTCGCGCTCCTTTTCTATCGACTCGCTTTTTCAAAAGCTACGTCTTTCTCTTTATGAGCCTTCTCTTTCCACCAGCCGCTCCATCTTGCCCTTCCTTCCATCGCTTGAGCTCCTTTATCAGCGCATGGAATAAAGGATACCCTGCCACTGCGCCGCTACCACTTCCACCACCATTGCCGCTCCCGCCGTCGCCACCGCCACCTCCGCTCGCTGCATAAGGGGATAAAAATAAAAGTTGGCCCGTAAAACTAAAGCGCAAGCTCTGACAATTTCGATTTTAGTAGCGCTTCTCGCACCCAGACTCGCCTCCCACTCCCGTTCGCTCGTCCCGGGGACCCTCGCGGAGGTTAGCTGCTAACGTTGCCGCTGGTAGGGGCTGCAGCCACATCCTGGGCCGGGCTCACCTGCACGAGCAGCCTGGCGAGCTCCCGTTCGCAGAGGACCACTAAAACTCTCCCTCTCGCTTCTCCTAACCTGCCATACTAACACCCCTCGCGTCGCTGCTTTACCCGCGATCCACGACCCCCAATCCTTCTCTCTCTCACTTTCGCAAGTGGTTAACATCGCACTTTCATTGTACATTAAGTTGCACCTCCTTTTTCCCTCTCTTTCTCTCTCTCTCTCTTTCTCTCTCTCTCTCCCTACCTTTCAAGCGCGTGGGTTAACTGGGTTTACTCATAAGATTACTGAAATGAATTTTGCTGTTTACAAAAGTCTATAAATTTTTATTAAAATCAAAATTTTTAAAATATTTGAAAAAGTATCATTATTGAATTACAATTTATATACATATTCGTGCTAGAATGTAACAATAAAACTTTCATTGTCGTCAATTGTTAGTATTGAAAACTTTCAAATTTTTATAGAAATATTCATATAAGAACACGGATAAGCATAAAACTATATTTAACTATCTGCGATTAGAATATTTTGGAAGAAATTGAATAATTCTTTAACGCTAAAATTAAAAGACATGTATAATAAATGTTCCATCAAAGGTTATTTAAAAAATAAAGAATAATTTTGAAAAACAGTGTATGTTATTAAGTTTATCCCTGGAACTGAGGAAAAAAATGAATATTAGATAGATTTCATTATGATTGACCGTAATCCTTTTTGGAGGAACCAAAATAAAACGTAATTCTTGTCGAACTTTTAAACCTCTTTTTTCTTGTTGCTTTACCTTGTGCGCAAACTATCTCTCACTAGCTAACTGGTAGTTTTACGAGTGCATGTTGCAATTCCAGTTAATACAATAAAACGAACGTCCATGAGAGAACGTCTGTATACGTATCTATATATAGGTATACACTTTTGGTTATATATGGGGATTAAGAGAGTTTATTGTAGTCGTTGGTCGCGCGCAAGGGAGGATACTATAAACGAGAATCGAGTATATGGCATTTATGATAGCTTGGCCTCGATTGTTGGCTGGTCGTAGGATACGATTTCGTTCGGTTGAGTTATCCTGTGCCTTTGCTTTAGAGCTATAATGATAAGTATTCTTTTACAGGTAGGTCGTAATGATGGGCTTTTCTCGTTGGTTCGATGCCTCTGCAACTGTCATCTTTACGACAGAAGCGAGTTTATTATTTTATTTTATGTCACTATTCATAAAAATACGTGATTTATTTTAGATGACTTAGTTTTAACGAAAAAATTATTTTTTATTGCTTAAAATGTTATTATAAAAATCTTTTATATCAAAGTATCTATTTGTATCTATGATGTTATTTATGAATCAACATTTAATGTGATAAAAAAATCATAATTCACATTTTTATCGAACAAATACTATATTATATAAGTATTGTATTTGTTGTCGAAGAAAATTATTGAATTTTTTACAATATATAATAAAATTATAAGTGATAAATTTTTAATTATACATTATTTAATGTATTAATAAATGTACTAAAAATAAAATAAAAAACTTTAACAAAATAAATACAAAATTATAATCAAAGTAATTTTTAAATTTATAAATTGAATGAGAAATTTTAATATTACAATTAAAAACAAAAAAATTAAAATACTTTGGAAAATAATAAAATTATATTTTCTTTATTATCTTTAACTTATGCACATTCAATAAATAGTTTAAATTGAAAATACTACAATTTTATATATTTATTCACGAGTTTAAACTAAATAAACTAGTAAAAAATAATATAGAGATAATAAGCATTGTTTATATTCGAAAAATTGTATAATAATTTAATTAATTTCAGATTGTATTCCCAATGACATTTAATTAATCTGATACTAATTTATTATCTAATTACATAATGTGCCAATATTAGTGACTATTATATAGAAATATACGACGCAATGAATATTAGTTCCGTATTTAGTATATATTTTAGTAATTACTTAATGCTCATCAAAATCTTACTTATTGCTTTGAAAATCGTAAAAGCTATAATATACTTATAAAGAATATGTTATCATTTTTTAAATATATCTACGAAAAATCTAAAATATATCAACGAATGATGAGAAAATATCTTGAGTACTTAATTATAACATTAGTTTTTATTTAACAACTAAAAACGTACATAACATTAAAATCTAAAATGTAAATTTCTTTTAAAAAAAGCAAATTTTTAAATTTATATACATTATCTTAAAGGTATGTAAAAAATTTACTTTCTTATATTTGTTTCGTATATAATTATAAACTTTTATCGTAATAATATATTTCTATTTATTGTACAACAAATATTTTACTGAATGTTAATAAATTATTATTTTTTAAAAGAAATTAATTTGAAAATTTACTTTAAAATTTCTTAATCGTTTAAAATTTCTTTATCGATTAAAATTTCTATTTTCAAAAGAACCATAAGATTAAAATTTTCAATTTTACTGTCAGTTTCAAATTTTCATTCTATTAATAAAAATTTCACTTCAAATAAGGATATATGATTTAAACAATAAGTAGATATTCTTCAATATAAAAAGAATGAATGCATACTCTTATCATGTAAAAAATAACTATAATTTAAAGTTAATTTAGAGTAAAATTACAATTTACTACACAATTAACTAAATTTGCAAAAGTTTGAAAAATTAAGCGAATCACTAAATCCATTGATTTTAAAAAGTAGGTAGGAGAAATATAAGTGAGATTTTCGTTCGTTCCAGCTTATATCGAGAAGGTGATGTGACGTTTATTCCTTTCCTCGTTTCTGCCACTTCTTGAAGTTTAGATGAAAATGGCGGCGGTACCTCTCTCCAAATTACGAGTCCGTCGCTAATTTACGTGCACCCGTAAAGTGGCATTTTACGGAGCGGAGAGAATAAGAGAGATAGAATGAGACAGGTTTTTAGATAGGGAGAGGATCTGGAAATGTATTAAGTGGACCTTTCTTTATTTTTCTCTATTTTCGTAGTAGGCATTGCACTTCAAAATATGCGAAAGTTACGACTTGTAATAATAATTAAGTTAAGCGTGCTGCGCATTTACACTCTGATGATTAACGAATAGTAGTTCCTAATTAACGTAACATATAATTTTCTAAAATTGTTGTATTATTTTATTATTTTAATGAACATTCTGAAATATTTTTATAATAGTCACGTATTAGTATAGAAGTTTAATTTAATTGTATGATTAACTATATATGATACAAGATAATATTTTTATGTGATTTGGTTATGTACAAACTAAGCAGAATTTAATTTTAATTTTCAATTTAAAAACTTTAATTTCTTATTTTTACATTTTTTACTCTCATTATGATTAGTAATATTCATTGCATCATTAATAATAATAATAGTGTTTTTAGCATTATGAGATTAACAAAAACTACTTTTCTGTATTACATCTATTTAAGAAAATTAGATTGATAAAATTTCTGAAAAATCTTTTAAAAAATGTATTATTTAAAATAAGTGTACAAATATACAAAACAGATTATGTAGTTATTTATATTATATAATTTATTTTATCATGATACTTTTTATTTTTTATTCAAATTCAACTACAAATTTCTTTAAGTCATCAAAAATTGATATGAGTAATAGAATAAATTACTTTTTATAATAAATAACTTTTATTAACTAAAAATTTCAATTAAAAATATAAAAATATCATTCTTTATAACGAAATATAAAAACAGTATAATAGTTCATTATAATTTGAAGAATTGTAAACATTAATAGTCACGTTAAAATTAACAACAAAAATCTTGTGTGTACTCATCAAATTTATTAATGTCGTGACTCTTCTGATACTTAATTATTTACTTTTTCATTTAAATGAAAACGAGATTCAGAAACAAACTTCAAAAGATTATTCACGGAAATATCAAGTAAAAGATATTAATGTCAACAAAAATAAGTTAATTAAATGTGTGGGCCTTGGATGCTAACATCAACTTCTGTACTTTGCTCCTTCAGATTACATTTCAAAAATTTGAAAACTGCATATTGTAAATACAAACATCAATTTGACTTATCATTTTTAAATGAACAAAACAAACTTTTCTACAGATACGTGGCACGGTATAAATTATATAATAGTTATGAAAAACAATCATTAAGAATTGATTTAATGAAACATAAAATACAACTTGAAGCTTTTTTAGTCTCGTAAATTGATAGAAACTTTAATAGCTTTCATTATTTTTAATTTTTAGTAATTTCTAGTAGATATTTCTCATATAAGCTAAAAAAATTATAAAAATTAAAAAAAATATGTATATAGATAATAAAATAAAATTTTTAAATTAGATGAATTATTCACATTATTTTTTTATAAAATTATATTAAAATTTTGTTTATAATTTTATATATATGCGAGTAATTTAAAATGTATAAAAGTTGAATTTTTGAATTTAAATATTGATACTAAATATTCTTTTTATTATAGTTATAAAATATTGATTATTTTATTGGATTGATCGAATCTAAATTATGTATATCTAAATAAATCAAAGATATTCATGTTTTTTAGAAATCAGGAGATCAAAGAGCTATATACATTAAACACAATAACTTTTTAGAACATTATTTTAATATGAACGTGCATTATTATTGAAATTTATATTTTAAATCGCGAATTCATTATAATATTTTTGAAAACTTCCTATTACTATTTCATGTATAAGGAATTAGTATAAAATTTTGACTATATTTATTGTGTATTTGAAACAAAAAATATTTGAATATTAATTAAAATGATAATTCTGATTTCAATCTGTATACAAATAAAATATTTATTGTACAATTATATATAATTATAATAAATTTCTTCTTAGTAAAATTTATTATCTAAAAAAAAATAATTGACGAATAAAATATATTAACTTTATTATATAACATATTAACTTTACCCAGATATAGGAATGAAGAATATTTAAACAAATTGCAAATTAATTATTTAAATAATGATAAATGGTTATGTAAAGAATCATAATATAAATTCTATAATAGATAGTTAACTATTTCAAAACTAGCATATGATCACATTATCGATTGAACACAACAAATTTTTCTCGTATCACTTTTTCGCTAATGTAAAAAAGTCAAAATCTTAAAGGTCTTCCTTACATATATTATCAACTCAAATATTCAAAATCCATAAACACTCTAACATAATAATAGTGGTCATATTATTACATGTATTATATGACTATGCTGCAGTTGATTTTAGATTCGTATTCATTTTAAAAATAAAGCAAAATCTCGTATTAATTTTTATAAAAACAAAATTATTTTTGAAATCTTATTTATTAACAGAGTAGATAATCAAATAAATTTGCAGATACTTGTATAAACAATGCTGAAAATGTTAGTTCAAATTCCAGTTTATAATATATTTTATTTTAGATAATAATTTTATATACGATGTATTTTTACGAATGTATTTAAGGTTTAGCTTTATAATTTTGAGTTTTACCGAAAAAATATAATTTTCTAATGTAATTCTACAGTTCTTTTATAATTATATGGATTAAAAAATTTAATTAAATATTTTATACATTTTATATGAATTATAATTTTCTATTAAATTTATATTAATATAAAGAAAAATAACATTTATTTCTGTCGGTGTACTTGCCGGCGTACATGTGATAATAAGTATGAAAATTAAATTAAATATTATACTTTTTAAAGTATAACTTATAAATAATTTTATATAACATTATATACATACTATATTTTATAATTTATAATTGTAAAATTTAATTACTAGAAAATGGAATTATTTTTATAAATAAAATAGTTAGTATTTTCTTTAGATAATATGTTTAATATGTAAAATAATATCTTTAATAACAAATATAATAAAAATCTTAATATATATATTCAAAATTTCTATATTTTTCTAAACTACAGTTATGTTGTTTAATTTATTAGAAATATAATTTTAAATATAGTAAAAAATAACTTACAATTTTATTTAAATTTGTTATATAAAGTACATATTTTGATAATAATTTTTTAAAAATAACTATTATTTTATACTGAATAACCATAAAATTAAAAATTATGAAATATCTTTAATATAAAATTTTTTCTCATAATTATCCTATTATTTTGTTTTAGCTCTATAAGTCTTTTTATTTGTTCTTTATTATTTCTCATCAAGCGAATAATTAATTGATCATATAATCATTGAATAATATTTGATATAGAATATATATGATTAATGAGTGAGAAGAATTAAAATCAACAATATTCTTAATTACAGAACTTTTATACTAAATAATTATATGTACATTATGTCGTAAAAATTATATAATATATAAAAAATGTTACAAAAATAACGAATAATAATAAATTTATATATAAGAACATTTAATATTTCAATGTTGTGTTTTATTAATTTTTTATAAAATTATGTGATTTTATTATTTTATAATCAAAATTTGTGTTGCCATTCAACCAATACATTTAAATTTATATAAAATTCTCTTTCTCTAATTGTTTCTCTCTTTTTCTCTATCTCTCAGCCTCTAATATTTGTTTATTAACAGTTTTTGTTTTTAAAATCCTCGATACTTTGGCAATATCAAAACCAACATCTGCGATACATCTGCAAAAATTCTAGAAGAGTTTATGTCTAAGCATAAATTAATTACAAATAAACAAAGATAATTTTAGCATAATTAAAATATAGATAAATTAAATCAATACTTATATGATATATAAATATCAAAATTATGCCATATTTTTAAAATTGAGAACTAAGGCAGATATACTTTAAGAACTACATAATTTTTTTTATTATTTACATTATTTTTAATTTATACTATTTACAATAATAATTACAGCTTAATTAATTAATTGAATTTTTCAATTAAAAATTTGACATTATCTATGTAATCATTTGTATATTATAAAATTTCAAAATTCTATTATTATCTTCAATAAATTCTGAAATTCTTAATTAAATTTAATCAAAGCATTAAGTTTCACGTATTATATATAAGAATTATATATTATCGAATTACTTGTTTATTCTTTATTCTTATTATTATCATTTTATTATTATCTTACATAAATATGAACTATATTATTCGTTCTTTAATTTTCACAAAATTTGCGTTATTTTTTATGTAACTAGCGGTCGCCTCGGTATATAGTAATGTAACAATAACCCATTAGTAAACTAGGTAGATATTACAAAAAGTATTACGGACGATAATTTACTTGATATAAAGTATTTGACTAAATTAAACGTTATTAAGTTGCACAGATGTAGAAAGCATAAGACCTTATAATGAAACCAATTTTCTCATTCCTTGTTTCGTAGTCTTGCTCCTATTTATTTTCATCACTTTCTTCCGTTTTTCATTGCCTTTCATTAAATTGCCGAATCAGATTGTTTTTATGTAATGAAAAAAAAAATAAAAGTTATAATTTACTACATTTTTTTCATTGATAGAAATATCTATTTAAGTAAATAATGTTGAAGTATAACTTTTAGTTTTATAACAAGTTTTTTTAGATTTTGGATCTGTGATTTATCTAAAACTATATGATGTTGTTAAAAAAATATTTTTAATCTATATATTACTATAGAAAAGTATTTTAGATAAAAGTTTAGAATATTTTTAATGAAACATTCCTGACAAATATGGTTTGGTGATTTAATTGTATTTAATTTTTAGAATTTTGTTAAATTTGATTTTAAATGCACTACAAGTAAAAACTAATTTCTATACATAAATTTAAGAAATTTAAAATAAATATTAAAGAATTTCCTTAAATAGACATTTTATTGCGAATTGAATATATAAATTTTTTTCCGTATAAAAAATGAATAAATAATAATTTTAGAAAAAATGTTCATATAATTGTATCCTAATAAATATTAAATACAAATTAATTTGAATGAAATGAATTTGACAGAAATACATTAATGTTAATCTATATAGGATGGAGTATGTATTAAAATGGAATTTCTGATTGGTTTTCACTCGAATTACCTTTTAATTCGATTTAACGAAACCATAATAATCAACTATAAGCAAAAATAATTATATTATAAAATTGTATTTTTATAGCATATTTTATGAATATTTTTCTATTAAATAGTTTATAATAAAAATAGCTTTTTATTACATTTTCAAACGTAAAAATTAATAAATCGTGGTTTAGATTATCAAGACAAAATTTTATGTAGGTGGGATTGTTGAAACTAGTTTTCATTCATTGTTTTTAAAAAAATTTAATCTCAAAAGATTATTTGATGTATACTATAATTAGATAAAACTGAATAAATTGAATTATTAAGGATTTCAAAAAATAAATGACTTTAAAGTATATTGTATGAAATCTAAAATCAAATTTTTTAACATTCTAATTATATTATTAATATTCTAGTACTAGTTTCTTTCAATTCTACAAAACAATTTTTTTGTAAAGACATTAAATATTTATATCTTTTTTCTAAAAAATGTTTATATTGTAACTTAAATAATTTTATTCGCAAAAATATATATATGAAATATATTCAATGTTTATATAGTAAAATAATTTATACGATAATAAATGGTTTTTACAATAATATAATAATAATATTAATATAGTAAAATTATTTTATTTTATAGAAATCATAATTCAGTTTTTTTCCATCTGTATAATGCGATTAAGTACTTATAAATATGATAAATTATTATTTATACAGAAAAATGAGCATGAAAAGATTTTATGTAAAATTATGAAATATATAAAATAATAAATAAAATATAAAATAATATGAAAATAGCTTTTTCGCTTAGCATGAAAAAATACAATATACGGTAAAAGTATCAGTTCATCAGTTCAGATCATTTTTCATTGTCTTAATTTGCTATTAAATAAAAATCTTAAGATATTTTATATATATATATCTAAAAATGATAATACAATAATAACGCAATTGTTAAAATTAGATAAATTTGATAATTAATAGAGTTGGTAGGACTATTTCTTAAATTTATAATAGTGCATACATTTAAGAAAATTCGAAAACGTGTATTGCATTCGATAAATAAAAGTATAAAAAAAAGTAAATAATGTAAAGTACCGAAGTGTATACTGCATTCTCGTAGAATTTCTAAGTTCAATAACAACGAATAAAACAACGAGCAAATAACGGTTAAAGGGCTAGAGATAAAAAAGCAAAAGGAGGTGAGTCCAGGTAAAGCAGTATATAGTTAAGGAAATAAACTGAAAATGAAAGAAACAAGAGGAGAGTAAAACGAGGGCGAGAGCAAGGCGCGGTCCGGCTGAGGAAGGAGCGAGTCGCCTTGAACTGGGAGTAGCGCACGACGTTAATGACTGGCCGCGAGACTTTTTCTGCTGAGCAAGTCCGTTTTTCCGATACGCCGTCGCTCCGAGCTCCCTTTTGTTTACGACTCTAATCGAACGTAAAATCGAGAGAGACTTTTGTAATCAACCCATACACGTCTGAGGACATATTGGACCTTCACCTCCTCTATGCTTTCTGCGTCTTTTTCGCCTTATATTTATTTCCTATTATTTTTTACTTAAAAACTACTTATAGT
Source organism: Dolichoris vasculosae (assembly GCA_018907195.1). Lineage (NCBI taxonomy): Eukaryota > Metazoa > Arthropoda > Insecta > Hymenoptera > Agaonidae > Dolichoris > Dolichoris vasculosae. The sequence continues at coordinate 2,499,318 of JACCHY010000019.1, forward strand.
TCTTCATTTAATTAAATTTATTAGCTTTTATTCCTAACTTTTCTGAATTAATTTAATCTTAATATACCTTTCCTTAGTTATTAATAATTTTTCCAATTAAAAAATAAAATCATATTTATATTTTATGTTTCAATACCTTTATATAGTTTAATAATTATTACATTATATTAAAATATTAGATTTTTTTAAGAATTTGCTTCGAAATTTCCTTCATTTTCTTTGACATACTTATTTCTTTATATACTTACACAAATGCAAATTAATGTAATCGAAAATTATACGAAATTATATAATGTCACATTTAAAATATAAAATTGAAGTTCATTTAAGAATCCGTTATTTATTTGATTGAAATAAATATACAAGTATTTGAAATAATATCAATAAAATTAATGTAAATAATTAAATATATATATATATATATATTGAATTGTAATTTAATATAATCAATTTATAATATAACATTTCAAATTCAGTTTTCTACTTCAACTTATCTACATATCTAAAGAATTGATCGGTGAAATATTAAAATTAAATGTTACTATTACCGTTTTTTTAATTCCATGTAAATACAAAAGATTTTTTAAATTTATTTTATAAACTTCAATTTTATTTGCATATACGAATTTTTTGATTTGAAAAATTATGTGAAGTGAGTATCATAACAGCATAGTCGTATTGCAAATAAATATAAAATTCCTGCTATTTACAAATACCTGATTTCTCTATATTTATTTCTACTAATGTGTAGTGATCCTTCTATAAAATTTTTTTGTGTTAAAAAAAAGATGTCTAAATATATGTTACCAAATTTAAAGTGGTCGGTTTTCGTGTTATTATTTAGCAGAATGTAATTTGTTTTTACAATTTTAAAAAATTGTTTTTTATTTTTATTTCTAAACAGTAAAAAATATTATCTATTCATAATATTATTCATACTATTTAATAACAAATTATTATATTTTATATACTATTAAGATTTATTTCATGAAAACTGGAATACTCATATTATATAAAATACTGATATTCAAAATAATTTAATTTATGCCTGCTTGAAATAGCTTATATATGTATATCAAAATTTTTCGAGAATTAATATTTTTTTATAAATTTTTTTATATGTAAGTATTAAGAAATGAACACAAAAATATTATTTTATTTAATAGAAATTTACAATAAACCTTGTAGATTGATAGGTAATTGATATGATAATAAAATATTCTGATTTGTGTCAAAAATGATATTTTAATTAAAGAAAATATTTTATTTTAATTTATACCATAGCTTTACGTGACTTGGTGAATAACTACTCTATAAATATTAATTAAATACAGTCCATGTTGAAGCATTTTAATTATAGTCCTTATTTTTTTAGGTCCTGTATATATTTTTGTATAAATTGATTATAAATATTTTAATAAAATAGTTTTTAATTTATTCAATTAAGAAAAATAAGAATTCAGGACTGTATAATATTCAAATATCAAATATAACCTCTTCTTCCTATATTTCAACTTGAATATAATTTAAATGAGAAACTTTAGAGAGAGGTTATTGATGCTAGTACTGATAATAGAGTTCTGCAAAGCTTTGTGTATAATTTTATGTGAATGTTAAGTCTATGGATCTACGCCATCGTTAACTTAATAAAGAAAATAAAGTTCTTCCTCTTCTTTTTTTACTAGGGTTATTCATTCAAGGCATACGGCTTTTATTTCTTCAAATTCGCAATATCGTTAAGGTTATATCATCTTAATTCTGTCAATTTTGTTAAAATTGTAAAAGACTTTAGAAATTTATCAAATATCGCTAAAATAACTGTAATTTTAAATTTGTTGTGTATATATATAGATTAAATTATATAATCGGGTTTATTCAAATTAATTTATACTATGTTTATTTTATTCTTATAAATTTGGAATGAACCTACTATATTTTCTCATAAAAATATATGTTTTTTAGCAGAAATTAATAGTTTATTAAAACACATTTCCTTTATATGTTGATTTATTGTAACTATACTATTAATAGGGTTATTAAATAGAAATGATGAAATGATGAATAAATATAAATAAAACAAATAAAATCGTCTTTTTTACATTTACAGGTATAAAACTAATACATTTTTTATATTAAAATAAATTATAATTCATTAAATGTTTTCTATATTCTTGAAAAATATTTCTAAATAAAAAAACCATAACTTTTATGCATTCAAATAAATTATTTCTATTTAATTTAATTTTTCGATATATGTATATATATCTATATATTTGTATTTATGTATTTATTTAATTGTTAACTATAGATATTATAGATATCAATAAAATAATTAATTATATATTAATTAATAAATGTTTTATAAAAATATATAATACAAAAATTATATAAAATATAAATTTATGGTAGTAGGTATTATAAATGTGATATTTAATATATGTGCATATAAAAAAGATAGTTAATTTTTTCGCTAAAAATTTTATTGATAGTACAATAAAGAATCCAAAAGAAAAATGTAATATTGATTTGGTGTTTGCCTTTTATATATATCTTAATTTAATACAGTTTTCTACTTAGTTAAGTAAATTATAAGAGTTACATCATATTAAAATTTTATTGAGTTTTTTTAGCTTCTAAATTTGTGCTATAGTTATTACTGTTATTAATGTAAAAGAAGTGAGTAATTTATTTTCAAAATTTGTTAAAATGAATTTAATTTAATGAATTATCAATAATAGAATATTTAATATTATCTTTATTAAAATTTCGTAAATTTATCTGTATTATTAATTGTAATAAATTTTTATATATTACATTTTTGAAAATTATTAAATTTACTTATTAAAAGATAAAATATGTTTCTGTTTAGTTTATGACTGCAAATTTCATTTTACTTTAATACTAAAAGTACAGTTATACTCCGTATGTATTTAAGTAAATTTTTAAAGTCTTGAGGAGATAAGTGAATAGTACTGTAAGCATAATTTACAAAAGCTTTCAAATTTTGTATCTCAATATAGTTAATTTTATTTTATAATCAATAAGTTATTGAATATTATGATAAAATTTTGGTTTATATTGTGAATAATTAATGGATGCATATTAGAATTATTTTAATGAATGATAAAAATGTAAATTCAATTTTTCATAATAAATTTATTTTAGATTATTCAATTTAAGTACTATATTTTTAATATTTAAAAATTTTTATGATAAATATATATATATTTATACTTCTATATTATATTGTTAAATTTTTTATTGCGATTTATAATATAAAGTATACTAGGTATCATTACTATTAACCGAAATTTATAGTGAAATTCATTAGTCATCTCTTTTTTGTAGTTTCTATCCAAGTATATACTATTTAATTATTTCTAACGAATTTATATTTAATATGCTCTTTACACATAAATAGAATACTTATTCGTATTCAAAATTAGATATTATTAGCATGTAGTAATCAGTATTACTGATTAAATAAATGTCAATATTGAGATCTCGACGAATTTTCACATCAATTGTCATTGTACGGAATAAATATTAGTCTAAATTTTAGTTGTACATTTTATGATTTTAATTGTATAATTATAAAGTAAAAACTCTTCTTTAAAGTTTAATCATCATATGAATAATCAGAAGTTATCATATATTTTTAATGTAATTATAAGAGAGTTTTGAATACTGTAGTAGTATTTAATAATTACAATCACCTCTTATGAAACCACTATTAATTGTAAAAAAATGAAATATATTAATTCTCATTCAATGTAAAATATTTATAAACTGAAGTTGAATTAACTTCTATCTAATAAATTAATTCACTGCTAATAAATAATATTTTCAAGTTATGGAAGTAATATGTTTACATTGGTGTACGTAAAAGTAAATAAAATTAAAGTTTATGATAATAAATTAGCTTTTCATTTGAACCTATAGATTAAAAAATTTTAGTTTAATTCAAGTGAAAAAGGATAAATTTTATAAAAAAATACACAAGTGTGTTTTTTATCCTCTGTATTTTCTATTTTAATTAGTTTTTTAATTGCGAATAAACATGAATTAAAAACCAAATCTGTAATGTTTTCTAACTCAAACTGAAACATTTAAACTAAGAAATTGCAGAGTGTCAATAAAAATAACAGAGAAAATTAAGTTTGAAAAACATAAAAAATGTGTAATGCGCATACATTTATTTTAATATACGTATCTATCGTCGGTAGATCATTAAAACGCAGTGAATCTCATGAAAATTATGGTTCATACATGTATCAATCTAAATGTTTAACATCGATTACCAACTTGATAATTCTATCACTGTTTTCGCTACTATAAGCGCATGTATATATTGTGTTCTCCATGGAATTGTATTCATCATTATATCACAAGCCCATTCGTTAACTAAAAATATTTATTCTACATAAAAACAAATTACAAAAAAGTATTATGCTGTGCAATATGGAACAATAATATGATCGCTAAAACCCGAATTTATGAATTTAGTATATGCAAATACATTTCACGTAGTTATTTTGAAATTATTCAAATTAAAATTTATGTCAGGTTATCGAGGATATATATATATAATATTACATAGTTATGATTACAAGCTACTTTACAAACCTTTTTTATTATTGCGATTTTTATAATCATGTTATTTCATTCGCCTTCTTATAGGTCAAGTACAAATTTGTAGCACATATATCATTATTTAAGGTATACGGAAGGTATAGTATTATATATATTATCAAGTAAAGTATCTCAATATTTAATACTTTTAATAATAAAACTATCAAAAATAAATATAGTAATAATATTAATGAAAATATTTCAATGCAAACTGATTGGAAAATTTTAATATTTATTTTTTTAACAACAGCATTCTTATTATATACTATACAATGTTTTTATAATCTGTTTTAAATATTTTAATGAAATAATAAATTCCGTAAAAATAAAAAAGAAATGAATTTTTGATAATCTTTAGAAAAAATTGTAGGTCTAACTATTTATTCTAAAAAATATATTTGGAAAAACTACTAATATAAAATTAAGCAAATTACAAATTCATTAAGATAAAAATAAATTCATTTTTTTTAATTAAAGACAATACAATAAAAAAATTTTAATTAAAATTATAATTTTAATTATATCATTTATAATTACTAATTCAAAGTCTTAAATTAATGATCTCCAAAAGAAATCTATTACAATTTCGTAAATTTCTATTTAAATTTTAAACCTTTTATTTTGTGAATAATTCTAAAAATAAAAAAAAGTAAAAAATTTTAAATATCCAATGTATTTATATGGAATATTTCAAGGATAATAATCAATATTTTATTTTATACATAAAATATATTTGTAATATCCGACTTAATAAATTTTAATCGAAAATTTGAATAAGACTACTAAAATTTTTTTAACATATATATATAATTTTTAAGATGATAAAAATACGACTAAAATAAAACATATGAAATTTTATTTATAATGATAAATAAATAAATAAAAATTGAAAACTTATACTTGAGAGATTTTTTTTTTAAATAGAAAATGAAAAAAAAATCACAAACTAAATCCAAAAGAGTCGCTTGATAAGTTCTTGTTAGTTTGATGTGAATACCTATTCCTTCTCTTCTCATTCCAATTCTTACAAAATGAAAAACGAAGTCGTGCTCAGCTCGCTCAAACACCTCGTAATCAAGTAATGTGAGTCGTCATCTTAGCGCTAGTTCGGAAGCCGTTATTGTTTATTGTTTGCGATTTCCCAGGTTTTGGTTTGAAGGCAAAACGATTCTGAAATTTTAGTATGTCGATGGAATTACGTTCCACGTTTTGTCTCCTTGGTCGCGCTTGAATACTATGTCAGCTATGCTCCAGTGTAGAATGTCATAAGAAAATTGCGAAACTGAAAATTTACACGCTCGCTCATACAGAATTTAACTTTTTTAATAGGATATTCAAACAATAAATTTCATTCGTTTGATTTTATTATTTTAGTTCTTAGTTTAAATTATTTGCACAAAATCAATAATTTAAATTCTTTTCATAAAAAATTTCTTATATAGTTTTTTTAATTATTTTGACATTATTTTAGTTACAAATTATTATTTTGAGTCATTATACATATTTTATAAAGATATTGGTGTAATTTATTATACTGAATATGTTTAGTAATAAAGATATGATTATAATGTTTTTCCATTAAATTATATAAAAATATTATCTTTAAAATATTAAAAATTCTTCTCTATTATTGATTTAATTTATAAAAATAAATATCATATATAAACAACTGTTATAAAGAACAGCTGTAAAGATCCTTCCTTGCTGTAAATTAAAAAGAGTAATAAACACCTAGTAAAACATTATTCGAAATTTCAGAAAATATATAACTAAATTTTTTATTATTTATATGTATTTTTTTTAAAATAATGATTGTGTATAAATATATACAAAAAATTATTTTTAACAATCACTTAATGAATTATTTTATACATATAGATTCAAAATGATGAAAACTCTATTAATATTTTAATTATTGCTTATATTTAATTTTTTGTATTATTTTATTTAGTTTAAATTTCTAAAAGGATTTAAAAATAATTATTATCATAAGATTGTATTTTTCAGAAATTTTTAAATACCTCAAAAAACTTTAAAAACTTATTTATTATATTTCTGCAATAAACTCATTTTTTTTAATAATGCTGAATAAAATTAATTTAAAATTTTAAAATTGTTATAAAGCAATGTAAGTTTTTAAAATAATATATTTAAATATTCTTTCAATGAATATTTAAAGTAAATATTTTTAATTTTTTGTAAAATTACTAATATATAATTTAGTTTATATATAAAATGATTAATTAATCTACATAAAATTTTTGCATATTATATTCATATAATATGAAATTTAATAGAAAAATCATCCATGTATACTTATGATAGTATGTTAAATTACTATATAAATCGTTTAAAATGTATAAAAATTCTATAATAAAATGGAATACTGTAAAAGAATTTTTTATTTGATACAGATAAGTATAATTACTTGTATTTTTTATAAATCTATAGTATTTTTATTATATTTCGGAAAACTTATAGAAATTATATTCAAATACATACTTATAAAGATTACATCATTAAAATTTACGTAATTTAAAATATATAAATAATAACAATCTTATATTTAAAATACCGATTATGAAAATAAAATCTTTAGTACAGATGTAAGCAAAACTAAATTTAAAGGCAATAAATACGTCAACTGATGATTTCATAAAAGCTGAATCAATCGAAAATTTTTATATATACCAAGAACAATACGCAAATAAATTATAAATAATATATATATTATATATATTTATAATATAAATTATAATTATAAATATAAATAAGTTAATAAGTTTTTATTATTAAAATCCACCTATATTTTATCAATCTATATGATAGTTATATATAGCAGAGTTCCAATAATTAGATACACATTTTCCCATGTGAAGTCGAATAATTTTGTGATATATTACATAGCTAATAAATAGTATGTTGAAAATTCTTAATTAATATATTTAATAATAATTTCTATTAGAATTTTTTTTAATTTTTATAAATATAAAAACGAAAATAATATAAGATTTTTATAATTCTTGTTTATTATATTTGAATTCTATAAATAATTTTTTCAAAGAATTAATAATAACTTCGAAAAAATGAAGAAACAAGCATAAAATAAAGTTTTTAATAATAAGAATAAAAATTCTTTTTAATAAATTTATCATTTTATTAAACATATTTCATAGATTTAATAGTTTTTGAGAAAATGCATATTTACTAAAAAATATTAAAAATAGCTTCGAATTTACTGAATATAGTATTTTTAAAATATCAATAGATTTGTATTTGAAATAATTCAATTTGTCTATATATTTGTACATATATTTGCATATTTTTTTATAGGTATAGTAGTTACTATTTTACTGAATATAAAAATGTAATATAATTAATTTAATTTAAAACATGTTCCAATTTTAGTGTGATAGTACAATACATGATTTATAGATTTCAAGTATTTAAAAAAATATTCGGCTATACTTGCATTTCAAAAATGATCAATCTTAAACAAGATAAATCTGATGGTAAAATATGGTTAAAAATCACTTCTGCTATATTCAGTACTGTATTTAACTTCATTATTTTAGTCTTTTCCTTTGAATTTTACAATTTCTTCTCCAGATATATTTTATCATATTTAACAAAATCACCATCATTGACTCAAAATAATAGCACAATGAAAAAAATTGTAAAAAGAATTCATTTTAATAATTTGACGATGTATCTCATGTATTCTTTCTTTCACCATCGGGTGAGAATTATCAAGCATCGACGGGAAACATAGTTAAATATAAATATGCGACTGCAAACTATCATTAGACTCTAAACTCTTGTATATTCGTTTTTACTATTACAATATTATTTTCATTCGTACACGAAAGAGAACCAATCTTCGATTATACATTCTGTTTCTTCACCTCCAGAATTTTATGTTACTCAATTCATGCGGGAATGAACAAGCGTCTATTAATGATGTAATATTTCTTTTATCCGATAATAGACAAAATGTAAATATAAAAGCACTTTACTATAAATTAGAACTACGAATTTATTATTGGATGCACTTGGGTAATGAAATTTCATGTTTCAAATTAATAGAAGAATTTATTTATTTTATACTAGAATACTATCTTTATTTTTCATTAACTTTTTATTTATAATTACAATTCTAACAATATTTACAAACATCTCATATTTGTTGACTTTCAAAAAAATTACTTACAAGGATTTATTTAAAATATAATCTCAAATTTTCAATAAACTTAATTTAATTTTGAACTTAATAAATATTTTTACAAGCTATATTAATCATATTTTAATTAACTTAATTTTAATTATAATAAGCTTTTTTATTAATGAAAAAGTAGAAATTTTTGAAAACACAATTTATATACTAATTTTAATGACTTCTAAGATAATGAAAAAATATGTCATTCATATTAAAATGCATGAAAAGATAATATAATATGTAAGATATATTGATTAATAATTTCTAAGATATATTTTATTTACAAGCTCTTAATATAGAAAAAGAACAAATTCAATAATTATTGATCTGAAGTATTATTAAGTATGATGATAAAATTTCCTTTTAATAAAAGATTCTAGATTTTTTATAACTGTATTTATTTTATATTTATGTCAACGAAGTTATTATCTTAATCGACCATAGTCTTTTTCTATTTGTATTCTTTTTCTATATCTGCACGCGTACTTGACTTTATGGTTATTTGATTTTTAAATTCGTTCGTTCAAGGGCACTTTAACTCTAAATAAAATATCATTTGGTTTTACTAGATTTTCAATATTTTATTATTCACAAACTAATATAAATTTATTTTAACAAATCTAGAGAGTCAAAAAATTCATTCAATGTAAAATAATAAATTGCATATCATAAATATATACATATATATATGTTTACAGGTATATATGAAGTTGTGAATATATTATGTACATACTACATAAAATGTCTTGTATATTTAAAGTATTTAAAAAAAATATTTTTTTCAGAAAAAATTTGAAAAATATCATACATTATATAAGTTCTATTATTATTGTATATTTAAAAAATAAAGAGCATGGATAATTTTAATTTTTATTCATTTAATAAACAAAGTTACATGAATTTAACTCTGATTAAAAATGATGATTCTTATACTTTTTTAAAATGAGCATAATTATTACATTTTAAGTAAATTTTTTATAGAAAATAATTTATAAATTATTTATGAAAAAAAAATATAATCGTAAAATTATGCGATTATATTTGTAAATATGCATAAAATAAAATACGAAAAACTTCAATGTAAAATGTAATAACGGTAAAACAAAAAATACGCGTATATATAATGTATATAAGAAACTTATAAACTATAGTATATTTATTTTGTTGAATATTTATGTATAATATATCGATCATACATTTGAGTACTGAAAAAATATACAAGATGAGAGATAAATAAAAACCTTCGAAAACATTGCAGTAAACTCATTCATTATAGAACAATAAGAATTCAAAATTCTGTAAAAATTCATAGATTGATATTTTTAGAATCAAATTCTAATTATTATCTTCTCCGTAAACAATACTTGATGTAAATTTCTGTTTTTATTGTATTTAAACTAAAAATTAAATATATTTTTAAATAATCTTACCTCTTTTACTTTGCATTTACATATTATTACATGTAAAATTTTAATAAGAATAGTAGACATCAAAAAGAGAACTTAGAATTAATCAAAGACTATTACTATAACAATATGATCGAATAATATCAATATTCATTGAACAAGTATTTGAGCCAAACATATTTGGTCAATCTGTATTCATCAAAAAAGTAATCAGCTCGGTTAGGCCAGCATTATCAATTTATAGCTAAGTAAACTATAACAAAAATATTTTTTAAATTATGTTCCTGTATTACTGAATATCTACCAAGTTTTTTATCCTTGTCCTCTTTTTTTTCTGATAATTTTGTTTTCGAAAACCTTAAATCGCACTTTGGTAGCGTTATTCAATATACCTTCCCTTTACTCATATTCGACAATGTTGTTTGTCCTGCTTCTATAGCCTCACTATGTTCACTTGACATCATATTTGATAACTGTATAAATACTATTCTTGCTTGTAGGCGGAAGCACTTGTTGATATTTTGCTAACTATCTCTAGTACACTTTAAAAAGTCTCATTCTATGATACACATAGATTTATTTTTTCTTACTTTCTAATATTCGGAATTATTACGTAATACATGTAACAATTACGTAATACATGTATTAAAAGAAAAACTACTTCTATTAATTTTTAATATTTTCTGAAATAAATCAATAAAATTGATTCTAAATGATTTTTATTTGATGATTTAATAGATATTGTTATATGTATTTAGTATAATTAGCTGTATTAAAAAAATATTTAATTATACAGGAATTAAATATTTAAATTTTATATTTACATTTTTATTTATTAATCATCTTATTACTTTTTTCTGGTATTGTATTTTTAATGCATAATTGAACACACATTTAATTTTTAATGATTACGTATGACATTTATAAATACTTGAAATCATATAAATGCATTCACCTTTTTAAAGCAACCTTTTTATTACATACACACACACATATATATATATATATATACATAATGTGTGTAATTTAAATAATTAATATATATAGTGTTTTATTTAATAATTGAATTAAATAATTTTATTTTAGTAGAAGTAAACAAAAAATTGTTAATACCATACTACATATATTATACTTGAATTATCAAGTCATCATAAGTTTTTTAAAACATATTTAACATAAGTTAATAATGTAGTACAGAAATTATATATTCAAAATCTGAAAATAAAATATAGAAGAACTAGTAACCTATTAAAAATAAGCATGGAAATAAAAATAAAATAATAATTTATACATGAAAAATTGAGAAAAAATAAGTCTTTTCATCACCATAATATAAAATATTAGGAGAGAAATATAATTTTGTCTAAATCTTAAACTAAAAGGAAACTGAGAGAAAATGCAGTAAACTTAATTAAGAACTAAAGTGAATAATATGCGAAATGCGAGTATACAAGGTGAGTGTATACTACTTCTTTACGACACCGTGTATTCGAAGTCTGTCTATTTGGCAGTTGCTCAACACTTGGGAAGTTCGAAGCGTGTGTGGCTGGAAATTTCGTGAATGCCATCCGCAAAAGCAGTACAGTACCGTTAATAAATTCGAGGTTACCTCGTACCAACATACTCTGGAGACGAATGGCTAACCTTCAGGGACTAGATTTCTTTGAGGCGGAGATGGAAAACAAGTGGATTATCTAAAAATTTTAATGTACATTGAGTTAATTGCTTTCTATTAACTGAGTTTCAAAGCAGAATTGGGAAAATTAAATACCCGTATCTACTTCAGACATTTGTATAAACTAGCGTCAGGGTTCTAATCTATTAGATTATTAAATTCTTAAAATTTAAAAAATTTTTCGCATTTTGCTTGCACAAATTGTAAATAAAAGTATTATAAATATGTATTTAATCAAGAAAATGGAAAAGTAACTTTTGTGATTCAAAATATAACTTCATCCATATTAAGATCAGATTAAAGCCTCTAACAATCTAGTATTTTAATATTTCTTCTTTGTATTTTAATTTAGTATTTTAATAGTTATTTTGCATATTAACATGTAAAGTTTTTTCATTGTACAGTTATTAAATATTACTTAATTAATATGATTTTATACAAAAAAATAATATATATTTAAAAATAAAAAATATATATGTATATAATTTTTATACAGATTTTCTTGATATTCACAATAAATGACAAAGAAAATTATTTTTTCTTTTGACTTGAATCAAGCATAAATATTATTAAAAGATTGCTAATACTAAATTGTAATAATTTTTTAAAATAAAATTTTATATCACATTTAATTAATATCGATGTTATCGTATTTTTGTATTATTAAAATACGCTTATTCAATTGAAAATTATTTATATTTATCGCGTCTAAATTGTTATACTCAGCGTTTTATGAAAATTATATACTAAAAATTTTAAACTGTTACAAAATAAATTTGTAAATAGCTTTTGAAAAACATTTTTTGCATAAATAATAAAGACATTATTTAATTTTAAATTAATAAATATAATCAGAATTTATTTTAGAAAATAAATTTATTTTAAATTATAATAAAATGAATAAAATAATATTTATTACAGAATATCGATTTTTTAAATACTAATCTAAATATTGAATTGGTATTTTATATAATTTAATTTAAAATACTATAATCAAAAATTTTTATAAGCATTAACTGATAGCCTTATGTGTCTAATAGATAAAGAAAAATAAGGATACTTTTATCAAGTATTTATTCAAATATTATATTTCTATTTAAAAATATCATATAAATTTATTAGAATTTAATTATATTATATTAATAACATTGAAAAGCAATAAATAAGAAATAAAAAGTTTTGTCAATAGTATGAGAAATATTATTTATAAAGAAAAAATAATTTTTCTACAACTTTTAATTAATAAAATAGATTTCGTAATAAGTTAAAATTTTATATATATGATTCAATAACTCCTATTACATGAATATTATAAAATTTTGTAAATTTCTTGAAAAACCTGTTTCAAAATTTGGGAATGTTATTCAATTATTACTAAGTATTCTATCAAGATATATTTGATTGTACTAGAATTTTTTTTCGAGTTGCAATATTTCCGCTTATTTATCGAAGTTAAACTCTATTCATTTTAAATACTCAAGAAGCGATTTCTGTTCCTCAATTCTGGTAAATAGTGCATTCAATAATTTTCTAGTGAAATTCCAATCACAATGAAATCAATCCTACCCTTCCTCTTGACTGAGTCACGAAATTATCGACGATGCTACGAAAGCACAACTATTCGCAAGCAGTACGGTCACCCAAGCTAGAGCAAGTTTAAGCAAACTCTGATGTGAGATAATACGATTGGAAATTTAATTATTGTCGATCCGAGATAATTCGCACGTGCTTCCGTGAATTTCTGCACTACCATGCGAGACGGATCTTTGTACAAAGTCATTGAGAAAAATACTGGTGACAACGTTGCCAACAAAGTTAGTACAAAAGCTCGTTGCTGTAGTGAAATGCGAGGAGTCGATTAAATGGAAAGTACGCCATCTCACAGATAATGTCATTTTTAAGTTTTCTTGTTAAGATAGATGGAAGTAAATAGTTCAGTTAATAGTAGTTTTTACATACTCTACTATGGGAGTATCTTCATGTAAGCAAAAGCTACATATTGCATCAGTTATAAAATTAATCGTGAGAAAATTTTGCAGAAAGAAAACTAGTGTGTTTATGAAGAAGGTAATTTTTCAAAAAGGAAATACTAACGATAGTAAAATTTAGCATATTAAACGATGTTTTTAAATTAAAATTTTTTGGAAACATCATTAAATAACGCTTCTCTGTATTCGTAGATATTTAGAAAGATATTAATCAATATACCTAAAAAATTAAAAGTTTATAGAGATGACATCATTAGAAAACCCAAGTAAATAGAAGGATGATGGAATTTGACCATTTAGATAGTAGTATCAATAGGCCGTTTATAAAATTCTTTTCAAATGACTTTATCAAATTGGGATGAAAAAGATAAAAGGACGACATCATCAAACAATGTTGTAAATAAGAAAAGAAGATAAAGATAAAAAAATTCGAAAGACAAGTTAATCTTAAATAGAACATGTAGTGATTCAGTGAATATTCAGAAATATCAACAAATATTTCTCGCATATATTACTTAGTCATACATTGGTTGGTGATACAGGCTAAAAAGAGCCAGTAATTTTTTCCATCGATACAAATTGAATGAATTTATTTGGCTCAAACGTTTGTTCAATGTAAATTGATTTGATTAACTTACGCTATCGTATTAATATTTTCTATTTTTATTTAAATTCTCGTAATACTTTTCTTCGTATACTAATCTTATTAATATTATATAGATGATAATATATAAATACTATCTGAGGGAGATTAATTCATTTTCTACATAACGTCTAAGTGCCTCTCGTTTTTAGCTCTTAAACTATACGCTTTACCATTATCTTTTTTATCTTACATCTTTTTCTTTTTTTTTATAATTACAAAATAAGGCAATAATTTATATAACTATTTATGTAATTACATTAAATTATTTTTATAAATATAATTAAAATAATCTGAAAGTAATTATTGTATTATTTTTCTAGATTTTTTAAAAATATAATATTATACAATAAAATGTCTCAGATTTCCTATTTTCTGATTAGATATATTTAAAATAATATATAATATAAACAATTACTAAGAAAAGTATTCATAGATAATTATATTTTAAAAATTGTGTAGAATAAATTGATTATAATTTTTCAAATATTTGTGTTGTTGAATAATATCAGTATTTGATTTTTCCGAAAAAAAATAATAAAAACAGTTTAATTTTGAGAACAAATTTTGTTCATTTATATTTGTGTAAAAATCTTTTTTTATTTTTAAACATAATATGATATAATTATATTTTTTATCACATTTATCTGCACTATTATAAACATATTTGAAAAGAATAAAAATTGTTTATAAAAAATGAATTTAAATTTTTGATATTTCATTACTTTGAAAATGTTTTCTAAAGTATAATAATGAATCGTTTATCAAAAATGAAAATTATATATTGAATTGGTTTAAGATTATTATTATTTTTTTTTACAATCATGATTAACATTTCCACGTATATAATATTTACTTAACTATAAACAAACAAAAAATTTCGTAATTGATTATGAACACTCAATATTAATGAAAGACAAATAATTAGAATTTTTAAATAAATATAAAAATCTATTTCAAAATTCATTGATTTATATGCTCTTTATAATAATTTTTAATGAATAATACTCGATGCATTGATGTTCCATATGATTGAAGCAAAAGTAACTGACAATAAAGGAATAAACTCACAAAAGTAGTAAACTTCATCATAGGTTTTACCCTGAAATCTTATTCATTTGTAAATGAATCAAAAATATTCGTCTATACATATGACTGAAGAATAGTGGCTTTATAGTTGGTAAATTCATTGATGTAAGTCATCAATATTTATCTCAACATCAACCGTCTACGCACTGTTACAATATTTACTAAAGCTTTCGCATATATCTCAACAAAAAATAAAAGAAATAAATAATAATGTACGTAACTATGTGAATGTCCGAGGATAATTGTCTTGAATAAACGACAAACAATCGCTGATCACGACAGACCTGAAGGATAGGTATGGATTTCATTGTAACCTTAAGTAATTCATATATGTGTATACAAACATAATAAAATTCAAGTACTCGTTCGAGCTATTGTTATTAGCATTTTTGCAGTTTAATAAAAAAAACTTTCTTGAACTTATAAACTTCATATATTGTTGGTAAAATAAAGTTAAATCAAGTGTGAATTATTTCAATTACTAATTTAATACTAATTAACATGAATAAATATAATTTAATCATTATTTTTTGTTGTTCAATGCAATTTGAATTACTCTTAAAAATACAAGATCAGGTTATTTAAGTAAATTGTACAATTTATTTAAAACATATTTAAAAATTATGTTTTTTTTAATAAATATAAAACCTGGAATAACTTGGATAACTTTGTAAGAAATTGTTAATATATAATAGTATCCAATATAATATTATTATTATTTATGTTTATAAAATTTAGAATTATCTCATAATTATATTTACGTGAACAGTTTATTCAAATACATTGTATATTTAAACATTATTCAGACTTTATAAAATTTATAATTCTAGAATTTTAAATATATATAAAATAAACGTACAAATTGTTGCATCCTTGTTTTAATTATTATATTAATAATAAAATAGAAATTATGTGAAAAATATAACAATTCAACTAAATAACTGATAGTAAACTTACAAGTTAAGATATTAGATTTTCGATTTCCTATTTCATACTTTAAATATAAATAAATCAGTGAATAGTGATTATATAAATCTTATCAATTCAATAAATAATTGACAACAACTGAGATTTGAGATTACAACTGAATAAATAATAAATTGTAGTTAACTTATTATAGATAGTATAAAGAAAAAACAAGTAAAACTAACTCGGGAAGATCGAAAAAAGTGCATAGAGGAAATGATTTAAATGGGAAAAAATTAGATAAAAACTAGTAAAAAAAAAAGAGGAATACTCACAAGTACCGGTACGTGATAGGCGTTCCTTTTATCGTGATAATTACCGGCTCTCGGAGATTTTTACTATTGGCTCGTGTTCACCTTACGATTTATTATCCAAGCAACTAACAGCCCAGCTCGCATGACAATCGCGCTGAGTCAAGCGTGGCGGCTCGAGCACAGTCGTAAAGTCCTGTGCTCGGTGACGACTTTGTACCGTCTTGATGTTGCTGCCTTTTCTCCTACATACAAATATACTGAGCTTATATTGGAAGAGATAGCCGCTACTTTAACTTAATTTTTAAAACTTGAAAAATTGATGATTCTGCTTGACACTTTGGATTGAAATACCATTATCACCTTCGAGTTCTTTTTATACCATAGGTAGATATGAATGCATCGATTGAATTACACTTAGATGTATTATTTGTGTATACTATTAACGAAGAAATTTACTGATACATAATTATCAGAACAATATATATTTATTTTTTGAAAGTATATTTATCCTGTAGAATTGATTTATAATATTACTTTGAATTAATGTGAATAATGATTTTATGTTAATGGCATAATTTTTTTAGAATTTTATTCAAAATATTATCTTTATACTTACTTAAGCTATATCTTATTTGGATCGTTTATTTATTTTTAAAAGAACGTCAGACAAATTTGAATTGTATATTCTTTTAAATTATTATTTTTACAACATATGTAAAAAAAATAAATTAATGTCTTCAAAATTTATACAGATTGTTAAATATATATATAATAAATAAAAAACTATGAAATGAAATTATTAATTGATCTTTAAAAATTAAAAATCACTAAATAATAAACTAATTCTTACAAAATCACTTGTGATGCTAAAATATGGAATACTACATACATTTTTTTGCTCATTGTAGATTATATAAATGTCTTCTTGAAATTTTTCATATCTTTTTTGAAAATAAGTTATTTGAAATATTCAGAAAAATATTTTATATAATAATGTTTATTGTATTATGTATTATCTTAACGAGGAAATGAATAATTATAATTGACTTTAGTGCATTTTTAATTAAATGACTAAATATTATTATATTTTATTATAATTATATTATTTCAAAGAGTTGATCACTTAAAAATTAAAGCTTTTGTTTTCGCATAATCGTTTTGTAAATGTTTTTTAATATTGTATTCAAGTTTCTATAATTTTTTAATAAAGTATTAAATGTTATGCAATTTTTATCTGAAATTTTTCTTTAATGTTTAATCTAATATTTCATTTTTTTTCACTGATTATGCAATGCAATAGAATATAATATGCAATAGAAAATTTTAATTTATATTTTGTCTCTTCTTGTCTACTGTGCATAGTCCTTACAACAAAAAAATATTATTGATATAGCTATTATTTAAAATAAATATTTTATTGTTATCAATAAAAAATTAATTAAACTTTTATAAATATAAAAAAATGGAATTTGTTTTAACAATATAAAATACATTTTATTTAACTATTATATTTATAAAATTATAATTTTATAGAAAATTTAAAATTAGAATAATAAATTTATTTTAACTTAATTTAATATTATATCTTAAAATGAGAATTCAGAACTTCTAATTTACATCAGTGCTACTAAATGTTTGCATTGTGAATAGTTATTAACTTATAATACAAAAATTTATTTTATACTTAAAATTTTACATTTCATAAGAGTAGAAAATCGAGCAAATATTTAAACCAGATATATTGCTAAGCAGTATTTTCTTCCTTCGAAATATAGATGTTTTACTTGTAAACCATGACCATAATAGACATGACCGTACATATAATAACCGTCAATTTTGAGGATGGATATTATCCATGTATATATACTCATATATAATCATACCTTCTCTTTTCCATATATAAATGTGACAATATTTGTAGAAGATACATATTATTGAAGACAGTTGAGTATTTGCTTCCGTCAATATGTGCTTTGCTTTATATTCCGCACTCCCTTAATGTTTCATTCTGTACCATGCGGAGTACATCCGTATATGTATCACGCGTTTATAGAACTGTATATCTGCACATGTTAGTGCCACATCGTGTATGGGTGGGTGTGCTGATACAATAGCAGTGCAATGCGTC
The DNA here is from genome assembly GCA_018907195.1 of Dolichoris vasculosae. Taxonomy (NCBI): domain Eukaryota; kingdom Metazoa; phylum Arthropoda; class Insecta; order Hymenoptera; family Agaonidae; genus Dolichoris; species Dolichoris vasculosae. Next base: position 2,518,315 of record JACCHY010000019.1, read on the forward strand.
CCTTTCATATATATTGCGCCAATTTTTAATTGATGTATATATATGTTATGCGTTTCTGCGTTGAAAATTGGATAATAAAGTGTATTTGGATTTTTTCATACGCTTACTGCTTCTCTGTGTGCATAAGTTTATTCAAACATTCCGGTTAGTACAAAAAATATATATATTTATTTATAGTTTATTTTTTACAGATAAAATATAATATAACAAATAAATAAAATAAAAATATTGTTAAAGTAAATCTTTATTATTATAAAAATATTATTAAAAATATTATTAAAAAAATATTATTAAAAATAGCTTTGTGAGTACATTTATAACGATATTCTTTATTACTCGCTTTTATTCTTTTATATAGTATTTTTTATCTTACTTTATGTGTTATATATTTTATATTATAAATTCTATATTTTAAATTTTGTATGCACATTAAGTTGAAATTATTTTTATATGAATATAAATCAAAATAAAAAACTTTGTGCACCTTGTGTATATATTATTAAAACAACAATTAATTATTATAAATATAATTGAAATATAATTGAATTTTGATTCCTTCAAAACACTAAGATTCATTCTCATAACATAATTTTTAATTTTACTAACTACTTTTATCTTAGGTTTAAAAATGACTATCTCCATTAAAAACTGTATTGTATAACTCATTTATAAACGTTTTTCTTTTGCTTCAGCAGTGAATTTAATTGTGCTTGTTCCCCAAATCAAATTTTTCTATTAAAAAATATAATTTGAAATAAATCATTAATTATATATAATTCTAATCGTATAAAATAAATATATTACGTAAATATTTTTCTCTAATTCTTTTGTTTTAAAAAGAGCATTGATTCTTATTTAATAATAGAATATAATCTGGTAGCAAAATTATTTTTTTTATTTTTATAAAGAAAAATCAAAGTTATTATAATTAGGAAATAGGATAGAAAGTAGAGAAAACTTTTAATATTAGATTAATCATTTTTTAATCGTTACTTTCTAAAATACTCTGATATATTTATAAAATATTATAATTTTATTTACTTATCATATAATATAATTATCAATTTTAAGAAATAATAGTATTTTTTGATAATTATAAAATCTATTAAATCGAAAAGAATTTCTCTTTTAGAGAATCTTAAATAATTTAATAAGATCTTAACTTGTTCAAGTGCAGATAAAATGTGAAAAGTAATATACTGATATTTATGTCATTACATATATTAATTTTACAAGATTATTTTATTTTCTGCGTCCTTAAATATGATTTTTATAAATTAGATATAAATATCTAATAACTTATGTTTCATACTCAATGAAATTAATTTTAAGAATTAAAAATGTATATTTTTATAAAAATAAACTATTTAGTACTTCTTTTGTTTGTGTAAAGTATACTTCATAATATTTTTGTATATGTATCTAATTATATTATACGAGTAATAATATTAATAATATTAAACAAATATTCATTTCTCTATAGTCAAATTAAAATTCCATTTACTAAAACAGAGTATATTTTATATTTTGATCTGATATGCTACATGATTATTTATAATAATCCAAGACGTAAATCTTCTTCTATTTCAATACAAAATAATCATTATCAAGAAATTTCTAAGCAGTAAGGCTTAATAATGTTTCTGACAAGTTTTCTGCTAGGTATCGGCAGCTTGTCGACAACTTTTCAATTTATTAGCAATTGTGTGGTGAACTTATTAGAAATCCATTGGGTACGCTTTCGTGCAATTATTTTAACCTTTCAATATAACTTAAGATACAGGTCTAAATATAATATATTTTGTCATAAATAATAAATAATTTATACATTATATACAAATTTATTAAAAATTCCACCTGTCTAGTTGCTTTTATTATTATTATTTATTTAAATTTTTTGAAAATTAAAGTATCTATTAAAATATTAAAATAAAATTTATTGAAAAAATTATTATTCATCATGTACTTTCAGATAATAAATGAAAAAAAATTTGAAAATTTAGTATAAAAATTATAGTATAGTTTTAATCTTATACATTTTGATACATTTGTTTCATATGAATCATATACTTTTAAACTTAGATTAATATTCGAAATTTAATTTATATTATCCCTGGAAAATAAAAATTAAAAATTCATTAAAAATGTTTTAAACTATAACCAAATATAATAAATTAAGTGTAATTACATTTTATATTGGTTAATAAACAATTTATCGAGATGCATGAACTATAATTATTTTTGATTTATTAAAACTACTAATATTTTTTTTAATTATAAACCGTGATAGTATTTAAATTTTTTTAATAGTACTAAAGTATTATAAGTAATATTTAAATAGTATATTTAAATTAAAAATAAAGATTTTATTTCTAGAAAATTCGTGAATTTTTATGAAAATATTATTTTGAAAAAATGTTATAATTTCGTAAATGTTTTTGTAAAAGTTTGTTTCGTGTTAATAAATTAAAAGTTTGTTGAAATAATGATTTGATATATAACTTTATTTTATTCTTAGCATATTTTCTTTAAACATTTTTAATCTTCTGAATGGTTGAAAATATTCGAATAATTGTTAAATACAAAAAATGTATAAAATAGAATTTAGTGTTGAAACGTACTTCAATAAATAATATTTTTAATAATAAAATTTTAAATCTATTTTTATGTTTCATAATAAATAAAGATAAAGAAAGATAACTTAATTTTTTAAACATTCAAATTATTTATTGTTTTGCCCAACTATTTCAAAGATTATTCATATCGCATAATGTATACGGTTGTAACTGATCAGATTTCATAAGATTGAATAATCATCTCACTATGCATTCCATAGTAATATATCGACAAATGACTTTCGATAGAGGACTTCCACTGTTAATTGATCTCTACTTAATTAATACAGAAATTAATAATAATTAATACATTTGGGATAGTTGATATTTGACATGTGCTTGTAAGATTATATATAATATTAATGAATTGTAGTAAATTAAATATATTATGTACCTTTTAAAAATCAATTGCTTTTTTATCTTCTTAATTTGAATAGTAAAAAAAAATTAAATTAAAAAAATAGCGAAGATTACAGTTTTAATAATAAAATTAATATATGTATAAATCTGTAAATTGAGTTAAAATCTAACATATTAACTGTATTCTAATTCATGTAATAAAAATTTTTTAAAATAAATTTATGGGAAAAAATATATATATATTTCTACATATATTTTATATTTTTTTTATAATTACATAAATAAATCTTTTTGTATATAAATTTTCGTTAAAAATAATAAAAAAAATAGCGAAAATAATGGATTTTATTAATATTGGAAAAATATAACTGTTATGAAAGTTTTGAAATACATTCCAGATTTTTAATTTAAAGAAAAATGATTACCTATTATTATATATCAATTTCTAAAACTTTAAATAATTTAAACTATGTTCTATATCTGAATAAGTTAGAATTGTATAGATTATATTCTATAGATGCAAAAACAATTCCATGTTTTAAATCAAAATACATACATGTACTTTTGGAGCAAATGAAACGGAGGGGGTTTAATCAAGTTTTTCATTTACCGTCTTCATTCACAACAATCCTCAAGAAGGATGTAAGTTAAAAGTAAAAGAGAGTCATAAAATAAGAAAAATATAAGGAAAAAGAAAGAGTTAGGGTAACAAATCAATACGAGAAGAAAAGATAATAAAAAAGTTGTTAGGTAAATATATGGAGAAATAAGGGTGATGAAATATATTGATGCGACGTTTATTTGATTTGCTTAAAGAGTAAATAGAAATTTTAAATACAAATTATGTTACCGAAAAATAACTAAATAAATTCAAACTATTAAATTCCAGTCAGAGATTAAGATATCAAAAGAAATTTCTGCTCTACAAAAATAGGAAGAATCGCTTATACCTATAAAACATATTTCATTAATCGTTTAGCTATTGAAAACGTTTTATGTAACTTTTAGATTTATCGTTTCTTTAAAATGATATGATTTAAAAATTATTTAAGAAATTATTAAGTAATTACGAAATTTTATTATGCTATGTTATTTACTAAAGTATCTATATGATCAATACATTTGAAATAAAATATTTATTTCAAAATAGTTCAATATTGCTTAATATAGTAATTAAGCATTATTATAAAATCATATATAAACAAATCATAAATAAATATTTATTTTAATTAAATAATTTTTTCTTCTTCCATATATACAACTAATTATATTATAGAAATATATTATAAAATAGTGTATAATCTTGAATATCATATTTATTCTTTGTTATCTTACAATTAACTAAAAAAAAATGTTTCGCTTAAGTGCTAGTGTAAACAATCCGACATACCCTATTTCAAGCAACTGAAGGAACATCGATTATGCATATCTATATATATGAGACACAAATAAAGAAAGTAAAGGAAGGAGAATATTATGTATGAAAATAAAGTGTACTGGCAATACGCACATACGAAACACAGATTGCGTAACACACATCCATGTGCATACAACAAATGCATATACATCAATATATGGAATACGATGTTGACTAATTCGTAACTTCGTTCACGCATTTCTCGTATCACCGTATATGTTTTTTACATATGCATGGACACCCGCCCATTCGTACGCATATTTATTACGTTGTCATACATATATCGTACTACAGAACATACTCTTCAATGCCAAATGTATATGAGAAAATTTACTGGTCTAAACGACTTTTATATTTATGCAAATATTTAAACATTACTTATAAATATTAAATAAGTTTTTTGTATTAAACATAAATTAATCGTGACAATATGTTTGTATTCTGTCATAATATCTAATACATGATTATATAAATAATTGTGCCAAATTTTTTGCTAAATTTCAGTGTTTCATTCACAGTGTTTCTTATGCATAATAATTCAAATATTCGTTATTAATGTTAATTGATTGGAAAAATTCTTACTATTATCTTTGATTAGATTCTGTAAATATCACTGAAATTTTAGGTATATCTTGAAATGTAATCTTAAATAATAGAAATAAACGATAAAATTAGAAGTAAATAAATAAAATATTAAATCAAGAAATCAAATAATTTTGATATTTAATACTTATAATATTTTACTGATTATATTTAAAAAAATAACTTTATAATACAAATTTATGTTCACGAATATATTTTTTTAATAGCTTATAATACAAAATGTTACATATTGTTACACATTATTTATGAATCGTGTATAATCTTAAATAAATAACTTTTTATGTGAAAATAAAAAAATGAATATTTTTATCCAGTTTTATTTAATTATAACATACAAAATATATAAAAATAATTTCAACTGAATTAATTATGAAAATCAGCTAGATAATATGAAAAATGGTTTAAAATATCATTGTAAGTACACAAAGGAGTTAAAAAAAGTGAAATTCACATAGTAATCTTAAAGTATTTAATTAAAGTTTGTTTGCCCTTCCACTTTATTTAAAGTCTTTTATTATTGTGGAATCGAATGCGCGCTTTTTACCGACATCAGTACTAATATATAACAAAGACATAAAAATGACCCTTAAAGTATATAATTTAGTACACAGCCAGTAAACTAAATAACAAAGTGAGAGGATTTTGAGAAGAAGCAAGTATATAATATTGATGAAGGCATGGAAACTAGTTTCTTCCTATCTTTTATGGCTATAATCGTGAAATTTTGCCAAGAAAGAATAAAACTGATGATTCACACATATATGCAAGTGTTTACTGATATAACGATAAGAAACATATTATTGCATGTGTACAATTGGTGAAATACACATTTTTAAAACAGAAAAGCTGCACGATAGCTGTACTGAAGTGATTAATTTAATTAATCTGACTCAACTTCTATATTATTTTATAAAATACACGATATTTATATAAAATTTTTACAGTGGAATTTTTTATTATTTTGTCGTTAGGTAATAAAAATTTTAATGACTTATTACTCGTAAACATAAAATTTTCTAAATATATTATCCAGATAAATACGATAAATATATATAAAGCAAATAATCATAAATAATATAAAGAATACTATATATTTTTTTAATTAAATATTTCAAGATATCTTTCTTTTTTTATCCTTATAATTTTTCATGAAAATAACTTCTTTTGTTCATGGAAGTATTGGAGTTCATAATGTAAAGAAATATACTATTAAACGATATATACTAATGAATGTTATTATTTTTTCAATATTGAGTAATGCAGTTAAAGAAATATTGTAGTTGAGTTAATTTTTTTTAAAGTATTGTAAACGCATTTTAATAATATGTTAAGTATTGTGGCCATGAGTAATCTGAGCTTTTTATAAGTTATATGAATGGAACAAATTGCTTCACCTAAATTCTTTATATTTTGTTTTTAAATACTAATTTATATAAAAAATTCATATTAATCATATCATAATTCATATATTAATATGTGTTGATTAAATATAATCACAATTCATAATTCATATATTAATATGTGTTGATTAAATGGATATGTTGAATATCATCTGTTCTTTTTAATATTATTATATCTTTATTTAAAGATTATTTTAAAATATAAAAGAAGTTATTATTGATATAAAAAGTGTAAAATAATTCGAAATTTTATTTTTAGTTACTTAAAAAAAATAAATATTTAAATATATTTTAACATAAAATAGGAATAAAATTATTAATTTGAAACAAAATTAATTGATTTGATTTTTTAAATGTTAACACATTTATTGAATATTCTAAAACATATTTCAAAGAAAGTACAAATACAATTACATTTTGTTATATTTATTTATATTAATAAATTGTTGTATAAATACTGCATATTAGTATAATATAATTGAATATAGTGTAAATGTTTCAGACTATATTTTTGTTTTGGTTTTTATAATTTGAAACTATATAAATATTTAATTATATAAAATAATATAAAATTTAATATCCCAAATAAAAAAACATTTGAGATAATACACGAAATTTTTAATTATTTGGAATAGTTTGTATTATACACATAATTACAATGATTTTCTTATATTTTTGCTATTTAGATATATATATGTACAAGAATAGTTCAAACAGTTTTTTGCATAAAAATTTTACTATTAACCTAAAAATATTTAATTTTTTGGCTATTTTAAATTTATTAATCGTTTTTAAAAAAATTATCGATTATTTTAAAGATCAATTTTACTTATATGGTTAGTTTTAAATTTTCTAAAATATATTTTAGAAATATATTTCAAAAGAAGAAACTATTGCTTGATCGTTATATATTTTAATTTAAATTATACAATTTGAATAAGATATAATATATGTTAAAGCTATTTATTTAATAATTCAACTATTAAATCTAAATTTATATTTTAAAATATAGTTTTAGCACTTAAAAATTAGTAGAAGAATTTGTAATTTAAAACGCATTAAATTAAATTTATTTTGACTTTTAATCTTTTCAATAATTTACTCGCGAATTTTTATTTGTACAAGCTATAAATTATACAATACTATCTTACATTTCACTGTAAATGAATATGTACAGTTGTCATTAATAGTTATTTTCAAAAGATATAAGTATATTTAGAAGAATTTTATTATGTATGATCATTTAATAGAAAAAAGGAATTTCTGTGTCTATTCTTTTGAAATAATTATGAAGAAAGTCATGATGATTATAGAAAAACGTACACTTTTTTAGATAACTAACGATTAAATTTTACTCAAAATTTATTTTAGATTAATGAATAAAAAATATATTTGTAAAATAAAAAGTAATAAATAATCAATCAATACAAGTTTTCATATACATTTTCATATATGTTCATATGAATTATAAATCTGGATATAAATTTAGTCTGGTACGTTTGTTTCTTGTTCAAGTTTATATAATATATTTCAGAATCTTATTCTAAGTAAAAAGGTATTCATATATTAAAAAATATTACTTCAAAAATTGTATTCGAAATATATACTTATTATTATAAATATTTTTTTTTAGATGATTTACATATAATATGAAATGTATTAAATAAATATTCAATCTTGAACATTGCTTTTTTGTAATTATATATGTAGATCGTAATTATAATTTTATATGATAATTATAATTGTAGATGTACATTATACAGACTTTTAAATCTATTCTTTCTATAATATGCCATTTATACAAAATTTAATAGCTTCTAATAAACATTGATATTTGTTTATTAAAATGTAATATGTATGTTTTACTTATATTTATTATTTTTAGTGTTTAAAACGTATAAGTTTCATAAATAATCACAATTTATGAAAGATACCACAAGTGAAAGTGTATAGATACAAATGTACTAGTTTAAAACTTTATTATTAAATATATAGAAATGTTTGAAGGTGTTAAAAAGTGTTGATTTTTTTATCTGCATATGACTTAGAATCGAATTTAATAATCTTTATTATTTAAAAGGATATTTATTATAATTCAAATTTTTATTACAAATTTACATTTTTCTATTTTCTATTGTATTAAGATTTAAAAATCAACATTAATTTTATTTTTAAAATATTAAAAAATTTTTAGAATGTATCTAATTGAAATTACTAACAGTGAATTGTAAATGATTAAATATTCAAAATATTTAATTTAATCAAAAATGCATAAATAAATGTTACATTATTTTTTTTTCTTTAAAATTTGACATAAATGTAAATATTAATTAAACGAATACAAAATTTGATTAAGTAAGTAAGAAAATAATTAACTTTCAGTTATTCTGAAAATTATTGCTGTAATTTAGCTGATTAAAAAAATAAGGATTTCGCATGACTATCCTTTTACAATTTCTAAATAGACAATGTTTAGGATAATTAATTATTTTCCATATATTATGATGCGTATTGTAGTTATAGAGTAAATTGATAAAAAAAATAGTTAAATTTCACAAAGACCAATGAATGATCATAATAGTCTCTTTTTCTTCTGCAAACATTTGATTTTAGTGTAATAAGTAATATATAAAGAATACATAAAAAAAATGAAAATGTGTAATGTTTATAAAATTAATTGACATATTTTTAATAACATAGAAATATAAACTTCTTATAATGCAGTTACATTTTATACTTTGTTTACATTTTATGTTATTAACATCAATCATTGTGTCAATCTTTTAATGATTTTTTTATCGTATATTTTGTAATATAAATGACGTTTTAAAAGATCTCCTAAATTATTATGATTTCATTAGTATTATTTTATAATAATATTATATAAAATAAAAATTCAAAAAAATAATTCAACGCTTATATTCTTATATAACTTTTTAAATATTCAGTATTATATATTTCCTAAAATAATATTTTTGGATATTTTAGGACATTTAATGATATTTTTATGGAAACATCTCATTAAAATTATGTTATTATTATTTAATGACTTACTTCATATGTATTATATTTTAAGAGGAAAGAGATTTTCTTGAGATTTGAACAATATTAATAGTGTCTTGTAATAACTTTTCTAATACCACATAATTTAATAACTTACCATTTAATTGCTTAAATCACTAGATGTAAAAATGTGAACAATGTAAACTCACCTAAAACAGAAATAAGAATAATTATAATGATTGTTTTAATAAAGGCCTCAAAAATATTAATCTTAAAATATTACCGATTAAGTCATGCATAATTGTTACAAATGTGTATAAATAAAATTAAGTAAAATAAATCAGTACTTTTTAATTAATATTCACACTATAACTTTTAAACACAGATCGAACAAATTAGACCTTAATTTACCATTATTTTATTATTGTTTTTCTGAAGTAGCATTTATTTATTATGCTTCGAGATATATTCAACTGTATATATACTATATTAATAATATAATGAAGAATATATAAAAATATATTTACAAAATTAATAGTTAAAATTATTAATAATTAGGATTAATAATTATCTGAGATCACTGTAAATATTTTCTCTAGCACAGTTCTGATTACATACATCTTTTAACTTAGAGTAGGGGCATTATTAATACACTAGGCGATAAAAACTTAAAATCTATCCAGAACGGTATTTGGGAGAAAAAACATTATCGATTCGATGAAAAATGCTAAGCCACTTAAGTGTCGCGCCTTATATTCCGAGAAAATCTGGAGCACACCTCGAGTTTAATTTGACCAAAGTCAAGAAGGAAATTTAAATTTTCCACTTTCAAAGGATTTCTTGAAAATCCAGAGGAGTCTGGAAAATTGGCTACGTTGTAGCCTTTTTCTCAGCTTCAATCGCTTTACAAAAACGCATAGATGTACTATTTACTTGCGTTTAACTTGGGCAAAACAAAGCATTTTTGATTTAATACGTGGCACGTACTCCTATGAATTTGAAAGGGAACATGTTTTACAATGTTAGGGATTAGATATTATATCGTAGACAGAAAGTTGAGTTTATGACGTTAACGGAACTTTTTTGTCAAGTAACACTTAACTCCTGTATAAGTGACTGGTAATGTGCAAGTAACATCAAAAGATTTGTTTTATATCGGGCTCTATGCATTTATCTTTAGACTTATGTGTACAATCAAAGTTTATGATTACATTATATTTAGTCCAATATAAATTACATTACTTACTTTTTATTTAAATAAAATAGTTTTTTAATTAATACAAAATTTATTTAAAATCAGCTGCTACTTTTGAGCACACAGCTTAATCTCACAAAGCTTATTATTTTTCATCTTGATGTACATTAAACTATTATCAGAATAACATCAATAAAAAATCGTTTATGTATGGCCACAAAAAGAAAAACGAATTTTAAAAAGTTTTATCAAATTTCTACAACAAAACGGGATCAGTGAAAACGTAAAGTAAATAGAAAAATTATTATTTTTAATATAAATTATATAGAGCATTTATATGGATGTACATAATAATATATATTATGCACATAATATACATACACAATGAATCTATTTGTAATTATTTTTAAGTATTAAGTAGTTTTTATGATATTATTTATTTTTATTTCATAAATATATTTTGCTTTCAAGTTTTATATACACTTTTTTCCTTTCATAGATATATTACAGGATAAAATCTATAATAACTTATAAGATAATAGTAATTATAAGTAATTTTAATAGAATTTTGAATTATATGACTATATTAATCTAGATAAAATCGTTAAAAATATTATAGATTAATACTAAATTTATCACTCCTTCAATAGAGTATAATTATGATAGTTTATGATTTATTAAAACTTATTACATATATAATGCGTTTCAAATTATTAAAATGCAACAAAATTGTGTTTAAAATTTATCACAAAGATGAAACTACTAATAGAATTATTTAAAATTTTTAATTTTTCTATTAAGACTACAATTAAGACTGGTTGTTTAGTTAATAATCTCTAAAATCTTTTTATGCAATTACAGCATATTTTTGTTATATAGTGTACATTTATATATACCAACGCGATGTATGAACAAGTACGAAAGTGCAAGAAAATACTTAATAGAGCTCTTTTGCGAGTATGTATATATATAGGTTCATTCTGGTACTCATATGTATTCTCAGCTCATTGAGCCTCTGAGGGAAAGAGAGCGGGAGAAAAAATTTGTTGCTCGATAATCGGTCGCTCTTGCGACCTATCGACAAATAATTTACCATCAAGGATCTCTCGACCTCGTTCCCCTTAAATCATTTACTCATTATTCTCCAGTAAAAAGATTCCAATGTCGGATTTCTGTTTTCCGCACATGTGTATTTCGTAATTCGCGCAAGGCAGTTAATCGACAATTGAAATTCCAATTGCGACCGCCTCTTGTGCACACACGGCTTAGTTATTAAGTAGTTTACGGCCAATTTGGGCTTTTGATAGCTTAAAACTAATTGACGTCTCTGTGCATGTATCTATAAATAGCGAATTTTTGTATATATTTACCTTGTAATGCAATATAATCTCTGCAATCCTCCGATGTATACGTAATTAGATATTAATAGTTATACATGCTTCCACCAGGTAGTATTAAACAAAATTCTTTCCGTTCAAAATGAAAAACAATAGTTTTGAGAGATTGAATTTATAAACTTTCTTTGAATATTTAATGTTCTTGTAGAATTGAAAATTAAAAATATACCTACTAAAATATAATTATATAGTTTCAAACACATGAATTTATAATTCTTATATTTCTATCATAACCAAATCAAGATGTGTATATTTTTATAATTATACCATGAAGTAGAATACTATATATTTTATACAATAAATTCAAAATATTTCTAAAAATTATATATTATATAAAGATTTTTTGAAACTTATGCAATTTTTTATCATTTTATTTTCATTTTTTGAAAAAATTAAAAAAATAATTACCAGAAACCTTAAATTTTCAATAAAATAGATCTTTTATCATATATATAAAAATAACGCACTAAATTTAGATATTTAATACCTGTAATTTACTTATTTATATTATACATATACATAAATAAATTGGATAACCAATTTAACATAAGAATATATATATAATGTGAAGATGAATGTTTTTATAAATTATGCAACAATTAATTAAAAATTATTTTAGATAAAATAGAATAAAATTAAGTATACTAAATATTGGCAATAAATAAAAAAAAGAACAAAAATTAAAAATTCTATAATCATAGAAAAATATATCTGCTATTATAAAATATAATTATATTGCATCACATTATAAAAATGACTATATTATGTTCATGGATTATTCATTCTATAAATAGAGACTCATTTAATTTTTGCAATCACCTTTATATTACGATGAAATTGAATTTCTTATTATTCAAATTTTTTTCAAAATCTTCAAAATTTAAAAATCAATAGTATAAATACAAAAATGGATATTAAATTTGGTATGTATTTTCAAGCTTAATATTATATGATAATTTAATTTTAATCAATTTTACTTTATATTATTTATATTGAATCAATTTTAGAATAAATTGTATTTAATTCATTATTTTAAACAATTATATATTCTCCAATAATTACCGTACAAAAAATATTTTAAATAATATTTTCGTTTAAAAAATTTAATATTTATTGTTATTATTTATAAATTACATCAATTAAATAAAATTTTTAATTATATTCAATAATTTTTATAATGATACATTTCATTCTATTTTATATATTTCAAATATTTTCTATTTTTAAATATTTTATATACAGTAATGTAATTTATTAATATAATATAATTTATTAAAAGAGAAAACTATAAAATAAATATTTAATTATATAAGTTAAATTTATTAAATTTAAATTAATAGAAATTATTGAAAACTATTCTTTATTTAACTAAAATTCGTAAAAAATTTTTGAAATAATTATTCTTAATGATAATCAATGATAAAAATCAGTATAATTTAAATTTAAACAAATTTTTATCTACTTTTAAAAACTTAAACCACCTCTACTAATTTTATTTTTTTATTGAGATCGTATCAATAATTTTTTCTATACAAAATGCGAATTTTTTAAAACAGGTAAAAATTTACGTGTAATAATGTAAGAAAATTGAATAAGGGGCTACCGGATACCTATTCCAATAAATAAATAGATGTAGTTTCATATCACGTAAAGTAATCCGTGACTCTCCTTTCAAACGTAAGAACCAATGAGCACATTATTTTTAATTATATGAATAATCTTGAGTCTATTATTATAATTAAGGATGAAAAATTTCGTTAATAAAATGCTTGAATAGTATTAAAAGTCCGAATATTTCAACAATCTTGGACTCCGAGTAATAAACAATCTGTTTTTTTGTCAAACTGCACTCTAACTGCTTAAATTTTTACAATAAATCTTATCCGTGTTTAATCTCAATAGAAAAACCTCTTTTCTTATTTTTTGGATTCTTATATTCATATAATTGTTGAAGATAAAAAAATAATTTACATATATTCTACGTACAAAACATTATTTATATATAAAAAGTAAATGATTTTGTCTATGTGCCTACTCCTTGTAAATTTATTTTAAATTGAAAGAAAGCTAGTAAATTGAATAAAATCAGCTATAACGTGATTAGACTGTATAAATCATTTTTAATACAAACTTTATATTACTAGAATATTACAGGATGTATTGAATAATCATATTAAGGAATTAATAATTTTAATAGAATTTTATTATCTTTATCTTAGTAGCAAAATAATATTAAAAATATAAAGTAAATAGTATGTTGATATTCGATACTTTGCTTCATGTAATAAGTTATCAAAATTTTACTTGTGAAGATCAAATTTCATAGATAGAGATTTAAATTTCATCAATCTCATTTTATCTATGACAGTAATAGTTTACTACATCTATAATATTAATGGTTCTTTATGGTTTATTTTGAATTTCGTTTAGAATTGAAAAATACACTTTTTACTTGTTCAGCATAATAGTACCTTTATCTTCAAAAAATATATCTTGTGATAATGTTTACAAAGTTATTATAATAATTTTAAAATATTCAATTAATCCAGTTAATTTTTATTATTCTTGAGATCTTACATCACGTATCCTCTTGTTTTTGTTAATCTTGATAACAGATTCATGTTGACAATGATCATATATTTAAACCGTGAATTTTATTATATATATATATATATTATACAATTTTTATATTAATAGCCCGAAGAAAATTTTGCTAAATAGTTTTTAATCGTTATTAGTACATCGATTCGTAAATCAACAGCGATCTACGTACATTTAACTAATTACTATATTATATTCAAATAAGTCAGAAAATAAATTTCTTTTATTTTTATATTAAAAAAAATGTAATCTAGCTAATTAAATCATAATTACTAGCTGAAATGTTACGTGGATATTTCTATTAATCTTTCATTATACTATTATATATAAATTTTTATATTTTCACATTTATATCTTTTTTCAGATATATTCACATGATTTATTTATACTTTTGTTTAAAAAAAGATCTCCAACTAAAAATTAAATTCACTACAAATTAATTTTTCATTTTATATATACAGCTAAAATTTAGTTTTTGAATTTAGAATGTGTAAAATATTATAAGTTATTATTAAAGTTTAACCTCATCTCATAGTTTAAAAATTGTTAAGTGCAATCGAACGATAAGTATTTTTTATTATACTCTATTCATTAGAAATAAAAGAGTAATACTTTACTATCGAAATATTAAAATTTTTTTATTATATTCATATTTCTTTTACTTGGCAGATATATTATTTATGAAGTAATTTAGACATGTACTTATTTAAATACCTATCATTTTAGCAGTAATCTATTATGGATTAACATATCATAGACTACATTATATTAATTAGTTTCTAGAAGTTTATATTTTGGTTTTAGATATAAAAAGAACAGATAATGTCATATTCATAATCATGAAGTTATTAAAAAATGTAATTAATATTGTAAAAGCATCTTCATAATATCAATAGTATTTCCATGTTAAATTTTCTTTTATAAAAGTGATTTTTATAATTAAATATGTACGTCACATAATATGTAATTTTATATCAAATAAAATAAAAAAATGTGAAACAAAACTTTTATATATAAATCAGGAAATAATTTTTAATCAGTTTATTTATAGTGTGCTAACTAATTTAGAATTTAAATATCTTTTATTTTTAACAAATTTTAAAAAAAATTTTGACACAATTTTTTTCAATATAAATATTTAAAATTATTTTTTAAAAAATTAAACATTTTTACATAAATATTAAATTAATATATAGAATTTAAAAAATTTTTAAATTAATAAATTTTGTATTTTAATTTTATTAAATGTATAATTGTATTTTTCATTTATAAATAGAAATGAATTTATTAACGTGTTATACTTTATATTAATGAAATTATATTTTATATTATTAAAAAATATGTTGAATTCTATTTTTATTTTTATTTATGAAAATAAATTAGTATTCATTAAAAAAATAATCTCTCAATAGTTTATATGGCTATTTAATCGTATACGTACTTGAATAGAAGATGAATGCATTGTATCTTATTATATTTCATCCACGTTATCAATATTTTATAACTTTATAATTTTTAGCTCCATCTATCTATATATATAATCTGTATAATAATTTCATTATATGTAATGTCTTAAATTATAATTTAATAAGAACTTTTTAAGATTCTTTGATATTAACTGATTATATACAATTTTAATTACTATACTTATTGAAGAATTTATCTTATAATACATAAAATTAAAACTAATAATATGTTATTATTTTCAATTTTCTTTGTATTAAAAATTTTGTTTAAAAAATATATAGAAAATCATTTCACAGATTGCATTTTCTTAAAAATTAATATCTGTAAATGTAACCCTGTTCCTTTGTAACTTTAATAACTCCGATAGTAATTATTTGCTTACACTGCTTATTCGAAAGAATGAGGTTTATGTAGATTGGTTTAAAAAATTTATATTTACCAGTATGTATATATACGTACGGTATAAATGAAAAAAAATGAATATCATTTCATGTTCACAGTTAACGTATACATTAACTCATATATGCGTACATACGCTTACATGAAAGAAACTGAAAGCGAAAAAGTTAAATGAGTGTATAAATAAATATAATTGTATTATACGAGAAACAAGAAAAGAAAATGTTCTGTTATCATGTTTTGTTAAAAGATATGGAATATGACTTTTCATTTGTAACGATGATATAATTTTGATAGACCACGATTATTTTGTTGCGAATATAAAATAAAATATATTATTATTCAAAAGTAAATAACAATGTTATTCTATTACATATACTCATATTTGAAACCTGCACTTATATATAAGCATTTTAATAAATAAATTTATATAATAGAAAATTTTTTTTAATTAATATAATTTAATGACTTTATTGTTATTTTATATTTACAGTTTTTAAGAATTTACATATTCACAGATAATCTGCATTCGATTTTTATTCAGCTTTTCTTAGAAAATGCATGTGAAGAAATACTACACTTGTCCGAATATCGATTATATCTTTATTATTTTACGAAACTTTGGTTCAATAATGCATGATTTTTATTTTAACAGATATGATAAAGTTAATTACAGTTTTTCTGCATACATATAGTAGTTTTAAAACAGTAGAAACATTTTTTGTAGTGATAGATAATTGATTATAGAATATAATTTTTTAAGAATACTTTTTAAGAATATTTTTATTTTTACTAATAATATTAATATTATTAATTTAGTAGTTTACAAAAATATAATATCAAAGTACTAATTTATATTGTTCATAATAAACAACTAGAATCTGAAAACTATTTCTGATTTTATTATTTTCATCTTTACTTATCCCTTATGTTTTTATTCTTAGTATTTTGTTATAATTTATTGATATATTTTATCAATAAATTATTGATATCATTTGAAATAATTATTTCAATTTTCTAGTTATAATCAAAACAAATAATTAAAAAATATTTAATCTTATATGGATAATTTTAAATATGAAACTAATTTGAAAATTGTTAATTCTTTTGTTATTATTATAAGATATATTTTTAAATATATATAATATTAATGTTCTGTAGGTACAAAACAAAGTATTTTTACGAGATAAATTTTTTAAATTAAAAAATTTTAAATTCGTATAAAATTATAAATTAAAATAAATAATTTATGAAATATAATAAATTCATGCAACAATATTAAAATTTTTAAAATGAAGATTTAATTATTCACATTTAGAATATTCAGAAGTAAATGATGTTTTTAGAAGAGTCTGTTATTCAAAATCTTTTTACGAAGTGTACAAATTTGATAAAATTGGACAAATACATATCCAGAAATAAGTCATAGAAATGAAAATTCATACACCCCTTTCTTTCCTTTTACTGAGTAATGTGAGTGATAGGCTTAAGCAACATAAATTAGCACGGAGAGCCGTTTTGCTTGATGACAATCACATAAAATGGATGAAGAAAGAGAATCTTTTGTCAAAGTACAAGTAATTGTTTGCGCTTCATTTAAATTTCGCTCTCTTTCTCTCTCTCTCTCTCTCTCTCTCTCTCTCTCTCTCTCTCTCTATATATATATATATATATATATATATATATATAGCTAAATAAACTAAATTTGTTATAGAAATCAATTTAATAGTTTGTATAGATACAAAATAACGTACTTTAATTTAAATGACTTATATATTATATAAAAAGAAAAATACTGTTGAAAAATATTATTAAAATATATTCTGGATAAAAGATCTTAAATTTCATATAGATTTTAAATAATTTTTCATATATTTAACCATTTTAAATCTTTTTAAAGCTATTAATTTTGTAAAAGTTGCATAAATTTCATACTTTATAAATAATAAGATAAGATAAGAATAAATTGAAAGACTTACTTGAAATATTGACTACATTATAATAATAAGCTAAAATTGACTGTTAATAATAAATATAATACAATTTTTCATATTTTGCAAATGGTAATTTATCAAAATTATGTTATTAAGTACACTTGTAAAATACAGATCGCATTGGTATAATAAAAGTTATTATTATAAAATATAAAATTTAATTGCAAACTTATAGGCTAAAGATGTACATTATTTATATTAAAAAATAAATGTACCATTATTTTTATTTCCATTTGTATTTACAATAAAAATCATTTTTTAATTTTTTTCGATAAATACACGATTTTTATAAACTCATATCTAAACTATCAATCAAATAGTAAATTTATATAGTTCTCAATATTAAAAAGATTAATTAAAAGTATTTAGTGTTTGAAATCACATTTTTAGTAAAAATTATAATATATCAATTTGATATTAAATTAAATAGTATTAAATCAAGTAATTTGTTAGTATTAAGCGTTCTTGGATTGTTCATCCAATAAGATTAAAATTTAATTTTTCATTTTTAAAATTCATATCATTATCGCTTTATAAATCAATAGAATTAAATAACTAACAAACGATTGAAATAATTTCAACCATGGAACGTTAAATAAAGGGGAAGAAAAAAGTTTTCTCGAAAATAGAAAGAATAAACAGGAGCGATAAGTTAGTTGCAGTTTTTTATAAGTAGGTTTTCGTGGCAGACATGTACGAACCCAGTGTCAAAGTAAATAACTAATAGACGGGAAAATTTATTGCAATAATAGAGAAAAATCGAGTCATTCAAACGTGCCAGTGTTTTTTTCTTCAAAAATAAATTCTATTTTTTACTAAATTTTTGGTGATACTTCAAACTCTCTATGGATGTATTGGACGTGCTATGTTCATAAAAGCTTAACGAAGAAGCCTAGAAATTGATCGTTCATTATCGGTATTTATTGGAATTTTATCATAGTAAAGATAGCTAAGTCTAGTTGATAGATCATTATGTAAAATAAAATTTATTAACATAAATTTTTTGTTTCGAAATCTGATAAAATGAAAAATATAAAAATTCTCTAAAACATGTTTCAATTTTGCTTTTTACTAGAAGTACCTTTCATTAAACTAGTTGTTAATATCTTTTTTGATTAAATATTGTAAATGTATAATATATTTTCAATAATGTTAAATTTTTGTATTAAAATATTCTTTATCTTTAAATCAATCTTTTGAAAATAATAAAACAAAAATATCCCTTTTTTTTAAAGATCTGTCTTTTATATAAATAATAAGACATGCTTATTAAATAAATATTATACTTTCCATAAAAAAATGTATTTTTAGATTGAATGTTTTTAATCTTCTATTCTGTATTTTATTTTACAGTAATTTTATGTAAATATAGTAATTAATAATCTTAAAGTAGCAAAGGCATTTTAAAATTGCTAACTATTTTAAATTTTAACGAAATTGTATTTGTTATTAAATTAACTAATTGTAATTAATTTTTAATATATTAATTATTCAATAAAATCCATCAATAAATATAGCAAATATTATTATTATTGTGTTATCTTTATAACTCTTTTCTATACATAATTAACATTTTTAGAATAAATCTTCAGAAAATTGGTATTGTCAATCAATATTCAATTAAGTCAGCGTACAATTTCTTTTTTCTTTACCTTTGACATTCATACATATTTCTAATCATGGATATACATAGTAACGTATGACTTAGTTTTCAATTATTCATAATCAGTAAAAGAATGGGATCATGGTAAATCATAAATTTCTGCAAGTTCAGTATCAAACCGAGTAACCGAATTGCATTTGTATACTTCCAAAAGTATTTTAAGGGGAAAAAAACATAAGCGGGTTTGTATGGAGATAAAGAAATGATAATAATAATTTTAAATTTTAATAATTTAGATACAGCTACTTGAATCAAAATTTACGTAATTAGCTATGTGTATGAACTGAATTAAGTATAACGATTATAATGTAAGCTAGAATTTTAAAGTACCCTTCATTTTTATTTTAATCGATAATTTTTTTAGGATTTCTAATGGTATTATAAAATAAAACTATGGACGTTTAGATTAATATAAATTATAAAATGTATATCAATCCAATTTAAATATATTGCAATCAAATTTATTATATATAATAATATCTACCACACTTAAATTTAGTAATTTAACTATACTTCAAAAATGATTCCTTCAACATACATCTATACTGATTGGTACTCTTTCTTAAAATAAATACATCCTTCCTTTGAATATGATTTCTTTCTATGTCTTTTCTTTATTCCGTTTTGTCTGGAACTATTCATCTATTCTGAGAATTCATAAATTCTTTTAGTCTCTCCTTTCCTCCCATCCTCTATTCTAAATATTCAATAATATTATATATATAATATATTTTTCTAATTTTATATTTATAAATTCTGTTATTACTTTCTATTGTGCTTTTATTATTTAACAATTAATATTTGAAAAAAAAAATTATATAACATTTGTTCCAAAAATGATTAATTGGTATAGGTCGTAAATATTGATACTTTTGAACTTTCTACTATAGTTCTACTTAATAGGTGAACTAAAAATTATAATAGATTTTGATTTACATTAAGCTAAAATTATTTTAAAACTTTCCTAGTGAATTTAATAAATAAAATACATATTAATATACAAGTGAAATATGTTAGTGATATTCTTCAAACTTATTGAATCGTAATTAATTTATTGAATTATTGAATTATCGATTAAATTATTGAATCGTAGAAACAACTTAATTATCAAAATTATAATAAAGTTTAATAATATATTTTAAACTTTTTAAAATACATATTTTAATATTTCTAAAATAATATAATAAAGTTTTTATTTTTAAATTAATTTTACACAATATTTTAATAATTTAAATGCAACTAATAGACACAAAACTTTTAAATAAAAAAATGAAATACATAAAGCTTTTTTAGTCGTGAGTAAAATAGTATTTGAAAAAAAGTATATTTCATATTCTCAAATCATTGTAAAAAATATTTTTAAAGTTTTTCTCCAGAAATAATTATAGTCAAAATAAAATGTGTATATCTCTCCAGCTTCTAAAAATTACAATTGTTGTACATGAGTATAGTTCCTCAGTTGAAAATTGTCATTGCAGTTATGCATATCATTGTAGTTATATAAATAAATTTGATACTGACTGGTTTCGACGAACAAATATAGCACATGTCTGATTATACTATATATATATATATATATATATATATATAGAGAGAGAGAGAGAGAGAGAGAGAGAGATTTATGTTTATAAAATCACTAATTAAGAAATTATCAATAATTAAAAATCCTAGTGAACAAAAAATATTCTTTTAAAATTAATTGTATAACTTTTGTATTTTTTAGCAATTTAAATTGTAAGGAGATTTAATATAAAATTATTGTTTTACTGTTACTGAAATAAACCTTGAGTAAATAATAAAATGATAAGATCTAAAAAATTTATATTAACTTTATTAAATTTTATCCAAATATAGAATAGAATATATTTTTGATGAATAAATCATTATTTTATAATTAGTAACAAAATAAAAGCTCTGGTTTTGATTAAAATAATCAAATAAAATTAGTACCTAATCTTAAACTCATTGAAAATCTAATTAAGATATCATTGTATATATAAAACACGTTTGTTTAAATCATTGTGAAATACAATATAACTTTTCAAATATTACTGTTTCAGTATTTGATCTACGCTATATATATCTGAATCACCTATAATATTTTCTGGATAAAACGTGAATTTCTTATATTATGTTAATACATACGTGTTGATCGATTATAATTTTTCCGAAATAAATTTTTGTGGCTTAATAATCTTTACATTTGCTTAGGTGAAATTTTTATTTATAACATTAAAGATATAGTAGTTCTAACTGTCAATATATTCATCCAAATAAATGCTGATTGACTTTTATGTGAAATTTATTTTCAAAAAATATTTCAAAAAGAAACTTATTATTATATATAAAAAAGTTAATTTCAAGTCTAGTAAAATAATAACATTTCAAAATTTAAAGCAGAATGAAATACAAAGTAAAGCAGAATAATTATGTAGTAATTTAACGATTGAATTGTGTGTGTAAATTTTATATCGACTCGATTTATCTGTTCTGACACAGTTTACAAGTAATTTAAATTAAACTCCTAAAAACATAGTAAAATCTTGATGATATAAAACTGTGCTAATACTTATTAATAAAGAATAAATTTTATGCTGAATAATGAAACATCGAAATTAGATTTTATGCTATAAAATAAATATCAAATAATTTTAATTTATCTTATGGGTATATTAAAGAATATTTCTATTTAATTATGCTGATACTAAAATTTGTATATATGCTCATAGTAATTTGTTTCAAAATAATTTTTATATATCGAAAAATGAAACTGAAATTACATTATAGTGCATTGATCATATAAACTTTTTTTAAAATAAAATATATGTCCTGTGACTATTTGTGATCATAAAAACCATTGCAATTATATAAATCATATTTGAATATTTTTTAAATAATACAGAAACATTTTGGTATACAAGACAATTATTTTTGGAATTCTGATTCTTTTCAACAAATTATTTTCTGAATGAATTATGAAGTATTAATTTGATTTCATTCGGTACTAATTAATTAATCTATTAATCATTTAATAACAAAATAATAGCTCTTAAAGATAAAAAGATACCAATTTTTAATTTCTCTATAAATTTTTACTCGAATTTCAATATAATTTGAAATTTAATTTAATTTTAATTTCTATTCATAAAAACTAAACATTTGATATAAACTCTTATCAACTAATCTGTTAATTAAATTATATGTTAAAGCAATTAATTTTTTATTTTTAGCGATTTCTTATTATTTGTTTTAGTTCATATTTTATAATTATAATTCGTTGTATTCCTTACGAATTATAGCCGTATATTTGCATATGCAACCTATTATCTATGTCACATAAATTTATAAAGAGACTTTATGCTTAAAAAACGATTTTACTGAAACTTTTATAATTTATTAAACCTTACTAAATAATAATATAAGATTTTATCAATAAAAAATGAAACTTATATTATAGTTTCATAAATAACAGGATAATATAAAAAATTTAATATATTAAATTTTCATAACTACAAAATAATTTTGCCAAAATTTAAGATTAAATTTTTACTAAATATAAATATTTAAATAAAATAAATATTACTTTATTTATTGAGTTTATAAAATAAAGTAACTAATAATATTTTTACACTATTATTCTTTATTATTATATTATTTAAAAATGTAATCATTACTTTGTTTAAATTATAAATAGATACAAGTGCTTAAGAGTATAAAATAACTGTATGTTTAAAAAGAAATTTTTTTTAATAGTTAAATTATATATCTATTCTACATTTACCTTACATCAACTTCTAAAATAAATCAATTATTTTTATACTATTCACAGATATTATAAAACTATGTTTTTATTACTACTCATCAGTGATTTTGTGATATTTGGAAGCAAACATTTTAAAAACGCTAAATTATTCTTACATAAATATTTGTAGAAGAATACATTTTATATAAACTGTTATGTGGCTTTTTTTTTAAAGAAATATAGAATTTTAGAATTTATTATGTTTCCATCAATTAAGCCCCTTTGATTAAATTGATGTGAATATTTTTGTATTTGATATAATTACAGATTCTGTCATGTTTGATCATGATGTAAATATTTTCTTTTATATAAAAATGTTATAGTATTATACATTTTATTCAAGTATCTCAAAGTTTTCTTTTATAATTATCCTATTTTTATTTATAATATATCCTCGGAAATGAATAAGCGAAACAGAGAAAAAGATAGAATGACAGAAAGAGAAAAAGATGCATATTGGCCCTGTAGCGATATAAAATGAATCATAATAAAATAGTATAATAATAATAATAATAAAATGATCGTCGTTTTCCATATTCACAAGGAATTCTTTTATTTGTATATATATAATCGATCATAAAAAAACTTATCGTCTCAGACTGTTTCTCAAGCATGCTGTAGTTTTCGCGGTTAGAGCATCACTTCTCGTCGTTGTCTAAACGTAAACTGATGCCCCTTTTACACTATGCATCTGGGTTTATCGAGATGTTACGCAACGAGTGTACACCATTATTTACTGATCTAAGCTTATGTTGTAGAAACATTAAATTTTTTGAATGAAGCTAATGGATCAATTGCCTAGTTAATATTTTATTTTATAGAAGTAATGATAGATGTATTTTAGTAAACAAAAGGTTTTTGTCAGTTTCTAAATGGGCATGTAGGCTACTGGGATCATCTACATATCACGTGCGCCTTTCCCCTTCGAATAAATACTAAGAGTATGGGAAAGTTAAAGAATAAGCTATGTAAAAAGAAATAGAGTCTTCTCATTGCAAGAACAAGTACAAAATTCATTTTAAAAACAACTTATTTATTAAAGTTAAAATTAATTAATTTAAACTATTATATTTTTTAGCATTTGTATTCAACATTGCCCTATAGTATTGTTTGTTGTTTAATAAAAAAATTTTAATTGAAATGATTAATATAATCTTTAATTATATTATTTAATTATTAATTATACTCCTGTTATAATTAACTTTATAATATATTTTTTATTGTTACCAAAGTCTTATGATACAGAGAAAATTAAAAATAGTTTTAGATATATTTTTCTAGAACATTATAAATTTTAAGATACCAATAAAATTAATTTTTACTTATACCATATAAAGGTGAATATCCAGTTTATAAAATGCAAGTTTTTTTAATAAAAGTTGATCAAAAAGATCATTAAATTAAACATTTTATCTACTCCGCATAAAGAAAGTTAAGAAAAACATGGTAAGACACAAATTTTACTGACAGCTATATATTGAATTACATATGCAGTATACATTCTTCTTTATGAACTGTAACTAGATTATCCTTAGTATTTTTATGAGGAACATACTTAAAACTTCAAAATAAATTTCTCTGTTGACGAAAATATACTTTCAATTTGTTTTAAAATTTTCATGCTTCTTTACAATTTTCATATTTATTTTCTAAATTAATAATTAATTGTGTATACTAGGATTTCAATTTAAATAGTATTTGTTTAGAGAAAGGTACAATATATTTTATTTCAATTATGATTTTGCATGTTATAAAATATTTTATTATGGTAATTAAAATTTATTTTAAGATCATAATATATTATATATAGCTAATAACATGAAAAAATTTTTTAAATAATTGTAATTTATCCAAAAAAGCTTAGAATCGGTAGTAATTTCTAAATAAAGAGTTTTAAATTATAATGATTTTTCATAAAAGTTTTAATACTGAATGGCATAAATTTTTCAATGTATACAAATTAGAAATACTAAAAAATAATCATAATTAATTTGCAGTTATACTTTCTGTATTTAAAAAGTGAAAAGCTAAAATAATAAAATAGAAAATTATATTTTTATATTCGCCATTATATTATTATTTACAATTTTTTATTATTCCTATATTATTCTATGATTTCATATTAAGCAATTTACAATTTACTTAATAAAAAATATATTTTTAGACAAATATTGCTTTAATAATATTTTTCTTAAGAATTTTTCAATATCAAATGTATACATTTATAATATTAAAATTCTGTTGTAATTAATACATTTTCAAATATCTTTTACTAAATGATAAAAATGAATACTACTAAAAAATCGACTCGAGGAATGTAAAAAATACATTGAATAATACATTTTTAATGAATTCCAATAGCTTTGGTACGAATTTTTAAAATTTTATCAATTCTTTATCAATGTCTAAATTTTAAACATTGAAAGATTACATTTTTGTTTGCAGTAACAATTTCAATTTTTCCTTCATGAAAAGAGAATTATCAGATTGAGAATTATGTTTTTACATTTAATGAAAGACACAACGTTTTAAGTTAGATTATTTCATGTACCTTGTTATTATATATAATAATTGTATAATAATTAAACAAATTATTTATTTTATTCAACTGTATTATTCATAAATATTCAAAAGTTTATAAAAATAAAAAAATGAAACAATACAGTAAAAATATGTAATATTCAATTATTTATATTGAATACAGAAATTTAAATATATAAAATTTTTTAAAAAAATTTTCTTGTATTCAATTATAAAGGAAATATGAATTAAGTATTTATATACGATAACAATAATACTTACGGTAATAATTTATGGTATTAATTTATATTAAAATAGTTGATTAAATAAAATAATTGAGTATATGATAAATATTTTTAAAAAAATTTTGGTTTGTAAAAAATTATTTTATTCTGAACTGATACAATATTTAAATAATTGTTACTAATTTTAATATTTCTTCTTGAATAATTATATTAAAATTAACTGTTACTATATATTTATATCTTTTAAAATATATTTCAAACATTAAAAATAATAAAATATTTAGTTCATACTAAAAGAAATTTACATCAGTTATTTTTTTACAATTAAAATCAGTAAAATATGTCAAATAATTATGTAAAAGATATTAAAAATGTTAAAATATAATATTCAATGAAATGAAAAAAAATGTACACGTTATAATACAAAAATGATTTTATATTTACAGTTTCATCTTAAAAAAAAATGATCAGATTTATTTATCTATTTAAAACGTATTGTAATTATTAATTTTATTGTTATTAAAATTAATTCAGTAAGTGTTATTTATTTACTCTTGATATTATTTTCTTCTAATTAAAATATTCGTTAGATTTTATAATAATTTTTCTTTAATATAAAAGTATGTAGATTGACATCGTGGAACACTATTTGAAGTTTTATTTACATAAAAATTTTATGCTATTTCTTTTTATATATCGAGTATAGTTATAAATTTTATTTATACAATATTTTTTAAGTTAATTAAAGAAATATTTAAAATTTAAATTATAAAAATATCTTTATAGAAAATTCTATAATTTTTCTAATTCATGTTTACTAAATAATATTTTTTTTTGCGTAAAAGAAAAATTCTTTTTTATTGTATATATATATAAAATATATTTATATTATTTTTATTTTATATTATTTTTTTATATTAATTTTAAAGAAAAGTAAAAATATATGTGAAATGAGTATAGTATATATGAATACTGAAAATTTATATAATTATATTTTATACTTACAAAAATATAAACCATTCAATATTTAAAATTAAACGTATAAAAGTAATAACGAATTAATATTAAATATTTTGTATTCTATAATTTTTCTTAAAAATTTTGTATCAATCAGTTATCTGAAAGGTATAGCTAAATAATTAAATAAATAATCAATTACTAATATTATTAACGACTTACTATTTTTTATTAATTATTGTATAATTTTGTTTTAATTGTTTACACATTTTTATTGTATTTATAACTGAACATTGTTGTTATGGTCTAAAAAGCGTATGATCTATGAAGAATTAATTGTATGAATTTTAGATCTTTAAATTTTAATTTACTTTATTTTAGGTAATTACTAATGAAAAGTAAAAAAATTTTCAGAAAAATAAAAAAGCATATAATATCTATTAAAAAAGACATCGTAAAATAGCACTCTAATCCAAGTATAAAATATACTTTAATTAATCAAGTAACTCCCTTTTCATCCGATAAAAACCATATAATAGAGGGAGAATTCTTAATAAG
Source organism: Dolichoris vasculosae (assembly GCA_018907195.1). Lineage (NCBI taxonomy): Eukaryota > Metazoa > Arthropoda > Insecta > Hymenoptera > Agaonidae > Dolichoris > Dolichoris vasculosae. The sequence continues at coordinate 2,546,511 of JACCHY010000019.1, forward strand.
AGAGAAAGATGCTCAATCGGGGTACATAAGCTTCGTAAACTTCCCAGCCGATTTCCTTGACGCTCAAATACACGCGCGCACACAAGCATACCCAGATCACACAAGGATGTATCCTTGTACGCATTCGTGTATCATGTATACATTATAATATATATATATATATAGGGTTAGTGAGAAAATGAATGTTGTGTGATAGAGAGAGAGAGAGAGAGAGAGAGAGAGAGAGAGAGAGAGAGAGAGAGACATACAGACAGACAGACAGACAGATAGACAGACAGACAGACAGCCAGTCAGACAGAAAATCTCGGATATAATGCAGCTTTCACGCAGCTCGCACTGAAATGGCTCACCGGCGAATGGCAGGAGCATCCCACTTGCACTCGCTACGATGAGTATCGATTGCACGAGTTTCATCTTGTTTTCCTCTCTGCTTTCTTCACCTTCTATATTCTGAACGATAGTTCCGTAGTTTTGCTCGACGTGGATATAAAATAAACCAAAATCACTCCAAAAATCTTTGAAGTCGATAAAAATTGAATTTTTAATGGAATGTAAAGGGTTATCCAATTCAATAATAATGAATAAACACGAAGAATTAAGAAAGCGATATCTGGATCAAAGAAAAGGAACGCTTCCTAAAATCTTTGTACCGCAAACGCTATAGCTGTTGGTACCTCATGATCACCGCTCGAACATCTGCAGCGCGCGCGAAACTCTCACGCGCACCCGCACTCACGCGGTGTGATAGAAACGAAAAATCGAGGCGCACGTGCCGTGGACTCGCCAGAACAGAGAGAAGATACAGTGAGTGCACGGCGGAACTGTTGCACACGCGCGCCTATGTGCATCAATCGTCGCCAAGTGAAAGACTGAGGAGGGCCCCTTGCGAAGCGGCTGCCGACGACTCGGGCCCCAAAGTTCGACGAGTGAGAGGGATATCGAAGAGAAGGTAGAAAGATAGTTCGCCGATTTGTTGTTATTGTGCTGGAGAGCTGCTGTTGTGATCGATCGAGTAAAGAAATGGATGAGTTACCGTAATTTGGTATTTGCGTATGCACTCATATTTCGAACTCATTTTTTCCACCAATTTTTTGCCTGTTGGTTCCTCAAGATAGAATTTGGTTTGAATTTTTATCTATCGAATAATATATCGCAGATTTATTAAGCGCATCTACTTGGCGATCGGTTCTTCAATTATAACCCTGATCTTTACCTGTACCATTATATTTCTTGAAATATTCTAGTAATTTATGGCTAATAATTTAACTAGATGCTATGCAGCTATAAATATTCAAAATAATGATTACAACTAATGTATTCGTACCCTTATAATCATAAATATAATTACGAAAATAAATTTATATGATTCAAATACGTATAAAACGATGCATATTCTACAAATAGTATCTCCTTATATACTCTAGCGATCGATCTGTATTTCTAATTTGTATTAACTTATATACATTATTGGTTTTATGCTTTCTTTCAAAACATAGATTATCTATATTTTCAAAGTATCTAAATATGATCAATAGTTAATATTTAATAAATTTAATGTTTTTAAAAAAGTTTTTCTTATATATCTTGTCCAAGATCAACTTTATTATATATTAGTTTTTTCCATGAGATTGATTACTGAAAAAATCCTTTTACTGTAAAATCAGTAAAAATTACTAATCATAAAAGATTTTATATATTTTAAAAATATTACTTTTAATTTCTAGCATTTATATACCAACATATATATGAATATACTTGCCTAATGTATAAAGGTTTTGAAAAATTTTTGGATTACTTTAACTATATACAGTAAAATGATGCTTAATGTTACTTATTTTCTAAAATTTAAATATTTTCATCTTATCAAGAATTAAATTTCATATTTTTCTTTTCGTACAGAAATATTATTGTTTTAAAACAAATTTACAGCAAAGCAAAAATTAAAAGAATAATTTCATATACTAACATTTTTAAATATAATTTTATATAAATAAATTGAAATTATGATTTTAAAATAACAGACGTGAAATGTAAAATTTCATATTTGACATAAAAAATAATATTTATGTCAACAACAGACTCCTTCCTTATACTTTAAAAATACATACAATCTGGAAACATTTTACCGTTTGTCGAATTTTCTATCTTATAGTATAGAGAAAAAAAACATACAGTGATATTTTTTATAAATTATTTTAATTATTACAATACTTGTTTAAAATCAAATAATTTTTGTATTATCGTACAAGGGAATCTTTTATAACTACATGAGTTTATGAGGACATAGTTATAATTCTAATTAGTTTCAGTACTTTAACTAAAATAACTCATCCATCTTTCAAAGTAATTTTATATATTTTTTTCTATAACAATAATATTATTTCAAATAAGTTTTTCTAAATACGATTATTTAGATTATTAGTTAATAAGATTTAATAAAGAAATGTGAATATAACTGTTTCAACATAAATTTTATTTTTTATGTCAATGTTGTATTTCACATAATTCTAACGAATTATAATTAAAAACACTATCAAATAGTTTTTTTAATTTGAACAGAGTTCACTTTTAAAGAAATGTAATAAAAAAAATTCAATTTTCATCTTTTTAAAAAAAAATATATAATATTTCTTTTAAATGAAATATGTTTAGAAATATGTATTTTCATATAAAATATATTTAAAAATGTTTGGTAAATCAACAAAAAAACATTTTTTAAATTACTTTTAGGCATTGAATATATAAGGAAAATTCATTTTTAAGGAAAAATATAAAAGTAATACTTAAAAAAAATGAATTTTTTTAGAATTCTTTAAATAAGTGGTATAAATTATTATACCATATAATATAAATAAATTATTACTGTCACTTATTTAAGTAATAGGGTAAAATTCATCTTTGAAAACTTTTTTTTTAATCTAGTACACATCATGTGAAATACCTTACATGTTTTTCAAACTATCTAAATTAAAATTTCTAAATATTTTAAACTTATTATATCAATTGAAAAAAAATTGATTATATATAAATTTACTAAAAATAATTAAAGAAAATGTACCAGAAGTACACGAATATTCAGTGTAAGGTAATTCATGTATAATAACATAAAAATAAATTAATTTATTATATGCTGAAAATTTATAAAGTTTGAAGAAAATTAATAGCAATTTTTTAAAACATAAATATTGAATGAACTTTTAGGAACAATTGTTCCAGTAAAACATAGCAAAAGAAAATACGAATTAAAGTATGTCGGAATAATTCATCCCATTATATGTTAATTGTACCTGCGCCTACTGTACACCATTGTAAAGGGGTAGAAAAATCTTGTCAAATAGTAGAGGCTAGAGAAAACAATCTCTATTTTAGTACTCTTTAATTCTGCCCTTAAGGATAAATGCTGACCGCACCTTCATGAAAAAAGAGAAGGAGAGAACGACCAGAGGAGTAAAACCTTCTTCGAAGCACCAATACAAAATTGGCAGTAGAATACCAGTTGATTCATTTCAGAACAACAAATATTTATAATACCCTTGTAAAAATAATTACAGTATATTCTATAATTCAGCATCTGATATGTGATATTTACGTCTGATGAATTTTGGCTGTATCTTATAGAGATGAGAAAAAGATGACTAAAGTCAGGTTCATTAGTATACAATATGTAATATTAAAAATAATATTTTTAAAAATAAAATATCTCAAGTTAATCTTAATTTTCTCATCGATCTTAAAATCATAATTTAAAAATTTGATAATACTTAACCTTAGTTAAAATATCTTTTCTATTAGAATATGCTTCTTGTAAAAAATTTGTCTAATACCTTGAATTTTCATGATTAAATTATAGAAAGTGTAAATTTTTTTATCAGTGAAAATATCACATTAAAAATTGCATTCCAATACCTTTCTTATTTTTTAGAACTAGAATGACAAGGATAATCTTTATGCGCTTATGATGTCTTTGTATTTCACCTTGATACTTCATGTTTCATAGGAGAAGTATTCTCTATCCTGGTATAATTATTAAATATGGCTAATTCTCATTATCATTGCTATAATGATTATTAAAATTAAGCGGTATAAAGAATTAATTCAAATTTTTCTATCATGTTATATATCACTTCTAAATTTTTTGCATTAGATTGAATTCATTAAATTCTAAATATTCTGTAATTTAAAAAAACTTCATAAATAGGATGCATAAGTAATTTTTTTAGATTTTATGACACTGATTATGATTTATAATAATTTCATTAGCGTTATCACTTATATCTGCGAATAATTTTATGTATTTTAAAATATAAACCTTAAATATAATGTTCTCTTTAAATAATAGATTGATAATATTGATAATATTAAATATCGAATCTATTATCACTCTTGAATAATAGTAATATGATTTTATCTATGCAATTTAATTATTTATAATTAATTTAACATTTCACAACGTAGAAAATAATATAAAAAAATTTTAAGTTTGAAGCACTTTGAAAGTCATTATTAGATACATTCAATTAATATATATATATTTTCCTTCTATCCAATTTGCATAATCAATTTATCAGGTCTTAAATGTTTTATTCTACACCATTTTATCGTTATACCAAATTTGTTTCTATTTCTTCAAAAATAAATAATATTTGCTTTAATTTAAGCAAAAAATATGTCTATGTATATTTTTATATATTTTTTTCTGACAATAATAGTAGCTTTCTATAAAAGTACACGTATTAAAAAAATGAAATCATTTTTATACAGTAATTCAATACATAAAACAAATTAATTTGCATAAATTTGCGAATCAACAGAGATTTCAAAATACTAAAAACAAAATTATAAATCAATTTCACGATCTTCATTGATACTACAACATATAGAACAAAAATTAAAAAATAAATTACTCTAACAACGAAAGAATTTTCAAAAGAAATTGATACACTCGAGAACGTATTACAAATGTAATTTAAAAAAGATTTGCAGCTACAGTAGGTATAAAATATTATTATTAATTGTAAATATATAATTTGAATATTTAACAGAACATTTTTAATTTCATTTATATATTTATGTTTTAAAGTAAAATAAAAATTGAAAATAACTGAATAATAAAATTAAAATAAAATTATCTTTCATAATTTGATATAAGTACTTTAAGTTTTTAGGAGCATAAAGCCTGAGTCAGAAGTCAGGACTGAATATTGAATAAAATTTGAAATAATTTTAACTCAATTAATAAAAACAAATTAATTTTAAATGCTAATGTATGGTGATAAAAATATTAAATTTGTACATAAAGTTTAAAATACTGATAAGAGAGAGATTTTTAAAATATTAATATTAATTAAATGAAATGGTTATAAATTTAATTAATTAAGTATAACAAATTATTATTCAACTTATTTTGAAATTTGAGTAAATTTTTTTACAAGTTAAAACTATCTATTTCTCAACATATGTATTGTGAATAATATTTAAAAAATATTATTCTTTGCATTTAATTAAATCCCAAATATTTGTTAATAATTTAGATGTTTAAATATATATGTAAAACAATTCCATATATTTTTTATATTGTATTTAATAATATTAAAAAAAAACAAATATCAGTTCCCGTGAATTTTAAATAAATCTGTTTCAGGTTTCTCATTTCAAAATATACAGGAAGGTACCAAGGTAAAGTCTCAATATAAAATTTTGATTTAGTAATAGGAGAAAACAGTTTATTATAAACCTCAAGAGCTACGATCATACGCGTTAAAAAACATAATACTGTGATTAGAGGTATTCGAATATGATCTAAAAGAAACGGTCCAAAGTGTTGTCAAACTTCGATTTTAAAAGTAAAAGCCACTTCTATATGTGAGAAACACTGAACACCCACGTGTATGAAGATAAAACTATTTAAGGGGATGTATTCTGCACCCATATAGACGACTGGTATTGTGTTTGCATGCGAATACATGCGTATGTACATATCATATAGAAATTTTTCAATTACGAAAATTTAGAATAATAAAATCTATATTAAAATATTATTAGGATAATTGTTTTGAAACTCCACTTATTTTATTCAAAAATATTTAAAAGAAATTTTTTTAGAAAAAGTAATTTTTATTTGAATGAATATTACAATCAAAATTATGACCAAAAATTATTATGTATTAAAATAAATCATTAAAAAATAAAAAGTTAAAATAAAAAATAGAATATTTTTTAACTTTTTAAAAAATAAATAAAAAATTTAATGCTTAGTTTAGTAACGAATTGTGGTATCGAGCTCGTATAATGTTGGGTTTGATGATTCAATTATTTTAGTGGAATTCGTCAATTTTAGAAACCGTACAACTATTTTTGGTGATATTTAGTCAATAAATTTATATTAAGTGTATAAAATTATATTGTATTTTAATTAAAATACTGAATTATTTATTTTTCTTTTATATTTTTAATATATATACAATAAAAGATGAATAATTATATATACCACAGATGAGTTATCATTTTAGATTCTTTTTATATAGAAGTTGTTTCTGAACATATCGAGCAATTTTGAAACGCATTTGCTATTACTTTAGGATCTGTAAAGAAATTTACAGTTAATAAAGGTATATAAATGGTATATGAATTAAGCTCCAACTAATAACTAATTCTTTCTAAAACAATTTTCTAGTATATTATAAATATTTCAATTAATATTATTTAAATATTTTTACAGTTTTTTATGTTGAATACTACATTATAATTTCTTTTTTATTTATTATAGTTTTTTTATAACAAATAGAAATTCTAATATGTTTATATATACTTTATAGTTCTCATAATAGCATTAAAATTTAAAGTATCATTTTTTTATATTTCAGAAGTATGAGCCTGAATTAGTATTGGAATTATTTTTTGATAGATAGTGTAAACAATTAACTTATTTTTCATTATTAAAACAAAATATATATTGAAACTGATTCATTTAGAATTAATATAAATATTTACGATATGCTATAAAATTTAATTTATTCCGTATGTACCAACTTAATTTCGACATAATTTTACATTAAAAAATTAAAAATATATTAAAACTGAATTAAATTATACAAAATTTGACATATTTTCTCAGAATTAATATACTATTCAAAACTGAACCAATTATAATAACTGTAAGGTATATTATTATGATATTTGTAAAAGTTACCAGTTTTAGAAACATTTATAAAATTCATAAATTGAAAAACAATTCTTAGAATCTACTTTCTTTTTCGTGTTTATTAAGAATATTTTTATTTAGCGTTAATTAAAAGTAGTAACAAACTAACATGAAATATTTTTTGAATTAGAATAATTTTCAGTCTCTTCTAAACTGAAGAATTGAATATTTTACTATAGATCACTTTAAAATTAATTTATATTAAATTATAAGTTTTTTAATCTTATGTTTTAGAAATTTAGCATATATTGCAATTTATAATTTGTGTAAAAATCGTTTGTTATTCTTTCTGTTATATTTCTCTGATTTATTTTTAGACTTTAATAATTTACTAATTTATTAATATTTTAATAGATTATCTATATTTAAAAAATGATTTAAGATTTCATATGAAATATAAAAATAATTTTTTTAAGTTTTATTGAGTCTATTGATAATTGTATAAAATCCATTTCTTTTTAACAATAGTTATAAATCTTTATTTCTTTTAATGTATCGTAAGAACATTGATCGTAGTTAATATAATTGTACTTGTAAATTTTAGTTATAGGTACTTCAGTAGAAAATATTTTTTCTTAATTGTAAATAATTATAATTAAAAAATTTATTCAAATTATCAATCTGATTTTCGTTTTTGAAATTTTGAGAATGTGCTATGCAATGACATAAAAAAATAATAAAACACCGTGAATATTTTATACTTTTTCAATTAGCTATATTTATGAAGTTCGAAGTATCTTTATAAAAGTGAAATTAAAAATAGTTACTAAATTCAAGTTATTTAATTTAATCAAATTAATTTACATGCTTCTTTTTCAATTTATAATATAATATTAAATTATAGCAAATTTAATAATAACAATACTATTTAATTTATTATAATTTAGAAAATTTTTTCACTGCTTAATTAATAGAATTTATATATACATTAATTTTTAAATACGTGTTCTCGTAAAACATCCCATTCATACTTATATGCAATAATGTTATAAAAATTTTTTACTGCTTACATTATTGCATATAAGTACGAATGTGATGTTTTATGGGAACACGTAATTTTTAAACTGATATATAAATTGTGTTTTAATAAAAACAAAAATATAAAAGTTTATTCTTAAAATTATAATCACAGAGAAAAGAAATAAAAGAATATAGTAACCTCTTTGATGTTTTACAAGAACAAATATTGATTAGACTACAATAAAAGTATGTAAGATCGATACTAATCCTATTGTATAGATCTTATTACTATACGTAAAATTTTTGTGAAAAGTATACAATTATTCGGAAAATTTCTAATATTTATATATATCTACATCTATTATAATAACAATTATTATTATCATTTTAATTATATTCTTTTAGTTCATCCTATCACTTTTAATTTAAATATATTGTATATATTTTATAATATAAAAATTCTAATTCTTAAAATATATTGAAAATTTTATGTATCAACTGAAAATTTTAATTTTTATGAAATATAAATAAATATTCTTTCTTAATATGTTATAAAAAATAAATAAATATGGAAATTATTATAATTTTTACAATGCAATTTATAATAGAGTTAAAGAGTAAAGTATAATTAGTTATAGAAAATATTTATTATGCTTTATATTAGAGTTTTTAATATAATGAATTGTATTGATTTAAATACAAAACTTAACAGCATAAAACTTAATAATAATAATTTATTATTGCATATTCATAACATAAACTTTCCGTAATTGTTTCAAATATAGGTATAACATATATTTAAATTCATTTTCTTTAATTAAACAAACAAGAACTGTTGCAAATATTTACATTTATAAATAAACATGTATGTTCAAGTAACTACATATATTAAATATTTAAAAATATTATTGTAGTAATTACAAGAATATAAAATTCTATGTATAAAATATTTTTTCGAGTTATGGTTTGTCGAAAGTATTACTTGGTAATTCTGCAATAGAAATGTGTTTATCATCAAAATAAAAAAATCGTCTTCGAAAATTGTAGAAATAAAATTTCTTTGCTATTTTTTTAAAATTCAGGTATACAACATACATTTTTTGTATAACTTACTGTATTATTTATGAATTACTTAAAAATAATATTAAGTGATTAAACTTAAAATCTAAAATGATAAGAAATTTATTGTTTGAAATTTAAATATATTAAAAATCAAACATGTAAATCTTCAAAAAATGTAGCAAAGATATCAATAAGCACTTTTATTTAATTTATCTTTCAATAATATACACTTATTTCTTTAAATATATTCTAAATAGTGTATGGTAAAATATTTTGAATAGAGATATTAAAAAATTTTAAATTAAACGTGAAATTAAATTTTATTAATAAATTAGACCTATATAATCAAATGCATAAATATTAATTCGTTGCAAATCTTACAATATCAAAATTAATTTTAATTAAAGTCACAATTTTATTTTAAATACATAGATAATATAACATTCAATTTATTCTAAACACAATTTTTTAAAATAATAATTACAAATTTCTACGTATAAGATGAATGAAATGTAAACACTAGTATATGTAAATACTTATAAAAACAAATGTCCAAATTTATTTCCTTTAGAACAGAATACATGACTATTGTAATTAAAACTGACTATAAAAGTTATTGAAATGGCAGCTTTTATTCTCCAATAAAGTAAAATTAACACTGTTCTAAGAATAAATATTATTTTGCAGTATTTAAATAACTGTAATAATAACAAAATTTAAAAGATTCAAGAACAAAATATAATGCAATAGTAGTTAAATAAGTACAATGAGATTTTTCTAATTATAAATTCCATTAAATGTTAAACGTTTAATTTCACCCCAGAATATAATAATTTTTAAATTAAACTAGAATTGATAATTATATTTTATAAGTAAATGGTTGATATCGGGATAAAACACTTTTTGAAAATAGTTATGAAAAAACTGTTTGTATTATTAAATATATTATTTGTCATGTCAATTAGTAAAATCCATAATAATCTATATATTTTTTATGCAAGTTGAAACTGCCTTCTGTTCTTAAAACTAAATAAATTAAATAATCAAAAAAATAGTATTGAAAATATAGAAATCACAAAACTTTCGAAATATATTATATTTTTGAAAATTAAA